>JAQPPZ010003103.1:1211788-1817683 GCA_028583015.1 Wollemia nobilis
CGCGCACTTGGTAGGCTCTGACGTGAGCTTCATAGGCTCTGGTGTGCACCTACAGGATACAATAGGCTCTGGAGAGCACCTACGAATATATAGTAGGCTCTGGTGAGCGCTTCACAGGCTCTATAGTGAGCCTCGCAAGCTCTGGAGGGTGCTTACGGGTTAGGGCAAAATCTGTAGAAGCAGATCTAGGGGGTGGCAATGAATGCAGTGGATGGATGGGGTTACGACGGTGATGGAGGATGAATGGGGGATGGTTGGAACAACAAAAGTCTTGTTGGCTTAGCTAGGGCTTTAGATCTTCAAACTCTATCTCTTCTAGCTTCGCTAGGGCTTCAACAATGACTCCTCCAGGGTGCAACTTCTAATCTCAAGGTTCTAGGGTTTGGGCATTTGCAAATGCCCTTATTTTATAATCCAACCTAGGGTTTTCTTAGGGTTTTAGCCTTACACTTTTGATCGTGTGGCTAAGATTAAATTAGATCCTAAGGTTGAGATTACTTTTTAGATGTGGCATGGATTAATGAAGATGGACGGTGGAGATTAGATTGGATCGGATGAGTCTAGTTAATTGAGTTTATAAATATATATTTTATAATAAATATATTATAATATAATATAAAATATTATATTAAATACAAAATAATATAAAATAATATTAAAATAATCTCAATTGGGCCAAATAATTGGCGGGAAAGGTGTATGGTGGACAAGTGGGTGGTGGAATGGTTAGGATGGAGGATTAGTGGCTGTAATTTGGTGTCTACAAGTAACCCAATGGAAAGGGCTTAAAATAACCTTGTGCAAATTAGCTTGAATAGATCTATTCTCAAATATTATAGGACCTAGTGGATTTAATGTCATGTGTGATGATGTTGGATGTTTTTGAATGAGTGTCCTTATGGTGAGCTACCCATCCTACCAATTTACATGGATTACCAATTGCTGCAACCACTAGGTGTGTAGGGTAATTCACTAAATACGAGGTCCACTTAATGATGATGATGTTTGTGATAATGTATTTGGTGATGATGATGATTATGATGAATTTGGTTATTTTTGAGAGGGTGATTATTTTTTACTAACCATGCAGGTGTGGTTGGATCTCCCAAAAATTGCACAGGTACTGTTGGGTCTCCCAACAACTATGCATCCATGGTTGGTTCCACCAACCATGGGTGCATGGTTACACATGCTTGCCAAAAACTAATGTATGGTTGGACTCATAAAAAATGGTTATATATATGGTGATTTTGCATTTTGGATTTCATTTCTACGGTTCATATTTTTCTGAGCGGTTGAGGAGTGAGAGTGATGGAGAGTGTTGGGGAGGCAAGTGGAGTAGGTGGTAGGGTGGAGGCTAGAGGCTTAATTGGAGTAGAAGCCAGAGTCTGCTATGTTGAGATAGATTTCAAAAACCTTTAGCTTAGAATTAATATATTTTTTTGTGTTTTATTTTGCTTGTTTTGTTGTTTTTTTAACATACTAAAAGGGGATGGTAATTTTTTCTTTTACCCGTGATAAGGGGGAGGCGAAAGTTTTTTTATGATGAAAATGCACAAAATTGTTTTTTTTGTGTGTTTTTTTAAATTACAAATAAATGTAGAACGTTTTTGTGTTTTTGCTTGTTTTTTTAAAATGTATGAACTGTTTATATGTTTTTGCTTGTTTTTGAAAATGAAGAATGCTGATATTTTTAATGTTTTTCTTGTTTTTTTAATGAAAAGTGCATGGATTATTTTTATGTTTTTTTTGCACTAGTATGGATTTTTTTATTGTGCTTTTTTTAGGTTAATTTTATTGAGGCTCAACATCAATGGCCTCACATTATATCTCGGGTGTGGAAGGCACTAATAAATTATGACTGAAAGTAGCTAGAGGTCGTGGGGTTGGCTGACTATGGGCAGATTGAGACCATTCAAGTAGATGAGGAGTACCTATCTACCCTAGTAGAGAGATGGGATCCTGATAGGGGTTATTTTCAACTTTCAATAAGGGATCTGATTGAAGAGACAAAAACACGACACTAAAGTAGATATAAAATAAATGATTCCAGAAAGATAGTAATTGCACAAAATGATATTTTATTCAATAATGGGGGGAGCTAAGAAAATCCTTGTTACAATTATTCTATCAAAAATAATTATTTTGATATAGTAATTACAACTACTAGGGTTCTCTGAAACCCTAGCTACCAAAAATGAGTGTCTTCAATGTGCTTTTCTCCCAACAGAGTGAGTGGACTTTGTTGATATTCGATTCTAGGCCACTCTATCTTTAGTATTTGTCCAATGATGAATAAATCTATATATCTACACATACCAATAAAAACAAGGTATTAGAAATACATGTGAGGGCTCCATAGTGTGAGACCCTCAGTTAATAATAAACCTAACTATTAACAAATGCAATAGCATGCAAAATCTATAGATAATGAAATGAGATAATAACAAATAATGATTTACCTTGCTATTGATGATGTTATTCCATTGCTCTATTTTATGGCTATGGGGATAGAAGATATGATGCTACATCTATAGAATGTAGCAAGCACCCGTCTATGCCTATGGATTGAGGTAGGCACTCGGGAGCACCTACATATTAGGGTTAGATCAACAATAGTAGATCGAGGGGTTGTGAAGGATTCGATAGATGGAAGATGATGGTGACATTAGAAGGTGTGCAAAATGTAGTAGAAGGATAGGGACTAGGGCACATAAGACTGTGTGGCAGCCTTAGGGCACTTAGGATGACTAGGGTTTGGAATCAAGGATTCCAAGGAAAGACTTTGGGGATTCAGGGAACTTAATGACTTAGAGGACTTAGTGACTTAGGGGTTGAGCCATAAAAATGGCTCTTATTTATAATCTAGCCTAGGGCATGCTAGGGTTTCAATGACACTAATCGTGTGGCTAAGATTAAAGCACATCTAAGGGTAGATAATAAATCTAGGGTGTGACATGGATTAAGGAGAATGGATGGATGAGATTAGATTAAATCTAATGGTTGTGGTTTATTTATATATAAAAATATATTTATTAAATATATATATCAAATATAATATTAAAATATTATTATTTAAATATATATAATATAAATATATAAAAAAATATATAAATAAATAGGTGAAAATGGCGAGAAAAGCATGGAATGGCCAATTGAATGGTAGGAAAGGGGGATGGTGGACAAATGACTAGGATTTGGTTTCTACACCGACTATCACCCTGGAAGATTTTTATCGCATCTTCCATTTTCCTATCAAGGTTTCACCTATTTGGGTGGGCCACGACAAGGAGTACAAGTTGAGGCGTATTTATGGGGCTGACTAGTATGTTGACTATAGCAAGTAAGGGATCCCATACATTCATCTATTCCAAGATACGAAGTTGGGTGTTTTTATGGCTTTCATAATGTACATTGTAGGCAACATTTTGTTGCCTAACAACATGGGTTATAGGTTCTCTTGGAACTAGGTGAGGCTTGTATTGGATTTTATTGTTGAGCCTCAAATTTGTGCATGGGCTTCCACTCTACTGTGCCAGCTATATGTGGAGTTGTATGAGGTTAAGACACGGGAGCTAAAGGGACTCGAGTGTAGCTTGCTACTTCAATTGTGGGCTTGGAAGCACATCCAGATTGCTTGTATAGAGGGTCTACATTATGAGTTGTATCACTTGCTTCATTGTGCTTTTCATTGGTGAACCAGTAAGGAGGCTTCACAGAGTCATCCTAATCACAATACATAGGATTATTGGGATGTATTTGGTGGTTTGGCTAGAGGTGACATGTGTTGGTGACCATGGTGAGGTATGACTTGGGATACCAATGCAACATAGCTTTGATGGATTAGGTGAGGTAGGTTGATGGTTACTCAACATGGGTGAGATATGGAGTTAATCCAGTTCTCATGTGTGATGCAGTAGTTTGACTTGGCGTAAGGAGTTCCTAATACTCCAGTGGTATATAGGAACTGAGATGATGAATTGAGTCTCCCATTCGCTCCTAAATTTTAGACTATGGATGATGCCTAGGATGATGATGTCATGGATGTCCTAGATGAAAATAATGTTATGACTATTGTTGAGTATGATACTTTATTTCCTGCATAGCCTCCATGGGTACCTAGCTAGGTTATGGATGATATGGTGAGTGGTGATGAGTAGGATGCTAGTGAGTAGGATTCATGGTAGCGGGAGTATGGGGTGAGTTGGAGTGGATGTGCAACCTATAGATATCGAGTCTGGGGTTGGAGGAGTTGGATGTGGAGATGAAGGTGGCAATAGTAGTAGCGAAGGTGGGGTTGATGGGTGAGAAAGCTTGGGGTAGACTATGGAGGCTTATGATATAGAGATAATAAGGCTATAGGATGAGATTACTCAACTATGGAGTGAGGTCAATGGGCTATGGAGTGGCTCTAGTGTAGGCGGGGATGCTTCTACTATTATGGTCCTCCATGCTAAGATAGCTAAATGAGAGGTGCATCAAGATATAGACTTGGTAGTTGCATGAAGGCAGACTACTTATATTAGGATGCTTGAGGACACTTTAGCTCTTCATCATAATTAGCTACCTTTTTCATCTTCATCATTAGTTTCAAGATCTAGCACGCAGAGTGAGTCTAGGCCTAGTGGTTCACATTCTTGGGTTCTTGGCTTCCATGCTTCGTATGGCTCGCAGGGATAAACTCATGGTCCTTATAGGAGTAGGGTTATGCATAAGGTTTAGTACCAAAAAAGCAATTATAAAATTGGGGTGAATCAATGTGAATCATGTAAAAACTTTGGGGTGATTTTTTCAAACTTTTATAAAATCGAAGTATGGTGAATTTTCAAAAAAATTGCATAGAAATTATCAAAAAAATTAAATGGTGAGTGGCAAAAGGTAAGTGGCAGAAGGTGAGTGGTATAAGTTGTAGACACCTAAATCATGTCATGCTTAGGGGAGCTGCTCACATAGACACATTCATAAGATCATAAGACATAATCTTGGACTTTCCAAGCATCAACAGTGGTTCTCACCACTCATTTGGGGCCTTTTCAAGCCATCCAAGCCTAGCCGCTCAAGCCAAGAGTGGCCAGATCCTAGCCGCTCAAGCCTAGAGCGGCCAGACCTTAGCCACTGTAGATGATAGTGGCCAGATCTTAGTCACTGTAGATGACAGTGGCTAAACCCTAAGAAGTAGTTTTGCCGACAAACAGGCCTAATCACGGGTGGAAGTGGCAGTCTGCATGCAATAAAGGTGAGCGGGAGTAACTTTGCATTCCTTTTCATGACCAGTTCACATAGGAGACTTGAGTTTGCATTTAAACTTTAGTTAACTGACCTCCAAGCATAAACAAAGGACAAAAGCTTCTCATGCTAACGACCAGTTCGCATAGGAGACTCAAGTTGGCAGTTATATTTTAGATAACTGGCTTCCAAACATAGAAAAGACAAGAAGCTTCTCATGCTAACTTACACTACGCATGAGAAATTCATTCCTAGGGCTTGGACATAGACCTAGGGTTTCACACTATAAAAGGTGCAAGCCTAAGAGCACCAAGGAGATATAGATATACATCTTTTATCAATCTTGGTCATTGAGGAGAGCTTTCGAGACTTGGAGAGTTCCCTTGGAGATCACGTGTACGGTGAAGCCCTGATGGATTGAAGAGCATAGCAACCATTATTTCAACATCGGATACAAGCTTTGGTCCATAGCTTTGGAGCAAAGAGGAAGAGGGTCACCTTAGCTGGCCATTGTCTTGGACAGTGGCCCGTAGGCTTAGCTTAGGGTTTTAGACATTAGATTCATTATTTTGTTTAGCATATCATTAGCATAGCATCATTTCATTCGTCATTTCATAGCATTAGTCTAATTTGCATTTGCTTTCATTTATTATATTTAGTACTAACAACCTCATCCAGGGAGGCATTCTCGGACATCTAAGCGTGTGTTGTTGTTTCATTGCTTACAGGGCCACAGGTTCATCGAACGAAATCTGCAACATACGAGAGCAAAAGGGATCCCTCTAGGAAATAGACCTAGAGAAGGAGGCATCTATAAGCCCTCATACATTTTCATGTGTGAAACCGGGAAGCTTTTAAAAGCGCACCACCTCTTCATGAAAGGGGCACTCTTTACCTATTTGTAACCTTATTGTATCAAAATGGGTATCCCTAAGAGGGACCGACATGTAACCGAGTTTCAATACAAATAAAGAGATCCATATTTGTTATTTTTATGTTATATGCTTTTTCATTGTCTTCCATTTCATCTTGGGTTTTTAATAACATTGCAAGTAGAGTAAAAGAGTGGTGCATGCATCCCGAGGTCGCTACAGATGGTGATCACGATGGGACCTCCACTAATTTTTCATTTGCTATCAGAATACTAACTTAATTTTGTGTGCAGGTCTAGCCACTCTGAGCTACAATGGCCAAAAATTAGCCACTCTGAGCTACAATGACCAATAGAGCTTTAGCCACTCTGAGCTACAATGGCCAAGAACCAGCCGCTCTGGTCAACAATGGCCAGAACTGGAGTGCAACAGAGGTCAAAACATTGACTCTCTGAGCTGGATCAAAGGTTGGTATAGCTTATCTGATATTTTATAGCTTTCTATCTACTTTTGTGTGTCTAAAATAGAGAACTTAAAGCACATTTATGTTTGGAAATTGAAAGAATAAAAGGAGAAAGAATTAAGCATTTCGCATATCTTAGATCTTCTTTTAAATTTTCCACTAGGCATTGCTAGGAACAATGGCTTATGCCTAAAAATTTCACCCTAGAATCCAACGTGCTAGACATTGTATGTTGTTTGCTTGCTTTGAGGCCCTGCTAGAGGCCATAGCTGCACGAAATAAAGTGCGCTCATACAAATCATAGTAGTTCATGCATATTTCTGAATATTGAAATGTATTTTTGCACTTAGGCATATAGGAAAGATTCATTGCTGCTATATGATGCACTTTATGTTACGCAAGCTTAAAATGAACACCACACACGCACATCTCATTTAAACATTGGGGAGTTGGATTTCATCACCAACCTTCAATTCAGTCCAGTGACATTGGAATTCATCTCCTTCCACTGGTTTACCCCCTAGAGCTTCCTAGAAATGGATTGAGAAACTTACTTATAGTGATACTAAGTTACTTGTGCTCAAACTATCTCCCACTATTGGAACAATCATTGGTTCAGAGTGGAAGAGCTAGGCGAACCCCCCACTGGGTCTTCAATGGTGTACCCTAGCTTCTTTTGAGAAAATCATGTTTGGCATAGGTGTACTTGATTGTCACTATGGATGAGTCTTCTCATTCTTAATCCAAGAACAAGAGCAAGAAATCGAAAGAACAACACATCAAAACACACCAAACAGTTTAGGGCACACTTAAATCGGTAATCAAGATAAACATTTGTTTGGTATTGTGTGGCTATTCCTAAATTGCAACTCAAAAGATCAATTCATAGACAACATGGTCAAAACAAGAAGTAAGCACCCTCGGTCTGATACCGAGGGAGAGACAGAAGCAACTCATACCCATAGGCGGAGTCATAGTAACATTGAATGACCTACCCATAAGACCATGAGACGTAGCTCCATGAGCCTAAGGGGTGATAACTCAACCCTTGGGGGATCTCCTCGAGAAACCCCAAGTAAGGAACCACATCATGGAACAAAGTCACATAAACAAAAAGAGGCTTCACAGCCATCCTCATCAAGGAGACATGAGGAGACCTCAAGGGCCTCCTCTAAACACACAGAAACATCTCAAAGACGTGAGGAAGCTTCAAGGGCTTCCTCCTCACATGGACATAAAGAAGGTTCTAAAACTCATTCTTCACATAGGGATGATGAGACTGCTACATCTCCATCCACATGGAGAAAACATGTTACCACAAAGCCCTCTTCATCAAGAAGGCAAACAAGAATTGCAACACCTCAAGACTCACAAGAAACATATGAAATAGGTCTACCCACCGAAGGGCAGGAAACTAGAGCTACATCTAGCCATGGGAATCAAATAGAAGAAACCCTTCACACAAAAGGAAATATTCCCATAGACTATGACCTCATAGGAGTGAATGGCACCCCATGGGACCAGCCATGGAAAACAAGACAGCTAGACGGGTTGGATCGGTTTCCTACATGACCAACTCAAAGAACTATAGCTACTGAGAACTCTGCATCTGGAAGCTCATGAACTATGACTTCTAAACACATCTCCTAGTATGGGGGTACCTCAGAGTGACCCCATAGTAGATGCATGGAGTCTGATCATAGGGATACTCAATAATACACTGAACAAGTCACATTAGCTAGCAAGAGTACAGATACAATAGAAACCTCCTCGAGGAATCTACGAGTCAAGACAACAAGAACAGAGTCAGATAAACATGAGTCTTCTATAATAGTGCAAACTGACCAAATGAGGTGGTTAGAAAATGCATTACGTAAGGAGCGAGAGCTAGTGGAAGCTCTCAAACAAGATAAACAAAGAGAAAGACTCTTGCACCAACATGAGCAACATTTAAGAGAGCAGGTTGAGCGGCTAGCTCTTAACAATTTATAGACAAATGGTGGTGACCACCAAAGAACTAGATGCGCTGACTCACCTAAGGAGAGGTGCACTAGACAAGATAGCCCACAATGAAATCCCCCACCAAATCATGAACAAAATCCAACTAGTGGGGGAAGGGCAAACACAACAAACCAAGATCACAATCCTGAGTCCCCTCGTAGGAGGGAGGAAAATGGAATAAATCAAATGGATAGAGAGTTACCTCCATTGCCACTATGAATAGGCTTACAAGAGGAGGAAATCCATGCATCAAAGGCATTTCAAGAGCTTGCTGAAAAGATGAAAACCTTTGAGAAACAAGAGGCAGCTGGGAACTCACCAACATTGAGCAAAATACACAACCAACCATTGTGCCCATCAATCCCTAGCCCTCCATATCCTAAGCACTTTGAGATGCCTAGGTTAGAAAATTTTAAGGGTGAAGAGGATGCACAAGAGCATGTCACCAATTTTATCAATGCCTATTTTCATCTTGAAGACAATGATGCTCTCATGCTAAGAACATTCATAATGACATTTTTAGGTGCTGCCACTCAATGGTTCAACCAACTACCTAAGCATAGCATAACCAACTTTGAACAACTAGTAAATGCATTCTTAAAGCGTTTCTCCTTTGGTGCTAAGAAGAAGGTGAACCTTTCAGACCTGGCCAACTTGAAAAAGTATGATGATGAGCCAGTAATGGATTATGGGAATAGATGGAGAAAAGTCATGGTAAAATTATCATTCTCCATTCCCATAGAAGAGATCATTCGCATGTTCACCAAAATTTGCTCTAAACACATCTCCCTCTTGCTACAACTTCAGTAGTATCCTTCATTTGAGGAAGCTTTGGCATAGGCCAAGCTCATCGAAGAAATAAAAGTAGATGAGGGAACCATTAAACTCTAAAACAAAAAGGAGTGGAACAAGAATGGTAAGAATGACAAGTATAAGTAGAAGTAGGGCAACCCTACTCTAGTCAATCAAGTCGTATTGGCTACACCCAAGGATGGGGGTGCACAACAACCCCAGAACTATCAAGCACATCCCCCGCTAGCCAATTACGACCAAAAGAACAATCAGGGAAGAAACAGAGAATGCAAGCCACCTCGTTATTTCATGCCTCTGACAGAATCAATGCAATCAATATTTAATCAGTTGAGCGAGGCCAGGAGGATCAGATTTCTTGATATACCTCTTATAGATCCCAACCATCCTAAGCCAAAAGGATATAGGGAAGATCAATTTTACCCTTATCATAGGATACCGGGGCATGACATTGAGGCTTGCATTGGGTTTAAGCATCAAGTGCAAAACATGATTGAGGTGGGAGAACTCAAAGTTGACAACCCACTGGCTCTCGATAATAGAGACATGGGCATATACAGAAACCCATTGCCCAATCATGAGGCCCCTAGAGAGCAAGGGGCCCAAGTCAATCAGGTTTGAGCTGATATACCTACCCATGGATGCATTGGGATGGTTGAGATTGTTAACATAGCAACAAGGACTAGGTGGTATGGTCAACCGCAACCACCTGCAGCTCCCATGAACATCCCAGCCACTCCTAGGCAAAGGCAAGACAACCTTCCAGGTCCACCAACGTGACCTGTGGTAACTATTCGGAGTAGATTGGAGCAAAACCTACAGATGACTCCAGCTAAGTTATCCATCTATGAGCTCATACAATAGTCCCCAAAGCATAGGGAGACTCTAATGGAGATTTTAAGGACAATTGAGCTCCAACCACAAGATGCGAATGCATTCACTCACTTTGTGGGACAAGTACAAGAATGCCAGGAACCTGTAATTCGATTCTATGATCATGAGATTAAGATAGTTCTTACTGCCTTACCAGACCCTCCGCTAAACATTGTAGTGGAAATCAACAACTTACCTTTCAAGAGGGTCTTGGTCGATACAGGTTCATCGATAAACATCATTACAACAACTGCAATAGAGCACCTCAAGATCCCCAAGTCCAATATCATTCCAGGAGCTTACACATTGAGAGCTTTTAATGATGCTTTATGCAATACTATGGGAACGATAGTCCTACCCATCAAGGTGGGGCACAAGACCATCCCTATGATGTGTCATGTCTTGGAAGGAGCTATGCAGTACAACATCCTCTTAGGGCATCCTTGGATAAGGGCCATGAAGTGTGTGCCTTCGATCTTGCACCAATGTGTCAAGTATGTGCATGAAAACAAAGTCTATGTGGTTCTGGCCGATGAAGAGCCTTTTAAATACATCAATCAGGTGGACATTCTAGGAGAATTTGTAATCCCTTCTACCCACCTATACGTAGCACCTTCATCCCCAACCACACAAGTGGATAACGAAGACAAAGGGGTAAGAAAAGACCCATGCACTTCAACACCTCCTGGTGCACTCAAAGTAGTCAATGCTTCTAAAGTACCATCAACATCAAAACCAAAAGATAATCAGAAGCTAAAGGCACCCTTAGTCAAGGAAGAAAGGCCCAAGGAAGTGCCAACTATAGCCATTGCTAAAATGCCAAGTCCTATGGAAGAAGAAGATCTTCAAGATCAAGATGAAGATAGTGATTATCACCTCGCTTCACCAGTGTCATCCGTAGGGTCATCCACATCGCATGCATCAATACACTTGGCAAGCACAGGCATAGGGGAGTACCTTGTGTAGAACATTACCTTTACACCTATCATTGAGTCTGCACAAGACATGGGAAGGCCTAAGGACTTGAGGCCACCAGTGGGAATAGTGGTTCCACTTGGAATCCCTCCCAACCAAACCAATTTTGTCTATGCCGCCTGGACTACGCCCATAAGTCTTCAGATATAGAAGAGGATAGTGATGAATTATTCATGGTCAATGTTCATTACCTCTCTAACCTCGAGTTTGCTCTAAGCTACTTTGAGCATTGCCATTGGCATGGCTATGGCCTTGGCATATATGAGCAGGGGCGAGCGGCCATACGAGCCACAATATCAACTTCCCTCCGATAGATTTGGCTTAGGCTATTATATCGGAGGTCGAGATGACTCTCTTGTAGTGGCATTGGATAGATTAAGCTTAGGGTTAGGAGAAGACATTGATTTCATTCCTTATCACCCCCTAAGAATAGGAAATTTGAGCAATAGACAAGTGGCCATGGTAAACATACCGCCACCAAAAATTTATCATCCAAACATCTCAATTGATTCCACCCCAATAAGGTACAACTCATGGGATGAGGAGAATGGATATGAAGCAAGTGATGATGAGGTGCAACTTGGCTTAGCCTACCAGGGGCCTCGCTATTTACAAATATTCACATGGTCCATCCATGATGAGAGTGGGTATACATCAGATGAAAGTGACTATGAATCAGAAGACTCAATAGAAAGAGCCTACTTAGGCCTAAGCCATCAACCCCTGACTTTGGGGCAAGAGACAAATGCAAATGGATTCTTCATAAGTGATGAAGAATATGAAGATGAAATAGAGATGGCCTACTTAGGGCCAAGACATGAGCCCCTTGTCTTAGGGCCGCATACCAATGCTAACAATTTTTGGATAAGTGATGATGACTTTGAGGATGAGACCGAGATGGCTTATCTTGGACCTCACCACTTGCGGCAAGTCAACGAGCTAGTAGAGAGAGAGGTGGCACTCCATGCCATAGACCCTCATCTATGATTTTTGGGGAGACCTATTGACCTAGCTGCCATTCATCGGATGGTCAATCCCCCTCCACCTACATTCAGAGAGTGATTAGAGCCCAATGATCCTATTGTCCACCCTACTCATGGGCCAGATCCAAAAATTCCCATTCCTCCAGAACCTCATCACGAGTATGGAAGGGAAACCCCTGAGACAAGATTGCACCCATGTGGTCCTGGAGACTTCATTCCATCCATCAACATGATCTCCATTGATTTGACCACTCCACTTCATAATCCAGTAGATCCTACCAAATCATTGCATCTTGATGTAGAGGCTATTGATTGGGATCATGCTAATTCACCCATAGAGCCTGAAGACCTCTTCCCCAATGAAGAGATGTTACAACCATTCCATTTTGCATCGAGGTTGTGCGTATGACATCTTCCATGTTGGTTTGGAACCTGAGTCAGTAGGTCCTATAAATCCCATTGATGACATTCATTTGATACCCATGCCTCATCAGCTAGAGGATGGGTCACATATGGCTATAGAAGTGACTTTCGAGGTGGACATCAGTGATGATCCTACCCAACCAAGAAAAGTCAAGTTCGGAGAAAGTCTATCTCCAGAGGAACAAGCCATCCTAATTCCTCTCCTCAAAGAGAGGCCAAATATTTTTTCTTGGACTTACAAAGACATGCCAGGGATAGATCCAAAGTTAGTCATTCACAACCTTTCATTGGATCCCATGAAGAAGCCAATCAAGCAAAAGCTGAGGAAAATGCATCCAACCGTCGCTTTGATGGTGAAGAATGAATTGCAAAAACTACTGGATGCAGTATTCATAGTTCCTATCGACTACCCTGAGTGGGTGTCAAACATGGTACCCATGGGGAAACCCGATGGAAGAGTCCGTATCTGCATAGACTTCAGAGATTTAAATAGGGCAACACCAAAGGATTCATTCCCATTGCCAAACATAGATGCTCTTGTAGATGCAACCGTAGGTCATGAGATGCTCTCCCTAATGGATGGTTTTTCTGGATACAACCAGATCTAGATTAAGCCCGAAGATCAACATAAAACTACTTTCATTACTCCATGGGGAACATTCTATTACAAAGTGATGCCATTCGGTCTCAAAAATGTTGGTGCCACATATCAACGGGCCATGACATACATATTCCATGACTATATGCATAAGATCTTGGAGGATTACATGGATGACTTACTAGCCAAGTCCCTATTGCGGCAAGAGCATGTCGAAGTCCTTAGACAAGTCTTTGATCACCTCATAGAACACAATGTCTGATTGAATCCTAAGAAGTGCGTATTTGGCATAACTTCTGGCAAGCTTTTGGGATTCATCGTATCCAAGAGAGGCATTGAAGTCGATCCTACAAAGGTAAAGGCTATACTAGAAATGGCCGCCCCTACCAACATTAGGGAGTTGAGGAGCCTACAAGGCAAGATAGCATCCATCAAAAGATTCATCGCACAATTATCAGACAAATGCCGACCTATGAATCGGTTGCTACGCAAGGAGGTCCCCTTTCATTGGGATGAAGAATGCCATCAAGCCTTTGTAGAGATCAAAACTTATCTAGCAACACCACCAGTATTGGCTCCACCAAGGCCAGACATACCATTTTTACTATATATATCAGCTACTGATTTTGCATTGGGCACCATGTTAGCCCAAAAGAATGCACAAGACAAAGAGCAAGCCATATATTACATTAGTCGCACCTTGGTGAGTTATGAGCTAGGATATGCGTATGTCGAAAAGTTGTGTTTAGCAATGGTCTTTGCAACTCGAAAGTTGTGACACTACATGTTGAGCCATACGACCTACGTCATATCAAAACAAAATCCTTTGCAGTACATGATGAGCAAGACATATCACAATACACGTACCACAAAGTGGATCATGCTATTGATAGAATTTGATCTAGAGTTCATAAGCCAAAATTCCATCAAGGGACAAGTCATAGCAGATCAATTAGTAGAGGTGCCTCTTCAGGATAACAAGCCTCTCACCATAGAATTGCTTGATGATGCGGTCTTTGCATTATCAGATCCGCTAGAACTCGAAGAACCTAAGAAAGAAAGAGACATGTCATTGTTCTTCGATGGTTCGAAGTGTGAACAAGGGGGTGGAGTAGGGATTGTCTTTATCACACCATAGGGTGCTCCATTACCCTTATCATTCAAACTAGACTTCCCATGCACAAACAACAATACAGAATATGAAGCATTGATCCTAGGACTCCAAACAACCATAGCAATGGGCATTAAAAGATTGAATATCTTTGGTGACTCCTTGCTCATAGTAAACTAGGTCAAAGGACTATTCCAATGCAGGTGCCCACTCCTGAAGACTTACAAGGAACTTGTTGACACTTACCTAGCCCGGCTGGAATGGTACGACATCGAGGCAATCCCTCATACATCGAATAGATTTGTAGACACTATGGCCTCTTTGGGATCCTTAATCCCTCAGAATCCATCTGCTGATTTTACAACCATTCATGTGAAAGTGCTTTCGCACTCAACAATACGTCATGAAGCTTTTGACAATCAAGAATCAATCAACATGATCAACATCGAGCCAAATCAGGATTGGTCCTTCATAGCCAGAGATTTCTTACAAATGGCACCTTGGGGGTCTTTGATCTCCCAAGGACCTATGGAGTGTGGTGCAACCATACACCATAGAGTTGTTCCTCAATCCGTGTTCACTAGCTCAAAAATACAGGAAGAGCAAGCCATCTTTTCTATAGAAGTCATGGCTTATCAAGATTGGCTTTCCCAACTATGGGACTTCCTGAAGCTTGGAATAGTACCTCAAGGTTTGTCGCATACTGAAAGGTGAACATTCAAATAGAAAGCAACAAGATACATCTTGCTAGGAGAAATCCTCTATAGACGAGGATATGATGGAGTATTACTCCATTGTCTTGAGCCCCAGGAAGCATCCTAGGCAATTTTGCAAGCTCACGATGGCACATGTGGAGGGCATTTCAGTGGCATGGCCATCATTAAGCGCATCTTGAGAATGGGTTACTATTGGCCCACCATGGAAAGGGACTACTGTGAGTATGTCAAGAAATGCAGTAAGTGCCAGCATCATGCAAATCTAATGCACTTACCATCGCAAGCCTTGCAACCCATCCAGGAAGCATGGCCATTCTCGTAGTGGGGACTAGACTTGATTGGGAAGATCTCACCCCCATCCTTAGGCCGACACACATTCATCATAACGGCCATAGAATACTTCACTAAATGGGTGGAAGTGATCCCCTTAACATCAACAACTGGACCAAGGATTATGGAGTTTATACTCCATAATATCATAAGTCATTTTGGGGTCCCTTCTAAGATAATATCGGATAATGGGCCATATTTCAAGAACAAAAATGTGCATGCTTTAATGAACAAATACCATATTCAGCATAGTTTTTCAATGCCTTATTATCCACAAGCAAACGGGCAAGTAGAAGCCTCAAACAAAATAATAGTCTCCATTTTGAGGAAGACGGTGCAAGACAATCACAAGGATTGGCACATGCAGTTACCTCTTGCACTATGGGCATACAGGACTAGTATACGGATGCCCACTAGGGCAACACCATTTTCACTAGTATATGGCACTGAGGCCATCATGCCACTAGAGTTGGAAATTCTGACTCTACGCATAGCATTAAAGGACTTCATAGATGATGATGTCGCATGACAAGGCCGCCTTGATCAGTTGATGCTTCTTGATGAACGTCGAGTCAATGCTTTAGAGCATCTTCATATTTACCAAGATCGCCTTGCACGAGCTTACAATAGTAAAGTCCACCTAAGGGAATTCAAGGTTGGAGATCTAGTGCTCAAAGAAAACCAACAGAATTCGAATCTACCACCGCATCTATGAGATAAGTTCATGGTAAATTGGATAGGCCCATACATGATTTCATAGAGAGTTGGGCCTGGAGCATATCACCTTATATCATTAGATGGTGTTGAAGAGCCTGAACCTCTCAATATCATTCACCTAAAGGCATTTCACACATAAAACACAAAAACATTCAAATATGTCATAAAACACAAAAACATTCAAATATGTCATAAAACACAAAACATTCAAATATGTCAAAACACACAAAAACAAATCATAAAAACATAAAATTTCAAAATACAATCAAAGGCTCCAAGGGTAATTCATCCCACTTGGTCAAACATCAATTCAAAATGCTCCAAGGGTAATTCAAACCACTTGGTCAAACATCAATTCAAAATGCTCCAAGGGTAATTCAAACCACTTGGTCAAACATCAATTCAAATGCTCCAAGGGAATTCAAACCGCTTGGTCAAAATCAATTCAAAAGGCTCCAAGGGCATTCAAGCCACTTGGTCAAAATCAATTCAAAATCTCCAAGGGTATACAAACCACTTGGTCAACTTCAATCAAAAAGCTCCAAGGGTACTTCATGCTACTTGGTCAAAAATAAAAAAGCCCCAAAGGCATAATAAGCCCTTTGGTCAAATCAAACAAAAGTACAAAAACAACATAAAAATCAAAAATACAAAAACAATTGCATCTCACATCTTGCATCCACATCATTGCATTGCATTTTCATATCCACTACAATTGCATATGTCATGAGAGCCTTAAAAGTGATACCACAGTTTGTCACACAAATCATTCAAATCCATACCTCCATCAACACATTGTGTAATTGTGTTTTTCAACACAACCATTATTTGTTGCTATACATAATATACTAAGGTTTTTCGGTTAATCAACCACACCTAGTGATCTTATCAAATTTTGAGGAAAACAACTTTGATTAGTAGAAGGTAAGGTCTAGCTATGATAATGCCTTGGATATTCAAGATCCCGTCACTAATTGAAACACTAAAATCCTAGTTGGTACAAGGAAAATATGAAAGCTACAAAGTGGTCTAGGTTACCTTAAGTGAAAAGGATTTTCCTTGCTTATCCCCCTATGCAACCGGTTTAAAGGTGCTGAGAATTGGCAAAAGGACAAGCTTTACCCTATCCAAATCCCTTGCTTAAATCAAAATAAGCAAAATCCCAAAGCAAAGTACATATTCAAAAGGCCAAGCATACAGTCCAGATTTCAAAGCAATAATCCGATACACAAATCATAAATTCAAAGAAACATAGCTCAAAAAAAATCAATAAAAAATAAACAGTGATTTTCATCACTACATATGAGAAAAATAAATAGTGATTATCATCACTACAAAAATCCTAGCTCAAAGAAAAAATCAATAAAAATAAAAAGTGATTTTCATCACTACATATGAGCAAATATCCAAAGCCAAAAGAAGCCAAAAGGGAATAAAGCTTGAATCCCTGGAATTCTCAACATTGTACAAAACTGGAAGGAGAAATCCTTACGCATGATGATATGTCTATCACAATTGCTTCATGCATTTGTGTAGACCAATGTTTGAATGTGGATGAGCTAGCTTAGGTAACCCAATATTGCCTAGTGGTATAGTCCAACTAAGTCCAACATAAGGATGAGATGAACACTTGAGGATCCCTGATCTTAGCAATGGGCTGAAAGAATCCCGCTTGACATCGGAGGAAATGCTTGAGTTCTATCTCAAAATATACAATCACTTGCACACACAGAGATCATGAAAAACCAGGTCCATGGTAAAAGCCTTACTTTTCAAAAGTCTAAGTGGTCAGTAGACAGTTGTTGATAGGGTAACTAGAGTGTTTGAATCTTCGAAAAGCCCCAAAAATTCTTACATAGCAACAAATCATAACATCATTCACACCATCACTTTCTTTATAAGATTCTATAAATTAGGGGGTATCAACATAGTAGGACAGATACCGCATATATATTAGAAATAGTATATAGATGACCACTGACTACTTTATATCTTTTAATTTATAGAAACTTATTAAGAAAATACATTACACACCATTACATCTCATATATGAATACTTAATCAATTCTTATGATAAGAGTGATTATTTAAATTCATGATTATTTTTTTACTTTCTATGGTATCACCCATTAAGATTGTCAATGTCATATGCATTCCGTATGTTTTAAGTGATTAGAGCATACAGGTTCATTTATACCATCCCATCACATAAGTTAGATGCATACAATTAAAGCAAAATTAAAACATGCATTTAACAATAACATCATATCCACAAAAACAATTCATTAATCATCCATAAATCACATCATAAAACATATAGGCAATATCCATTTGCATACAATCATGAATTCATCATTCATCATCAAAATACATCGCATCATATCATCAAATCATATAAGCATCTACACATCCATCTAAGCATCTTCAATATCATCTATCATCTAACATATTCATCAAATCATCATAATACCATCATCGCATCATATCATAAAATAAAATAACAACAAAAACATGAGCAATAAACGATACACATAATAAGTCATAATGCAAAGATATCATAAAAGTATGTGTGTCAAGTCCATGGATGTACAAAAATGCCCATGGGCTACAGTCATATAGGTCAGTCAACCTCAAAAATGAATCAAGGACCAAATAAAGCATCAATCAAATACCAGGCCTGAGCCCCCTGCATCACCTCCTCTAGTGCCACCTCCCCTATGGTGGTGTCATGAGTCGAATGATGTGAACCTATCGGTCTCTCTATCCAAGTTTAGGTCCTCTAGCTAGGATGGGTGGAAGACTACCCCGAGGTGGAGCACCCATTGACCTGTGAACCACCCACATCGGGTGGCTCCTTAGGGACAATCCCATGCCTCCTGAGCTGCATCTAAAGAATGGTGATGTGATCCACATGTCCCTGGATCCGCTCCTCATACTCATCCAACAAAGACTAAAGTTGTCCCACATCTACTCCTGAACCTACCACTAGAACCTCCTATGGTGTAGAAGGAGGAACAACAAACTGCATCCTAGCATCGCCACCCCCAATAGTAGCCTGTAGAGCCTGTATCTATGTTGTGAGCTGCTCAATGGTAGCATCTCACCATTGTACCTGGATCTTAGTTGCCTGAAGCTCAGCCTCGACCTCATGTAGTTGTGCTCTCAGAGGAGAGTCTCTCTCCTCAGGCTCTAACTCCTCCTCCTCAGGAACATCAAGATCCTCCACTACCACCTACTCTGTTGACTGGCCCCATACCTCGGTCCTAGCTCAGACTCTACATCCTATCGGATCTGCACCATCACCCCCACCATCATCCTCATGCCCTAGGCTACCGACACCATGCCACATCTGATCACCCCACCACTGAGTGTATGCCTCTGTAACTCCCCAACCACTCTAGGGTCAATAGTTAGGGCATCCTCCTCATCTAAAAGCTCTATAATCTACCATGGAGGTAGGTCCCTCTCTACTGTGAGGTGCCTATACAAGAATGGTACCAAGGGCACATCCTACTGCAACCCATACTGACGAAGAACCCAAGAGTAGAAGAAGTACTCCTGGATGGTAACCTTATGGCCAATGAGCCATCGCTCATGCCATGTCCTAGTAGTAAAGCTAGCTGGATCATCCCAAGCAGGACACTCATGGTAAGGGTGCCATACGACATCTCCGACCAAAAGTCTAGTAAAAGCATCAATATAATGGGATAGCTCCCCTACGAAAGTGTGGCTCTTGTGCTCCTCGTGCTCTCGAGCCCATCTAGCAGCATAGCACTATGTCCGAGCATCGATCACTATAATCTCAATCGAGATCCCCTTAGGGTGATCTACCCTAATATGCTCCCATCCCCAAACCTATAGGAGCAAGCTGTAGGTAATGCTGACATGTCCTCACCAGTGGATGTGGTACAACTCATCATAGCACTGAGCCAATAGTGATCTACCCCATGCATAGATGATAGGCTCCTCGCTATCCAATAGATCCTGCACCATCACCAAAAGGTTCCATGAGAACCTCAAACCCGAGAAGTCCAGGATAAGAACATTGTTGATAACCATCAACAATACGACATGCCTCATCATAAAGACACCCTCCCCATGCTAGTGGCTGATAGACACTCCTCCAGACTTGGTGTCCTTGAGAGCATCCATAGAATGTCCTCTAAACACCCAAGTGAAGACAACCACCGATCATTAGTGGTCGAAGAGACAATGGCCACCCCATCAAATGGAATCCGAAAGATCCTATATACATCCTCCGATGTAATGGTCATCTCATCGGTCGAGAGGTGGAAGGTATTAGTCCATGGGTCCCAACGATGGGCCAGAGCCATAAGGTAAGCCTGATCTACCATGATGTAAGGTAGCCTAATGACATACTATAACCCATGGGCTTTGAACCATGCCTAGTCTGTATCATCAAAGCTAGGAAGTAGGTCAAGCAAGAGCTTTGGGTCCCGAGCCCGAGTAGTAAGGATCTAATAACAAAAGAAAGATGAAACATAACTACAGTGCATCTAAGGCATAAATCAAACAAAGCATAACAACATCAACACTCCTAAGTCTAAACAAACGAAGGATAAGATTGCATATAGTCGAAACAAACTCAGAGGTTCAAAACTTTCAAAAAAAAAAAAATCAAAATATGTCTTAAGAAAATCATAAAAATGAAAAAAATATGGCTAAGGGTTTAGCCACTGTCACCTACTGAAACCTGGCCATTGGAGACAGCAGCGACCAAGACCCAACGGTCAAATTTTTGACCATTGAGGTTCAAACCTAGCCGCTCTAAGCAACACTCATAATCAGCTACTCTGAGTGACAGCGACCAAGGGGCGACACGGCAAACCCATGAACCCTTGGCCAAAAAAAACAAAAAAATCAAAAATTGCAAAATAACATAAAAACACAAAAGGGAAGGAAAAACAAAAAATTAAAAGCAAATTCCCACTCAGGCATCAAAACTAAGCTAAGTTAAAAAATGGTTAACATGGCAGCAGACAGTGAACAACAGAAAAATATGGAACCCTAGGCTAGAAACTACCAAGGCAAAACAATGAGAACAAAAGGGGGACTAACCCACCATAGCAAAAGGTAAGCTAAGCCTAACTATGAGTTTATTCATTACCAACAGGTTTAGTGAGGTTCATTTTACCCATTACTTAGTGAGGTTCAGTTTTACTCAGACAAAGGAAAAGAGGGTTAGGGTTTAGAAAAGAGAAATACCCGAGAAGCTCCAGCTCCTCCAGCAGCTGATGTCTCACCCTGCGCAGCCATGTCCTCAATGCCAACAAACTCCAAAGTCGCAACCATCGCTATCACACCAGAGCTCCCAAAGTGAATCTTCAATAGTGAAAATGAAAGGTCAAACCCTAGAAAATGCAAATTTTATATATTCTTTAATTACGCCTTGGCCATTCTGACGTCAAGTGGCCAAACTTCATGGCCGCTCAAGGTGACAGTGACCATAGGAAGGAACTCAAAGGCCGTTGGACCTGACAACGACCAGATCCACAGATCAAAATAAAGGACTTCCTCCTTGAGGGATCCCACAAAAATAACAAATAAACACACTTTGATGGTTTAAGATCATCATAATGTTCAAAATAACAAAAAAATCACATAAAAGCACAATCTCAAGTAGGCCTCGTACCTAGTTACTTACTCTATCAACTCGATGATTGCAGCGATTTGCACTCCATGTATTTTGGTGAGATGAGTAGATAACCATAAGGCCACTTGGGGCAAAAACAACTCATTTTGGAATTACGATGTGCCACCCTTCAATCCCGAAGAAGACCAAGATGGTCGGATTGCTCCATGGGTGCGAAAGGATCATCCTAATTCCCCTATGATATCAAAAACATTAAGTCAAAGTGATACAATCTAAACATAAATAGAATCACTCATCCTAACTCCCTAAGAAGGCTATTGATAGTTGGACCGCTCCTCGGGATAAGGATGGATGATTATCATAAACAATTGGAATCACACTTGGATGTGGGATTGCCCATTAAAAGCAACAAATGCTAGAAAGGAACCAGATTAGTCATATTGGTCAAGCGACTTGTCGCTTCATTCATTGTCATTTCTTCACCAATTCATTGTGTGAGGAAGTAGTTCAAAACTTCAACATAATCATAATAAAAATCAACAAAATATCACTCGATCATAGCAAAATCATGTTCATCCTATGAATCATTGCATACAACAATCACAAATTTCCCTTGTTTGTTGGGAACGTAAGCAGACATGACATCTTCAATTGTAGCTCTCCTACCGGTCGAAATTGTTGTAGCAGTTGAAGCTACCCGATTGAGTTTGAGGAATGAGTGCAATTTAACATGCCCAAGCCACTGAGCTAAGTCCTCCGAACATTGAGGCAATGATTCAAGGGATGCATGCCATCTTGCATGATTGGGCCATCCGACATTGATCAGACCATTGATCACCATACACCCTACAAATAGATCAGTCTACATTTTTGCTCAGCGTTGTGTTTTCCACACAGTGCATCGCAAAAAGGGGCATCTGTAGACACCTAAATCATGTCATGCTTAGGGGAGCTGCTCACATAGACACATTCATAAGATCATAAGACATAATCTTGGACTTTCCAAGCATCAACAATGGTTCTCACCACTCATTTGGGGCCTTTTCAAGCCATCCAAGCCTAGCCGCTCAAGCCAAGAGTGGCCAGATCCTAGCCGCTCAAGCCTAGAGTGGCCAGACCTTAGCCACTGTAGATGACAGTGGCCAGATCTTAGTCACTACAGATGACAATGACTAAGCCATAAGAAGCAGTTTTGCCGACAAACAGGCCTAATCACGGGTGGAAGTGGCAGTCTACATGCAATAAAGGTGAGCGGGAGTAACTTTGCATTCCTTTTCATGACCAGTTCACATAGGAGACTTGAGTTTGCATTTAAAATTTAGTTAACTGACCTCCAAGCATAAACAAAGGACAAAATCTTCTCATGCTAACGACCAGTTCGCATAGGAGACTCAAGTTGGCAGTTATATTTTAGATAACTGGCTTCCAAACATAGAAAAGACAAAAAGCTTCTCATGCTAACTTACACTACGCATGAGAAATTCATTCCTAGGGCTTGGACATAGACCTAGGGTTTCACACTATAAAAGGTGCAAGCCTAAGAGCACCAAGAGAGATCATTAGAATCACATATACATATTTTCATCAATCTTGGTCATTGAGGAGAGCTTTCGAGACTTGGAGAGTTCCCTTGGAGATCACGTGTACGACGAAGCCCTGACGGATTGAAGAGCATAGCACCTATTATTTCAACATCGGATACAAGCTTTGGCCCATAGCTTTGGGGCAAAGAGAGCAAGGTTTACCTTAGCGGCCGTTGTCTTGGACAGTGGCCCGCAGGCTTAGCTTAGGGTTTTAGACATTAGCTTCTATTATTTCATGTTTAGCATATCATTAGCATAGATATTTCATTGATTTCATAGCATAGTTTCATTTGCATTTGCTTTCATTTGTTATATTTATTACTAACAACCTCATCCGGGGAGGCAATCTCGGACATCTAAGCGTGTGTTGTTGTTTCATTGCTTACAGGGCCACAGGTTCATCGGATGGAATCTGCAACATACGAGAGCAAAAGGGATCCCTCTAGGAAACAGACCTAGAGAAGGAGGCATCTGTAAGCCCTCATACATTTTCATGTGCGAAACCGGGAAGCCTTTATAAGCGCACCACCTCTTCGTGAAAGGGGCACTCTTTGCCTATTTGTAACCTTATTGTATCGAAATGGGTATCCCTAAGAGGGACCGACATGTAACCGAGTTTCAATACAAATAAAGAGATCCATATTTGTTATTTCCATGTTATATGCTTTTTCATTGTCTTCCATTTCATCTTGGGTTTTTAATAACATTGCAAGTAGAGTAAAAGAGCGGTGCATGCATCCCGGGGTCGCTACATAAGGTGAGTGGTAGAAGGTGACTAGTAGAAAGTGAGTGGTAGAAGGTGACTAGTAGAAGGTGAATGTCAGAATGTAAGTGGTAGATGGTGACTAGCACAAGGTGACTGACACAAGGCGACTAGCAGATGGTGACTAAAAAATGGCAACTAATAGAAGGTGAGTGGAATATAACGAGTGGTACAAGATGATTGGTAGAAGGCAACTGGTAGATGGTTACTGGTAGATGGTGACTAGTACAAGGTAACTAGTAGATGGCAATTGGCAAATAGTGACTGGTAGATGGTGACTGGTACAAGGTGACTAGCATAAGACGAGTGGTAGAAGGTGACTGGCACAAGGTGACTAACACAAGGTGAATGGTAGAAGGTGACTAGAAAATGGTGACTAGAACAAGGTGACTGGTATATGGTAACTATAATATAGTGATTGGTATATGGTGACTGACACAAGGTGACTAGTAGAAGGTGATTGGGAGGTGGTGAGTGGTAGAATACAGTTGGTAGAAGGCGATTGGAAGATGGTGATGAGGCTAGGAATTACCTCAATCATGACATGTTTTGGATCATTATAAACTACCTTAAAAAATTTATGCTATGTTATTTATGCTAATATAGTTGATTTAAATGCATTATATATTAAGTGTTTGCATGGTTAAAGTGTTTAGGAACATATTACCCTGTTTTACAGTTTTTTACATATTTATGCAATGTTTCAACATGATTTCTTGATGAATGAAATGCATAATTTTAGTAGAAATTTGGTATACGCATTCATTTTGATATTTAAATATTTTTCCCATGTTCTAATTAGTTTGAATTTTTAAGAAGCACCAATAGTTTGCAACTATGTAGCAAAATCAAAAAACACAAGAAATTCCCATATAAATTCCAGCTAGCTACCAATGAATGGTAGGGCCTAGAATTAATCAACCAAGGCATGTGCAATTAATTGGGAGCATCTCCTAAGAGATAGGGTAGACATCCTACCTGGTTACACCTACTTGGTTGGCCATTTTAAGTGCATCTAGGCATAAAGAAGATACACAACCAAATATTCTAAAGATGCTCCAAAATAAAAGGGGAAGACACCAAAATTAGACAAACAGATAATCAAGCACCCAAAATGATAGGAAATTAGTATTTCAAGGTAGAGACAGGTGTTCAAGACTATTTATCACCACTTCCAACTCACCCCCATCATCGGAGATGCATCTCATGAACCAATAACCACTATTGTAGCTTACACTATCCTAAATTAGACTAGGTCAGTTTGAAGATTATTTGGCAAATCATTGTAAAACAACAAATAGGCTAATATGAGCGTATAAGATATGCAATAGGAAATTATAAATAATACATATCCCTCATTGGTTGAGCTAGTAGATAATTTAAATCAGATAGTAGCGAGTAGTAGCTGATAAGTGAACAAAGTGAAGCAGGATTTCCTTGCAGAATTGTAATGTTTTGCATCAGATAATAAAGTGTAGTTTCTTCAATCATTTGTTGTTCATGAGTGTGTTAGTATTAAGTAAGTAATAGAGCTTCTCTACCTTATTTTGGAATAGGAAGCAAGGGCCACTTCCAAGCCTAAAATAAGGACTAACTGGTGACAAGTTTCTCCTAAACTTTGCTGCAACAAATTTTAGCAGGGCACTTGTCCATTTCTATTCTTTGTTGCATACTAACCTTTGTTTTGAATTTGTGTGATGCTTTCATGTTTCAAGTGTGTATCAATTGATAAAGTATCTAGATTTGTATTTACTCTATTTTTCATGTTTCTATGAGTGATCAATTAGTATAAGTTGTAGCAATTCTATTATCCCCTATTTTTATTGCTTTAAGTAGTTCTTTCAAGTTTCCAACATCTTTACTTTGTTGTCAGCTGTTGTAGCAGAAGCCTGACAACCTTCTACCACAGGATACTGATAGGTGTTCAGCATGTGTGTTTCAATTTGAGAAATTTTAATTATGTTCTTTCCATTCTACAAAAGTAGATCAGATTTCAATTCTGTAACATTTACTTTCCTACAGTTTTAATTCTTGCAATTGTAACTAGGTTTCAACTTCTGCAATTTAGAGTCAAATTTTAATTCCTACAAGTAATTAGTTAATTTCATGTAAAATAGGATTAGAGGTGACCTAAAACCCCAATAAAATCTATTCCACCAGTTAAACCTAGTGTCTAAATGATCTAAACTACAAATCTAATTTACTCTTCTCTCATATATATCCTTGGACACTG
This sequence comes from Wollemia nobilis, assembly GCA_028583015.1. Classification (NCBI taxonomy): domain Eukaryota; kingdom Viridiplantae; phylum Streptophyta; class Pinopsida; order Araucariales; family Araucariaceae; genus Wollemia; species Wollemia nobilis. Next base: position 1,238,080 of record JAQPPZ010003103.1, read on the forward strand.
CCTTGGATTGATAAATCATAAAGATTAAATGATGTTATTAATAACATGCATCATTTTTGGCATCGTTGTTAGGAACAAGATGTTGTTAGAAGTTGAAAGCAGCTCGATAATTGTTAAGCATGATAAGTTGTGAACTTCATAATGAAATCTAGATGAATGTCTGGTACAAGTAATAGTTTTTTGGTAAGTTATATTTCAGCCCATTTAGAGACAAGCATGAATGAGTAGGTTAAGGGATAAAAAATGTAGATTTATCAAGACCACCCCTTTACCTACCACAGGAAGGCGATATTCATGCTCAGGAGGTGAATTTCCTGTGTTTGAAATTCTTGATAGACTTAAACAAGAACCATTACCTTCATCATCAAGAACTGAAGGATCTCTTGAAAAAGAAATTTTAGAGGAATTATCTACTAGTACTCCTCCATCTACTCCTATTGAATCCATACAACCAGGGCAATTTGGACATACCTACACCAAATTTTGGAACAATATTATGGCAGAAATACCAAAAAACCAAGATGGAGATAGTAATATCCACAATAGAACATATAATACTCATTCTTCTAGGACTTTTGAATATCCCATTCGATTAAATCCTATGCAAAATTCTCCTATGAAAACAATCTCACCTTCAGTACTTCCAACCTTCCAAGGGGTTGTATCTGAAGATCTTGATCAATTTTTTTTTGAATTCAAGGTTGTATGTCAGACTTATGACTATGTGAATGACAACTAGAATCTTAAAATTTTCTCTTCCAAACTTAAAGATGCAACTCTACGCTGGTTTATGAGTCTAGAACCAGAATCTATTCGAACTTGGGAACAAATGGAGAGTGTATTCTTGGATAAATACCAATATTATTGTAGGGTAAGAAACATAAAAGATGAATTATTCTGAATTAAACAAGAAGAGGATGAGACCTTAGAGGATTATCTTGATAGTTTTACCTTTATTCAAAAAATATGTGGACCTGTAGAGCCAAAAATGTGTAAGGCTATATTTTTGAGGGGGTTACAAGATGATTCCAGGGAGGTATTAGACTTAATGGGTAAAGGGGATGTAAATACCCTTGACATTAATGAAATTTTGGACTTATGCAAAAATTACTCCCACACTAGGCAAAGAAGATGAAAATGGAGTACTAATGGTAATGATGTGAAATATCTAATGGAAGAATTGGAAAATATGGAAATTGATATTCTTGTGCAATTAAATACAACTCTAGGGGAAATGAATGCAAAATCAAAATCTATGGAACCCCTAGCCATTTATTTCCCAAGATGCAAGAGTAAACATGCTTTACAAGACTGCCCTTTGAACAAGACCTCAATTTTAGCCATCTGCAAAATTTGTTCAAAAGAGCACCTTACTGATAAATGCCATATGCTGCCCCAACTCAAAAGTGTTTTGGAAACTCAAACTAAAGAACTTAATTTTTTGGATAAAAAATAGGGGGAAACTTCAATCAATATCAAAATACCCCTTGTTTTCCCACAAATTGGGGACAACACTCTTGGAAAGTTCCATGGAATCCATTAGAACCACCTCAACCATTTTTAAATTACCCTTCTTGGACACCTCCTCAAGATTGGCAACAATCTGGATGGAGTAATTCATCATGGAACCAAGCCAACCCACCTTGGATGCAAAACCAGTACTTTGGACCAAGTTGGGGATAGTAGTATCTATATTAACCAAGGCAACAAATATATCAAGGTCAAACTCAGAACTTGTTGCCTACTCCTAATCAAAATTTTCAAGGAAGATCCAACCAACCACAACAACAACCATCACAATAGGTGAAGCAACCTCCACTTCCAACCCAACCTATGACTAACCCAAATAACACAAGATAGGTAACCCCTATCTATGTGGTTGAATCTGAAGAAAATATTGCAGTTCATGTTCTTGACTGTAGTAAAATTCAATTACATTCAGGAAAGATCCTACCTGAACTTGTTCCACCTACCATTGAAGAACTTGATGGAACACAAGAACCTTCCCATATAGACCAACTAAAACCAGCCCTGGAGAAAGAAGAAGAAAACATAGAGAAAGTCCAAATAGAGAATTTACCTTCCTTAGGGATAGTTCCATACCCTGAAAGATTCAAAAACTCTACAGAAATCCCTAAATCAGACTTATTTAAAGAACTTAAATGGTTAACCATATCACTTCCCTTATTGCAAGCAATTAAGGATGTGCCTCTGATCAACAAAACTATCTAGGATTTGTGTATTAAGATACCAGGGATAAAAAGGAAGTCATTCCCTAAAACTGTTCAATTTGAAGGGAAGTTAGATGATCTCCTATCAGGGAAACTAGTACCCCTAAAGTATAGTGACCCAAGGAGCCCAGTTATTACAGTAACCATAGGATCAATACCAATTTCAAATGTCTTGATTGATTTGGGAGCTGCAATAAATGTAATGACTAAGGAAACAATGGAAAAATTGTAGCTCAAACATTTAAATCCCACCTCTACATTTAAATGGTAAAAAAAAAAAAAAAAAAACACAACCCCCACACCAAAACACAACAACCAAACCAAGTAAAAAACCCCCCCACCAACCACCAAAAAAAAAAAAAAAAAAAAAAAAAAAAAAAAAAAAAAAAAAAAAAAAAAAAAAAAAAAAAAGCCCCCCCCCCCCCCCAAAAAAAAAACAAAAAACTCCACTTGTGTTGAGAGGACCCAATTGGGAATTACCCTTTCATATTTCCATTGATCCCCCCAAAAAAAACAAGGGGGGAAAAAGAGGAGAGAGGGAGGCTACTACATTAGCAAGAATATGATAGGGGCAAAAAATAATTATACCACTATTGAGAAGGAATTCTTGGTAGTAGTGTATACCATCAATAAATTTAGGTATTACATCATAGGGTATCAAATATTTATCCATACAGACCATGCAACCATAAAATACTTGATGTATAAACCTATGGTGAGTGCAAGAATTATCCATTGGTTATTGTTGTTGTAGGAATTTGACATCACTATAATCAACAAACTAGGAAAGGCCAATGTTGTAGCAGATTTCTTATCTAGACTACAAAATATAGAGGAGGAAGAACTAGTTGAGGATACCTTTCCTGATGAACAATTTTTTGCCATATCTACCCAATCACCTTGGTTTGCAGACATAGCTAATTATTTGGTAATAGGGAAAATTCCTCCACACTTCACTCCAAAACAGAGAAAACAGTTAATAAAATAGAGTTCTTCTTTTCAATGGATTAAGGGTTTACTTTTTAAATGCAGTCCTAACCATGTATTACGCAAGTGCATCCAAAAGGATGAAGTATATTATGTCCTAAGAGCTTGTCATGATGAACCATCAGGTGGACACTATTCAATAAAAAGCACAATTAGGAAAATTTTAGGTGTAGGTTATTACTGGCCATCTCTTCACAAGGATGTGAAAAAGTACATTAGGCATTGTGATGCATGCCAAAGGATGGGGAAACCCACCCACACAAATGAAATTCCGCTACAACCTCAAGTGGTTTTAGAACCATTTGAGAGGTGGGGGCTAGATTTTTTGGGACCTATTGACCCACCTTCTCAAGGAAAGGTGCATATCTTGGTATGCACTAATTACATGACCAAGTGGGTAGAGGTGCGTGCTTTCAAACATGCTCGTGAAGAGAAGGTTGTTGATTTCTTGTACACATATTTTTCAAATGTTTGGAGCTCCATGATCTATTACCACGGATCATGGACCCCAATTTGCATCTAAATTTATTGAAGCTTTTACTAAATTTTATGAGATTAAACATAGGAAATCATCACCATACCACCCACAAGCAAATGGTTAGGTTGAAGTAACAAATAGGGAGTTGGAAAGGATCTTGACTAAAATAATATCTTCCCATAGGAGGAATTGGCTAGATAAATTACCTGAAGCATTTTGGGCTTATAATACTACATGGAAATCCACCATGGGTTTCACACCTTATGAATTGGTTTATGGTAAAAAACATCTTTTACCTATTGATTTTGAGCTACTAACACTTTGGATAACTTTGGAAATTGGAATTTATTTATCACAGGCACAAATAGATAGGATTCTATAGTTGAATGCATTGGATGAACTCTGATTGGATGCATTACATCAAACTGAGGTGATTCAAGAGCAGTGAAGGCTTTGGCATGACAACCACATTTAGCAGAGGAAATTTTAGCAAGGATATTGGGCCTTGTTGTTCGACTCTCACTATGAGGATTTCCTTGGGAAATTGTAGACTAGATGGCTTGGACCTTATCAGATTGAAGAAGTGTTCAAAAATGGAGCAGTTCATCTCTCTCCCATCGATGACTCATGGAGAAAGTTGGTAGTAAATGGGTATCGCCTTTGGGTATACCATGCACCACTAACTAAAGAAGAGTTCTTGCAGTAGATCAAAAAATTGGATGTGTGCATGATAGAAGAGGTTCCCTCTTCCATAATAGATTCAACATAACAATAAAAGAGTTTCAAGAGAAACAAAAAAAAAAAATCAAAAAAACAAGAAAACCAAAAAGAGAATAAATCTTGGTTGTGAACTTCCTTCATGGGCATAATTTCAAGGAAATTATGAAATTACTTCATGGGCACAACCAAGATCAACATAATTGAAAAAGAGAGATATATAAAAAAAGAGAGAAAAGGAGAGGTGAAAAAAAAGGAAAAAAATAAAGAAAAGAAAAAAAAAAAAAGAGAGAAAAATGAATAATTCAGTAGTGAAAACCTCCTTGGGGGCACTATTGAGTTGGCATGTATGAAAATCAGTTTTTTGGCATGCATGGCCTTGAAATGATCCATCCTTTCCCATCCCACCATTGTAGAAAGCTCACCAGACTGCACCTATTTGTGTAATTGTAGAAAATATCAACAAGAAATCAGCTGAAGCAACCATCTGTAGAGTGTATGATAATTGTTCAAATCAGGTATGTATTTCTAGCATTCTTAATAATTGTAGGCATCTAGTATGTAGTGTGTAAAAGTCACTAGTTAGCATAGAAGTATTCATAAGGTTTGGAAAATCCAAAGACATCCAACCTAGCTAGAAGAAACAAGAAAAATCTCTGTTATTTTCTAAATTACAGGTTTTTCATGGGTAAAAAAAGAAAATGGATGAAAGTGGTAGTCCCATGAATTGGGCATAAAAATCTGATTGCATACCTATACAGAGGTTTCATTGAGCTTCAGAATGATGCCAAGCTTTAGAAAACAAACAATATTTTGTTTATTTTATAATAAAAATTGTATATCTTTGGAATGAGTAGAGCTCTAAAATGAAAACTGTTTGTCAAAATGATAGGGAAATACAAAGGCTCTGGAATAAGTTTCTAAGCTTTGGAACAAGAAATGGGTAAATTTGAAATTCAAAATTGTGTGAAAAAAATTTGAAAACTTGAAGTTCCACGTGGCACATGCATAAAAAGGGGGTAAGGAAATTTTTTTGTCTTTGCCACATCATCTGAATAGGCATCAAAGTCAAAAGCACAAATATCTAGGATCACATGGTGCATTATCCCAAGTAATGAGAATCAGGGGGTTTTAATGGAAAGTGTGTACCTCATTTTCATGCACAATATTCACACCATTCGATCAGGATGCCTTGATAAATGAAAATATGACAATCAATGCAATTTGCATGGATAAAGCCAAATCATACCCAATAACGACTTTCCAATTCAACAAGATTGTGACAAGTCAGTAGTTAATCAACGCCCGATATGATCCATCATTCAAGAATTACATTTGGTTATGGCATCACAGAAAAGTAACCATTCATCATCTACTTTGCAAAAAAATTGGCACATAGCATAGATATTTCGTAGTCTGTGCCACCTTTCGAAGATATCCCATGTATTATGAAATTGAATACCCTATCTAGTAATCACTACATACTTGAAAAAAATCGAACAAACATCATAACGAGAATCACAAGTCTAAGTTTTGAATCTCAAAAATTTTAGAGAACAAGTATCAATGGTGTAGTTGATAATGAATTATGGAGGAATTTGCAAAATAGTGGATGTAGAAGCATTGGTACAGTCAATTGTAGTTGAAGCTAGAAGATGGGGTTTGAAAATAAAATCAGAACTAGATAATGCTAGGTCCATTCAAGCATATCTTGAGATATTATATATTTTTGAGGAAGGAGGGTTGATGCCATTCCTAAACAAGTTCGATGGAAGTTTTGAAGGCTTGGCTACAGAATTTGCTCGAACCTTCAGAAAAAATTGGGCCTACATCAGTAGGATGACTATCGAGGCAACACCTAAAATTTTAAGCCAAATTACCGAATTACCCTTGCAAGGTTCACCTATTTTAAGAACTGGTAGAAATGCATTATCAGAAGTAGTTAATCAGTTCATAGAGGAAGGAGATAATGAACCTGAGTTTCAAATGAATAACAATGTATGCAAGGGGGTAAAAAGGGTAAGTCTTCAAGAACCATGGGATGAAGTAGTTATCTAGGTAATAAGATTTTTAACTTGTGAGGGATATTATGTTGTTTTATCTAGCCACCACATTAGAATTCTGAATCATTTAAGGCACGGTGGCCAGCAACCTGAGGTTAGAGTTAATTTCCCTTTGTATCTACACCAAGAATTATAGAGCATGGCCAAATGTTACCAGGAAGGAAAAGGAGCCCCTAGACATCATGGACTAATCAAATTAATCTACAAGCACCATTTCAAGGGCAATCTTCAGAGTTTTGATAAATTTTTCTCTTCCTTAAGTGAAGCAGTTTTTGGAGAAGAAGAGGGGAATGCAGAAGAGGAAATTGTAGGGGAATCACATGTTGAAGAGAGATAGGTCCCTAAAGATAATTTGAATAAATAAGAAATCCCTTCTTCTTCTCAAGAACCCCCATCCACCAGAACAAGGAGACAGAAAAGGAAAAGGGTTGAGGATAGCCCTGCAAAAAGGAAGAAGGCCAAAAAAGTGACTTTTTTTGAGAATGTCACTGTATTCCCTATTCAACCCTCTGAATGGATAGAAGTTTTAGGTGCTGCAGAGGAGGCAATACAAAGTGAAGAAGTAACATCCTCACTAGAAGAAGGATCTACTTTTGAATTACCAAAATCTGTAGAAAAATAGGGCAACAAGAAAGGGTCTGCATCAGGGCTAAGGAGGTCTCCAAGACTCCATAGAAATGAAGAGGTAGAGGAGATGATTGAAGAAGAAACAATGGAGGTTGAGATATTGTCCACCCCACCTCTATGGTGAAGCCCTAGAAAAATGTAGCAGCAGACCATTGCAGTAGAAGAGACAAGCCCTACAAATCTTGTTAGAGAAAAACAACAAGAAACAATGTCTTCAAAAGAAGTAGCAGAGGAGGTTACAGAAGATGCTATGGAGCAAGAACCAATAGATCAAATGGAGGAGATATCTATGGATACAGGAGTACCTAGTTCACCACCCATGGATGACTTACCTACCTATTCCTCAAAATCTAAGGAAGAGGAAGAAGAAGACATAGAAGAACAGTTAAGGGATTCTAGGAGTGTTGTCAAGACATAGATGAAATGGATTGAACAAAGGGAAGATAAAATAAAGGAGAAAAATGAGTAGATTACTGATTTACAGTAGGAGGTGGAGAGATTGAAAAATAGGATAGCATATTTTGAGCCACAATCTACAGAATATGATACTAGTGAAGATATTATTGAAATTCTATTAAGACTATCAAAGCAGGACAAGGAAAAGATAGCACTAGGGGATAATCTACAATATCCTCCTCAAATGGAAGAGCCAACACCTGAGCAGAAAGTAAGTACACTTCTAACAGGTTTTATTTTGGTAAACCCTACAGAAACTATTGAGTCATTAGCTATGAGGGTAGGAACAAACAACATGGATGATATTTAGATCCCTCAGTAGGGTGAAGACATTGTCAGGATGGATGACCAACAAAGTTTTCAAGATAATTTGGGAGTTGAGAGTGCCACTGAACCTAAAAATGCAGCTCCAGATTCATCTTCAGAAGTTCTAGGATATTCCGAAGTTGCACATTCTTATTTCGAAGATGCTTCAAAATGACCAAGGAGTTCGGTTGCACATCCATATGATGGTTCATAGCAGCAAGAAATGTAAACATTACCATAAGAGGAGGCCTTATATGATTAGGAGGTTGGACATCAAGAAGGTATGCATTCACACCAGCCTATTGTGCCAAATTTTCCATCGATTGTACCACAAGTTGAAACAGAGGAAATTGGGATACAAGTAGATTTATTGCCTAGGTACCAACTAGTAGTGAGGCCTCCAAATACTATTCCATTAGAAAGATATAATGAAGATATTGCATAATGGGTGTTGAGATGTCAAAAACTAGAAACCCAAATTGCAAATTTAAAATCTTTGGAACAGTAGATGGAAGCTAAAAATGCAGAAATCAACAAGTTGTAGGAACATGTACAATATCTCTACTAGGATGTAGAGTACTTAGTCCAATTTAGGAAGCCAACTAGATTTTATAGTTTAATCTTGAAGGAAAAGTACCTTCACTAGCAGATTATGAGGATTCATTCCCAACTCTCCTACAAATTGGACATTGATGAGGAATTACCTAAATAGTCCGGAGGAGGAAAAGAATTTAATGTGTGAGCTATTCCTACACAAATTCCTCATGCCAAAAAATGTAACATTCCTTCCCCATATTTTTACAGGTGATGTACAGTTGAGAGACTTTATGTCAACTCTGTAGAATCAGGTATATTGGGAACGGGAAAAGAAGAGGAGTAAAGAAATTGAAATGCAGGTTGAATTACTAATAAGACCCATTCAACCCAATCATAAGGTTCCCACTAATCAACACTTCACCATGATGAACAAGGCAAAAATTAATTTGATGTATCTACACAATCTTAAGGATTGTTTGACTAGTTTCTAGAATTTTTGTGCAGAGAATTTTGTAGATGCTTTATCAGCTTGTAAGAGCAAGTGGGCAGAGTTGTCTATGACATTGCAAAAGAGAGAACCCATATCACCAATCAACCTGACATGGTCCATGAGAAGAGTAGAGGGTGTGATGTAGACTATCCTCACATTGAAACACCAATGGATAGGTCTGAGGTATAGGCCTCCTACTATCATCACTCATGTTCCTTACTACTTTGATAGTGATCCTCAACTAGAAGGTCAGTTTCAGAATTGGCTCAAATAGTTGCAAGAGAGTAGAGGACATTATGTAGGGGACCAACTATTTTACAAAAGCTAGAATAAAGAAGTGGACTTATGTGCTTCAGTGGCCCTATAGAATGCATGAGGGCATGCATTAGAATAGGTTGGGGGGAGAATGATGAGGCTGGGAATTACCTCAATCATGACATGTTTTGGATCATTATAAACTACCTTAAAAACTTTATGCTATGTTATTTATGCTAATATAGTTTATTTAAATGCATTATATATTAAGTTTTTGCATGGTTAAAGTGTTTAGGAACATATTACCCTATTTTATAGTTTTTTGCATATTTTTACAATGTTTCAGCATGATTTCTTGATGAATGAAATGCATAATTTTAGTAGAAATTTGATATATACCTTCATGTTGATATTTAAATATTTTTCCCATGTGCTAATTGGTTTGAATTTGCAAGAAGAACCAATAGTTTGCAACTATGCAGCAAAATCAAGAAAACACAAGAAATTCCCATATAAATTCCAACTAGCTGCCAATGAATGGCAGGGCCTGGAATTAATCAACCAAGGCATGTGCAATTAATTGGGAGTATCTCTTGAGAGATAGGGTAGACATCCTACCTAGTTACACCTACTTGGTTTGATGTTTTAAGTGCATCTGGACATAAAACAGATACACAACTAGATATTTCAAAGATGCTCCAGAATAAAAGGGGAAGATGCTAGTTTTAGACAAATGGATGATCAAGCACCCAAAATGATAGGAAATCAGTATTGCAAGGTAGATATAGGTGTTCAATACTATTTATCACCACTTCCAACTCACCCCCATCACCAAAGATGCATCTCATGAACCAATAACCATTGTTGCAGCTTACACTATCCTAAATTAGACTAGGTCAGTTTGAAGATTATTTGGAAAATCATTGTAAAATAGAAAATAGGCTAATCTGAGCATGTAGGATATGCAATAGGACATTATAAATAATACATATCCCTCATTTGTTGAGTTGGTATATAATTGAAAGTAGATAGTAGTGAGCAGTAGCTGATAAGTGAACAGAGTGAAGCAGGATTTCCCTGCAAAATTGTAATGTTTTGTAATGATAATAAAGTGTAGTTTCTTCAATCATCTATTGTTCATGAGTGTGTTAGTATTAAGTAGTTAATAGAGCTTATCTACCTTCTTCTAGAATAGGAAGCAAGGGCCACTTCTAGGCCTAGAAGAAGGACTAATTGGTGATAGGTTTCTCCTAAACTTTGTTGCAACATATTTTAGCAGGGCACTTGTCCATTTCCATTCTTTGTTGCATACTAACCTTTGTTTTGAATTTGTGTGATGCTTTCATGTTTCAAGTGTGTATCAACTGATAAAGTAGCTAGATTTGTATTTACTCTATTTTTCATGTTTATGTGATTGAGCAATTAGTATAAGTTGCAGCAATTTTGTTATCCCCTATTTTTCTTGCTTTAAGTAGTTCTTTCAAGTTTCCAACATCTTTACTTTGTTGTTAGCTACTGTAGTAGAAGCCTGATAACCTTCTGCCATAGGATACTAATAGGTGTTCAGCATGTGTGTTTCAATTTGATCAATTTCAATTCTATTCTTTCCATTCTGCAAAAGTAGACCAGATTTCAATTCTACAACATTTACTTTCCTACAGTTTCAATTCTTGCAATTGTAATTAGGTTTCAACTTCTGCAATTTAGAGTCAAATTTTAATTCTTGCAAGTAATTAGTTCATTTCATGTAAACTAGGATTAGAGGTGACCTGAAACCCCAAAAAACCTATTCCACCAATAAAACCTATTATCTAAATGAGTTGAACTACAAACCTACTTTACTCTTCTCTCGTATATAGCCTTGGACACCGCCCTAGATTGAAAAATCATAAAGATTAAATGATGCTATTAACGACATGCATTAGATGGTGACTGGCTGATGGTGATTGACAAATGGTGACTGCCAAAGGTCATCAAAAATATGTTGCCATGTGCCCTCTCCTCTACCACATGTTGCACATTCATAGACTTTAGTCATCTAGACTTCTATAAATAGAAATGTAGGTTCATTTTTCACCTTTCCTAGAGTGTTTTCCTAAGATTGTTTAGAGCTTTTTCCAAAGATTTTTTAGGGCATTTTAAGAGCATTTTCCACAGCAATTTCAAAGCATTTTCAAACATTTTTTTGAGCATTTTTTAAGGTTTTCAGAGCATTTTCAGAATATTTTAGAGCATTTTCCAGGGCATTTCCAGAGTGTTTTTTAGAGCATTTTCAGACCTTTTTTAGTGTAGATTCATTAAAATGGCTAACTCTTCCTCTCCTTTGCCTTCTTGTAACAACCCCAATTGTTAATTTTTTTTGTACATATTTTCATCTTTGACAACCTTTCAATGAGTTAAGAATATAATAATGATCTAAGAGAAGGATATCCCAAATTCTCAGTAAGTGATCTGAGCCATAAAATATTAATCCAAAGTCATATTTAAATTCATTCACAACCATTCATAAATAGGAGTACCATATCCTTTAATTTCTCCATACCATCACCATTTGGTGTGAGGATAATACAATGGCTAAGTCCTTCATGAGGACATCTCAATGGTTTTACCATTAATTGGGAGTTTTACCCAAAGGGAATTATCCCCTCCTCTCCATACTATCCATGAAGATTAGTATTAAGGAGAGAGTCATTAATCTTATTATTTCTCATGTGACTTGGGATATTGTCTTAAGCACCATTATAAAATTTACTCATTTACTAGGTGTGGTGGTGTTGATGATTGTCTAAATTACCCGATTGCATGAAATGATTGGTTTGCTTCTAACTATCTTAGGTGGATGGCATGGATATTTTTTTGTCTCATATTATTGTGAAGGTTGTCCATGAATTTTCTTCTACACTATTATAGTTCATGAGAGAGAATTTAAATACATCCATCTAATCTACTAGAGCAACATAAAACTCAATGCCATACATTTGACAATGTGTAATTTCAAAGTAATTCCATTACTTGCTCATATTCCAAACATATATCACCTAACATTTATTAGAGGTGAATACTGTAATATGAAAAATTTATCTCTATTTTACAAAGCTTGTGATAAAATACATAAAATATTACAAATCATAACTTATTTTACATAAATTACATCAACCCCGTATAATTACATTGGAACTATAACAATACAAGCTTTACATGATGAACATTGCAATAGTCTTCAAAATGTGTTATCCGGTCCTTCTCTAAAATATCTTGAGTTTTTCATGGTTGGAAGAGATGATAGTGAAGGGATCAGGACAACTCAAATGCAAAGTATGCCAAATGCATTACAAGTAAGCCATGCTTATCAAATTTGAATAAAATCATGCATCACACATTTGCCAAATGTATATCACATACAAGAAATCACCAAGCATGAATCATAGATTCATTCATATTTTATATTTCTAAACAAGGATTAATTTTTAATCCTATTCATCATTCATTTGGATTACCACCAAACATAGGGAAGAGTCCCATACCTCTTCCCAAGGAATGGACACCAATCCATCCTTTCCAAAACTAGAAAGTTTCATATCATTCTTTTACAAAATTTGAATTAGAACATAGAATAGTTTACTATCTTTTTCACTTATTCTCAAAACAATATGCATAGTCTATAATTTCTCTAATTTATTATTCAATTACAAATATAATGCACAATATATCATTACTTTATTCATTCAATTAATCTAATTAATAGATTCTAACTCTCTATTCAAAATACATATGATTTCCATGTTTTATAAAACATTCTACTTTACAATAATAAGTGAAATATATCTATAAAGCAAATACAACTTATTCAATTGATTTCCCTCTTCTATTTCCACATAGTATATCCAATGCTCATAGTAAGTTAATCATTGCAACTTAAACTTTTAAAGAATCCTATTCAATATAACATATAAAGGATTTACTTTAAATTTGATCTTCTGAAGGGCACATAATAATAATTTATAATCCTATAAACCTACTCATACAAAGCATAAGATGCATTTTCAATAATTAAATCCCATGTGGATACCTATGTAATATCAAAGCAAATCCCAATATGAGAGTCATATCAATGGGCCTAGTTAAGTAAAAAAAACAACAATAACTTGTAAAATCAATTCAACCAAAGTTTTACATATCATTGCTCTACAAGCTAAGCGTCGATTGGATATTATGGTCAAATTTATTACATTAAGGTGGACACCGAAGTATGCATGGTAGCTAGCCAAGGTGATAATATTAGGGTCAAAGTGTCCAGATGTCTAGCGCTAGGCTTCCGATGTCGGGTGCTTTGGATATTACAGTTTCATCCCAAGTGCCTTCGTGGTCAAGGCAGATCGATCTCAACTTCTCATCATGTAGATATAATATATGCATATTGTAGGCATTAATATGATGGCCATGACTCTAATTTTAGGTACTTAATCATTTCCATTTGCTGCAAGATATTCTACGTAGCTTTACTATGCACCAAAGGAATTATATTACATGCACATCATCAGCCACAAAGAGAACTTGAAGACATAGGATACTACCTAATTTATGGATCCATCAATTTTCAGTCTACAGGTTTAAGGACAGAGAGTACCAATAGTGATGGGTATATGTATATATATTTTTTTAATACAACTTAACGATATAAAGGAAGCTTCAAAATTAATTAAAACTAATTTTCATAGGATTTAACTCATGCAAATTATATGATATAAAGGAGCTTCTTTAAATCTATATTTCAAAAGGTTGTATATATAAATACATAGCCAGCAGCAAATCATATCATGACAAAGACTATATTAAGGAGTTGATGACCCATTTAAGTCAGGAAACACTTCTAAATTTCCACATAGTATCACTGGATTCGCGGCTACTTGGGGCAGATAATATTAATTGGACATAAGGGTTTTGATGTTCAGCTAGATAAGTGTCAAATTTTTATTATGCAAAGTGAAATAATCCAACTATATTTTTATCTTTTTTAAAACTTCCATATCCATCATGCATTGGTAGAAATAACTCCAGTTCAGAACATGCAGTGTAGATGGATACAACTAGCAGTGGAACGAAATTCGAACAAGATTTTTCATCATATCATAATTTTAATCCTACTATGCTTATCAACTTCGGATGCAAGACTTTTTAAACAACAAGATATTGATTGGAATTTATAGATGATTAGTATATTTTTTCTATTTGTACAAAAGTTCTAGAAGGGATCAACTTACTAAATTTTAGGACACAACAACACAGATTGGAATTGGAACACAATTTAGAATTGGGTTCTGATTAAAACTATGTCAACTTGCTTAACTTGACAGATACAATCAGGGTCTAGTGTCATTTCTAAATATGGACATAGTCCAAAGGTTATACCATTCTAATTGTAATTATTGATGTTATTCAAACACACCGACAGTAAATACGCTAATAAGGTATATAACAAGGGTGATCAGTAATTTTATTATCTCAAAATCCAACCTTTTGAATCTCTCTTTAAATATATAGAATGACTACACAGATTAGTAGTAGTATGAAGGACCAAGTCAATGGCCCAAGTATCCCTACGTAAAGGTTATTTAATGTCGTAGTCAAGATTAACCTCTATATACTGTATAAGATATGTGCATAATAAAATGACTGGACAAATAAAAATATAGTAAAAGATAAATTCAGTTCGAGAAGAGTAGGAGAGGAACGAAACTACACAACATCCAACCTCATAGCATGGTAGTAGGAAAATTTTTATTTTCAAAGCATTGATATGCAAATAGCACATATACCATCCATCTATGCAAAAACTAAACAAAATTGAGTGGAAATCTCCCACCTAAAACTCCAACAAGGGATGACTCCTACTTGATTTGAAATCCTCTATCTTCCTCTTTCTTCTCCAGCCAGCATATCATAACATAACATAACATACCCTTTTTATCAACCCCAATGGCAATTTATAGCTTTATTTCTTATTAGACAAGAAAGATGCTTCTAAGGTTTTTTATTTGGGAGCTCTGCTAGGTTTTGATGAGGAAAAACTACTCTGCTAGGGTTTGATGAAGAAAAACTGCTCTGCGGGGATGGCAGCAACTTCCGAAGGAGGTTTGAAAAATTGGAGGAATGTCGTGATGGCATCGGGTCCAGCACAGAGAGTGCATGCTCGTGATATTTTTTCATCTGAAAATGACTAGAAGGAATAAGATTTTCCAGTGCATGTCGGGAACCGCTTGTTAAAGAACAATGGATGTTTGGAATGATGTGAAGCTAGGCTAGTTCTAGTGGTTCAACCAGACTCGATGGCGGAAGATGTGGAGTATCTAACCAAACATGCCCTTATTGGTAAATTTTTGGGCATCCAAATTTCTCTCCCCTTTATGGAGGCTTGGGTCAGGAAGACTTGGAATCCTGAAGGTGATGTGGAGGTGATGTTGAGTGCGAACAACTATTTTATGGTGGTTTTCTCTTGTATTGCAGATCGTAACAAAGCATTTGAAGGGGGGTCCTTATTTATATAACCAAGTGGAACTCTTTCTTAAATCCTAGAATGTGGGTTTCAATCCATCAGAGGAGTAGCCATCGCGGGTTCCAATATGGGTGCGGCTTCCATGTCTCCTGTTGGAATTCTGGAGAATTGATGTCTTGCATAAGATTTCCCTTCTACTTGGGAAGCTGGTTGGACCATCACAACAGACAATGGATAAAAAAGCAATCTCTGTTGCTCATATTCATGTTGAAATTGACTTAAATAATCCTATTCCAAATTCTATTGAAATACAATTTGGATCAACTACATGGGTTCAAAAACTTGACTATGAAGCTCTTCCATTTCGTTGTCGGATTTACCATGAATATGGCCACCTGCAAAAAAAATACCCTAAGTTTGTCTTGCCTGTGGCTTCAAATCCTGGGCCCTCTCGGTCTGGACAAAGTTTGGATAAAGGAAAAGCCCCGATAAAGGAATGGGAATGGGATAAGGAAGGTTTTGTTTCGGTAAAAGCCCAAAACAGAGGACAAAGGACAAACAAAGAGCTTAAGGATAGCCATCCAGATGCTCTACTCAACCATTTTGAAATATTAGATGATCTTGATCAGTACATGGAGATACTTGAAACGTCTCTACCTGATGCAAATATAACAAGGCCAAATCGGATGTCTCTTCTTGAGGGGGAACTTAAGGAATTAGATCTAGGGGGTTTAAATGAAGAACAAAGGGCTTTGGATCTGAGTATAAGGGACATGGTTGGGTCTAGCCCTATAAGGGAAACTATTTTGAAAAGTGGTACATATTTAGTTATGCTCTATCCTACTCAGGAACTGATGCAATCATCCTTGGACTACAAAACTCCTACGGTATTGGGATTGCAACAAAAAATTATTAAAAAAAGTTTTTCGGATAAGAATATGAAGGTGGGTCAAAAGAAGGACCAGTATAAAATTAAGTTAATGGGGGAGACTTTGGTGGAGTCAGGCTTGGCGAGAACATTGGACTCCCATTTTTATAACCCCCAAAAATTATTATCCTCTCATGGAATGTAAGGAAGTTGAATAGCATCCCCAGAAAAAAAATATGTTCGTGATTTGGTTCATGTGCATTCTCCGGATGTGGTGTTTATTCAGGAGACTAAATTGGCTATTGATAGTATGTTCAATATTTCTCCCAAGTTGTGGAGAAGGGGGCAATTCTAGTGTATTGGTGCATGTGGATATGTTGGTGGCATCACTTGTTTATGGGATCCGGTTAAGATATCCCCTCTTACTTGGATTTCCAGCAGACGGTCTATTTCAATGGTTGGGCATGATAATGAATATGGTAAAATAATCCTCCTTACAAATGTGTATGCTCCTGTTGATTACAATGGTAAAGTGAATTTGTGGAAGCACATTTGCTTTGTGAGAAGTTTGGTTCCCTTGTACCCATGGATTTTGGTTGGAGACTTCAACTCTATCACTTGTCTAGAGGAGAAACATGGTGGGGTGGACCGTCTCGAGCATTTTTCTTCTATCTTCAGTGCTCATATCCAAGCCCTAAACTTGGTTGAAATAAATCCAGATAATGGGATATTTACTTGGCATAATAGAAGGTGTGGGGAAGCTTCCATATCAGAGAGACTGGATAGGTTTTTGATATCCAGTTATTGGATGGGTAATAACAGAGGTGCTAGTTCTATGATTCTGGAGGGTAGGGGATATGATCATTGGCCTATCAAACTCTCTACTTTGGATTTAGGGCTAAAAAATAATCCCTCATTTAAGTTTCAACTTATGTGGCTTCGTGATCCTAAGCTTCATGATTTCATGTGAGGCTGGTGGACCACTAGAAAACCTCCTCATGGCATCGCTATGTATTCCTTTATGAAGTGACTACAATTTGTAAAACATAAATTGAAGAGATGGAATAGACTAAATTTTGGGAACCTTTCCTTGGCTAAGCTGGTAGCTCTTAGGAGGATGTAAGAAGCTTCAAGTAATATTAGAGATCAGGGATTCACGAAGGAGCTTCTTGTTGAGGAATCTGAGGCTGTGAAAGACCTTGCTAAGTGGGAACTAAGAGAAGAAATTTTTTGGAAACAAAAATCTTGAGTAGATTGGCTTTAGGAAGGGGATAGGAACACAATCTTATTTTATAACTCATTTAAGGCTCACTATAATGGTAACTTGATTACCTCTCTTATGAATTATCAGGGTGCCCTGCTCTCTTCTTTTAGGGATATTTCAGAAGAGACTAAGAGGTATTTTTCCTCTCTCTTCAAGGAGGACTCCCTATCAGATGATGAGAATGAAAAGATTATTCTAAACTGTATTCCAGTGATTGTTTCTAGAGAGATGAATGAGCACTTTATGGGTCCAATTTCCCTTGAGGAGTTGGAAAATGTTGTATTCAATATGAAAAAAGGAAAAGCCCCAGGTCCAGATTGATTCTCGATTGAGTTTTATCAGGAGTTTTGGGATTGAATCAAATTTGATCTTTTGGAGGTGGTCCATGAGTCCCAAAAGAACAAATAGATGCTAAGGACCCTAAATGCTACCTTTGTGGTGCTTATACACAAAAAATAAGGAGAAAATTCCTTGGATATGTTCAGGCCTATTGCACTCTGCAATATTATGTATAAGATCATCACAAAAATTATTGATGAGAGGCTGAAGATATGGTTGAGGAAAATCATCTCTGAGGAGCAAGGAGGGTTTGTTGTTGGCTGATAAATATTGGATGGGGTTGTTATTGCTACAAAAGCTATTCACTCGATGGAAACTTCTAAGGATAAAACTATGTTCATTAAGTTGGACATGGCCAGGGCCTATGATTTGGTCAGATGGTCCTTTTTTCAAAAATTTCTTACTGCTTTTGGATTTGAGGAGGAATGGATTATATGGGTGATGAGCTATGTTTCTTCTTCCTCATTATCTATTCTTGTTAATAATGAGCCATCAGAGCTATTTGAGGCCTCAAGGATATTGAGGCAAGGATATCCTTTATCTCCTTATTTGTTTATCATTATGGTGAAAGGGTTGGGAATATTTCTCAAGTCTCAAGTCATGCAGGGTCTCATTCAGGGGTGGAAGTGGAATAGTAGTTTGCCACCTCTTTCCCACATTCAATTTGTTGATGATACTACTTTTTCGAGAGTTACCACTATCAAGGAAGCTGGCAATATCAGACAGTCTCTTGAAATATATCTTGGTACTTCTAGAAAGTTGATTAATGAGGACAAGTCTTATATTTTCTTCTTCAATATCCCTCCTCTTATTCAAGCTATGATTGCTCACATTAGAAGATTCTAGGTTGGGACTCTCCCCTTCATTTATCTTGGTATTCCAATTTCATCTCACCCTCTACCTATATCTTCTTGGCATTTTATGCTTTATAAGTTTAGAAGGAAGGTGAATCACTGGACTTTAATATGCCTGTCCACTATAGGTACAGTGTTGTTTTTAAAATCTGTTGTTCAAGCTTTACCCATTGTTAGATGTTTTGTACAAATTGCTCCCTCTCACTTCATCAAGGACATGGATGCTTTGTCAAGATAGTTTTTATGGTTTGGAAAACTTGATAAATCTAAATGGAGTTTGGTTAGGTGGGATTCTATATGTAGGTCGGTGCAAGAGGGAGGCCTTGGGTTGCGACAAATAGCTCTTTTTGGGCAGGATTTGGCTACAAAACTTTATTGGAGATTTTGTACCTCTCAAGATCATATTTGGGGTAAAATATTATCTTGTAAATAGTTGAGAGGTATTTTTGAGGCTGAAATCCCTAGAGTCAGCTTGGTTGGGAAAGGTTCAGTTATCTGGGACACTCTGAAAAGAGGAGCTAATTTAATCAAGAAGGGTTTGTTCTGGATTTACAATCAGGGATCAAATGCTCTTTTTTGGGAGGATTCTTGGGATGGCCACCCTCCTATCTTGAATAAATATCCTAGGTTACATTACCTAAGCATTTTTTTCTTGGAAGCAGGTTGGTCTCATGTGGAGGACTTTAAAAAAATCTAGTCTTTTGGAAATATGGAGATGTACAAGTGGAAAGATCCGTAAGAATGGCCCTAGGGGGACTAGCCAAGGACAGAGAGGTGCTTGCTCTTATTCTTATGGGGAGGCATTATTCTTCATTGAGGGGTAAATATATTCTTTCTTAGAATCCTAATCCTAAGGGAACCTACTCGGTAGCCTATGGTTATCAGGTTCTTGATAAGCAAAAGTATGGGAGTATTCCTATCACTTGGTGGAAAAAGGTATGGAAAAAATTTGCTTGGCCAAAATGTAACTTCTTTCTCTGGTTGGTATCTCATAATAAATGCCTCACTTGGGATAATTTGAGGAAGAGGGGATTTCAGGGTTCCTCTTTTTGTGTCCTTTGTAGTAAGAATGAGGATGACTCTTCTCATTTATTTTTCCAATGCTCCTTTTCCAGAGATATTTTGCACCATTGGTGGAGCGCTTAGAACCATCCATGTTTTCATGTGCTACCCCTGGTGGAGTTTTAGAGTAGTCTGGGCAGACCTTCGGCCAAGAACCCCTTCATTCGGGTGGCTTGGAATTTGGGCCCTTATTGCATCATCTGGAAAATTTGGCTCAAACAAAACCGATGCATTTTTTAGGGTAATTATTTGGTTGTTCAATAGATCTAGCAAAGGATCCTGTATATGGTTCAAGAAACCATCCATAGCAAATGTGATGTGGACCCTCTTTTGGATTCTAGGGAGGAGAAGGTACAACAAGACCTTGGTCTCTTTGGGGATGGTGTGAACTCTTCTAGCCCTAGTAGGGATCCTCAGCTCAGCAAGAAGGTTAGGAGATATGGTAGGTGGAGGTCACCCCCTAGAGTAGTTTTAAAAATTAATACTGATGGATCGTCCAAGGGTAATCCTGGAAATGCTGGTATTGGCGATGTTGGGAGAGATTCTACTAGTGGTGTCAGTTTTTTCTTTTCCATTTATAAAGGTGTTCACTCCAAAAATTTTATGGAAGCTCTTGAAATTCTTGAGGCCTTGCAAAGGGGGTTTTCTCTTGGCTGGCATAGGATTATCTACGAGTCTAACTCTCAAATTGTGGTTAATATTTTAAATAGTAAAAGGGTGGAGGAAGTTAATTGGTAGTTGGCCTCTGTAGCCATTCAGATTCTCAAAATGAGTGAAGAGTTTGAATTTATATCCTTTGTACACATTCCAAGGGAATGGAATGTGGTTGCTAATTACCTGTCCAAAAGGGATTCTAAGCTGCTGTATCCTTGGAGTATCGATAATTGGGAGAGTCTCCCATCTAGGGACTCTCAACACCTATGGGAGTTGATCCACAAGGATGTACAGACTTAATGTGGTTTATTCTGATTGTCTTTTCTAGGTGTCATTCTAGACTAGTGGTTTTAGCCTGTTTGGTTGTTTATTTGAGTCTTGGTTGGAATCTCAGTTGTACTCTGTAATCCAAACTTTTTATCAATAAATTTTTACCCCTTTATTTAAAAATAATAATAAATATGCTTCTATATATATATGGAAAGAGAATCCATAGAGATAAGAGCAAAATCTTATCCACCATTTCAACCTTCCCAAAGTAGCTGTGCATGTGTAGGAAAAATTGACTATTTAAATCTACAAGGTAGTTTTTTTTTTTATTTTTTAATCCAATTTAAAATTGAACAAGCTCATAAAATCAAACTACCTAATTTCCTTCTAAAATAGGATCAACTAGATCCAAAAAGCATGCTCAAAATAAATCCTTTACTTTAAAAATTGCTCAATTTAAATATTTCACAAAGTCACAATAAATTGCATGATATTCTTTTCAATATTTTCTAGAATAATTTGTAAAATCCAAAACATTATTAATGTACATTTTCAAAATAAAATTCAATTAAACCAATATCATACAAATTATTCATGAAATAAAATATAAATCACACACAAATGGCATACAAGCACTCGATGCATGTGCCTAGTATCCCCCATCATCGTTTTTCCTTTGATTGGGTAGGACCTTTTTTTTAGAGTAATACTCAAGTAACACCGCCATCAAGGAGGTAACTAGTGATGATAGGAATATGAGCTTTACCTGTTGAGTTGTCATAGTCATCATTTCTCTTCTCATATCTTGGTGGTTAGTCTTCCACCTACGAGAATAAATGTTCTTGCAATCAAGCAATGCAACATCATTTTATTTTGACAAATACAATGCAAATATATTAAGCATTAAATCCAACTATCACTACACAAATAACATCTTAAAAATAATCCTCCAAGGTGGGGTGTGACACTTCCAAAGTGTCATTCAAGAACTACTTTTACCCAAACATTAAGAACATTTTTAGCACTCCTAGAAGAGATTCACAATGGTTTAATGCCTCTAGAGTTGCAGGATTAATAAAGATACCACAATTTAATGCTGAAGTCTCCCTAATGTACATGATAGTTGCTACAACCATGACAAGTCAACTGTTCATATCAAAGTGGATAACAAGGATATTATTTTTTCTATGAAACCCTCAGATGTGCAGTGACTAACATGGCTACCATTTACAGATGGTCACCTAGTAAATAACCAATATGCTTTGATTGAATATGACAAATGAGTGCTAGCATCCAATTTCGATGTCCATTCAGACAATTTGAAAGGTATATTTTAAAATTTAGTTTTTTTTCTTTAATTTTTATGTATTGTAGTTTCTACTCTCTAATAATGTTCTCCCTTTTTTTATTTAATTATTCTAATTCAAAAAGGGGTTTAAACATTTCCAACATTGGCAACAAATTTCTTCATGCTTGCATTGAATTTTTCCAAGCAAGACTTATTTTGTAGGGGTGACCTACAGAAATGCCATTTTGGGTATTGTCCTTATTAATTCGATGTATTGATGGTGGTAGATTTGATTGGTCCACACACATTTCCAACCGCCTTAAACATAATTTTTTGAGTGCCTAGAAAATTCAATCTTCTTATGTAGTAACAACCAGCAACTTTATTCTTTCTTTTTTTCATGAAGCATATTTCAATCTTCAAAATAGCCCTCCTCCAATTGCATTGCACCCAAGCTTGTTGGCTATCGGTATGACAAAGAATGAAATATAGGTAAAATTATTTTTTGGAATAATCTTTGTTTTCTTTCTTTTCAATCAATCTTGTTATTTTCTAATTTTCTTTTGAAAGCAGAAAAAAGTAGCTCAATCTTCCAATAAAAGGGATACCGCCTTTAGGATTCAAGAAACATCTACCGATTATGATATATAGTCGCAATCATCACCAGTAACTCCCTCTAAATGTGTGAGGTCTCTTTATGATCAACATACAATTACATGCACAACTCCTGTTACTTCTGGATGTGTTGCAGTCAACATTGAAGAAGTAACCTCCAGCTCATAAGGTAACCTTATTATTCAAAAATACTATTTTTTTTGAGTAATACTTCTTATACACATCCACCATGGGGATTGAACCCGAGTCACATCACCGATAATGCAAGTGGCATCCTTGCCGATAGATGTACTTTAATGATTTAAAATTACTCTTTTAAATGATGTACTTTAATGATTTAATTTTTTTTGAGAAAATATTTTAAATTTTTTAAGATCAAGGTAAAATGGTTGCATCATCAACGAGTGTAGAGTTTGAGTCTTGTATGTTTAATTTAAATTAATCTCTTCTTATGGCATTGTTTTTTACACTAGTTTTAATTTATATTTTCATATGAAATTTTACAGATGCACTAGCTAAATTCAAAAGACTAAATAAAAATATGTCTCCATCGTCTACACACTTGCAAACACATCAACAAAAAGTGCCATAGAAAGTCCATCCACAACAGGTACCACTAGTGAGGAACCAATATTGCATGTGTGGAAAATATTTCCTCACACCACCACCTTCGGGAACCAAAATTATTTCCAAAACGCACATTGTATCTTGGTCTAATATTTTAGTGTTCCCAATTTTAACCCTTGAGAATTTCTTAAATGTAGAGAGTGCATCTCAAATGCCCTCTGGGAGTCTTGATTATGATTTTATTTATCAGGATATGAATCCTAAAAATTTCCCAATAAAGGTAAGTGATTTTCTTTAGGATCTATAGAGCCTTGATTAAGCAGAAGAGAATTTTGAGTCAGATGCCACCGGAGTTTCCTCTTCCTCCCTAGCAAGTCACCACCCATCATCATTTGAACAATGATGATAAAATTAATTTTCTAGAAACTGTTTTATTAGCCAATATATGTAAAGCTATAGTTAATAATAGTCTACTTATAGATATTGATAGATTAAAATATTAGGAATATCAAACCAAGGTTTTGATAAAAGCAATAATTGCTTGATTCAAGAATTTTTTCAAATAGAAAGGATTTGTTTTAAAAGGTGGAGAATGAGCCTTAAAAGCTTGATGCTTTTTTACGTAAAGCTAAATATAGCATCATGTAGGCCGATTCTACATATAGTGATGAAGTTCTGGCAATTATACGGGATATATTATAAAACATCAATGCTGAGGCCCAAGAATATTTCAATGAATGGGTACTAGATAAGAAAAAAATAGCAATTGTAGAAACTGCAAGACTTACCGATGATGTAAGTTTTACATATAACTAAAAATTATTTGTTTCTTAAATATATATTTTTTATAAATGTTAACCTTTTTCTCTTATATTTTGCAGTCCAATTATCAACACTTAAAGCAGTAAGCCAGTGCCATGATAACATTTATTAAGACTATAAAAATTAGTGTGACTAATGCTATTGAAATGAAGAAAATATTATAATACACTGTTAGAGAAAATAATTGGCTAAAGAACTTTATCAAAGATAAGGGCCTGAATATGGATATTGTATTAAAAAAATGAGAAAGAACTAAATGAACCTTTTAGATAAGATCTAATGAAGGAAGAAGGTTTATTGCTATCGAGCATAAACACTATAGTTGAAAGTCTAGAAAGGGCTGGTGCATTGGAAGCAAAGAATATTGAGCAAGATGTAGCTAAAACTTCAGGCACCATGGAGAAAGAAAAGTAGAAGATCGTTGCTTTTCATTTGAGGAGAAACCAAACATGTTGCATAGTTTTTTTGTAAATTGTAAAAGAATGGTATCTTTTTGAAATAGATAAAAAAGATAGTTTCTGAAAATTTTGTAATATCTTTTTGAAATTTTGTTTTAACTATTGTGAAGTTTTGATTAGTTGTGTGGATGCAATAAATAGTTTTGAATTATGTGGATGCAATAAAATCTTCTTTTATGTTTTATGAAATAATTTGAAATGATTGAAAAGCAGCACAAATATTTACTTTGACATAAATGATTTAAACAATACAAATCTACTAAATAGTTTGAATATCATAGACTAATAATCCAATAACAATGCTTAAATAACCAAATGTTCCACAATCAACATATTTGTAATCAAATGATCCAATTTCATCCAAATATACATAATAAAATCATAGGGCTATGATAAACAGAATATCCAATAGCACGTCTAATCTCATATTATATGATTAATGATATCAAAAAATACATGTCTCAAATTATAATAAAATTTTAATATTATGTTGAAAATTGATAACATAATATGTAAAATTAAATCAAATTAAAGCATCCTTGATTATAATGCTAGAAGCTAGAACAAACTCTTTTCAGATTGTACAAAATCTTTTGTAGTCATACCCAAATTTTTTGTCATCACAGTCTAATCAATGTTACCATTATCCTCATCATCCTAAGTATTTGTGACACCTCTTGTCTTTGCCAGAGATTTCCAATATGCAAAATATCTTTCATAAGGAAAATTCTCCACCTCATAGGTCAACACATATACTCAAACAATTTTCCAAATTTTTTCCAACCTATTTCGAACTTTAGATTTAAATATGATAATGCACTAAATACCCTTTCATCTTCCATAGACATTAAAATTATCATTTGACATAATTCATATAAATTAAAATTGTAGACACCCAAAAGTCGCACATTGTCCCTCTCCCCATTTCCATGGTCAATCAATTTGCAAAACCCTCAAAAATTGCATAAATTGGCTAAAAACACTATTCATTCATCAAAATCACTATTCATCATCCTTAGCCCCTTTGGGCTAGCTAAGCCCCTTCCTACGCTTAATCTTGGGTCCTCATGTGACCTCATCCCCAACTCAACCAAGGTTGAATTCCTCACCATGGTCAAAAAGCACTTTATGCTCAAAAGTCAACATTTTTGGTCAAAACATGCTTTATGGCTAATCACATGCTTAATTAAATCTAATTCTATCGATTTGATTTGAGCCTTCCACCTCACCTAGTCTACTTTGACTAGCCTAGCCTTCCACCTCACCTATTCTAGCCTATCCTAGCCTTACCACCTCTCACCCAGATATTTCTCCACCTCACACTCCCCTAGGTCATAAATGAAAGATGGAGACTTTTGCACATAAAAGGCAATTTTTAATCAAAAGATATTTCCAAAAAGGTGTTCATTAATGCCTAATGGATATTTTTAGCAAGTCATCATTATTTGTGGATGGGTGAGGGATTCTCTCACCCAACCTCATTTATGAACCAGGACACCTCAGGGGACACCTCTTAGGTGGACACCTCACCATTGACACCTCATAGGGGACACCTCATCCCCTCCCTCTCACCTTGGCCAAGTCTATAAATAGAAGGCCATTTTCACCTTTTCACAACAACCAACTTTTGCTTACCGAAACTCTACCAAAATCACTACAGCCATTGCATCCATCATACATCCATCACACAACCATTGTACACCCATCGCAATTGATTTATCAATTTCATAATGTTCCCTTGTGATTGAGATAGGTCAATAATCTCCCAAAAAGTGCACTTTCTGAAGGTGACCCACACAAAAATCAAAGAAGCAGCTACTCCAGGACAACCAAGAAAGTCATCTTGCAGATTCGATACAAAAAGGATAGGTTCGCACGACCCCGTGCGAACCACCCGATCAAAACAGTTCACACGACCCCATGCGAACCTATGCTATAGGCACCAGAATCATCAAAAAAGGTAAGTATAGCTTAATTTAGTGTTTTTATGTTATTTTTAGTAGTTATTTTCATATTTTAAGCTTATTTAAGAGTCTTTTGTCTTCATAACCATGGGGTTTGACTGAGGTAGACCCCCTAATGCACTAACAAGATTTTATAGGTCAACAAGTCCACAAGTACAAGAACACATCCAACCAATGGTGGCACACGAGCAAGAAGCCCACCTACACTAAGGAACACAAAAGGATGAATCTTGCTACCTTTGTACCAACCAAAAAGGGCTTCCTTAGGGAAGACCCCATTGTAGCCTTCAGGGCAAAATTTATAAAAGGATATCAAATTTGTAACCCCTTTTATGATTTCAATAACAAATGTAGTAGATTCTATAATATTGAATGAGTGTTATAGCATCATTTTTGTTGGTTTCATTCTAGCATGCCCGGTGGGACCTCCACCAAGCATTAGCTTAATCACCTTCTAACAAAATTATGGCCTATTTTTGTATGGTAGGTAGTTGTCATCTTTGAAGAAACCCCAAACCAAAAATACCCTAAAAGCCATCTCAGGCCAAACCACAAAAGGTTCGTTGGTGCACCGATGAGCCTCCAAAGAGAGTAGAGAGTACACACTTGGGCATGTGAATTCCCCCAATCTACCTCAAACTTGATACTTGATACCTAGGTATTGGTTCCAGACACCCACAACCAATGACAAGGTAAGTCAGGGGAGGTTAAGAGCCTCATGTTCCCAGGGATTGCGTGCCCCCATACCTAGACCACAAATTATCTCTCACCATGGTGTATGCAAGGTTAAAGCATCCTTGTATTTTTGTGTAACAAATCAGTAGTTAACTTACTTTCCTATCATTTGCTTTCTTCAGGTATATGCAAAATATTTTAGGGTTTTTGTTGTCTTGCTAAGCTCAAATTGACTTTTTGGAACTTTATGTGTAGGTACCTATGCTAGAACACTCCAAAAACTTCAAAATCATCATCAAGACCCCAAAACCAGTCAGCCTAGTCCTTGAATCCTAGTTCGCATGACCCCATGTGAACCACCTATCAGAAGATAGGTTCACACCCCGTGTGAACCTTCCAAATTAACACAATTTCAGAACAAAAGGTGAACCAGAAAGTTTTACACACACTTGGATGTAGGTATTGTGTGAAAAGTTTTATTTTTCCTATATTTTGAGGCTAACCTTTCCTATTGGGCTACTATTCCACAAAATCGCATCTGCTTGTTTGTTTTAGTTAGATTTACACCTGCTTTCTAGCTTAGCTTCAATTCTAGTATTTCCCTTCTTATCATTTCCCTTCAAAAGCATCTAGTTAGATTCAATTCTAGTAATTTCCCTTCTTGTCATTTCCCTTCAAAAGCATCTAATTAGATTCAATTCAGTATTTCCCTTCATCATTTCCCTTCAAAAGCATTTAATTAGCTTCCCTTTCAAAAGCATTTAATTAGATTTCCATTCTAAAAATCAATAGATCAAATTTATTTTTGTGAGGAAGCAAGTAATTAGATTTGTTTTGAAAAGGCATCCTAGCATAGCTTTCATTTGAAAAGGCATTTAGAGTAGATTTGCTTCTAAAATAGTACCGCACAAACAAACACCACACACTCACATCCTATTTTTAATGGTGTAAGGAACTGGCTTTCATCTCCAGTCCAAATTGGATTTCATCACCAATTCAACACCAGAGTTCAGTGAGGTCTAGGTTGTACTCTCCACTAGCTCACCTCCAATTTTAGTCACCATAGTATCCCCCCAGGTGGATCATTTTAACATTAATACCCGATCGGTCCTTCCCACTTTGAGTGTTGGTTATCCAAAATTCATCACTGGAAGGTACCTTCAGAGTGGGTAGTTTTAGAAAGCCCCTTTACCATAGGGCTTTTCAAATAATTAGTGGGTACAGCTGATCATTACTATGCATGCCTTAAACATGAGGGTTAAGCGAAAGCATGGGTATGCCGGTAGCACCACATTGACAGTGTGACCTCTCTTCATGAGAGTTTATTGACTCATCAGAGCATTTTGAGTCTCCCCCTTTTGGATACCATTTTACTATACCAAATTCCATCTAGGTAGCCATTCACCCATTGGAAACATAGTTCTATTATATGCACTTTTGGGTGTTGTAGGAGGTTCTATGCTACAACATACCTATTTCAAGTAGCATTCACCCACTTCCCATGATTTGTTCTTAGGGTGGATACATACTTTCATCAAAACACACAAAAACCAAAAATAAAGAACATTTGCTTATTGTTGAGTCTCGTGAAAGTGGTTACAACAACATATCAAACTTGCTATAACTCACTCCTCAGTTGTTCCATAGTTTCACTTCCATGCTATACACTACATAATCTATTTTTAGGTAATTTGCACCCCTAGTGTGACCTTCCTACACTCAGATATATTCACATGATTCTATGTGAAACTTAGCTTCCAAGCTACAAAACTACACTAAACAGGTCTACACAACACACAGAGGGTCTCCACAATAGAAATCCATCCTCTATCACTATTTTTAGTGGTTCACATGACCCCGTGCAAACCTCTAGTTGTAGAAGTGGTTCACACGACCCCATGCGAACCTATTTTTTAGGTCCCAAATTTCTGACAACACACACACCTTCCACAACACATATCTATCATCTATTTCTAATTTTGAGTGGTTCGCATGACCCCGTGCGAACCTCCGATCTTAGAAGTAGTTCATACGACCCCATGCAAACCTATGTTTTTGAGAACAGATAGTGTCACATTCAACCACAGACATTCCTAGAGTCTAGATTTCACATCTTTTGGTTATTACCACACTTTTTGCACACATCACCATGCCAGTTACGCATAGTCAGATGCATGAAGCCCTTCATCATGCCACTAAGGCTGCTCAATAGACTGTCATGACCGTAGGTGCTTCTACTTCTCAGACCACTAATCCACCTTTCAAGTCTAAGCAGGTTACTACTATTGGTCCACCTAATTTTTGATCAGGCCTTCCACCCCTAGCACTAGTCCTATGTCCCATATGGCATCTTCCACTCCATCCCATCTCTTGGATGAGACCTTCGAGGAGACCCCTCCTTTGGATGATCTCTCCTCTCCTAATCCCCCATCCACCTATTTCTAGCATGTCATCTATACCCCTCCTAGTCACCCCATACCTATTATGGTGGCGGATGAGTTCACTCCACCCCCTTCACCATATTCTACCCATCCCTTCCTAGAGCATTCCTCTCATCCACTTTTGGGAGATGACTTTGATCCTATCATTTCCCAAATCATGCCTGATGTCATTACCACTATCCAGATAGTAGGTATGATATCTACACCTCCTTCTACACCACCTCCTACCACATCTTCATCCCAAATCCTACCATCTCAGTAGGCCTCATCTAGCTCTCAGCCATCATCCCAACCACCATCATCACTCCCACCATAGTACTTTTCACACCCATCTCAGTACTACCACCTATCATCACCCCATTTATCCCATCCCTCATTGCAGGTTCATCCACAATAGGCATCCTTATCCCCATAACCACCTCCTTTCACACCATAGTTTGCTTCCCATCCACCCACTAGTTATCCACCATTTTCATCATATGGACCCCCATCGACCCCTTCATCATCATTTTGATTACCACCTCCACCTTCCTTTTGACCTCCACCACTGAACCCCACTTATCAAGGCCATCCACCTCGATATTTAGTTCAGCCTGAGTCCCTACTCGCCATCCCCTCCATACCACCTCCATCCTCATCAGTTCTACCCCATATTCAAACCAGTCCTCTTTTACCACACCTGCATCTCTTCCACCCCCATCTTCTACACCACCTACTTTCTTCACCTCACCACCCACATGGTCCTCTACCACTACTACTCAAGTGCAACCAACTTTCCAATATGTGCAATAACAATAGGTGCCCATACCTACCCAATAGATTCTAGGATATTATGATCAACAACAATAACCACCCACCTTCCAATATTCCTACATCTCACCTCATCCATCTCAAGTTCCTATCCCACAATATCAAACCATGTCAATGCCTGATCCACAATAGGCTACTTACTATCAGTAGTGGGAAGAACAATAATTGCAATATCCACCACATTTGGATTATTCACAAACCTCATCATAGCCATTGCCTACATCCACATCATCACCCCCATTTCTAGCTCCACCAAACACTACCACGGTGCTCTCTAGTGAATTTCAAGCCATGCAAGAGCAGATTCGTACATTGGATTTATGCACAACTAGTTATGGGCCTCAAAAACCCACATATGATGAATTGTGCAATGAACCAATTCACCCTTCTATACCTATACATCCATATCCTTACAGATTTGAGATCCCTAAATTTGACAAATTTAAAAGTAAGGAAGATCCTAGAGAGCACCTCAATAATTACCATTTTGCTTGCTACCAACTGCATGGTAGTGATCCCCTTATGCTTCGCACATTTGCACTTTCACTTGGGGGACAAGCATTAGATTGGTACAATCATCTACCTCACCATAACTTATTCACTTTTGAACAATTGGCCAATCTATTTCTTGAGCACTTCTCGATTAATATCAAAACCAAGCTTACCTTGTTCGATGTCTATGCTTTACACCAGTATGACGATGAGCCTATTACTAATTTTGTCACTCATTGGAGAGTGGTCATTCATGATATTGCCTTCCCTCTCCCACCTTCAGAGCTCATCAAACTCTTTTCTAAGATTTGTCATAAACAAATCTCCCAGACATTGTAGATTCATCAGAGTCAAACATTTGAGGAAGCCATTGCCCAAGCCAAGGTTATCAAGGACATCAAGGTCCACATAGGTAAAATCAAGCTTTGGTAGAAGCCATCCTACCCCACCAATTACCACTACAATCACCCACCATACATACCACCCACTACCAAACCACCTCAAACCAATCAAGTACTCCTAAATTCTCCATATCCACCACCGCAAGTTGCATCAACTCAATCCCCACAACCCACACCTCCATGACCTCCTCAAAATGCATACCAAGTCAATCCTCCACTACCTACCACTCCATATCTAAGCAATCCTCCACCACCATCTAATCCATACCAAGGTCGCAATCCATATCCACCTCACCCTCCACACAATTGGATGCCCTTATCTGAGCCCATGCCCACTCTATTCCATAGATTACATGAAGGAGGTCTCATCACTTTGCCAAATATCCAACCTCTTGATCCAAACCATCCCCTCCTATAGGACCACAATCCATAATCTTTCTATGATTTCCATCACCAACATGGCCACACTCTTGATTCATGTCATATTTTTGCCATACCATGCAAGACCTTATCGATCGAGGCACTATTCAAGTCTCAAATCCCCTCGCACCACAAAATCAAAACTTGGGGATATATCAAAATCCATTACCCGAGCATGGGGGTAATCCACCTCAAACTGATCCATGCCAAGTCAATCATGTCAATCGAGGTCCTTCCCAATAAGGATTTGTGGGTATGATCAACATCGCAACTCGTAATCAATGCTATCCACCCCTTATTACCACCCAACAACCCTCCACTTCTCAACAACCACCTGCTACAACCTCATCCACTACCCCACCGATTCCTCCACCTCTACCATGGAATGTCATCACCATCCATGGTAGTATTTCCCATCAACTTCATACCACCCCTACAAGGTTATCCATCTATGACCTC
This sequence comes from Wollemia nobilis, assembly GCA_028583015.1. Lineage (NCBI taxonomy): Eukaryota > Viridiplantae > Streptophyta > Pinopsida > Araucariales > Araucariaceae > Wollemia > Wollemia nobilis. The sequence continues at coordinate 1,270,443 of JAQPPZ010003103.1, forward strand.
CTACAGCAATCCCAACCTCACCATGAAGCCCTCGATTCTATCCTTCGCTCTCTCGATCTCGAGACTCATGATACAGATGCATTTGCTAACTTTATTGGCAATGTTCAGAGATGCCTACAACCTTCTATCAACTTCCATGACCATGAAATCATAGAAGTTGTAGGTGAGGGAGCAGATCCCCCATTACATATTCAAGCCTCCATCAACACCATCACCTATAAGCATGTTCTCATCGACATCGGCTCATCCATCAACATCATTTCTACCACCACCCTTGGCCATCTTCACCTTCCTCCTTCCCATATAGCCACTCCATCCATGGACCTTCAAGCTTTTGATGGCTCCATGCATCCTACCATTGGTACCATTATCCTTCCCATCAAGGCTGGTGCCAAAACCATTTCCACTCTCTTCCATGTTATCGAAGGTGAGATGCAGTACAACATCCTTTTGGGATACCCTTGGATTTGGGACATGCAATGCATCCCTTCCATGCTCCATCATTGTATCAAATATATCCATAATGGCTTGGTCCACTGCATCCCCATCGATGGTGATCCATTCAAATTCTGTAACATTATCACCCTTCCACCAGGTCCACCCTTATCATCCATGCAATTCACCCCTACCCCATATCGTTCTCTAGACAACACCTATCCGTCATATTCGCAACCACATCCTACACCTGATCTGAGCAACATCGCATCAACCTCTTCAAATCCACCTCAGCCATCGAGTACCCTAACTATTCCCATATTTTCTCATTGCCCTTCCTCACCTTTCACACCACTTCCTCCATTTACCTTTTTTGCTACACCCTCTATCCCATCTTCATCCAATAACCCACCTATTCTTCCCACACCTCCTCCATATTCCCATCACTTTGTACCTCGCTCCATGCAGACATGGGTAATCTCTAGTTCACCTACCATAGCTTCTATCCCCACTTCTCAATTCACCCATGCCAATCATCCCATCACTAGAACACCTATTGAGTGCTATGAGTGGACACAATGCACCGCTCAACTTGATGACCAGTTAGCTCAATCAGATCCTCTCACTTCATCCCCTTCACCCACCAATCCACCTCCATCCATTCCACCATCCTCTCCCCACCCAAGGGGTCCTCCCCTCAACCTGAGCATACGAACCCTCCTCATGTTTCTATACTCATGACTACACCAAGTCCTGGTGAGTATAACATAAGCAATGCTCAAGTTCTTCCCTCCAACATCCAGTCCACCCATGACTTTGGTCGACCTCATGATGTGCCCTTGACTATTGGGGTAGTGGTTCCTCTTGGTCCTCCCAATAATTGCATAAAATTTGTATATGGGGGACTTGACTCATCCATAGAACCTCCAACACCTCCACCACCACAAACCAGATTTTATGGTAACCTTGACCACATGTCCAATCCTAATTTTACTTAGCATTATCTACATATGTATAACTAGCATGGTTATGGTCTAGGGAGATATGAATAAGGGTGTCACACCCATATCAATCCTCCCTCATGCAAACCTACCGATCGATCAGGAATTGGTTACCATCCTCCAACAATCAGTACCCTCGAGCATGAGTTGCAAAATCTGGATCTTGATCCTATCGACCTTCTTTTTGATGAGGAATTTGAGCTTAATATATCAATAAACAGTTCTTCCCCTCATTCCACAATCGATATTCCATCCATATTCTTTCCACCATCCCCACCACATGAACCCCTCTCTCCTCATGAAGTTGAAACCCTTGCTCATCACTTCACCACCTTATCACTCGATCCACCTTTCTGAACCACCCTTGCTTGATGATCCACCTTCCTCACCCCCACTCACTATTCCATTTTTCCCTATTCAAGATATAGCACCACCTCATGGCCCACATTCTCATTCCCTTCCCACCTATGGTATTAAACCCAGGTCATCACCAACCTTTTTTAGATTCATTGCTATCCTCATATAATTCATCACCACCTTCATCACCTACCTCCACCTTATCTAGCACCTCGATCAACATGATATCTATTGACTTATATGCTCCACTACGATATCCAAACCATCCCAATTACATTCCACCTCCTATCACCAATTTTGTTGATTTCAATGAAATCTCCTCCACCCCCACACCTGAATTCCTTCCAACACCACAAATGTTGCAATCCACAAATGCACCATTACCTTCCATTCCACCTCATCTCCCATGGATTAATCATACAAATATTTATCTAGATGATGAATTCCAACTCCCTGAGTCCATCGATGACCTTCACCTCATTCCCACACCTGCCCAACTCCATGATGGTTCTCACATGCTTATCGAGGACACTATTGAAGTTGACATTGGCAATGATCCAGAACACCCTCACATCATCTACCTCACTTGCTAGCCTATCTAAAGAAGAATATGTCCTTTTTACTAATTTCCTTAGGCACTACATTAAGGTGTTTGCATGGTCCTACATAGATATGCCTGGCCTTGATCCATCGTTAGTTGTGCACAACCTTGTCCTAGATGACAATGCCAAACCTGTCAGACAAAAGTTGCATCACATGCACCCCACCATTGCTCTTATGGTCAAAGAGGAGTTACAAAAACTCCTCGATGTGGATTTCATACAGCCTATCGATTACCCTGAGTGGGTTTCAAACATGGTTCCTATCAAAAAACCCAAGGGGGTATCCGCATTTGCACTAATTTTAGGGATCTTAACAAAGCTTGTCCCAAGGACAATTTTCCACTCCCTAATATTGACACATTGGTCGATGCTACAACTGGACATGAAATACTATCACTCATGGATGGTTTTTTAGGTTATAATCAAATTTATGTCAATCCAGATGATCAACATAAGACCTCTTTCACAACCCCTTAGGGGACATTTTGTTACAAGGTCATGCCTTTTGGCCTCAAGAATATTAGGGCAACTTACCAATGTGCCATGACCTACATTTTCCATGACATGATGCATAAAACTATCGAAGACTACGTTGATGACCTTATCACCAAATCCAAAACCCATGGTCAACATCTTGAAGACCTACATCAAATATTTGATCACCTCTTGGAACATAATGTCCGATTAAATCTAAAGAAATGTGTCTTTGGTGTCACCACTAGAAAAATATTAGGTTTTATCATTTCACAGAGAGGTATCAAAGTAGATCCTACAAAATTCCAAGCTATCATTGACATGCCTCCCCCTACGAATCTCAAATAATTACGTAGCTTGCAAGGAAGAATTCAATCCATACGATGATTTATCACCCAACTTTCAGACAAGTGTCAGTCGTTCAATCATCTTCTCCAAAAGGGGGTCCCATTCAAATGGGATGATAAATGTCAAACTACCTTTGATGCCATCAAATCATACCTCACATCTCCACCCATCCTCATCCCACCCCATCCAGATCACCCATTCCATCTATACATTTCTACTACTGATGTCGCATTGGGCATGCTCCTCGCTCAAAAGAATGAAATGGACCAAGAACAAGTCGTATACTATATCAGTCGCACATTGATTGATTACGAGACATGGTATGCTTACATGGAGAAACTTTACCTTGCCATTGTTTTTGCCACCCAGAAGTTGTGACATTACATGATTAACCATACTACCTACGTAGTTGCCCGTGATAACCCACTTCGCTACATGATGGGTAAGAGCTACCACAATAGTCGAACGGCCAAATGGATCATGCTCCTCATGGAATTTGATCTCAAATTCATTAGTCAAAAATCCATCAAAGGCCAAGTCATTGCTGATCAATTGGCTGAGGCCCCTTTACCAAGTGATGCTCCATTGCTTATCCAACTTCCAGATGATTCTATCTTTCACACAAGCGAAGTGGAAGAACCAGTGGAACCTGAATCAACCACTGATTTAACCCTCTTTTTTGATGGCTCCCATTGCACGCATGTTGGGGGTGCAAGAATAGTCTTTTTCACACCGCAAGGGGAGCCACTCCCCTTTTCCTTCAAATTAGGCTTTCCCTGTACCAATAACAATGTCGAGTATGAAGCTCTTATCCTAGGCCTAAAGCAAGCAATCTCAATGCACATCCGATGCCTAGACATATATGGTGACTCCCTCCTCATTGTAAATCAAATCAAGGGAGAATGGCAATGTCGTTGCCTAGTCTTACAACAATACAAATAGGTAGCCAAAAACTTGTTGGCCCAATTCGAGTGGTATGACATCACTGCTACTCCTCGATCTACAAACCATTTTATCGATACCATGGCTTCTCTAGGCTCACTCATTCCATAAAACCCACTTTTCGACACCACTCACATGTCCATTCACACCCTTTTCCATTCTACCATTTCCAACAATCCACCTTCTCATGATGATGGCATCAATATCGTCAAAGTTGAACCGCATGACCCATGGTTTTCCCAAGTCAAGGATTACATTAAGCTCGATATTCTACCACCTGATCTAAATCATACTCACAAATGAGCTTTCAAACTATGTGCCATTCGCTATACATTGCTAGGTGATATCCTTTATAAGTGAAGTTATGATGGAATTTTATTGCGCTATCTTGAGCCCTTTGAAGCCCAATGCATCACCCAAGAAGCTCATGATGGTACTTGTGGTGGCCACTTCAGTGGTATGGCCATTACCAAATGCATTCTATGAATGGGCTATTACTGGCCCACAATGGAGCATGACTATTGTGATTATGTCAAAAAGTGTGTTAAATGCCAACATCATGCCAATCTTACACATTTGCCTTCTCAGGCTCTGCAACCTATTCAATCAATATGGCCCTTTTCACAATGGGGTTTGGATCTTATCGGCAAAATCACACCCACCTCATCTACCAATCATAAGTTCATCATCACCACAACTAAATATTTTACAAAATGGGTTGAGGCCATCCCATTAGTGCAAATGACCAGTCCCAAAATTGTTGATTTCATCACTCAACACATCATTTATCATTTTGGCATCCCATCAAAGATCATATCTGACAATGGCACACCATTCAAGAACAAGAATGTTCATGCATTATGTGAGAAATTCAACATTCAACATAGCTTTTCTACTCCATACTACCCATAGGGTAATGGCCAAGCAGAAGCTACAAACAAAACCATTTACGCCATTCTTCACAAAACCATTGTAGAATCACACCATGATTGGCATAATCAAATACCATTAGCATTATGGGCATACCGCACAAGCATCCGTACTCCAACCAAGGCAACCCCATTTTCCCTAGTATATGGTGTTGAAGCCATCATGCCCTTGGAGCTTGAAATACCATCACTATGGGTTTCCATGCAAGAATTCATTGATGATGATACAACCCATCAAGCTAGGCTAGATCAATTAACCCTATTGGATGAATATCGCATTCATGCCATTGAACATACCCACATCTACCAAGACCATCTCCGACGTGCCTACAATTCTAAGGTACACCAACGAGAATTTCAAGTTGGAGACTTAGTCCTCAAATAAAATCAACAAATTACTAGCCAACCATGTCATCTCCATGATAAATTTACACCCAATTGGCTAGGCCCTTACATGGTTACTCAAAATTTTGGATCTGGGGCATATCACCTTGCCACATTGGAAGGTATTGCTGAACTTGAGCCCATTAACATTATTCATCTATGAGCATTTTATGCCTAAGTGTAGGCATTTTAGCTCACCACTACTTGTACATATGTTTATAATCCAAAGCAAAAATAAAAAAAACAACAAAAACAACAACATTTTTGACATTCTATGGCATTAACTCCAATTGCATTTACAATCAAATCTGCTTCATCTACCTCATTCTTTTCTTCCTTCTTCTTTTACCCTCTTCTATAATGAATGTTGTATGGTCACGCTTCGAGCGGCTACATACCTTTCATCCTTCTTCTTCTTTTCTCTCTTCTTTTTATCTTCTTTTCTTCTAGTTACCCATCAATGTTGTATGGTCATGCTTCGAGTGGCTACATACCTTTGATAGGTTTCTTTTCTTCTCTTCTCCTTCTTTCTTTTTTCACCCATCACTCTCTCACCCATGCCATCACCCCATTCCATTGTCTATAATACTAGGGCAACCTTACACATAAATTCTTACTTTTTGCATTCATACATGCATTTGTACATAATCATTGTAAATACCATGCTTGGAGAATTAAACATGCACATGCTAGCATACCAGTTTGATGCCCAAACCCATTTTCAAGAGATAGGATTATTGAAATGTTTTGAGTGCTTCACCCATAAACAATTATATAATCAACCACCATCCAAAGTTGGCACATTTCAAAAATATTTCCAGACTTCCCTTGGTTACCTTGCTCTCATTCCTGGATTTACTAGCACGTCCTACACACTAATTACATTTTGGAAATAGGACTAGCTACACTGTATGCATATTGATGCCTAGTGAAAATCACCATGCTCATCATATCATTCACATGATTTATCTCAAACCTAAGGATTGAAAAAAGGACAAGCTACAAAAGAAAGAGAAAAAGGGCAGAAAACAAAAGCCAATGCCCACAAAAAAAAAGAAAAGAGAGAAACAAACAAGAGAATCATAATATAGGGGCAGAAAACAAAAGCAAAAGCCTCGAGAGTACTATCAAAAATCTTGAATCCCTACATTCCTTAGGTCTTTACCGATGAGCTAGCTTACAAGCTAAGTTACCATGCAGTTACAAACCATTATTTTTTAGAATGGTAAAATGAACATCACTTTACACACACAAATCTAGGATTGAGGTCTTGTTTACCAAGATAGCCTAGAACCTGTTCAAGAAGTTTTCTCAGTTAGTCAATGGGTTTGATTACTTACAAATTGTAGTGTTCGAATCTCCTCACTACAACCTTCATATCCAACTTCCTTGGAAAAATGGAATGGATTACATCATCTGATTATCGCAACGATGCAAATGTTATCCCCAAGCAATCCATTTACATATTTTGCATTATCATCCTATGCATACTCATTTTACATCATTTTATAATGTCACCTCATATTTATTTAAGCATTTAACCATTCCATTCACATGTAATTATCTACTACCGCATCTACATTAGTCATGCATCACCATAAGCAGAAACAAACAAACACATAAATGCAATTAGACACAAATGCCATAGAATATCATATGTATATATATATATATCAAAAGAATACCATCAGGCTACAATAACATGTGTGTGCCCTTATGGGCCTATCATCATCCATCCATGTACATACACCACCATCAAAATTGCCATATGACTACAATAAGGAGTGTACCCTCACAAGTACATCACCACAAAAAGAATCTGCTCATCCTGAGTGCCTACAAAAATAACAAAATTGCCAGCCACTATGCCCCTACAACCCCATCATAAATACTGCCATGTAGGAGTCTCACCACTCCCCTTGTCTACTAGAGCCCATAAAACTACCACTTATGATGACTATGCCTCTCTAGTCCTTACCATTTATGGCATCTCCACCCACGCTAGTGGTGCCATTGGTATGAAACTAAATGGTGCGGGAAGCAGGATCATTTTTATATTGAATTGCTTTTTGATTGTAAGGTAGAAAACCCACAATAGACTTAATTTATATATTTGTTCAATGATGCCTTATTATCATATGTGGATTGCATTTATATACCTAGTCTAATAGTTGTAAGAGTGAAGGGTTGTGACCCTAGAATATAATGAATAAATAATATAAGTAATTAGGACATGTTAGGAGGGTCCTAACATGCCACCTCCTTTAAAGGAGCTTTGTCCTCAAAGCTAGAAATTTGGAAATCGCTGCTGGATATCTTGAAAATTTTCCCACATTGCGTCTTCTAAAGGTAGACCTTTCCAATGGATTAAAAATTCTATGATATCATGAGTACGAAAGTGACGAGAGTGGCGATCCAAGATAGCTTCTGGCTTGACTAGAAGTACTCCATCATCGAAGAATTCATGGAGAGTGGGTTATGTCATGATATGGGCTCCCACTACGACCTTAAGACAAGATACATGAAATACAGGGTAAAGTTTGGAAGAGGGAGGAAGCTCTAGTTTGTAAGCAATGGTCCCAATACGTTGGAGAACTTTATACGGCCCGTAAAATTTGGGTGCTAACTTCTGAGAACCTTTATATTTAAGATAGGATTAACGATAAGGTTGGAGACGTAAGAAAACCATATCACCCTCATGGAAACTACATTCACTTCTATGTTGATCAGCTTGTTTCTTCATGTGATGCTGGGCGGTGTGTAGGTTCTCTTTTAGGATCCGTAGTATGTCATCTCTATTAGCAAGTTCCGTTTCCACCGCATGGACTTTTGTAGTCCCTGGAATATAGGAAGTGAGGGATGGTGGTGTTTGACCATATAGTGCTTCATAAGGAATCATTTTGATGGACATATGGTATGAAGTGTTATACCACCATTCTACTAGTGAAAGCCACTTTACCCAATGGAGTGGTTGAGTAGAAACAAAACATCGAAGGTATGTTTCCAAGCATTTATTTACAACTTTTGTTTGGCCATCGGTTTGAGGATGGTATGTAGAGCTCATACGAAGTTGAGTACCTTGTAATTTGAACAATTCCTTCCAAAAGGTGCTAGTGAAAGTTGGGTTGTGATCACTAATAATTATGGATGGCATACCATGTAATTTAAATATATTATCTAGGAAGAGGTGGGCTATAGTGCTAGCGGTATAAGGATGAGCCACGGGACAAAAATGGGCATATTTAGATAACCGATCAACGACTACGAAAATGGTTGTTTTTCCTCCTGATTTTGGTAATCCTTCAATAAAGTCCATAGAAATATCTGCCCATGTTTTGGTGGGTATAGGAGAGGTTGAAGTAATCCCGGAATAGCGAGGGTCTCCCCCTTTTGTCTTTGGCAAACTTCACATTCTTTTACAAAGTTTTTGATGTAATTTTTCATTCCTTCCCAATAGAAGGAGGTAGTGGCTCTTTTATAGGTTTTTAAGAACCCCGAGTGGCTCGAGTGGGTGAGGTATGTAACTCATGAAGAAGTTTTTCACGATAAGTTGAATTGGGGGTGAGGACCATCCTCCCTTTGTATCTTAATATATTGTCCTTCCAAGTGTATGGAGTTTTGCTACTAGGATTATGTTGAAGTTGTTGAATTAAGGCGTGGATAGTAGGATCGTTTATCCATTCTTCATGCACCTCATCTACCCATTTAGGAATAAGGGAGGAAAGAGCATGGAATTGAGGTATATCTTCAAATTTTCTAGAAAGTGCATCGATTGCCATGTTGTCCTTTCCATTTTTATATGTAATTTCATAATCATAGCCAAGAAGTTTAGTAACCCATTTTTGTTGTTCTGGGGTATTAGTCCTTTGTTCCAAAAAATACTTCAAGCTATGATGGTTAGTGCGTATAATGAAATGTTGGCCAATAAGGTAAGGCCTCCAATGTTGAATAGCATGGACAATCACCAACATCTCTTTTTCATACATAGAGCAAGCTAAATTCTTAGGAGAAAATGCTTTGCTTATAAAAGCTAGAGGCCTTTCATCCTGCATGAGTATGGCTTCCATTCCTATTACTGAAGCGTCACTTTCAATGACGAACAATTTAGAAAATTTGGGCATGGCTAGAACAGGGGTGGTACACATTGCAGTTTTCAAGGTGATAAAGGCCTCATCCGCTTTAGACGACCATTTGAAAGCGTTTTTCTTAAGTAATGCTATTAGAGGAGCAGCGATTTTACCATAATTTTGGACAAATTTTCTATAATATCCCATTAGTCCAAGAAACCCACGTAGAGCTTTTAAGGTTTTTGGAATAGGCCAATTTTTCACCTCCTCGATTTTGGAAGGATCTACCATAACTCCTTCCTTTGAGACAATATGCCCTAAGTATTCAATTTCTTGTTTTCCAAAGGAACACTTTGATATTTTTGCATAAAGTTGATTTTCCTCCAAGATTTGGAACGCTTGTCTAACATGGTCCAAATGTTCTTCCCATGTTTTGCTATAAATAAAAATGTCATCAAAGAAAACTAATATAAATTTATGAAGAAAATGGTGAAATACCTTATTCATTAGACTTTGAAAGGTAGAAGGAGCATTGGTCAGGCCAAATGGCATCACCAATAATTCGTAGTGCCCTTCGTGAGTGTGAAAGGCCGTCTTAGGAATATCCTTTTCATTGACTCGTATTTGGTGGTAGCCTGACCGTAAGTCTAACTTGGAAAAATAAGCTGCCCCATGGATTTCATCTAATAGCTTGTTTATGACCGGAATAGGAAATTTATCTTTGATGGTCATTTTATTAAGTGCTTGAAAATTGACACATAAACACCACGAGCCATCTTTTTTTCTAACTAAAATAATTTGAGAGGAGTAAGGGCTTTTGCTAGGTCTAATGACTCCTGCCTTAAGAAGCTCTTGAACTAATTTCTCTATTTTGGTCTTTTGGAGGTATGGATAATGATAAGGTCTAATATTAGGAGGGTGATGCCCTAGAAATAGTGGAATAGTGTGATCATGACTATGTTGTGGAGGTAGTCCTTTTGGTTCATTGAATACCGCCTTATGGTGGTCTAAAATTTTTTGTAACTTTGGTGTCTCATCTTCTTTGTGACTAGGTTGAATTGAAAATAATTGGGTGACCATTCCTTTGTTTCCTCTTCGGATAATTTTCTCCATTCTATGCGAGTTGACGATTTGGGAAGGTCCTGATTTCAAGCCTTGGATAATATAGGTTTGGTTCTTTGTTGTGAATTTCATCCATAGTTCATCAAATTCCCATTGGACTACGCCCAAAGTTCATAACCATTGTACGCCTAGTACAATGTCGCACCCACCTAGGGGTAGGACGTACATGTCGCTTTTCATGTTATAAACCCCCATAGTTAGTTTGATATTTCTACATTTTCCTTTGCATGCAATTTTTCTACCATTTCCAATCATCACTTCGAAGTTATTGCAAGGGTATATAAAACAATTTGCTTGTTTAGCCACCTTTGGATCGATAAAATTATGCATGCTACCAGAATATAGGAGCATGGTAAGGTTTTGTTTCTTAAAATACCCTTTAACTCGTATTGTTTGAGGGGCAAAAAATCCGGCAAGGGCATTGAAGGAAACCTTTGGTGCATTTTCTTTGTCACTTTCAAGTGTGTTGGATAATACCTCTACTTCGAGTTCATGTTCCTCTTCAGTAGAATTCCATTCCTCTGTGGCATCTAGAATATATAATTTTTGTGAGGCACATTTATGATTTCTATCAAATTTCTCATTGCAATGGTAGCAAAGACCCTTAGCTTGTCTTTCCTTCATTTCCTCAAAACTCAGACGCTTAATTGGTAGAGTGGGGTTAATTTTGGGGGTTGTGTAGGAGTTTTGGGTTCATCCATTTTGCATTGGTTTGGGGTTGGTATAAGTGTTTGATGGTTTCTCCCAAGTTGGTTTTGTGAATCGATTCTGTGCCTTGATTTTGTCCTCCACTAATTTCGCCAAGCCGATGGTCTCTAACATGTTTGTGGGGTTATACATTTGCACCTCTATTCGAATTTCTTCTTTTAATCTGCTGACAAAACATTATTGAAAAAAGGCAACGTCTAATCTAGATGTTCGATTAGCTAGCCTTTCAAATTTTGCTTGGTATTCGCTTATCAAAGTGGTTTGGCATAATTTAGTGAGGGCCCCTATAAAGATTTGAAACTTGCTAGGGCCGAATCGCACTAATAGATTCTGTGTAAAGGTTGATGACATCAGAGTGCCGTTAGTTTTCTCAAACCATTGGTACCATTGGATGGTATCGTTTTCCAAGTGGAAGGAGGCAATATGCACTTTTTACATTTTTGAAATTTGATTTAGTGAGAAATATTGCTCTGCTCGGTAGATCCAGTTTGTAGGGTCTCCTCCTTCAAATTTTGGGAAGTCTAATTTGGTCGTCCGTGGTAGAATGGAAGTTTGTGGACCTCCTAACATTGCTCGGTTTTATGACCCATGGTTGGGTGAATTTGCATGTGTTGTCGCCTGATTTTGACTGATGGCATCAAGTTTAACATCCATTGCAAATATTTTCTTGAAGAGTTCTCTTGTGGTCCAGGTATTCTCCTCTCTTTCTTGTTGAACTTCTTCAGTGAGCCTTTCATTTTTCTCATGAATGGAATCCAGTGATCGTCATCCTTCAGCCATTGTGGTTGGTGTAGGTAATGATCAATATGACTTGGTACAAGTGAGCAAAAAATAAAAAATAAAAAAAATAAAAAATAAAAAATAAAAAATAAAAAATAATTTTAATTTTTTTCCTTTGCGTTTCGGACATCGAAAACCTTGATGCTACGTTGAAGATTTTAGCTTTTTCAAAAAATCCACTGGTCACCACGTGAAAGGTCAAGAAATTTGGGTGTAAGACAACTTAATTTGTACCTTAGGAGAAGGTTTAATTTTTTACAAGGATTTTGACATGGATCCATGAAGCGTGAATGCTGTTTGCATCCTCACGAATGTGGACTGGCTGAAATGTGCGGTGGGAAAAAATTTTAATGGTGAATTTTCTCCTTGATATAGCTCTGATCTAGATGGTATGAAACTAAATGGTGTGGGAAGCAGGATCATTTTTATATTGAATCGCTTTTTTATTGTAAGGTAGAAAACCCACAATAGACTTAATTTATATATTTGTTCGATGATGCCTTATTATCATATGTGGATTGCATTTATATACCTAGTCTAATAGTTGTAAGAGTGAAGGGTTATGACCCTAGAATATAATGAATAAATAATATAAGTAATTAAGACATGTTAGGAGGGTCCTAACAACCATTCTCATCGATGCATACGACATCGTAAGTACCACCACCTGCTAACCCATATTTCCAACTAATGGTATGCTCTATTGGCTCCTCTACACTTAAGGCTATGATAAGGAGAGAGATCTAGAGTATGTTAGGATAGATATCTCTATCACCATAACCTTACCCTTGTACCTCATCTTATTAATAGCCTCCTTCATGTTGGCTATCATCAACCTCTCATTCCCCTCCTACAACTGTGCCACCTCCCTCCATGCTACCTTTAGCTATAGAACTACCTCCACCTAGCTAGCAATCACTTGCTCAACCTGATCCTTAGTGAGCTACATCTCTCATACATTTTTCTTGAGCTATACCACCCTTTCTATATGACTTTCCATCATGGCCTCAGTCTTGGCTCTAGCCGCATCTAATAGCCCCTGGAGCTACTTTGTAGACTCAATCATCTCATTCTAATCCTCATAGGCTGTATCCTGCTCTCTCATAAAAATTACAACTTCTCCTCAATTATCATACCACTCTCTCATCAAAATTATAATATCTCCTTGATAAAAATCTTGCTCGCCCCTCAAGGTACCCACCTCCCCTCAAGCAGCATCCTGCTTATTGAGTAAGGTGCAGCAACAGTATTGTCATTGTTGTCAACACAGTCAGATAGATTGGTTGATGTAGTGGATAGGAGTTCAAAGGTTATTTAGAGTATGTACAGTGATGTTAAATGCTTATGAGGATGTTTACCCACATTTTTGCATATTTTCCAAGAAGATCGAAGTGGCCCATATGCTAAAGATCAAATAAAAAGCAAAACACCACAAGAAAAAAAGTGTAGCAATATCGCGACATGTTGCATTTTTGTGGCCAAAAGAGAAGAGAAAGAACAAGAAAGAAAAAGTGTCACGATATCGTGACATGTTGCATTTTCATGGCCAAAATAAAAGAGAAAGAACAAGAAATAAAAAGTGTCATGATATCGCGACATGTTGCATTTTTGCGGGCCAAAGCAAAGAGAAAGAGCAAGGAGAAAAAAGTGTCGCGATATCGCGACATGTTGCATTTTCACGGTCCAAAGCAAAGAGAAAAAGCAAGGAGAAAAAAGTGTCACGATATCATGACATGTCACATTTTCATGACTCAAAAAGGGTAGGTAGGCAAAGAAACAAAAGTTTCATGATATCGCGACATGTCGCATTTTCACGACTCAAACAAGGTAGGCAGGCAAAGAAATAAAAGTGTCGCGATATCGCGACATGTTGCATTTTTGTGACTCAAAAAGGGCAGGTAGGCAAAGAAACAAAAGTGTCATGATATCATGACATGTCGCATTTTCGTGACTCAAAAATGGTAGGCAGAGACAAAAGTGTCACGATATCGCGACATGTTGCATTTTTGCCAAAGGAACAGAGAAGTTGACAGTGCGTCTGATATTAGTGATGAACACCAAGATAGTGAAACTGAAGACTGCATAGTGACATGGACCTATAAGGAATAAATCAAAGATTGAATAAGGTAATTTGTCACATAAGGACAAAATTCAATGAATAAGACAAAACGTTACATAAGGAATATTTAATGATTTGAAATCATTTAAGATGGTCGTTACACATGGAAAGAAGTGAACGCATGTCCATGTGGAGAAAAGGAAATGAAGGGCCACAAAATAGAAATTAAAAGCCCTTTTGGAAACCAAAACACATGCATGCACAAGGGAAGGAGAAAACGAATAGTCATGGAAGGAGAAAATGAACAGTCATGGAAGGATAAAATGAACAGTCATGGAAGGAGAAAACGAATAGTCATGGAAGGAGAAAATGAACAGTCATGGAAGGATAAAATGAACGGTCATGGAAGGAGAAAACGAATAGTCATGGAAGGAGTTAGATAGTGAGTTTTGGTTTGGACATAGTCAGTGTTGCAAAGATTCTACGTTTCAAATTTTAGAGCAAAATGAGTTACGAGGTGAGAGTTATGATTTTTGCAAAAATGTTACAGGTCTCTTTTATGTCAATTTGTGCCACTTGTGCAAAATCCTTTAGTTGGTCATTTTGACCTTGAAGAGTTGCCAGAGTTTTAGTTTAGTGTTGTTACACCTTCAAGGCATCAAATAGATCATCTTTTGTTTTTGGTTTGAGTTGTCACATGGTTCCCAAGTATGAGTTTGAGTAAGGTGCATTGTAGTTGGCCGTGAAGTGTTTGATGAAATGTCTTCTCCAGATTTGAATAGTTGAAAGTAAGATGTGACCAACAGTGACTGTATAAAATATGGACTAGGTTGAAAATATAAAAAGGGATTTACAATTGATAGGTAGCATGTGAGAATATGGAAGTTACAAAAGGAGTTACAAAGAGAAAATATAGATATAAAAGGAGTGTTTCTTGGAGAATTTTAGTTGGGGGATTTTATTTTGTGAAGTGAGAAGAGTGTGTGGAGAAAAATAAAGAGTGAAAATCCGTGTTTTTGGGAAAAAGGTGAAAAATGTCACTTTAGTATTTTGGGCATAACTTTCTCATACGATATCAGTTTTGGCTGAAATTTTGAGAGGAGGTCATAGACAGAGTTCTACACAATACCCAAAAAGCGTTTAGCATTTGACAAAATGAACTAAGAGAATGATCAATTTTTTTGAGAAGAGAAGATTCATATATGTCATTTTATTATCAATATCAAAATCAATTGGATGCTTGGTAGAGGGGTTGGTGCTCCTTTCTATTGGTGCAAATAAATCAAGGGTTGGTGCTCCTTCTAGTGTGTACTGGTAAATTGATTGTAAAGTTGGTGCTTTGCAAAGGTTGGATTTGGATGGGAGTCCAAACAGTCATTTTGAGGATGTATCCAAATCGATGAACCTCGGTACATCTTGTGTTGTGTGATGTTCTCTTGTTATACTTGCTTTATTTGGTTTCAAGTTTTCATTTTTTTGGCTTTAAGAATTGAAAATTTAAGTTTTAAAGAGCTACACTAATTCACCCCCCCTCTCAGTGTCATTGTGAGACTAACAATTGGTATCAGAGCCAGTTTCCCTTGTCAAGCTAAATCAGCTAGGGTTGATCTTGGATTAGTACGCAATAGGTAAGAAGAATAGATCCTCCTCCCATAAGGCATCTCAGTCAATTTTAGTTCCTATGGAAGAGAAAATTGAACTAGAAAATATAGGAGTGAATTCTAAAGTATGTGATGAAAACCTTGAGGTTGAAATAGATCTAGAAGGTGAGTTGATCGCTGCACTTGAAGAGTTGGATATAGAAAGGAAAAAGAACAAAAGACTATCCAAGAAGTTGGAAGAATATGGTGATAATATTGAAGATCTCTTCTTACAAATTCATAAAGCCAAGAAAATAGAAGAAGCCTTGAAGTCACACCTGGATGATAAAGGTGATGTATGTAGAAAATGTGAAGAGGAATCTAACAAAGTTATTAGTGATCTAAAGCTGCAAGTAGAAGAGTCCAAAAGGATTGAAGAAACTCTCAGGTCATAGATCAATGAGAAAGATATTGTTTGTTGCAAACAAGAAGAGGAGATTATTTTATTGAGGAAACAACTAGAAGAGGCCAATACAAATCTCAAATTTGAGAAGAGCACAGAGTTGCTAGATAAAATGATAAGGCAACAAAGAAGCTCCATGGCTAAGCTTGGTCTTGGATGTGAAGCTGAACAACCTTCATCTTCTAAATATGTAGAGAAGAAGAAGTCCACTCTTTGAAGGATCAAAGCAAGAAAAGTTTGAAGCTGAATCTTCAAAATGAAGAAAATCTCAAAGGAGATCTACAACAAAGCAACCACAACAAAAGAGGTTCTATCACTCTCACTTTATTCATAATAATGCTTTTAATGGCTATTTTTTTAGATGCAACCATTATGGTCACAAGGAAATTTATTGTGGATTGAATAATAGATCAAAGAGTTATGCTAGTAGAAATACATATGTTTTTTCGATTGAACACCATGTGCAATGTTTTAAATGTAATGGTCATGGGCACATAGCAAGGTTTTTTCCAAGAACTTTTGTATCTAATATAAGGCAAGACAGTAGATTTCATCAGACACAAAGAATACAACATAGATAGGGAAGAAATCATGTGCATCAAAGAAAGGAAAATAATCATCCATCAAGGATGCACAAGATACAACCACGCAAGAGAAATGTTCAAGTTCACGAAAAGGTTCAAAATAGGGATGCATTTGAAAAACTCAAGACCAAGTTCAAGAAATTTTGGAGAAAGAAAGAAGAGAGGAAATCATGTCTCCTTGGACTGAAGGAGACTACTCTATTGCACTAAGCAGCTCCAGTTAGCACATCCTTAGGGGGAGAAATATTAAAGTTTTATTTTAATGCTCCTATGTTGTTTGGTTATCTAAGGATGAAAGGCAAGTAGTTAGGGGGAGTTGTCATATAGTTGTCAAAGTGTGTTTTAGTTCATGTAGTTGTTTGTGGAGGTGCCATGGAGGGTGGTGATTAAGTTGAGACTTGTCACCATTGGTAGTATTGCTATATGTCAATGTTGTACTTTTGATGGTTCTTACTGCCATGGTTCAAATTTATAGATTATAACAGTTTAGATAATTTGGTTTAGTGAAAGAATGTTGCCCTAAGCTGCATAGATATGTTTTGATAAAATTAGTGTGTATTTGTGTTGCACATTGATGTGAATATTGTTAGATCTATTATGATGCTTCGATGAAAATATTTAATTCGTGTGCAAAATTAGAAAGCTCACATTTTATTATTGCATTAAATGTGACTACATGAGCAAGAAGTTACATCAATACAAATTGAGTACAAATATTCAGGGAGACAAATTCAGATCGATCCACATTTGATCGTTACACATTTTCTCAACTGCGTGTGTAATGTTTTGTTCAATCACCATCGGGTCACCAATATTCGGGTATCCGATTTCTTTTGATTTGTATGAAGCAAGTTCATAGCCATTGTCACTATCATCACTGATGACAATGAAGGTAGGTTCTTCAGGTTCATAGTTGTTCTCAGCTACCTCCTCTTCATCATCACTAATGATGATAAGTTTAGGCTCTAAAAATGAAGGAAAGTACTCAACTACACTGTCACTATGACCGTTAGATGCATCATCACCTTTGTTATCAATCACTTCTTGTGGAGTAATTTCATCCGATTCATAGTCAGTCTGTTTCTTGGTCACATGGTTCTGCAAGCTATGGAATATAGCATTGATGCCGAGTGTCTCGACTGTGTGATCAAATGCATGAGTATCCCAACTATCTAAAAATGTTAATGATTGGTGAACTTTCATATTTCCTCAGGTTGCAAGTTAATCAAAATGAGAAGGGCATATTTATTTCTCAAATTAAATATGTGAAAGAGGTGTTAAAAAGTTCACAATGGAGGATTGTAAGCCAGTTAGCACTCCCATGATGACAAGTTGCAATTTGAGCAAGGATGAAAAATCTCCACATGTTGATCAAACCATGTACATATCTATGATTAGGAGCTTACTATACTTGACAGATACTAGACCAGATATTTTGCAGGCAGTATACATGGTAGCACAATTTCAGGCTAGTCCCAAGGAGACTCATGTGACAGTAGTGAAGAGGATTCTTTGGTACCTCAAGGGTACTATGGAGTATGGGTTATGGTATCCAAAAGGTAAGGACTTCACCCTTATTGCATATTTAGATGCAGATTGGGCAGGATGTATAGATGACAAAAAAAGTACCAGTGGAGTTGCATTCTATCTTGGAGACAGGTTGGTCGCATGGCACAATAAGAAACAAGATTCAGTCTCCTTATCCACAGCAGAGGTAGAATATATTACAGTGACAACGTGTTGTGCGCAGGTATTATAGATGAAACAAACCCTGAAATATCTTGGTATTAACTTTAGTGAGCCAATTTTAGTTAAGTGTGATAACACCAATGTAATTAACATCTCAAAGAATCCGGTTATGCATTCTTGCACAAAACATATTGCTATCCGGTATCACTTTTTGAAGGAGAAAGTTGCGAAAGGTGAGGTTAAGTTGGATTTTGTTCCAAAAATAGAGCAAGTAGCGGATATCTTCACAAAACCATTGCCCAAGGAAGTCTTTGAGTACCTTCACAATAAATTGGGAGTGGTCACGCTTCCCAAAAATTGACTAGCTATCGGGACCACATTATCAGGGGGAGCATTTATGTATTTGTTTATCTTTTTGCTCATGTTTGTGATTTTTGTTAAGTGTAATAATTTTTGCTTGAGAATGTTGTGCATGGACTCAGGTGGAGTTTGCAATAGCTCTTTGGTATTGTTGTCAAAGGGGGAGAAGAGTTACAGGAAATTGCACGTGTGTTGCAAACAATTCCAAAGGGGGAGATTGTTGAGCAAGGTGCGATGATGATGATTGTCATTGTTGTCAACATAGTCAGATAGATCGGTTGATGCAGTGGACAGGAGTTCAAAGGTTATTCAGAGTATGTACAGTGATGTTAAATGCTTATGAGGATTTTTACCCACCTTTTTGCATATTTTCCAAGAAGACCGAAGTGGCCCATATGCTAAAGATCAAAGAAAAAGTAAAACACCACAAGGAAAAAAAATGTCGTGATATCGCGACATGTTGCATTTTTGCGGCCAAAAGAGAAGAGAAAGAACAAGAAAGAAAAAGTGTTGCTATATCATGACATGTTGCATTTTTGTGGCCAAAATAAAAGAGAAATAACAAGAAAGAAAAGTATCACGATATCGCAAAATGTTGCATTTTCGTGGGCCAAAGCAAAGATAAAGAGCAAGGAGAAAAAAGTGTCACGATATCGCGACATGTTGCATTTTCACAATCCAAAGCAAAGAGAAAGAGAAAGGAGAAAAAAGTGTCACGATATCGCTACATGTCACATTTTCATGACTAAAAAAGGGCAGGCAGGCAGAGAAAAAAAAGTGTCGCGATATCGTGGCATGTCGTATTTTTGTGACTCAAAAAGGGCAGGCAGGCAGAGAAACAAAAGTGTCATGATATCATGACATGTCGCATTTTCATGACTCAAAAATTGTAGGCGGGCAAAGAAACAAAAGTGTCGTGATATCATGACATGTCACATTTTCGTGACTCAAAAAGGGCAGGCAGGTAGAGAAACAAAAGTGTCGCAATATCGCGACATGTTGCATATTCGCCAAAGGAACAGAGTAGTTGACAGTGTGTTTGATAATAGTGATGAAAACTAGGATAGTGAAACTAAATACTGCATAGTGACGTGGACCTATAAGGAATAAATCGAAGATTAAATAAGGTAATTTGTCACATAAGGATAAAATTCAATGAATAAGACAAAACATTACATAAGGAATTTTTAATGATTTGAAATCATTTAAGATGGTCATTACACATGGAAAGAAGTGGACGCATGCCCATGTGGAGAAAATGAAATGAAGGGCCAGAAAATAGAAATGAAAAGCCATTTTGGAAACCAAAACACATGCATGCATAAGGGAAGGAGAAAATGAACAGTCATGGAAGGAGAAAATGAACAGTCATGGAAGGAGAAAACGAACGGTCATGGAAGGAGAAAACGAATAGTCATGGAAGGATTTAGGTAGTGAGTTTTGGTTTGGACATAGTCAGTGTTGCAAATATTCTACGTTTCAAATTTTAGAGAAAATCGAGTTACAAGGTGAGAGTTATGATTTTTGCACAAACGTTACAGGTCTCTTTTATGTCAATTTGTGCCACTTGTGCAAAATCCTTTAGTTGGTCGTTTTGACCTTGAAGAGTTGCCAGAGTTTTAGTTTTAGTGTTTTTACACCTTCAAGGCATCAAATAGATCATCTTTTGTTTTTGGTTTGAGTTGTCACATGGTCCCCAAGTATGATTTTGAGTAAGGTGCACTGTAGTTGGCCGTGAAGTGTTTGATGAAATGTCTTCTCCAGATTTGAACAGTTGAAAGTAAGATGTGACCAGCAGTGACTATAGAAAATATGGACTAGGTTGAAAATATAAAAAGGGATTTACAATTGATAGGTAGCATGTGAGAATATGGAAGTTACAAAAGGAGTTACAAAGAGAAAAGATAGATATAAAAGGAGTGTTGCTTGGAGAATTTCAGTTGGGGGATTTTATTTTGTGAAGTGAGAAGAGTGTGTGGAGAAAAATAAAGAGTGAAAATCCATGTTTTTGGGAAAAAGGTGAAAAACATCACTTTAGTATTTTGGGCATAACTTTCTCATACAATATCATTTTTGGCCTCCATCTCACCTACCCATAGTCAATCTCCCAAACTCCTCTTAGTGAAAAATCAGGTCTTCCTCCCTCACCCTAATCCTCTGGCCCTCCACATCTACCCTCCATTGCATGGCATATGGCACATCCTACCCATCTAAAGTATGTACCTCATACAGCAAGTCTAACAATCACAAAACTAGGATATGCTCCCACACCCAAATTTGAAGCAGTGGGATCACACTAATGATTTTCCTCTCTATCCTCATGACTCTATGGATCTCCCTATATAAATGTGCTAGTAATGTAGGTTCCCATCCATAAATAATGTTTCTCTCCACCATATCACACACAATACCCATCATGTTCCAGGTGAAAATCACCCCAAAGTGTATGGTAGTGTGTGACTGGCTATCAGCAACATCGCCATCGCACGATGATTTGATAGTAGCTCCTTCTTCCAAAACCTCATGTAATCCACCCCCTTCTTCACCTCCACCTACTACCATTGGCATCCAAAAACCCTCTCCAAAATACCATATCTCAGGTCCTTATCTATGGTCATACCCTCTATCGATAGCCGATAAATCTGATAGATGTCCTCCAAAATTATAGTCATCTCTCCCATTGGCAAATGAAATTGTTTCTATCCAAATCCCACCTTTCACATGATGTTGATATATATGCATGGTTCACATGAACCTCATGCATAACCCACACACCATACATACCAACCTTCCATAACCACTAGCCATCCTTTAGTCGCCATGAATCCTCCAAATCCTTTCAGCATTTGCGCAGTTGATGGTGCTCATATATCTTCTTCACCTACCAAAAATAAACACCAAAAATTGGTACTCATGTACATAAAATCCATCCATGTTATTTTTACATGTACATATCATGATAAAAAAAACCAAAAACAAGTGGTTCGCACGACCTTGTGCGAACCTTCAAAAAATTATGATTTTTGCATATGTGGGTACGCAATCACATCCCTATTCCATCCATGCCATGAACACACTTCGAAAATGATAAATACATGCTTAAAAATATGAAAAACAATGCAAAACCCTCCCCCATGCATGTAAACGAAGGTGATTAAAACAAGGTCAAAATAGTTAAACAAAGATAGATCTGGACACTCATTTGGCCTATTAGATGCCCCCACTTGTCCAATTTTACATGCATTCAATTTTCACGCCCCATTTCACATATCACATCACACACGCTTTCCCATAACCACACTCATCTCACACAAAAACAAAAGGCACATCAGGATACCCATTTGTCCCTTTTTACACAAAGTGCACATATTTTTCCTGCCCCATGCATACACATCATAATTATAGTAGTTAAAGCAAAAATACATATTTTCTAAACCCTAGGCAAGCACACACTAACCGAGAAAGAATACGATGCTTACTTCTGGCGTTCTTTCCCCCATGATCATACTCACCGATGCATTCACCATCTTTCTTGTCCAACCCATAATCTAGTAGAACCCTATTCCATTTTCTCCTATTCCACTCCTCTTCCATTTTTTACGCGCAAACAACATCTAAAACGTCTTTTTCAGCTTAAAAACCCCATTTTCCATAGGTTCACACCCCATCCGTGTGAACTGACAAGTTTGCACAACCCCATGCGAACCACCCCGATTCACATGACCCCATGCAAACCTATCATCCATGCTCAAAATTGCTCCATCCAAGCCAAGTTTCCTTGCAATTTCCTCCACTTCTAATTTTACTGATTTTCATGTAAAATTTTGCATTTTCCTCCATCATCATCATCAACCGTTTCATCACTGATTTTTGTCCCCTCCATTGCCACTTCATCAATTGAGGGGGTAGTCATCCAAAAACAATCAAAAAGCTGCTTTGCACATGATCAAAGAACTAAAAATCCAATCACGGATTTAACACCTACCTAAGTAAATTTTTACTAAACGATTATCAAGACCAAAATCTTAATTCTAAAACAAAGCAATGTTTGATAAATCTTAAAATAGCTCTACCTATAGACATCTCATGGATTCTAATATTCATAGTGGCAGTCATAAGACTACTTGTGAATAAAGCTCTTTAAAGTTCTACCTTATGGCTCCAATAATTTGTCAAATATTGTCAAAACGAGCTCATAAATCAATAAAAAAAAATTAGCAAAGGCATTTGTTTCATCCAATTTGAAACATCTTCAATTGATCATAATGCAAGGCAACCTTATGCCTTCCTCCAAAAATCAATTAATCACAAACCATTTTTATCAATGCATCTCTCTCGCAATCATCCATAACTCATCAATCACAAATTCTTTGCCTTCCAAATTATTCCATCAATTCATATCATCAGTTTTTGTACTAAACCATGTTTCACACAATCTAGTACAAAAGGGGTAAAATATAGATACCCAAAAGTTGTACATTATCCCTCTCACTATTTCCACGACCAATCAATTTTCAAAACCCTCGAAAATTGCATAAATTGGCTAAAAAGCATTATTCATTAATCAAAATCATTATTCATCATCCCTAGCCCCTTTGGGCTAGCTAAGACCCTTCCTACTTCTAATCCTGGATCCTCATGTGACCTCATCCTCAACTCAACCAAGGTTGAATTCCTCACCATGGTCAAAAAGCACTTTATGCTAAAAAGTCAACATTTTGGTTAAAACATGCTTTATGACTAAACACATGCTTAATTAGATCTAATATTGATTTAATTTAAGCCTTCCAACTCACCTAGTCTACTTTGACTAGCCTAGCCTTCCACCTCACCTAGTCTACTTTGACTAGCCTAGCCTTCCACCTCACCTATTCTAACCTATCCTAGCCTTGCCACCTCTCACCCAGATATTTCTCCACCTCACACTCCCCTAGGTCATAAATGAAATATGGAGACTTTTGCACATAAAAGGTAATTTTTAATCAAAATATATTTCCAAAAAGGTATTCATTAATGTCCAATGGATATTTTTAGCAATTCATAATTATTTGTGGATGGGTGAGGGATTCTCTTACCCAACCTCATTTATGAACCGAGACACCTCAGGGGACACCTCTTATATGGACACCTCACCATTGCCACCTCACAGGGGACACCTCATCCCCTCCCTCTCACCTTGGCCAAGTTTATAAATAGAAGGACATTTTCATCTTTTGATAACAACCAACTTTTTCTTACTGAAACTCTATCAAAATCACTACAACCATTGCATCCAACATACATCCATCACACAACCATTGTATACCCATTACAATTGATTTGTTGCTTTCATAATGTTCCTTTGTGATTGAGATAGATCAATATCTCCCGAAAAGTGCACTTTCTAAAGGTGACCCACACAAAAATCAAAGAAGCAATTGCTCCAAGACAACCAAGAAAGTCATCTTGCATATTTGGTACAAAAAGGATAGGTTTGCACGACCTCGTGCAAACCACCTAGTCCATTTGCACGACCCCATATAAACCTATGCTACAAGCACCAGAATCATCAAAAAAGGTAAGTTTAGCTTAATTAAGTGTTTTTATGTTTTATTTAGTAGTTATTTTCATATTTTAAGCTTATTTAGTGAGTCTTGTGTCTTCATAACCACAGGGTTTGACTAAGGCAGATCTCCCAATGCACTAACAAGATTTTGTAGGTCAACATGTCTAACAAGTATAAGAGCACATCCAACCAATGGTGGCCCATGATCAAGAATCCCACCTACACTGAGGAACACAAAAGGATGAGTCTTGCTACTTTTGTACCAACCAAAAAGGGCTTCCTTAGGGAAGACCCCATTGTAGCCTTCAAGGCAGATTTGTAAAAGGATATCAAGCTTTGTAACCCTTTTATGATTTCAATACAAAATGCAGTAGATTCTATGATATTGAATGAGTGTTATAGCATCTATTTTTTTGTTTCAAAAATATTCACTCATAGTATGTTGTAAGATACTACTAAGATGTAATATTTTCCACAAACGTGAAATAGAACCTGTTTCATGATAGTTAGTGAGTTGTGAAACTTGAGCAGACATTGTTGTTCCAAAATAGTTTGATTATTTTGTCAAAAGATATTTTTTGATAATGCCATTCATTTCAATACCATTGACTACCATATGTTTAGTGAAATGGCTAGCAAGAGTGCCCATGTATTTGAGAAACAAACCATTTATAGTCTAGTATTCATTACAAGGATCCCAAAACATTGGGTTAACCACACCCATAGCCTCAAGAAATTCATCTCTTTGAAAATGGTCTCTTATTTATTTTGTCAATGATTCTGCTATTTGTTTCAGTTTAATTTTTGTATCATGTACAACTACATGAAATTTATTGTATGTTATGGATATTTGTTCAACTTCATTTGTAGCTATATCCATTCGCTAACCAAAATAGTATAAAGGTATTTTATTTATGTGGACATTAATAAATAAATGATTGTTAATGTTGAAATTTGAAAAGTTTTGAGGATCATTCACGTTTGTTAATGCTCTTGAAATCTCAAATGTAGGGTCCATAAAACTTTGACCAGATGTGTACATCGTATCAATATGTATGCAAATTTGTTTTCTCACCCTGATGAAATCAACAATATAAATCGATCTTTCTTGTGCAATTTTAATCAAAGTATTCATTTCTTCCAACATTGATACCACACAATGTGAGAAGTATTTCAAAATCACTCATTCAAAATAGAAAATTTGTAGCCTTATCAACTACATAAACCCTGCCAAGGATTGACATTCTTTGAAAAATCTATATGTCGGTTGATACAAAGAAATCCATATAGTATCTACATCTTTTAAGAGTTTTTTTATGTTCAATAACTCCTAGTGCAAACTATTGAAACTCTAAAAATATTTATGGACTGCACAAAAAATAGTCATGAATTTCACGGACAAGCTCTTCCACTCTCGCTACATTTGTAAACGTATCCACAATTTTATATGCAATATTCATTCTATGAGCCATGTAATGAATAAGGATCAAATATGGGGTAACAAATGTTTGTAGATGAACACAAATACCATTCATGTTTCCTTGCATTGTAGCAACACCATCAGCTTCGATACATATTAACTTAGTGGCTTTTTCCATTTCATTTATTCTTGATATTTCCTTTAAACTAGTTACAACAACATTGTAAATGTGTTTTGCATTATAATTTTCCACCATATTGCATAATCCAAGTAAATGAGATTGCATTAAATGATTTTTCAATGTGTAAACATGCATGCAAATCCAATATGTGTTGTCAACAATAGTCACCTCATAAATTGAAAGTGAAATGAATTTGGCTTTTTTACTTTCTCTTTGAGGTCATCCTACTCAACCAATGAGAGATATTTTACCATTTACAAACCCCTTCAATTTGAGAAATGGGTGCTAGGTATGTTTTGCACATCATCTAGTTGAAATAGATATTTCTAATCAATGAAATCAAACATAGGTCTACCCTTTTTAAGAATAGTGAGTACAACAAAAAACTACAAACTTTTTGAAGCTAAAGTGAACTTATTTATTTTTCGAAATTGGGCTTGAATAGTTGCACCTTTCTCAACCAAAGTTTAATTTGATTTCATTTATTTATCATATTCTTGTGCATATCTCATGTGTGCACACTCTGATGTATCCTTCCACCTATAATTTGTTTTTATTGGTCCATTACTTCCTTTTGTTTTTCTATAAACATTTCCACAATATTTTTCTATTGTATCTTTCTTAACTTGCAATCTATGATCCTTTTTGTGTTTACAATTGCAAATTACGCATCTCAATTCTATTATTTCCTCACTACTATTCTCTAATAGCACTGACTCAATAAATGGAAATTTTGATACCCAATCAGGCTAAAATGATTTAGTTAATTGTCCACCTAGATAAACTTGCATGTTTATTTTTTTTAGAAGAAGATTCTCTAAAAGTAGGGACTACATAAGAACTACTATTTTATTTTCCATTTGGTGTGTTAGTTTCAGGAATCTCTTGATGTTGTTGTTCCATTTCATTAAGAAAATTTTAATTTGTGGACTTTTCATTATCATATATATGTGGAAGTGGAGGCATACCAGGGTCAATAGTGTTTTCTGTAGAGAAATTTTTTGCATATCATTATTGCATTTAAAAGCATACCTTCTGTTAAAAAATATAGATAAACAATGGACAAATCCATCAACCAAAAAGCACCCTTCTTAACAAATGAATACATTATATATAAAATTAACAATGTACAAAAATTAACTGGTTAGTAAGTAAAGGCGTTCATACCGTCAATTTGTGCATATCTTGATGGTTGACTGGATTTTGAAATATTATGAAAGTATTTGAGGATAGTAATTTTATAAAAATATTGGCCTCCCTTATTTCCACTACCAATAGGTGACATTTTACCTATATAAATAGAACAATAACATGAACATCATTTTTGAAAATGAAAATAACTGGTAAAAGAAAACTACTATTCAATACAACAGGATGTTTGACCCAAGAAGGCTTGAGATTGGTGCCCAAATAATAGGAAAACCTCCTTGGTGAGTGTCCATGAACAATATTTAAAAATAAAAATTAATGGTAAAAGAAACTTACCGTTAAATGGATGTTATTGTCTTTCATTTGCCTTCTACCACTCGTCTTCGTATTATGCCATTCATCTTCTGTTAGTCACCTACCAGTTGCTTTATGCTAGTTACCTTATGCTAGTTCTACTAGCCACCTTCTACTAGTCTCCTTATGCCAGTCACCTTCTACCAGTCACTTTCTATCAGTTGCCTTTTTCTAGATGCCTTTTGCTAGTCACCTTTCACCAATCACCTTCTACCAGTCACCTTCTATCAGTCACCTTCTGCCAATCACCTTCTACTAGTTTCCTTCCACTAGTTATCTTATGCCAATAATGTTCTACCAATAGCCTTCTACTAGTCTCCTTCTACCATTCACCTTATGCCAGTCACCTTATGCCAGTTGCCTTATGCCAGTTGCCTGATGTGATTCACCTTATTCTAGTCACCTTATGTGAGTCACCTTATGCCAGTCACCTTGTGCCAGTCGCCTCATGCCAGTTATGTTTTTCAATCGTGTTGTGTCAATCACTTTCTTTGTATCACTCGCTATCAAAGAAAATTATTATTTTAATTGTATGAGTGTCATTGTCATGTTAGCTATATATAATGGGGTATAAGAGGTAAATTTGGTGAGATAATTTTTTTTTAATTTGAAGGTGAAAATTAGGTTGGAAACCGTATGATAGCGAGGGCAAATTTACCCTAGAAAAAAAAAATTCCAAAATTTTTGGGTGAATAGACCGACCTCTAGGGTCCCAAAATTTGCAAAATTAAAATTGTGAAAATCCGAATATTCACATTAATTTGTAAAATTCACCCCTATGCATAACCCTGCATAGGATTCATGGTGGAACTAGCTAGTAGATCTTATTACCTCTTTTTGTAGTTTTTGTTTTTGCTTATGAGCCTTAGTACTCTTATGTGTACAACCTTTGGGTGATTTTTGCACTATGCGGTTTTATATATATATATATATATATATATATATATATATATATATATATATATACATGGTTTTTATTGTGATAATTTGTGTTTGCACTTTTCCTTTATTGTATGTATGGATGCATATGATATGTCATAGTGATTTATGGAATGAATGGCAAATTCTATGCTCTAATGATCATTTGGTATGTTGTATACTTTTTTTTGATCAAGTTCATTCTCGTTGTTTAATTAGGGGCACTAACATTTGGTATTTATAGAAGGTATGGATAATGAGATGTAATAATTAAAATGATATAGCATGGGTTGATAAATGATATAGGGTCATTTTACAAAGACTTAAACATCCTAGTGATATCAAACAAACTCCTTTATGCATCTTGCAAATCTTCATGATGCAAAAGTTATCCTAGTGGTTTCAAATTTATCAAGGATCAACTGTGTGTGCAATGATTGTTTATTTCTCATTATGATATGGGTTAAACTAATTAATTATAACTTATTCCAATAAGCTAGCTCATCCGAGAGCATCCATGGGTCTATACAAAAGAAGGTCGCTAATGTAACAGGCATGGCACCTTGCATAAGGATACTTCATTACCATGCAAGTTTCATTCAATCCATTGCTATAATGAGGATCACCCCATATTTTTCGAGATAGTAAGAGTTACAGGGATTCAAGCTCCTTTCTCTTTTTTTATTGCATTGGATTTTTGGGATTTTATTTTTGATTTTGCTTATTTTTGTAATGGAGCAATCACACATTTTTATTTCTTTTTGGTTACTTGCTCATTTGAGGAGGATCAAGGAAATTTTATTGCTTTGGTGTGATTTTTGGGAGACTTGCTCATTTTGAGGAAGAGCAAGGATTTTTTTTTCTTTTTTTAATGTTTTTTGGATTTTTGCTTATTTCGAGGTAGAGCAAGGGTTTTTTTAATGTTTTTTTGGATGAAGGTGGAGCTTATCCTTTTGTCAACTCTTAAAATTCTAGACCACATAATTTGATGAGTAGGGGAAACCTTTCACTTCATGGAAATAGCAACTCATGACTTTGTCATTCCTAAGCTTCACAATATTTTTATGTGTTTTGATGTGCATGGTCCAAGAGAAAACTTGATTGACTAGGAACAACTTATTGCTTCTAAATATTGTTTGATATTTAATGGAGGTTGATCAAAACACTAGAAGTGGCTGAGTGACTGAAAACACCCAAATTTTTCTTATGTACTAATGTGAGATTTTGCAATACCTTTGCTACAAATTTTTGAAAATTAAAAATTACACACAAAATATTTAGTGACCACATAATCATTATTGCTAATGATTATACAGTATCTACCTAGTTTATGTAAATCCCTTAATTATCAAAATATTGTAAGGAAAGCTATAAATTATTACGATTGATGGAGTAATGAGTAATGTTTGATGTAAGATACACCTGATTAAGGAAACAAGACATAGTAGACTAGTGATCATCCAAATTAATAAAATGATACCTAATATGATGAATGGTATGAAAAAATACCTAAAATGCACCTATGTAATGTGGAAATGCATGTATGTATGTATCAAATTCTATGAATTTGTATGTGTTTTTTTAGCCAAGTATATGTACATATAAACTGCACTATGCATAGAACACCTTTAGGAGTATAATATTTAATGGATCTGGTTCCAATGTTCCCTCTAAATTTATAAGTCTATATGTTCTTGGACCCAAATTTTGCTTGACAGTGTATGGACCTAACCAATTAGCCATAAATTTATCTCTTAAATGTGGCAATGCATTGGTGTTCTATTGATTCTCTTTAAGAACAAGATCTCCTACTAAAAATTCATGAGGATGGACTTTTGCATTATAATAAAAATTGATGTAATATTGAAATACTCGTAGATATTTTAAGGTGTTTATTCACCTTTCATGAAGGAGTGTAAGTTGGTCAAGATGTGCTTGTCTAGCTATGTCATCATCCATGAATTCTTGTAATGCAATTCATAAAGAAGAGATCTCAAGCTCAAGAGGTATTATTGCTTTGGCTTCATAGACCAATGAAAATGGAATTACCCCTATTGGCATTCATATGCTTTTTAAATAAGCCCATATCACCAAGGGGACTTGAGTATGCCAATCTCTATGGTTTTCTTTGACAAGTTTCTTGAGAATGGCTATCAAGGTCTTATTGGTTGCCTCGACTTGTCCATTTGCTTATGAGTAATAAGGATTCAAGAAACTATGTTGAATATTGTACTTGTTGCATAATACTCGAACATATTTATTTTTAAAAGACTTTCCATTATCAAAAATAATTTTCGAGGGCATCCCAAAATGATAGATAATATGCTGAAGTGTGAACTCTAAAATTCGAGGTCCAATCATAGTGGTCATTGGAATTGCTTCGACCCATTTGGTGAAGTATTCTATGGTAGTGATGATGAACTTATGTTGTCTTGAAGAGGCTAGTGAAATTTTGCCAATCAAATCTAAGCCCCATTGTGAAAATTGCCAAAGGCTTTAAATGGGTTGTAATGCTTGTGATGGTACATGAGTCAAATTGGCATGATATTGATATTTTTAATATTTATTCACATACTGACAACAATAACTTTCCATAGTGGGAAAATTATAACCCATGCATAAAATACACTTTGAAATGGCCATTCCACTAAAGTGGACACCACAAGTACCACCATGGGATTCATTTATGACTCTTTGTGCTTCTACAGGATCTAGGAATTGAAGTAAAACTCCATCATAGCCATGTTTATACAACACATCACCTAATAGAGTGTAACAAGCTACCTTTTGTTTAATATTTCTCTTTGCATTTCACATAAAATTTTATGGGAGGGTCCCAAACTTGAGAAAGTATCTTATTTTATAAAGGCAAGATTCATATGGTTCTGTGTGGATAAAACAAACACTATTTTCACCTTTAGATTTTGCTCATGCAATTGCGGATTTGGACATTGTTGTGATGATAAGCATTTGGAATTCTCCATTTTCATTCTTAGGAACAAATGATCCTAAAGAAGCCACTGCATTTGCAAACCTATTAGTAGAATGAGGCAAGTTGTAAATATTGTACCAGTCAAAATTTTATAGCAATTTCATTGCTACTTCATAATATTATTTCAAGATAGGTTCTCTACATTAGTAAGTTTCTTTCACTTGGAAAATGACAAGATAGGAATCACCAAAGATGCTTATACACTTAATACCCATAGCTAATGCTGATTGAAGCCCCAATATTAAGGCTTCATACTCTGTGTTTTTATTTGTGCATGGAAACTCAAGTTTGAATGATAAAGGAATTGACATTCCTTCAAGTGTATAAAATATGACTCTAGCACCTTGTCCTTTTTCACACTCTGATCCATAAAATAAGAGAGTTATGTTAACATCATCCTCAAGAGGGATTAGTTCTTCTTGTTCGGTGATGGAAAAGACCGAATCATATGAAATATCTATAAGAAGTGGTTGATCATTTGGAAGTGGATTTTCTACAGGTTTATCAGCTATCACTTGACCTTTGATGGATTTTTGGCTAATGAATTCAAAATCTAATTTTGTTAAGAGAAATATCCATTTTATGGTTCAGGTGTTATTGTATGTGCGAGTCATCATGTAACGCAAAGGATTTTCTCTAGCTATGACATAGAAGTGTTACTTAGCATATAATGTCTTAGTTTCTTAGTGGAAAAAAACACTGCTAAGCACAAATTTTTAACATAAGCATACCTTATCTCATAACTCACAAATATTCAAATAATATAATAAATTGCTTGCTATTTTTTATTTTCATTCTTTTACGCAAGCATTGTCCCTAATGCAATTTTTTCTAGAGAAATGTAAAGGTGAAAAGGGACTCCTAGACAAGGTGGTGTGAGTATTGGTGGTGAAGGTAGATATTTATTGATGTCATAAAAAACCTCTTGATATTATTTTGTCTAGGAAAATGTCACCCCTTCTGTATCAAGCAATTGAAAGGCCTACATTTTTTTGAAAGTTGTGCAATGAATCAATGAATGGATTATATCTTTCCTTGCAAACTACACAACTATTTAATATTTGTTGGAGGGGAATTTAAATAAAGCCCTTGACCTTATCAAGGTCCACTTCAATGTCATGCTTGGATATAATGAATCCTATAAGTTTACCTTATGTGACTTTGAATATACACTTAGGATTTAACCTCACCTTGTGTTCAAGCAAACAATCAAAGACCTTTTCTAGTACTTCAATGTGCTCAAAACATGTTTTGGATTTTGTAATAAGATCATCCACATAGTATTCAATTATTTTGTGCATATAGTCATGGAATATATATGTCATGACACATTGATAAGTAGCTCCAATGTTCTTAAGACCAAATGGCATCACCTTGTAACATAAAATGCCCTAAGATGTAATGAATGTTGTTTTGTGTTGGTCCTTAGGATTGATTTTAATCTGGTTGTATCCTAAAAAACCATCCATTAAAGAAAGCATTCCATGGCCTACGTAGGATTATACAAGTTGATCAATTTTTGGTAACAAAAAAATCATCCTTGGGGTATGCTTTGTTTAAATCTCTAAAATTTATGCATATGCATACCCCCATTTGGCTTGCAAATAGGTACCATGTTTGAGAGCTTTTATAGATAATTAATGGGTACTATGAAACCCACATCTAGTATTTGTTGTACCTATTCTTTGATAATGAGTGCAATGGTAGGATGAAGTTTCCTAATTTTTTGTTTGAATAGCTTAGCTTTGGGAGCTAAAATTAGGTTGTGTACCACCAAGTCGGGGTCAAGCCTAGGTATATCCTTGTATGACCATGCAAAGATATATGTATTCCTTGTTAAAATGTTTAACATGTGCTCTTTCTCTTCTATGGATAATTTTTTTACTATTTTTATGATTTGTGGATTATCTGCATCTTGAATCAGGTTCACATCAATGGATTATTCAATAAGCATATGAGAACCTTCTTCCAACTAATGTGGAGGATGAGATGAATATCATCCTCCAAATGCTCAAATTACTTAAGTAATGCCTCCTCTACTTCATTTTTAAATAGGAAAGTAGGTTAAGGTGAATATTAT
This sequence comes from Wollemia nobilis, assembly GCA_028583015.1. Lineage (NCBI taxonomy): Eukaryota > Viridiplantae > Streptophyta > Pinopsida > Araucariales > Araucariaceae > Wollemia > Wollemia nobilis. Next base: position 1,303,966 of record JAQPPZ010003103.1, read on the forward strand.
TTATGGATATAAGTGTTTAAGCTCTTAGTAATTCTTTGAATAAGATGAATTCAGCTATGGAGGGTAAGGATGAAATCTTGTCCATGGTGAGAAGGCTAGCGTCAATTGGAATTGGCTTCACCAAATTGTACGAATTGTGGAGTGGGACAAATAAGTAAAAAAAATCATGTTAACTTGGTGGACATGAGGTGGTTGTGATTTGAGGAGTGAACTGTCTCTCTCACTCTCTCTAGGGAGCAACTAACCTAAGATGGTGAATAATGATTTTGTAGATGCAACCAAGGTGGTGGTGGTTTTAGCATAGGGGTGTAGTATTCCCAATGGGGAGGTGATTTTCTAATTCTTAGAATGATCAATGTATTATCCTTAACTTGTTTACCAAATCGTACGATCATACAATCCCTAAAACTACCCTTGTACGCCCAATGAACAGCTTGTACGAAAGTCAGTTCGACACACTGTATGATCCAAAATCATACAGTGGTATGGCTTGTATGATTCTACACTCAGCCAAACTATCAGATTCAGTTTTGGAGGCTGTCGTACACAGTTTTGTAATTAATAAGTCGATTCCACAAAACTGCCAAATCGGGTAAGTTTCCTTCTATCACCTGAATTGCCAAATCGGGTAAATCATATTTGTACGATTTGTACGAACTCTGGTGTACGATTTGTATGAAATGAAGGTACAACCAAGTGCCAAATTGGATACTCCATTGGTCCAATATTTCTTAGATAGGTTTTGTAAGGATTTAATATGTCAATTAACCCATTTCCTACAACATGCAAAACATCTTAACGGGGTTTGAGAAAGATGCACTTCCAATGGCTACATTTAAAAATCATACAGTAGGGTTCAATACATCCTCCTAAGTTCTTCCATGCTCACATATCATTCCATAAAGCTCCACCAGTTCTAAATTCATCCAAGTTACCAAAACAATGCATAAACTAATCAAAGCATTCACTAGAAAGTACATGCAACATGATTAAACCATAAATCATCATTCATCCATGCCAGAATCATACACAACCTAGAAAAAACATATTCATGCTCATTTGTATCTTATTCTATCATCAATGCAATTACAATATGGCTGATCTACAACAATTACTGCAATAACTCAGAACATACTAGTCTAACTCACTCAGATTCTCACCAGCAAATATCCAGCAACAACCAGACCTACGAAATTGAAAATGGGGCCTTATATAACATTGCCCAAGCCATTCCAAAGTGGTTCCTGAGGCAATTAGTTATTTTACAACTGCCCATGCATAACAGAATGCATTAATTAAGGCTTTTACTAAGTCTAACACTTTAATTATCAAACCTATGCACCATTTCAACCTGAAATTACATTTCCCATGCATTTCATTGCATTTCAGTGCACCTTGTATGGTTTACCCCTTTGCACTCTTGGTTGTATGGTTTGCAAAACTTGTACTAACTATCAAAATTGTCAAAATTGAGCAAATCCATTGGATCACTTTCTCTTCTTCTGGGAGGTGGATTTGCTGCCTACATCTGCCCTCCCCTTTACTTTGGTTGGTGTCCTCACCGACTGACCTTTCTACTTTAGTTGTGCCTCGTAGTCCGTAATTATCTCCTACAAGTCAGTCACTTTGGTTTGAAGAATTGCACATTCATTCTTCAACTTGGTTGCGTAGCTTCCCATTTCCACTACTTTCACCCCATGGAAATTAGCCTTCTCTTCAGTAGTCTTCAAGAATTCCATCATTTGATTTTCTCGATCAGTGGCACTCCTCTTCAACCTCTCCTACAAGTGGGCTTCTATTCGAGTCACTACCTAAAGTTCTTCATTCTTCTCAGCAATGGTCTCTAGGTGGTGATGAATATCAGCCTCCAAGGCATGAACAATATCTTCCCTAGCCTTCAACTATGCTTGCTTCTCTAGGACCAATTCATTGTATCTTTTGTTGTCCTTTTGAAGTTCTTCTATCTTCTTGGCCTGTGTCACCACTTGCTCATTTTTCTCAACCAACTGGGTTGTCATCTGCTCATCCTTTGCCTTGAGTTGTGCCTCCAACTCCTTAATCCTATCTTCTACTGTCTGGGAGATCTATCACTTCTCTTCTTCAAGCAAATTAAGTCTAGTTTTAGACTCAACCTTTATGCTTGTCAGATCTTCCTCTAGTTTCTTTATTTTCTCCTCTACTATAGCCTTACACTTTTGCAATTCTTCCTCCATTGCAATCATTTCTATTTGAGTGGCTTTCATCTCCTCCTTCTGAGCTTCCTTGAGCTGATAAATCTGCTCCAATCCAATGCTCAACCACTCTATCCAATGTGTGAGAAAGTTCAACTTCCTTAGAGTGATAGCCAAATCTGTAGTGACCCTCTTGTACTCCAATTCTCCTATGTTCATTGGACAAGTCGGGTGATTGGTTCTATCCAAGTACAACCTCAGATGCTGCCTGTAGTTGGTTATCACTCCTTATGGCAAGTCATCTCTTCCCAACATTGTGGTTACCTCTTCCCTAGGTAACTTCCATGGGTGTTGTACATGAATATCTATGATTTTCCTTGTACGCTCCTTATTACTCACCCATTCTATTATTTTCTCCAATTCGAGAGACACTTGTTCCTCCCACAACTTTAATTCTCCCATGCATCCAATACAAAACTATAATTTGGCATTGGCTATGGCATCGCCTATCTATGAGAAGAAATGTTCCACATCATCTTCTACTCCTCTCACCTCCTCTTCCATTTCAATCTTGTCGAACTATGGTACCTTCAAAAGGTAACTTGTTCTCATTCTTCACCATTCTTCTTCTGTAGGAGTTCATTCTTCTTCTTCCTCCATGTGGTGGCTAGAGCTTCCCCCAAGCTCTCGAAGTGCTCTCTCTGTGTCTATATTTTCTCGAGGTGGAGTCCATTCTACAATCTTATCCTCCTCCTCATTATCTTCTATATTCACAATCTCCTGTTGAGATTGTTGCTACTCTATATATTCTTGGGCTTCTTCCTATTCAGTGGAGCCCACCTGTTGCTCTTCAATCACCTACTCTTCCTCCAGATTCTATTGTGCTCCTATTGCTGTGACCTTCTCAACAATAGGTTCTTCCTATTCTTGTGATGCTTTTGCCTCTTCTTACGCATCACTTGGGTTATTTTTCTTTGAACTTCCCCCATCACAAATTTGAATAGGGGCTTCTTCTTTTTCCTAGACTCTTCCTCTGAGGCATCCACTCTCACTTCAGTTTCCTCTTTTTCCTCCTGAGTGGTGGTTGTCACTTCTTGTGCTATCTACCCCATCTCTATGTTCTTCAAAAATTTTGAAGCATCCAGGATTTCAAATTCATCACATTGGAAAATTTGTGGAGATACCACCATCTTCTCTACTTCTACCCAACTCCAGTCTTCCAGATCCATATTTTTTGAATCTGACTATTCTTCCTCCTGCTGATCCTTTTGTGGAGACTCATATTGCTTTTCTGTAATGGGATTCTTTGTCATTCTTTCCCATTGTTATCTCATTATTATTCGAATTGGGCTTACTTGTCTCTCCATATTTTCCTCCCTTTCCTAAACTGATGGTTGCTCCTACTATCATTGCTGCATTGCTTATTGTTCCAGTTTAGGTTCCAATCTCCTTGTCCTTTTCCTTCGAGGATGTACATCCTCATCATCCGAAGGAGTGTCTTCTAGTACCTCCATGGCCTGTTGTTCCCTCTTTGTTTGAGGCTTCTCTGAAGTCTCCTTCTTAATAGGTACTAACTTTGCCCATCTCAAAATGGTTGGTTATCCTTCCCCAACTTCTTGAGGTTCTATCAAACCTGGAAAGTGGATTCCCAATTTTGTGATAGCATTTAATAACAATCCAATGGCATGGAAAGTCATTCCAAAATTCTTTGATCTTTTCATTAGTACTTCATGCATTTTCCTTTCTAGATAGGTACCCCAATCATACTTGATTCCTTGGGTGATACCTTCTACATACTGAGCCATCCATATTGGCATCTCCGTGGCTCGTGTATCCCCTGATAGTCGAGCCATTACTATATTCATAGCACATGGCCAATCATTCCCTTTTAGCTAGCTCTATTTGATCCCTCGAGTTCCTACACCCGAGATCTTTGCAGCAGTCGATGACTTCACATCAGTCAATGAAGTGATGATACGATATGACTCAATCAGATCAACCAAATTCTTAACTATCTCTGTGTCATACGCTGGCAATCTGAATGTCTTCTTGAATGCATCTATTATCACTTCTATTTTCATCGACCTCTTGTCCACATTGACAAAGGTAGTTCTGGTTGTAGGATTATACACCTGAACCATCTGCAATAGATAATTGTAAAATAAGGTTTTTTGGTGTGGTGGCACTTGTGCTATTATAGCTACACCAGCCTCCTCAAACTATTTCCTCCATGGATGGTTCTTGTTTCTTTTATCACTCCACCATCATCTGCATGTTTCTCCTCCATGTTGTACGAATGAAATATTTGTTATCTCCACCTGACCTTCCTTAGGTCCACTACTCAGATCCTCATCCTGATCTAGGATATGTACTTCGCTCCTCAATTCCCTTCTCAAAACTCTTTCTTGTGCCATTCTCTCCTCCCGGTATCTTGGTGGTGTTCTTCTTATGTCAGCCCTCCAGTACCTCTGACCTCTCCATGACCTATATCCTCCTCTTCTCCAAGGATGAGTACCACGCCAATCATGGGACTGAGACTATCACCCTTGGTACTACCATGGTCATGGCTCTCTTTTGTGTAAAGGTCCTAGTGATCATTCCACCCTATTGGCTGCAATCCTTCTCAACCGGTATCCAAACTCTTCTGCTGAGATCATTTTCTCGCCATACCTCCGGTTGTCTTGCTAATCAAACATCATCGATTCTGCAATTGGAAGTGTGTTGGAAATCGTACAACTACTACAATTCATACAATCTATTGAAAAATCATACAATCTGCTCTTCTTCCTACTCTTGTATGGTTTCCTTTAGGAGCACCTCTTCTAGATCGTACAATCTTACAAACTATCACTTGTTCGATCTTAAAACTGCTCTATCTCCCTCAAATCATACAACTACCACATGAAATCATACAGGCCCATGCTACTCCATATGGTCTTCCTAGCTGACTGCTCCCCTTCATCGATTCTATATGATTCTGTATGATTTGCTCAAAAATGGCTAAAAATAGCCAAAAAGCTGTCCAAAATTGCACAAGTTTTCTCCTGAAATCATACACTCCACCACAAAATCATACAGTATAGCTTTTCAAACCCTAGGTTGTCAAAAATTCATGATTTTCACTTCCTTTTCCGAATTCTTCACCAACCCAGTTGTCGGATTGCCCCGATCTCTCTTTTTAATGCTTTTCGGGAGCAAATTTCCAACTTTTCCACCCTTGGCGCAATTTATCTTCAAAAACAAAAATTTTGGCTGTATTTTATGGTTGTACGGACTTCTCCTTCTTCCCACTACCTTTTTCCCTTTGTTTTTGGTTGCTTTTGTTCTATTTAGGGTTTAAAATTCCTTCCTTTTGCAATTTCTCTATTTCGGCTCCAAGTTATCACTCTTTCGAACCCTAACTTACATTTTTCCACCACCAAGTTCTCACTTGGGTGCCTTCTACTGCTAACCCTCCATTATTTTTGGCTGCAATTCAAATTTTCCCTTCAATGGAGTCAAACCCTAGCTTTTCTCCCTTTTACCTCTCCGGTTTGATTTTTTCGAGTGCGAAAAGTTCTCCTTGGTGCTACTTAAAATGGGTCCTTGCTTATTGCATATTACTGATGAATTTTACTACCCATGTGGTCTTCTCCATTTGGTTGCACGCTTTTCACCTCCATCCTCCTAAAAAAATTGAATTCTCTTTGTACGGTTTAAAGAAAATTGCCAATTTATCCTCTATTTAAATTGTTCATCAAACCCTAACTGAACCCTAATCAATTTATTTTCTAGATTGTGCCACCTTGCATATTTTCCATCCTCCTAGCTTGGATGATTGACAACTCAGCACTTCATTTTAAAAATTTTGTCTTTTCCCACTTTTTCCTCCAACCGCTCTTTTTTCACACATGCCGCATTAAATGGGGTAGTTGAAAATCGTACAACATGCCCAAAATCATACAGTGTATGACCTAAATCATACAACCTATCCTTTTGTACGATTTCTCATGTCCCTTGCCAATTTTACTTGTACGATCTCATAGTTGTGCCTTTTTCATCTTTAATTTTGACTTGTACGATCTTATACTTAGAGAATTTTTCAATTTTCTCTCTTTTTGAAGAGGTCACCATTTCCGATTTTCAACCCACTTCCTTCTTAATTGCATCCCGAGGGATTTTCACAATTAAGGCACTTTATTTTTCTTTTCTTTTTTTTTTTTTTTTTCAATCCTAGTCTATTTACACTTACCGTCATGGCAATCGTACAGTGACATTCACTTGTACGATCCCATCGGATTCTTCTCTTGGAGGTTCCACTATGATATTTTGAGTGGTTGTGTCACATGTTGATACTTGCTCCCTAGGCTGATTCATCTCCACTTGTGATGTTACTAAATTTCTTGGTCTTCCCCTTCCATGTGTACAATTTGGAATTGTACAATTGCAAGTTGGAGTATCTTCACCTGGTGTCCTTTCTCCTTGTCACACAGGTGATTGATCTCTTGGTAGCGGTGTCCTTACTACTCTACTATCATTCGAGCGACTTCTCCACCTATCACCTCAGATCAATTCTAGCTCCAGACTTGGTGATCGGATCCTTAGTTATCCCTAATTTCTTTCATCTACAAAATGCACTCTTCCTCTACCAGCAAGGCCTCTCCCGCATGAGTGTCTTCCTCATCCTATTCCTCTTGACATCGGGTTTCTCTGTGCCAATGGTGATTCCTCCTTTTCTTGGAGTAATCCTCTACCACCTACCACTCTTTGAGGTCCTCGTAGGATTAGTGGTGGTCATCCTAGTGGGTATTGCCTTGTAGGATTAGGTAAGATTCCTCTCATCCATGGTAACCCTCATAGATTCCTTGTCCAGTTCATACAGGCTAAAGGTGTATCACCTAGCCATCTAGGAGTAGGGGGTCAAAACCTTCCTCATCCTCTTCCTCCTCTGATTGTAACATCACCTTATCCTTGCTCATTTCATAGTCGAATACCTCCTCCCCTTCCTGGTTGAAGCCTTAGGGGTCTTTCTCTATTTCTTCCTCCCATTGTTCGAGTATCAAGAGTTATCTCTACCAACTCAATGTTGGCTAGTGGACTTCTACTTCTTCTTGTGCTTGGTGATAATTGTCATAGTGCTCTGATTCTATGATCCACACGTGCTAGGTGACATCTCCATATTCTTTCCTCGAAGCTTCTTTGTGGAGATGAGGTTGCCAAAACCTCTCTATATGCATCAGAAAAGTCTATCTCAGAACTTGAGTTATTTTGATTCTCTTCTCTCTATTCCACCCAATCTATTGGTAGATTCATCAATCTCTCCAATATTTGTACTTCTCTCCTTTGTCTTCTCAACTATCGATAGGCTATTATATATGCTTGCGGGTCGAGGTTGGTTTGATGGCCTTGTAGTCTCCCTAGTTGTCATTGTGTTGTTGTACATACTAGGGGATCATGATTACCTCGAGGATTCTAGGGGTTCTCTGGACAATCATCCTCATCACTACTTTTTGTACTAGGTTCCATTACTAGCCAAGGCATTCCTTCATTACTAGAGTCACTCACATCCAATCGTACATTACCTTGTGATTTAGGTGATGTGGTTGCTTCCTCAATGTCTCACCACAACATTTTTGCATCTTCATTCATCATTGGTGGATCACTTGGTGGTACTTGCAAACTTGTGCTTGCTCCCTCATTTCTTATACTACTCCTTGGAGTTATCCCCTCATCATCCTTAGGTTCTCCTTCTAGCTCTTGTAGCCTAGCTGTTCTTTGCTCATCCAACCTTCGTATTGTACTATCCAATTCTTGGATGATTTGTTCTCTCAACCTTGCATTATGACCTCACAATGTCTGATATTCTTCTTGTAGTTGTTGAGTTTGTAACCACATTCTCTACTGTAATAGCCCTATCTAAGCCAATGGAGTAAGTCCAACCAATTCTTGATCAATGGTCTCATTCTTATCTTCCTCTAGAACTTCCATTTCAAAGGTGTCCACTCTATCCTCATATCGTACTATTAATCGTATCCTTCTTCTTCCTTCCACTTGTTGGGGTAGTTCCCTCCATTCTACCTAAGGATACATCATATTTCTACTTACTAGGTGGTGCTTCTTCCCACCTTCCCCTATTCCTAGGTAATAGTACTATCTCCTGATGTCCTCTTTCATTTGGAGGAATCCAATCTTCATCTTCTTCCTCTATTCATTTGGTCCCATCCGCAAATCTGACATGTACTCGCAATATTCTTCTTTCTCCGGGTCGAGGTGCCAACTCTTGCTATTCTATGGTTGGTCGTGTCTCCTCCCCTTCTACAAATAAGTGTGCGAGTCCTATATCAGGCTCCTCCTATGATGGACCTAGCTCACTCTGAGCCCTCCCTTGAGCTTCTGCTCATCTTCATCATTCAATATCTTTTGAAGAAATGAATAAGCATTGTACCTTGTAAGGCTTCAAATTTGAGCCATTTACAGTGTCGGGCACCTCTATCCCATTCAAGTTCTATAACTTGACTACTCCATTATTCATTACTTCAACTACTTTATAGGGACCAAGCCATAACATCTTCAACTTACCGGGCTTGATTTCCCACTTCCCATTAAACTTTAGAACCAAGTCACCCGGACTAAGTTCTAACTTCCTCAAATGTTTGTCATGCCATACCTTCCATATTTTTTGAGCTACCTCAATCGCCCATTGTGCCATGACTCTTCTTTCATCCAATTTGATTAGTGTTATTAGTTGCTCTTCCAAACTTTCTTGATCACCCAAGCGATGCTCTACCGTGACTCTCAAACTTGGTATCAAGAATTCAACTGGCACCATTGCCTCCTGTCCATACATCAATTGGAAAGGTGTATGTTCTGTTGTAGGTTTAAAAGTTGTTCTATATACCCACAAAATAGATGGTAGCCTTTCCTCCCAATCTGCTCCCTCTATTCCATAGGTCTTATACAGAGTAGATACCAGGACTTTATTTGTTGCTTCCGCCTACCCATTAGCTCTGGGATAATACGGACTAGACAATGAGTGTAAAATCCTGAACTCCATCATCAATGTTTTGATAATCTCATTAACAAAGTGGCCCCCTCGGTCACTTGTTATCTATAATGGAATACCAAATCTTGTGATCACCTGCTCATACAAAAATCTTGCTATACTTTTTACCGAGTTGTCAGGTAATGCTCTTGCTTCGACCCATTTTGTTAAGTATTCCATTGTGACTACGATGTATCTGCACTTCCTTCATCGTGATGTTTTCAATGGTCCAACAAATTCTAACCCCCATCGCTCAAATAGTTCTTGGGGTTGCGATGGATGCAAAGGCATAAAGTCCCTCTTTACCAGCTTTCCTACCCTTTGGCACGTATCGCATGCTTTCACATATTCTTTCGCATCATTATACAATGTGGGCCACCATAGTCCAACTAGTAATATTTTTCTAGCTATCGCATCTGGTCCCATGTGCCCTCCTGCTAAGCCTTCATGAGCTTCTTTCAATGTTGCTTTAACTTCTTCTTCCATCACACATCTTCGTAGGATACCATCGCTTCCCATATTATACAGCAATCCTGCTATCAACTGGAAGGGTGTTGACTTCATGATCACTTTATTTTTCTCGGTTGCCATCATTTCTTGTGGCAACTCACCTGTGGATAGGTACTGGCCAATCAACTTGTACCATGATGGAACAACATTGATGGTGAATAATTGTGCATCTGGGAATTCATCCGGAACTCCCATTCCTATAGGCTCTCCTGATCGTATCCGAGACAACTAGTCCACAATGACATGCTTCTTACCAGGTCTTACTACTATTCGAAATACGAACTCCTGTAGGGTGACAAGCCACCTACTGACCCATCCTTGTATCACCGACTTATTTATCAAGTACAACAGATCTTGGTGATCGACATAGAAGGCAAAGGGATTTGCCAATAGGTAATGCCTAAACTTTTGAACTGCATATACCATTCCCAAAGCTTCTCTTTCTGTTGTACTATAATTTCTCTCTGGCCTTGACAAAAGGTGACTAGCAAAGAAAATAGGTTGATCTAGCCTAAACTACCCTTCTTGTGCCAAAGCACATCCAATTGCAAAATTTGAAGCATCAATATGGACATGGAACTCCTTATCCCAGTTTGGGAACACCAAAATCGGACTACTCACAAGCTTAGCCTTCAGCTCCTCAAAGGCTCCTTGGTGCTCCTCCATCCATCTGAAAGGAATGTTCTTCTTTGTCAATGAATCCAATGGGTAGGATACATGTGCATAGTTCCTGATAAACCTTCGATAATATCCCATCGATCCTAAGAAGGTTTTAAGTGAACTCACATCATATGGTTCTTCCATGTGCAATATCACATGGATCTTATCAAGATCTATTTTTAATCCTTCACTACACACTATATGTCCTAAAAATTTCCCATATGGTACCATCAGGTAGCATTTCCTAGGATTTAATGATATTTGTGCATTTCTGCACCTACTCATACATTCACTGAGGGCAGGAAGATGCTCCTTGATCTTCTCGTAAATGGACCAATCATCCAAAAATGCTTTAAAGTTCCTTGTTGCCAACTGATCAAATATATACAGTATGATACGCTGAAATGTAGCTAGGGCATTACAGAGCCCGAATGGCATTCAATTGTATGCATAGATGCCATTATCCACAATGAATGTGGTCTTTAGTTTATCCTCCTCGACTATGCTGATTTGATTGTACCCTAAAAACCCATCCAAAAATGAATAGATCTCATGTCCGGTGACTTCTTCCAAGATGGAATCTATGAAGGGAATGGGGAAGGGGTCCTTAATAGTTACTACATTTAGACTCCTAAAGTCCATGCATATTTTGATCTTGTCTACTTCCTTCTTCAAAGTGATCACTATAGGTGAGACCCATTCACTAGTTGTCACCCTGAAGATGATTCCTGCTTCCAACATATTTTCTATCTCCGCATTCACTAATGCAACATACTTTGGATTCATTCTATATGGCCTCCTCCTTATGGGTTGAGCTCTAGGAATTAGCGTAATCTTGTGGACACATAACTCTGGTGGTACTCCCTTCAAGTTCTTATATGTCCATGCAAAGACATCCTTATATTCCAAGAATATCTTAAAAGCCACCGCTTTTAGTACAGGGTTCCAATCATCATCGTAGTGAATCATCCTAGGTTCCTCCTCCATTCCTAGATTGATGTCCACTATCTGAGGTCCTTCATATTTGATATTTTTTGGCTCACTTGCTACTTTATCTACATTCTTTGGGTGTGCCGGCCTTGTATCAATCTCCACGTCTCCTATTGTATACTCTGCAAATTTTTTGGGAATGTCCATTTCTCTTCTACCTCCTTCTTAGGTTCTCGACTAACTTTTGGTTCATCTTGTTTTTCCTTGATCTCCTATGACTCAATACAGAGGCATTTGGGCTGAAAAATTTTGTACTCCTCCATTTTCAATGAAGAAGTCTGCTATCATATCTAGCTTCATCTTCACTACATTCATCTAGGTACAACATTCCTTCTCCATCAGGTTCATACCCTTCATCTCCTAAGGAATTTTTTGATTCATCCATCGTAGCTACATCCTCACTAAATTTTTGATTAGCTAGATTAATCATATATTTATGTTGTCCCTTCTTGAAAGTGATCTGATTCTTTTCCTAGTTATGATTAACTTTGGCTACTCGTAGCCATCCTCTCCCCAAGAGAGCATCGTATGCAAGATTTTGCATTGTAATCACAACAAAATCCAAGACAAACTCTTGGTCAGCTATCACCACTTGTTGTGCTGTCAAGACTCCCTTTGTCTCGATACCATACTAGTCAACACCATATAATCGGAATCTCGATGCCCATAGATATGGAGCACCTAGTTCTAGCCAAGTTCTTTCAGGTAGCACATTAACACTGGATCCTCCATCCACAATCACTTGTGTTAATTTGTGCCCTAGGATCTCCATATGAACTAATTGATGAGCACCAAAAATGCTCATATTTTGTACATATTTCTTTGATCAATATGTGGCTGTATAATAAGGATTGCGTACTTTTATGAATGATTATATAGATATTTGATATAATTATGCGTGTTATCTAATTTGTGTATTTTTAGTATGTTTTGTGGAATTGTAGTTGATTTAGTTAGATTTGGAATGGTCGAGGTCCTTTTGATGGACTTGGCACTTTATTTCATCGGGGGTTAATGAAGAGAATACGAGCGCCTCCCTACAGTTAGAAGGCACAAACTGAATACAAGTGCCTCCCTATAGTCGAAAGGCACCAACTGAATACGAGTGCTTCCCTGCATTTGAAAGGCGCCAACTAAATATGAGTGCCTCCCTGCAGTCGAAAGGCACCAACTGAATACGAGTGCCTCCCTGCAGTCAAAAGGCACCAACTGAATACGAGTGCATCCTTGCAACCGGAAGGCGTCAACCAAAGACAAGTACCTCTCCATAGTTGGAAGGCGCTAGAAAAAGGCAAGTGCCTCCCCACAACCAGAAGGTGCCACTGATTCTTTTCCTGTTGACCAAATTTGAACGATATGGATAGCAGCGGCTAGTGCAGTTCCAGTTCTACGTCATGCAAAGCTAAATTGGAGATTGCACCAATGTATCAAAATGTATTACTAATGCCAGGCAAAGCATGAACTAAAAAATGAACACGTCGCCATTAGAACAGAATGTGAAATGTTGATTGCATTTACCAGACTGTCTTGATTTAGTCTGGGACAGATCGATTGTTGTAACTACTTCTGTAATAGAAGTTCTATGGGTGTGTTATATAAACACACATAGATCATTCTAAGAAATATATAGAAATAAAATAAAGATCCATTTAGATGTACAGAGATAAATTGTAGTGTGTTGACGAATATATTAAAGTTCTAGAAGTTCTAAGCGCATGTTCGATCGAGAAGAAGCTGCTGGAGCCTGGGCCCACTCCAAGCTAGTATTTCTTCCCCATTTCCTTTTCATTTATTAATTTTAATTAGTTTATTGCTTTCATAAGAATGTTTGTTAGTTTATTAGTTCCAACATTTGCAGTAGATTTATTTTCAGGAACGCGTACATGATTTATTTTCTGTAGGTTTAATTATGTTCTTCTTACGTAAATCATTGAGGAGTGCGGGAATGATTGAAAAACCATTTCAAGAACACCCCCTAAAATGTAGAATTAGCAAATTCACCTCCAGTGGTATTGTAGTAACCTAATTTTGACTCTTTGCAAGTTTACGAAGCTCCTTGGGTTGATAATTAAATGCACGGGCATGTGACAAAAATAGGAAACCATTCACCTTGTTTGGCCCATAACATTTTGGCAATATTTTTGAGAAAGCATCTTAATTATATTACTTACAATACCCTGAAACCTTCCATATAACCTTGTATGAGTTCTTCAAGAATAAGAGGACCTAACAGTTTCTTTATAAGAACTAATCCATCAGGACCTGAGTTAGCTGAGCATTTTGGATTTGAGTTAGACTCGCCTGACCTACCAACAATCCATTGGAGTGAGGAACCACACTTTGTGCAAAGTGCCACCTCATCCCATCAACAAGGGGACAAATGAATCATCATAAATCCCTTGTTTAATAGGAATCCTCTAGAGGAAGCCCTGTTGTGGAAGGCTATGGAGGATCAGACGATATCGCTAGACAACCTTAGAGCATTGACTCAAAAAGTTTTAAACAACCGAAAGGCCATAAACGCTGCATTAGAAACCACATCTCCCAAAAAAATTGCAGATAATGATGAAGTATCATCTGGCTTTAGTTTCCCAATAGAGGAGGGAGTAGGAGATACCAAAATGAAAAACATATCCCCTGCTCACCTTTTGTCCTTCAGAGGACACCCGACTGAGGACCCTGACTCGTTTTTATTCAAGTTTGATGTTTTGTGCAGGTCTGTGGATTACAAATAAAACACGCAGAAGTTGAAATTATTTCCTTCTACATTAGACGATGCAGCTCTGTGATGGTTCATCAGTCTAGGAGACAAACACATCACCACCTAGGACCATATGAAGAAGCTCTTTCTAGAGAAATATCAAGATTTTGGGAGAGCAAGAGACTCCAGGGAGGAGGTCTTGAGCATGACACAAAGAGAAGATGAGTCTCTCGAGGAGTATTGGGAGAGATTCAGCTTTAATCTTCAATAGTCCCCTCACTTGAAGCTATCTGATAAGTTCCTCAAAAGCATCTTCTTGAGGGAACTTACCAATGAGTCACTGGAGGCTCTCAACATGCTCTGGAGGTGATGTCTATCAGCATGCTATGGATGACATCTAGAAATTATGCCAGAACTACTCGAGAAGGTGAGGCAAAATCACCACCAAGACCATGAAGGTGACTGCTTCAGTCACCAAAATAGAAATAGGCAACATGCTAGAGGATTTGAAGAGCGAAATGCTCTCATCTCTAGCACTGTAGATGGATACGCTCGTTGTTAGAAAATAAGAAACAAGAAAATGACGTAGCATTAGCCTATTTCTGCCCAAAATGCAGAAGAAGGCACACAAAGAATGCATGTCCAGAAAACAAGGTCAAAGTATGCACAGTTTGTAGGCTGAATCATAAAACTTGATTGTGCCCACAACTGCCTAGTAACCAGGAAGCGGCTGAGAGCACGGAGGCCTACTTCATAGGCAATAGGAAGAGTGGGCCATAACCCCTCATGGGGAATATACCAACTGAAATGCCATAATATGGGGGAGGGCCATAAATGCACTAAGGACCCCCTCAACCACCTAATATGTGGTGGTGGGGACCATCACCCTGGACTAACGCACCCCCAGTAGCATTTTTTAATCAGCAGCCATGGATGCCATATCCATATCCTGGGTAGTAGTGGAGAGGCCACAATGCATGGAATTAGACTCCATAGAGTGCAGTGCATGCTCACATCTTACCATAATTGCCAGCAACAAGACCTATGCAGCTACTAGCACAACCGACAGCAAACCTGAACAACGGAGTAAATCAACCGGCATACAACATCGAAGGTGAGATGTATCATATGTACAATATTCAGCTTAGATCAAGTAGGCATCTAGGAGTAGAGACACCACATTTGGTAGAAGATGAGGAAGAAATAGTAGAGACACCTCCAATGGTAGAAGAGGAGGAAGAAATAGAGGAGACACCTTTGGTAGAAGAGGGAAAAGCACTTGAGAGAGTGAAGGCTCCATTTCCTAGCCGTCTATAGGAACAAAGAAAAACAACACAACCAGAATTTGACATCTTGTCGAGCTTGAAGAATCTCACGATGACAATCCCATTATTTCAAGCAATTCGAGATTTCCCCATTTACACCAAGGCAATTAGAGAAATGTGTCTAAGGAGATCGAGATGAAAAGCTACCCAGACTATCAACATCGTGGGTAAACTGGTAGATCTAATGATGGGTGGAACATGTCATCCAAAGTATGTAGATCCAGGCAGCCCAGTGCTGACCATAAAAATTGGAGGACATTCCCTGTCCAACAAATTGGTTGACCTTAGGGCAGCCATCAATGTGATGCCTCAAGAGACCATGTAGAGGCTACAGCTCATGAACATGAAGCCAACCATGACAGTGCTACAGTTAGTCGATCGATCAACCGTGTCACCAGAAGGGATGTTGGAAGATGTGATCGTAACATTCAGTGCATGGGAATATCCAACCGATTTTTTAGTTTTACAAACCAAGACTAGGCTGGGCGGTTACCCGCTCATTTTGGGGAGGCCATGGCTGGCAACAACTAATGCTTACATCAACTGCCAGGATGGGCTAATCACCATCTCCAATGGGCAAAATGTTAAAAGGCTGACCATTTCACCACCAGCTTAGTATATGGACTTGACAAAAGAACCCAGAATCATCGAGCATAGAACTACATAGTTGTCCATAATCTAGCCGGTGATGACCTTGGAGGAGGTGGCAGAAGAGGATGAGGATGGTGCTATCGTGGAGTTTCTCCATGGAGAATCGTCCACCCCCACACCTAGATCATCGTTGACTGGTGCCCAAGATCAGCACATTCGACAAATACACATTGGGCCAGGGAGGATATTAAACGTCAATAGCAGGTTGATGCCCACACAACTAGAAAAATTGGAAGAGCTTCTAGTAAAACACTAGCAAGCATTTTCTTGGGACTACGCAGATATGCACGACATCAGCCCAGAAATATGTACCCATAAGATTTATTTAGATGACCAGGCAACTCCTAGTCGGCAACCACAGAGAAGGATGAACCCAGTAATGAAAGACATTGTCATAGAAGAACTGCACAAACTTCTAGCTGTTGAATTCATATATCTAATTTCTAACAGTGAATGGGTATCACCATTAGTGGTGGTCCCCAAAAAGAACAGGAAATGGCAAATCTGTGTGCACTATCGGGCGTTGAACAAGGTGACTAAGAAAGACCACTTCCCACTCCCGTTCATCAATTAGGTCTTGGACACACACTCAGGAAGAAAATACATCTCCTTTCTGGACGGTTTTAGTGGTTACAACCAGATCCAGATAGGGGAAAAAGATCAAGATAAAACAACGTTCACCTGTCCATGGGGAACGTTTGCTTATAAGGTATTGCCTTTTGGACTGTGCAACGCACTGGCCACCTTTCAAATGGTGGTGCTTAGCATATTCTCTGATATGATAGGAGACAAGGTGGAAGTGTACATTGACAACTTCACCACCTATGGAGAAACCTTCAAGGAGGCAATGACAAATCTAGAAAGAGTGCTCGATAGGAGCAAGGAAAATCATTTGTCCCTAAGTAATGAAAAATGTTTTATGATGATGCAGGAAGGCATCGTGTTGGGACACCACCTCTCTACGGAAGGAATAAAAGTAGACAAGAGGAAGATCGAGGTCATCAGAAACCTACCTAGCCCCAGAACATAGAAGGAGGTAAGAAGTTTCCTTGGATCAACCGAGTACTACCAGCGATTTATCATCAAATTTAGTAAGATTGCCAAACCACTACACACCCTACTTTCTAAGAACATAGAGTTCATTTGGATGGGAGATTGCGAAGAAGCATTACAATTGCTGAAAGAAAAATTGATATCTGCACCGGTCTTGAGAGGACCGAATTGGGCCATACCATTCCATATTTACTACGATGCATCTAACGATGCGATCGGAGCAGTCCTCGGGCAGAAATATGGTGAAGAATTTTATGCCATCTATTATGTCAATAAAAACTTGGTAGGAGCAGAGCTCAACTATACAATGATAGAAAAATAATTTCTCGTAGTTGTCCATGCAATAAAAAAATTCTGCCACTATATAACAGGATACAAGGTCTTCATCCATACGGACCATGCGGCTATCAGGTATCTGATGAGCAAGCTGGCCATTGGTGGCAGAATTATTAGATGGCTGTTGCTATTGCAAGAATTTGACATCACTATAGTCGATAAACCGGGCAAGGACAACGTCATGGCAGATTTTCTATCCAGATTGATACCAGTAGATCATCAAGCAGTGGAAGATCAGTTTTTGGACGAACATCTATTTGCTATTAGTGAACAAACTCCGTGGTATGCAGACCTAGCCAATTACTTGGCCATAAAAAGGATCTCACCTTCTCTCTCCTATCGAGAAAAGTAGGTGATCATAGAGAAGAGCACATCATTCCTTTGGATGGATGGTCTCCTATTTAAAATAGGATGAGACCAAATTATAAGAAGATGCGTAGCAGAATAGGAGTTTTCAAAAGTGCTCAAGGCATGTCATGATGAGCCATGCAGAGGACACTTTGTAGGGAAACAAACTACCTACAAAATCTTGCAGGCTGGGTATTTTTGGCCCACTATGTTCAAGGACGTGACAACGTATACCAGCAAGTGTGACGAGTGCCAGAGTATGGGTAGACCAACCCACCAAGATGAAATGCCCCTACAACCCCAGGTACACCTGGAACCTTTCGATAAATGGGGCATGGACTTCATGGGACCATTTAATCCACCTTCGATGGGAAGGAGGTTTATTCTGGTCTGCATGGATTACGTCACCAAATGGGTGGAAGTGTAGGCATTAAGGGACTCAAAGTAAATAACGGTTGTCGATTTCTTGTTTGCCCATATTTTCACATGATTTGGGGTTGCTCGGGAGATAACAACAGAACAAGGGTCCCAATTCACCTCCAAATTAATTGAAGAGCTGATGGAGCAGTATAGAGTTCGGCACAATAAAACCACGCCCTACCATCCACAGGCGAACGGGCAAGTAGAAATGACAAACAGGGAGATAGAAAACATCTTGACCAAAACCATGCAGCAACACAAGAAATATTGGGCCACACGGTTGTTGGAGGCAGTTTGGGCATACAACACCACGTGGAAATCCACCATAGGATGCACACCTTTCTAACTGGTCTATGGAAAAAATGTGATGATGCCCATCAAGTTCGAAATCAAAACTCTAAGGATGGCTTTAGAATTAAATTTGAGCTTGGAAAAAGCTCAAAAATAGAGGATTCACCAGCTAGACCATCTGGATGAAATCCAATTGGATGCTTTACATAGGATAGAGATTATACAAAAGCAGAGAAAGAAGTGGCATGATAACCACATCAAGATGAAGAAGTTCCAGGTAGGGGAATGGGTACTGTTGTACGATTCCTAGTTCCAGGAAAGGAAGGGCAAACTTATGCAGAGGTGGATGGGGTCGTATGAGGTGGTAGAGCTCATTAGGAATGGGGCGATGCATGTTAAGACAATTGACAATAGCAACACCATGTTCATAGTCAATGGCCACCAACTATGCCCCTATAATACGTCTGAAACGTTACAGGTGGAATCCAGAGTAGGCATGGGGCAGACCACATCTTGCTAGATCTCGATCGAACTCTCATAGGTGAAATGGTGGGCACAAAAGTGCTCACCCAAATTTTTTTAGTTAATATAGTTTTTTTGTAATGTGTGTTTTTTTAGGGACGACGCTTGCATGCAACCTGTAGGCATCCTAATCTAGGGCCTAACAAGCACAAAACGTGTCTAACTACCTTTATTTTCCTTTCTTTTTTGGTTGCTTTTTGTATGTGGAGGACCTGACAACATGAGGGATAGGTATCTGGGAAACCAGGCCTGATTTGGCTCAACATTCCAACATCGGCTTGTAGGTAGAATCTGGGCAGCATGAAAAACTAGGAAGGCTTGATCACCCTTTTTCCAGTCAAATCGCCATCCGTAAGAAGGCGCCTTACTGCATCCAGAAGGTGTCAAGTCCAAAATAAGGCACCTTACTGCATCCAGAAGAAGGTTCCAAGTCCAGAAGAAGGTGCCTTACTGCATCCAGAAGAAGGCACCAAGTCTAGAAGAAGGCGCCTTACTGCATCCAAAAGAATGCACCAAGTCCAGAAGAAGGCACCTTACTACACCTTAAAGGCACCCATCTAGAAGAAGGCACCTTATTACATCTAGAAGAAGGTGCCAAGTCCACAAGAAGGTGCCTTACTACACCCGAAAGGCACCCATACAGAAGAAGGTGCCTTACTGCATCCAAAAGAAGGCACCAAGTCCACAAGAAGGCACCTTATTGCACCTGAAAGGTGCCCATCCAGAAGAAGGCACATTACTGCATCCGAAAGGTGCCACATCAGAAGACAACACCTTCCATCCATTCATAAGTTCTATTAAAAAATATATATATATACATATGTAGGCACCTTTCGTGGTAGGAAGGCACCAAGTCTTTAAAAAAAAAAAAAAGCCAGCCGAATATGCCTTCCAACATCAAGAAGGCGCATTCATCCAGATGAGACGCCTTCCAACATCAAGAAGACGCATTCATCCAGTCGAATACGCCTTCCAACATCAAGAAGGCACATTCATCAAGACGAACACCTTCCAACATTGGGAAGGCATGAACTAGAAGGAGGCGCCTCCCACATTGAGAATACACATACAGACAAAAGCGCCTCCCACCAATCAGAGGCACCTCATAGCACCGAAAGGCACATTCGTTCGAAGAAGAGCACCGACAACATTGGAAAGGCACTACAAGGACACCATCCACATGGGAAAGGTACCAAAGAACACCTCTCATGTGCAACATTTACATCTATCGGATGCCTCAAGCGGAACAAAGCATCGTACAAATGAGCGGAATCAAAGGACCACACCCCTCCCTTGTGTCACAAGTCAGCAAATTAGCGGCTACCATGACGACTGGAATGACGAATCAGGTACGTGCATACTAAATCAAAT
Source organism: Wollemia nobilis (assembly GCA_028583015.1). Classification (NCBI taxonomy): domain Eukaryota; kingdom Viridiplantae; phylum Streptophyta; class Pinopsida; order Araucariales; family Araucariaceae; genus Wollemia; species Wollemia nobilis. The sequence continues at coordinate 1,324,336 of JAQPPZ010003103.1, forward strand.
AATTTATATAATTATTTATAAATATGCAGTACCAAAAAATATACTGTCGTCATAGAGATCGTATCCCCCCATAGCCATAATCACGTTCCAATGATAGGGCATCTTCCATAACTACTAGGGTTAGGCATCTTTTCTATAATAAGGTGCCTTCCTGAAGAAGGAAGGACAAAAAAAATATACAGTAGCAGAAGGCGCCATGGGAGGAAGGTCCAAGAACCACGCGATCAAGGATTGTGTACTTTTATGAATGATTATATAGATATTTGATATAATTATGCGTGTTATCTAATTTGTGTGCTTTTAGTATGTTTTGTGGAATTGCAGTTGATTTAATTAGATTTGGAATGGTCAAGGTCCTTTTGATGGACCTGGCACTTTATTTCATCGAGGGTTAATGAAGAGAATATGAGCACCTCCCTACAGTCAGAAGGCACAAAATGAATACGAGCGCCTCCCTACAGTCGAAAGGCACCAACTAAATACGATCGCCTCCCTGCATTCGAAAGGTGCCAACTAAATACGAGTGCCTCCCTGCAGTCGAAAGGCACCAACTGAATACGAGCGCCTCCCTGTAGTTAAAAGGCACCAACTGAATATGAGTGCATCCTTGCAACCGAAAGGCATCAACCAAAGACAAGTGCCTCCCCACAGTTGGAAGGCGCTAGCAAAATGCAAGCACCTCCCCACAACCAGAAGGTGCCACTGATTCTTTTCCCGTTGACCAGATTTGAATGATGTGGACAGCAGCGATTGGTGCAGTTCCAGTTCTGCATCATGCAAAGCTAAATTGGAGATTGCACCAATGTATCAAAATGTCTTACTAATGCCAGGCAAAGCATGAACTAAACAATGAACACATCGCCATTAGAATAGAATGCAAAATGTTGATTGCATTTACCAGACTGTCTTGATTTAGTCTGGGAGAGATCGATTGTTGTAACTAATTCTGTAATAGAAGTTCTGTGGGTGTGTTATATAAACACACACAGATCGTTCTAAGAAATATATAGAAATAAAATAAAGATCCATTTAGACGTATAGAGATAAATTGTAGTGTGTTGACGAATATATTAAAGTTCTAGAAGTTCTAAGCGCATTTTCGATTGAGAAGAAGCTACTGGAGCCTGGGCCCACTCCAAGCTAGTATTTCTTCCCCATTTCCTTTTCATTTATTAATTTTAATTAGTTTATTGCTTTCATAAGAACGTTTGTTAGTTTAATTATGTTCTTACGTAAATCATTGAGGAGTGCGGGAATGATTGACAAACCATTTCAAGAACACCCCCTAAAATGTAGAATTAGCAAATTCACCTCCAGTGGTATTGTAGTAACCTAATTTTGACTCTTTGCAAGTTTACGAAGCTCCTTGGGTTGATAATTAAATGCACGGGCATGTGACAAAAATAGGAAACCATTCACCTTGTTTGGCCCATAACATTTTGGCAATATTTTTGAGAAAGCATCTTAATTATATTACTTACAATACCCTGAAACCTTCCATATAACCTTGTATGAGTTCTTCAAGAAGAAGAGGACCTAACAGTTTCTTTATAAGAACTAATCCATCAGGACCTGAGTCAACCGAGCATTTTGGATTTGAGTTAGACTCACCCGACCTACCAACAATCCATTGGAGTGAGGAACCGCACTTTGTGCAAAGTGCCACCTCATCCCATCAACAAGGGGACAAATGAATCATCATAAATCCCTTGTTTAATAGGAATCCTCTAGAGGAAGCCTTGTTGTGGAAGGCTATGGAGGATCAGACGATATCGCTAGACAACCTTAGAGCATTGACTCAAAAAGTTTTAAACAACCGAAAGGCCATAAACGCTGCATTAGAAACCACATCTCCCAAAAAAATTGTAGATAATGATGAAGTCTCATCTGGATTTAGTTTCCCAATAGAGGAGGGAGTAGGAGATACCAAAATGAAAAATATATCCCCTACTCACCTTTTGTCCTTCAGAGGACACCCGACTGAGGACCCTGACCTGTTTTTATTCAAGTTTGATGTTTTGTGCAGGTTTGTCGTGAAGTTGAAATTTTTTCCTTCTACATTAGACGATGTAGCTCTGTGATGGTTCATTGGTCTGGGAGACAAACACATCACCACCTAGGACCAGATGAAGAAGCTCTTTCTAGAGCAATATCAAGATTTTGGGAGAGCAAGAGACTCCAGGGAGGAGGTCTTGAGCATGACACAAAGAGAATATGAGTCTCTCGAGGAGTATTGGGAGAGATTCAGCTTTAATCTTCAATAGTCCCCTCACTTGAAGCTATCTGATAAGTTCCTCAAAAGCATCTTCTTGAGGGAACTTACCAATGAGTCACTGGAGGCTCTCAACATGATCTCTGGAGGTGATGTCTATCAGCATGCTATGGATGACATCTAGAAATTATGCCAGAACTACTCGAGAAGGTGAGGCAATATCACCACCAAGACCATGAAGGCGACTGCCTGACCACCAAAATAGAAATAGGCAACATGTCGGAGGATTTGAAGAGCGAAATGCTCTCATCTCTAGCACTACAGATGGATACGCTGCTGTTATAAAAGAAGAAACAAGAAAATGATGTAGCATTAGCCTATTTCCGCCCAAAATGCAGAGGAAGGCATGCAAAGAATGCATGCCCAAAAAATAAGGTCAAAGTATGCACAGTTGTAGATTGAATCATAAAACTTGATTGTGCCCACAACTGCCCAGTAACCAGGAAGCGGCTGAGAGCACGGAGGCCTACTTCATAGGCAATACGAAGAGTGGGCCACAACCCCTCATGGGGAATATACCAACCGAAATGCTATCATATGGGGGGCCCATAAATGCACCAAGGACCCCCTCAACCACCTAATATGTGGTGGTGGGGACCATCACCCTGGACTAATGCACCCCCAGTAGCATTTTCGAATCAGCAGCCATGGATGCCATATCCATATCTTGGGCAGTAGTGGAGAGGCCACAATGCATGGAATTAGACTCCATAGAGTGCAGTGCATGCTCACATCTTACCATCATTTCCAGCAAAAATACCTATGCAGCTACTAGCACAACCGACAGCAAACCTGAACAACGGAGTAAATCAACCGGCATACAACATAGAAGGTGAGATGTATCATATGTACAATATTCAGCTTAGATCAAGTAGGCAGCTAGGAGTAGAGACACCACCTCTGGTAGAAGAGGAGGAAGAAATAGTAGAGACACCTCCAATGGTAGAAGAGGAGGAAGAAACAGAGGAGACACCTTTGGTAGAAGAGGGAAAAGCACTTGAGAGAGCGAAGGCTCCATTTCCTAGCCGTCTGTAGGAACAAAGAAAAACAACACAGCCAGAATTCGACATCTTGTCGAGGTTGAATAATCTCACGATGACAATCCCATAATTTCAAGCAATTCGAGATTTCCCCATTTACACCAAGGAAATTAGAGAAATGTGTCTAAGGAGATCGAGATGAAAAGCTACCCAAACTATCAACATCGTGGGTAAACTGGTAGATCTAATGATGGGTGGAACATGTCATCCAAAGTATGTAGATCCAGGCAGCCCAATGCTGACCATAAAAATTGGAGGACATTCCCTGTCTAAAAAATTTGTTGACCTCAGGGCAGCCATCAATGTGATGCCTTAAGAGACCATGTAGAGGCTACAGCTCATGAACCTGAAGCCAACCATGACAATGCTACAGTTAGTCGATTGATCAACCATGTCACTAGAAGGGATGCTGGAAGATGTGATCGTAACATTCAGTGCATGGGAATATCCAACCGATTTTTTAGTTTTGCAAACCAAGACCAAGCTGGGTGGTTACCCGCTCATTTTGGGGAGGCCATGGCTGGCAACAGCTAATGCTTACATCAACTGCCAGGATGGGCTAATCACCATCTCCAATGGCTGCCAGCTCAGTATATGGACTCGAAAAAAGAACCCAGGATCATCGAGCATAGAACTACAGAGTTGTCCATAATCTAGCCGGTGATGACCTTGGAGGAGGTGGCAGAAGAGGATGAGGATGGTGCTATCATGGAGTTTCTCCATGGAGAATCGTCCACCCCCACACCTGGATCATCGTTGACTGGTGCCCAAGATTAGCACATTCGACAAATACACATTGGGCCAGGGAGGATATTAAACGTCAATAGCAGGTTGATGCCCACACAGCTAGAAAAATTGGAAGAGCTTCTGGTAAAACACCAGCAAGCATTTTCTTGGGACTACGTAGATATGCACGACATCAGCCCAGAAATATGTATCCATCAGATTTATTTAGATGACCAGGCAACTCCTAGTCGGCAGCCACAGAGAAGGATGAACCTAGTAATGAAAGACATTGTCATAGAAGAACTGCACAAAATTCTAGCTGTTGAATTCATATATCTAATTTTTGACAGTGAATGGGTATCACCATTAGTGGTGGTCCCCAAAAAGAACAGGAAATGGAAAATCTGTGTGGACTATCGGGCGTTGAACAAGGTGACTAAGAAAGACCACTTCCAGCTCCTGTTCATCAATCAGGTCTTGGACACACTCTCAGGAAGAAAATACTTCTCCTTTCTTGACGGTTTTAGTGGTTACAACCAGATCCAGATAGGGGAAGAAGATCAAGATAAAACAATGTTCACCTGTCCATGGGGAACGTTTGCTTATAAGGTATTGCCTTTTGGACTGTGCAACGCACCGGCCACCTTTCAAAGGGTGGTGCTTAGCATATTCTCTGATATGATAGGAGACAAGGTGGAAGTGTACATTGACGACTTCACTACCTATGGAGAAACCTTCAAGGAGGCAATGACAAATCTAGAAAGAGTGCTCGATAGGAGCAAGGAAAATCATTTGTCCCTAAGTAATGAAAAATGTTTTATGATGATGCAGGAAGGCATCATGTTGGGACACCACCTCTCTACGGAAGGAATAAAAGTAGACAAGAGGAAGATCGAGGTCATTAGAGACCTACCTAGCCCCAAAACGTAGAAGGAGGTAAGAAGTTTCCTTGGATCATCCAAGTACAACCAGCGATTTATCACCGAATTTAGTAAGATTGCCAAACCACTGCACACCCTACTTTCTAAGAACATAGAGTTCATTTGGATGGGAGATTGCGAAGAAGCATTCCAATTGCTGAAAGGAAAATTGATATCTGCACCGATCTTGAGAGGACCGAATTGGGCCATACCATTCCATATTTACTACGATGCATCTAATGATGCGATCGGAGCAGTCCTCGGGCAGAAATATGGTGAAGAATTTTATGCCATCTATTATGTCAATAAAAACTTGGTAGGAGCAGAGCTCAACTATATAGTGATAGAAAAAAATTTCTCGTAGTTGTCCATGCAATAAAAAAATTCCACCACTATATAACAGGATACAAGGTCTTCATCCATACGGACCATGCGGCTATCAGGTATCTGATGAGCAAGCCGGCCATTGGTGGTAGAATTATTAGATGGCTATTGCTATTGCAAGAATTTGACATCACTATAGTCGATAAACCAGGCAAGGACAACGTCATGGCAGATTTTCTATCCAGATTGATACCAGTAGATCATCAAGCAGTGGAAGATCAATTTCTGGATGAACATCTATTTGCTATTAGTGAACAAACTCCGTGGTATGTAGACATAGCCAATTACTTGGCCATCGAAATGACCTCACCTGCTCTCTCCTACCGAGAAAAGTAGGCGATAATAGAGAAGAGCACATCATTCCTTTGGATGGATGGTCTCCTATTTAAAATAGGACGAGACCAAATTATAAGATGCGTAGCAGAATAGGAGTTTTTAGAAGTGCTCAAGGCATGTCATGATGAGCCATGCATAGGACACTTTGTAGGGAAACAAACTACCTACAAAATCCTGCAGGCTGGGTATTTTTGGCCCACTATGTTCAAGGACGTGACAACGTATACCAGCAAGTGTGACGAGTGCCAGAGTATGGGTAGACCAACCCATCGAGATGAAATGCCCCTACAACCCTAGGTTAACCTGGAACCTTTCGATAAATGGGGCATGGACTTCATGGGACCATTTAATCCACCTTCGATGGGAAGGAGGTTTATTCTGGTTTGCATGGATTACGTCACCAAATGGGTGGAAGTGTAGGCATTAAGTGACTCGAAGTAAAGAACGGTTGCCGATTTCTTGTTTGCCCATATTTTCACACGATTTGGGGTTCCTCGGGAGATAACAACAGAACAAGGGTCCCAATTCACCTCCAAATTAATTGAAGAGCTGATGGAGCAGTATAGAGTTCGGCACAATAAAACCATGCCCTACCATCCGCAAGTGAATGGGCAAGTAGAAATGACAAACAGGGAGATAGAAAACATCTTGACCAAACCGTGCAGCAACACAAGAAATATTGGGCCACACGGTTGTTGGAGGCAGTTTGGGCATACAACACCACGTGGAAATCCACCATAGGATGCACACCTTTCTAACTGGTCTATGGAAAAAATGTGATGATGCCCATCAAGTTCGAAATCAAAACTCTAAGGATGGCTTTAGAATTAAATTTGAGCTTGGACAAAGCTCAAAAATAGAGGATTCACCAGCTAGATCAGCTGGATGAAATCCAACTGGATGCTTTATAGAGGATAGAGATTATACAGAAGCAGAGAAAGAAGTGGCATGATAACCACATCAAGCTAAAGAAGTTCCAAGTAGGGGAATGGGTACTGTTGTACGATTCCTAGTTCCAAGAAAGGAAGGGCAAACTTATGCAGAGGTGGATGGGGCCGTATGAGGTGGTAGAGCTCATTAGGAATGGGGCGGTGCATGTTAAGACAATTGACGATAGCAACACCATGTTCATAGTCAATGGCCACCGACTATGCCCCTATAATACATCCGAAACGTTACAGGTGGAATCCAGAGTAGGCATGGGGCAGACCACATCTTGCTAGATCTCGATCGAACTCTCATAGGTGAAATGGTGGGCACAAAAGTGCTCACCCAAATTTTTTTAGTTAATATAGTTTTTTTGTAATGTGTGTTTTTTTAGGGACGACGCTTGCATGCAACCTGTAGGCATCCTAATCTAGGGCCTAATAGGCATGGAACGTATCTAACTGCCTTTATTTTCCTTTCTTTTTTGGTTGCTTTTTGTATGTGGAGGACCTGACAACATGAGGGATAGGTATCTGGGAAACCAGGCCTGATTTGGCTCAACATTCCAACACTGGCTCGTAGGTAGAATTTGGGCAGCATGAAAAACTAGGAAGGCTTGATCACCCTTTTTCCAGTCAAATCGCCATCCAGAAGAAGGCGCCTTACTGCATCCAGAAGGCATCAAGTCCAAAATAAGGCACCTTACTGCATCCAGAAGAAGGTGCCAAGTCCAGAAGAAGGTGCCTTACTGCATCCAGAAGAAGGCGCCAAGTCTAGAAGAAGGTGCCTTACTGCATCCAAAAGAAGGCACCAAGTCCAGAAGAAGGCGCCTTACTACACCCGAAAGGCACCCATCCAGAAGAAGGCACCTTATTACATCCAGAAGAAGGTGCCAAGTCCACAAGAAGGTGCCTTACTACACCCGAAAGGTTCCTATCTAGAAGAAGGTGCCTTACTGCATCCAAAAGAAGGCACCAAGTCCACAAGAAGGCACCTTACTGCACCCGAAAGGTGCCCATCCAGAAGAAGGCACCTTACTGCATTCGAAATGTGCCACATCGGAAGACAACACCTTCCATCCATTCAGAAGTTCTATTAAATATATATATATATATACATATGTAGGCACCTTTCGTGGCAGGAAGGCACCAAGTCTTTAAAAAAAAAAAAATCCAGCCAAATACGCCTTCCAACATCAAGAAGGCACATTCATCCAACTGATACGCCTTCCAACATCAAGAAGGCGCATTCATCCAACCGAATATGCCTTCCAACATCAAGAAGGCACATTCATCAAGACGAATGCCTTCCAACATTGGGAAGGCATGAACTAGAAGGAGGCGCCTCCCACATTGAGAATACGCATGCAGACAAAAGCGCCTCCCACCAATCAGAGGCACCTCATAGCACCGAAAGGCACATTCGTTCGAAGAAGAGCACCGACAACATTGGAAAGGCACTACAAGGACACCATCCACATGGGAAAGGTACCAAATAACACCTCTCATGTGCAACATTTACATCTATCGGATGCCTCGAGCGGAACAAAGCATCGCACGAATGAGCAGAATCAAAGGACCATACCCCTCCCTTGTGTCACAAGTCAGCAAATTAGCGGCTACCATGACGATTGGAATGACGAATCAGGTATGTGCATACTAAATCAAATAATTTATATAATTATTTATAAATATGCAGTACTGAAAAAGATACTGCCGTCATAGATATCGTATCCCCCCATAGCCAGAATCGCGTTCCAATGATAGGGCATCTTCCATAACTACTAGGGTTAGGCATATTTTCTATAAGAAGGTGCCTTCCTGAAGAAGGAAGGACAAAAAAAATATACAGTAGCAGAAGGCACCATGGGAGGAAGGTCCAAGAACCACGCGATCAAGAAGAATGAACCTAGTGATACTGATGGGATCAGAGGGGTAGTGAAGACCCAATTCGAAGCCGAGGGGTGGCTCGAATACTGCACCCTAGTCAGTTAGGGCTAGGATGTGGAGGAAGCTAGAGAATTTGCCACCTCTTTGAGGGGTGATGTGGCCCAAGTACGAGGGATGGAAATTCTAGTCACCCCTGAGTTCATCTCATAGGCGACTAGATTGCCTCTCACGGGGGAATGTACATACAAGGGCGGAGTGTTAAAACTATATGCTAAAATAAAGCTGCTAGGAGGAAATGTGTAGATAGACATGGAGGGGTTACTCAAAAATAGTCTCCCCATGAATATGTGAAAGATGTTCGAGTAGATTGCTAAATTTTTCACATGCACAGGAAAGTATACCCATCTACACATTAATCATGTTCACTTCATCAATCACCTAGTGCATGGGAGGAAATTAAACATACCTTTCTACCTAGCGAATGCTCTGAAAGATGAAGTGACTCGATACCATAAGGGGGCACTATCCACCTTAGCCCACCATGGGTTGATATCGGCATTGGTCCACCATGCAAAAGCACAAGGATAGAACCATGATGCAGAGGGAGATGGCAGCCAAATAGAGCAACATAATGCTATTGCTGAATTAGGGCAAGATGAAGCATCCCCTACAAAGGAGATAAAAAACTTTAGGCAATTGGTGTTGCCCTATTTTCTAGGAGGAGCAGAGTAGTCACCGGTGCTCGAAGACATAGAGGACAGAGGGCATTCCCCAGTGCCCGAGTATGAGGAGGAAGGAGCGCCACTCGCTAGTGGTGAGGATGAACCAATCCCCAGAAGAAAATTTCTGCGATGATTCCTCTTGATAGAGGAAGGACAGAGTGACTCGGAGATATACGTTGTCGCCCAAACCCTCCGAGAATTAATGAATTGGAGCCCACATAATGAAGGAACTTCTGGGAGTAATGACCAGATCGATGCGGCCTTGGAGGAGGCGCTCGAATGGCAAACCGATTACTGGATGGCATAACAGATTCTGGAAGATTGCTAGAACCAGCATAAAATGGAATTAGAGGAAAGAGATAGGCGAATTGTTCAACTCGAGCAGCTGGTCTAGTAGTTGCAGGAGGAACATAAAATGCTCCAGGATAGAGGAACAGCAATATAAGAGGCATCCACTCAGACTGATTGGGCAGAAGAAGTATCGACAAACTCACATCCGTCGAACGAGTATTCTCTTCAGGGGAGATTCGATCGGACGCCCGATAGAGCAGCCCGGAGGTAGGGGAGGATTCCTTTGTTTTTAGGGGTGAAAATAAAAGAAGTCCTACCATGCCCCTTGTCATTGTCCTAAGTGACACAGAGCAAGACAAAGGTCTCCAGCAATAGATAAGACCAGAGGATAAGGAGGACCTCCCCAGGCCTGAAGAAGGAGAAGAGCCTAAGGGGTTGACACCAGGTAGACAGGTGAACGAAGGATCACCCTCGAAGATAGCAGCACAATCGATCCTTAAGAGCAAGGAGAAGTCCCCGAAGGAGAAAGGAGAGACCCCTATCCAAGCCATTACATTTTTTGTAGAAGCCAAGGCAAAGAGGCCTAGGATGGCTAGATAGAATGCAAAAGTGACCTTCGTCGACTTCGAAGAGGACGAATGGGACATGCAACTGTTCGTTGAAAGGCAAAAATATTTTGAGCAGTGATGCAACAAAATGAAAGCAGCCAAGGAGGCCAAGAAGGCATCCTCGAGGGTAAAAGGAGATTCTAGAATCTACGTCAATTCGACAGAAGACAGCCAGTTTTGGGACATCTATGGTTCATCCCGAGGGTGACCTACCATGATGAGGAAGTACTTGGAATGGTGGGGATTATATGGCCCACAATTGGAGGTTGCTACGATTGCAAAGGAGAATGCAGGGCTTACCCCTAAAGTGATCAGATTATACAAGGCCCAAGTAGTGCCTTCCAGAGGGGAGAACTCAGATATCCCTCTGGCAGTGGTCAGACCTCCAAACGTCAACCTCTGGAAAGCTGCCGAAGCTGCATTTCAATCGACAAGAACAATGTTGGCTAGACCACCACCAATAGTGGCCAGAACAAGAAGAGGACAATTGAAAACCACAGTTTCCCATAGGCAAAGGTGAACCACACCTTCAAATTCCAGCATGAAAAGACAGACTCGGGCTATAGGGGCAGCAGAATCCTCCAAGAGATGGCGACGATGAAAAGTTAGAGGGCTACCTGCAACTTGGATGCCATGAGGGTGTGGCATATGTTAGGCGTGGGGGGATGATGAGCACCAGAAATGCTCATATTTTGTACATATTTCTTTGATCAATATGCAGTTGTATAATAAGGATTGCATACTTTTATGAATGATTATATAGATATTTGATATAATTATGCGTGTTATCTAATTTGTGTATTTTTAGTATGTTTTGTGAAATTGCAGTTGATTTAGTTAGATTTGGAACGGTCGAGGTCTTTTTGATGGACCTGACACTTTATTTCATCGAGGGTTAATGAAGAGAATACGAGCGCCTCCCTATAGTTGGAAGGTGCCAACTGAATACCAGTGCCTCCCTGCAGTTGAAAGGCGCCAACTGAATACGAGCACCTCCCTGCAGTCAAAAGGTGCCAACTGAATACGAGCGCCTCCCTGCTGTATCGCTCCATTTTTTTTGCATCCCTACCTTCAGGCTATTGGATCCGCACCCGGAAGGAGGATGGGAAAAGGATGTCATGGTACCTCGGACTGAGAGGACTTTGCAAAGGTCCCGCATCTCAAGGGAGGTGTATTTTAATGATTTTTCGATAGATGGTGGGTTCACCAAGAAACATTTAACGACAATTTCCATGCCTAGGTTTTGGAATGTGTTTAAATGTGTTCGTTTTAACCTTAAGCATTCATATCCTAGGTTTGGCCGAATGAATCTATATTAATCTATATGAAAATGCAAGTTCAATGAATACATAAAATAGATTTAAAGACAAAAACAGAGAGATTACAGAATGCAAATGAGGAATACCTGATCCGGATGTCTGAAGAAGATTTTGATGTTGAAGCAGTCTGGATCATCTGAGATTCGACAGAATCATCTGCAATCAGACAAGATCATCTCGAGATCCGATGAATTCATCGACGAATTCGTCGAGACCCGCAAAATCGAGAAACAGATGCAAAATACAAAAATACTACGATTGCTAACGAGAGGAAATGATATAAAATGGCAGCAATATTATCAAAGCTGAAACTTAAACACAGAGACAGAGATGAATCATGCTAATTAGATGATAATTAGGATTTAATTATGTGCTTAATCTAAATGGGTGAACTCCAAATGCAAAGTAACATAAAACACTGAATAGATTATCTAATTTGTAGAATAAAATGACAAAGAAAAGGTTGAGAAACGCAAACTTCAGGCATTGATTGCCTTAATACGGACTACAGTCGAGATCACCTCGCATTAGTACAAAATCATCTCGAATTCGACAAGTTTGCCTCAGATCTGAACAGGTTCGTCGGTGATGATAGGTGCTGGCTCCAGCTAAAAAACAATGATGTACCTGTAATAAAATTGGTATGGAACTAGTGCAAATGGAAAATAGGGATGTTTTAACGTGAATGGAGTTAACTTGCAGAGAATTTCGGCCAGGGGTTGGGAAGGGAAAATCCTAGAGACTAAATAGGCTTAGGGGAGTAGTTAGGAGGTTGGAGATCATCCCAATTTGGGAGATCTCCAACGGGGGTAGGGTCCCAACAGTGCAAACACTCTTTTGCCCAGATTGGAGACCCGTTGGAACAGATTCCAACTTTGCAAAATTAGTTTTGCGACAAGATCGTCTAGACGTCCTAATCCAGATGAAATCGTCAAATCTGGGGCAATATCGTCTAATCGGCGATGATATCGTCAAACGGTCAAAACAACCTCTAAAAATGGCGCGAAAAAAGGGAAAACGGATATCCCGACGGTTAACGGGCGGTTTGGGAGGTTAAATTTGATTTTTAAATTATTTACTAAGGTGAATGTAATTATTGTAATTTTACTGCGCCAATTTTAGGGTGCTACATTTTGCCCCCTCTTTAGCGAATTTTCCGAAGAAAATGCGTTAAAGATGAGTTCTTCTCGATCTACGAGAAAGCAAAAATTATTCCAATTTTTAGGCGACAATTCTTGGTCGAATCGTACGACAGCTTTACTATGGTGCCCCCTTTGTGTTTTTACCCAAATCGAACATTTGAGGTAAAAACGTGAAAAAGCAAAAAATTATTTTTGAATAAAATTAAGAAAAATAGGGTAAAACCCTAATTCATTTTTACTGTTCATTTTTAGTGGATTTTAGAGCTCTGAAGCAAAAATGGTGGAGATGATGCACTGATCTAGAATGCTATAATTTAATTTTACATTCTTTTTAGGTAGATTTTAGACGAATTTTGAGCATCGCGGCCGTTTTTGGGCCGTAGACGTCGTCGGGACGAAATCATCCCAATTTTGGCAATTTTGCCCGAGGGCGAAATCGTCGAAAGGGGGACGATTTCGTCAAAGTAGGGACGATTTCGAATTGCAAAATCGGAGACGATTATGCTCAAATTTGGGACGATATCATCCAATAGTGGGCAATATCATCAATTGCACAAGATTGAATTTTTAACTTGCATTATTGATTACTTGAATTGTTTATTAATGATTGTTTATTGTTTTGTTGTTTATGTTTGCAGAGAGGATTACTAAAGAGCAGGGAGTGGAAATACGGTAGGTTGAGAGATGACTTGGCCACTCTCACACAGGCAGAGCGGGATCATCTGGCACAGGCCAGCTTACTGCATGTGGCAGAGATGCCACAAGTTTCTATAGACATGGGGCTACTTACAGCCCTAGCAGAGAGGTGGTATCCAGGGTCTTCCTATTTTCAGCTATCGATAGGGGATATGACTCCCACACTAGAGGATGTATGGAGGATTCTAAGAATCCCCATACAAGGATGGCTGATTACACCTACGGCCAATTAGGGCCACGCTATGGGACGGCTGTGCGGTGACCCGAGCTTCACCCTGGAGAAGGGCGGAGTTAACATCGAGGCACTACACCAGATGCCTGGGGCATCTACACTCACACGGGTACTATCTGGAGTAGTTGGTGGACTTCTGCTGTGCCACCAAAGTGGGTGTAGGGTGCAATGGATGCTGGTAGATGTGGTTTGTGACATGAGAGACCACGGCTATAGGTTTTCTTAGGGCAGTTTTGTACTATGATGATTGTATAGGATCCTGTATAGGGTCGTGTACAAGGGCAGCCGATGTCTAGTTATGACATCGCTACTACAGGTTTGGTGTTGGGAGCACATTGCGGTGCGGAGGCCGATAGGGCTTCCTCTGATAGGGGTTGACGGGGAGAGGCCCCGAGTCTTCTATTGGTGGCTCTAGAGAGGGGCAAAACGACGGATCGACCTACCGATGTCTCGGAGGCTATTGGATGACCTAGTCCCAGACCAGATCACCTGGATGCCATGGAGGGAGCATCCAGGGTGGCCAGAGTATGGACAGGAGCTGGCTCGCATTAGGCGAGTCTGCTGGCTGAGGATGGAGAGGCAACCGAGTTTTGAGGTAGTTTGGTCTATAGCAGGGGATCCCATCCCTTAGAAATTATGAGTTTTCCTAGACTATCTAGGATAACACTATAGTTAGCGAGGCTCCTGACATGCAGTGGTTTTGGAGCCAGGACACGGATGATGCCCCCATCCAGCCAGTGGATGGGGACGACGTAGGAGTAGCCGATGGCTACGATGCCTGGTACATAGGCATCCGCCCTCCTTGGATGACGAGGACATAGGGTTCGATCCACGTGGTTGCGCATCGGATAGGGAGGCGGCACCAGGCAGCGATGGAGGCAGCCCAGGGTCACAGCGGGAGAGAGGCGAGGATGCCACAAGCACAGGAGTGGCCATGGTAGAGAGAGAGGGAGAGGAGGGAGGTGAGACCCCCATCTCCATAGAGGCCACCATCACTCGATAAGGGCAAGGGTGTGGACATAGGAGAGAGTAGCGAGATGGCTACTCTCCGAGTGGAGAGAGATCGTCTGTAGGCTCAGGTGCAGACGCTACAGGATGCGGCTGCACGACACCGGGCTGAGGTGCCACAGCTGCAGGACGAGATTGCACGCCTCAGGGCATGGGGCAGAGGGGCGAGCTCTAGGGAGTTGACATGGGCTATTACCCAGCTAACATTCTATCAGACTCTATACTTCCAGCTGGTGCCAGAGGTAGATAGACTACCCCTGCCAGCTAACATCGTAGATCCGATCAGGATTGGGTCGTTGAGGACCTCATCCCGATCGAGGACTAGGACTACACAGACTACGATGGGGCCACATTATCACCTCAGGGTGGGGGAGGAGATGAGGCAGAGAGCTCGAGGGGCTCTCGAGGCTAGAGGGCGGGATGGACATTGATATTGTATTTTTTTTTGTTGATAGAGGATTGAGTATGCCGAGGTACAAATTGTGGCATACCAATCCAGTTTTGATGATGTACATATATTTGTGATATTTATAGATGAGATATTTTTGATCATATGACTTATATTATGTATTTTTATGATGCTTTTAATATTTTTATTGATTGATTTGATAATTGGATGTAATTATGTCATTGGAGATATTTCAATTTGAATGTCATGCGGTGATATTTTAAATGAAATAATCTGATGTAACAAATTGATTTGTTGTAATGAAATGTAAAAATAAAAAGAGACTTCTAACAATAATTTCAAAGGACATTGTCACTATTATAGACCATTTCATGGAGTCGCTGCTCACTCGGTCATCAAGCTAGTCCCATTTATAGAAATATTGTTAAAAAGTAAAAGAGTGCTTAAGAAACTGTCTTAAGACTTTGGTGCAATAGTGCAAATGATGATGATGATGATGGTTTGTTTTCAGATTTTTATAAAAAATATTTGTGCATGAAATAATGTTAAAATGATTTTTGCTAGGCATAAATTCCTAAGTGTGATAAAATTTTTGGATAATTCTTTAGGAATTATACCATCATTGCAAAAGGTTGACATAATGACATGAAATAATGAAATTGTGTTTGCTTTTGAAAAGCATAATTTGTGTAAAATAATGATTTAAGTCATATGGTTTTTATGATTTTTAATAAATGGGGAATAAAAATTGTTACAATGGTTTGCGCTAGGCATAGAATATGTAGGTATAGACTCATACCATCATCGTGAAAATCCAAAATATATAGTTTTATTGCATGGTTGATTTTTGATGAATAGAAAATATGAAAATGAGGACTTGTGCTAGGCATAAATTTCCAATTTTGGTTTTGAAACTATACCATCGTCACGAAATTCAACCAAATATATATGTTTTGATTGTATATTTTGAAAGAAATTTTTGATTTTTCTATTATATAGTTGTCTTTATGGTAAACAACTGTACTTGATTTATTCCAAACAAGTTGCAAAAATAATATTTCAAATTATTTTGAAGACAAAAGTTAGATTTATAAGGAATCCCATGTGCATATTGGAATTCATTTCTGATCTTGATTTATCATAATGATACACAAAATCTCTCAAATACAAATGTGTGTGCAATTGCATTGTTCATTTACCAGTTTTGAGCAAGGTACTATGATACAAGTGATTTGAAGAAACCAAATAAGTGTTCATTAACCATGATGTAGATGCATATAACCATACTAGGCTACTATGTAGATCGGATTATCAAGATCTAGCTAATCCATAAGTAGACATAGGTCTGTACAAAATAAGGTTGCTAATGTGATAGACATATCACCACGCTAGGAGTTACCCAAGGCCAAGCAGGTTGGGCATAAACCACCTGTTATGGGGCTTACCTCACAGTTTTCGAATAATTGAGAATTCCAGGGATTCAAGCTCATCAACCCTTCTTTTCTTTTCAAAGGGTAGGTAAAGGGATTTTATTGCTTTCTTGCTTTCTTTTGAACTTTGCTTATTTTTCTTTTGCTTGATTTTTGAGATAGTGCTTGAAATATTGCTGGAATGATATAGAATAACATTTTTCTTTTCTTTTTTCTTTTTCTTGAACTTTTCTTTTCTTTTTCTTTGCTAGGGATACTTGCTCGGATTAGCTGTAGAGCAAGGGATTTTTATTATGGGTAGGGGTGAGCTTGTCCTTTTGCCAATTCTCAAAGATTCTAGACCATGTGCATGATAGGATAGCAGGGGAAACTTTTCGCTCAAGAAATCAGTTCTATTATGTAGCAAAATATGGAATTACAAATATAATCATTTTATTGTGAAAAGATGTGCTTGGTTTAAGTAAATAACAAGATCAATTCTCTATGCTCAAACTTTATTTAATTGAATTTTGTGAACTTTGATATAAAAGAGATTAGTAATCATGCCAGATAAAATCAAGATATTTATTGTTGTGAGTGTGCAAGTGAGGGATTCCAAATAAATACTAATTTATCCAAAAATAATTTTAAACATATAACTGCGATAATTGTAAGAAAATATATATAAATGATTTTTGAGAAGTTTGGAGAATGTTGACTCTCTCTTTCTTCTTTATTTTGTTTTGGTTTCGAAAGAGTCAAGCATATAGCTGTTTTTATATTTTTATTTTGATTTTTGTTTTTGAGTAAAAAAATTTAACAAGTGCCTTAAATAAATGCAATAGATAGTTTTTGAAGATTTTTTTTTTTGGGATTTATGAATGTTTTTGGTGTTTTTGAATAAATTGAAAGAAATACAAGATAGTAATTTTGAACAAATATATACATGGATGAAGTGACCAAATTTATGCATAGTAACGTTTAAGATGCAAAATATTCATGGGTTATTTAAGTTCTTTACCATCTAAGGTAGATAATTTGTATGCTCCTGATTCAAATTTGGCAGTAATAATATATGGTCCAAGCCAGTTGGGCTCAAATTTACCTTTAAGGTCCTTAGTTGTATTTGTATTTTTTTTTTTTCGAAGATTTTGAGGATTTTGATTTTTTTGTATTTTGATTTTAATTTATGAATTGAAATTGGTGGTATATACAAGATGATCTATATACACTATACAAGGTTTATTTGAGTATAGCATGTCTAAGGTTGCTTCAAAATCAAAGGAGGTTTTGAAGGATAATCTGGTTGAGGTGAAAGTAAGAATAGAAGGCGATGAGTAAAAGGTAGTGATAACAAAAGCTTTGTTATAATGTAGAATAATGTAGCAAATGATTTGACTTTTATATGTGTAAAATTGATCATGTTACAAAATGAAATGTAAAAAGGATAAGAAAGTTCTTCATTCTTATCACTATATTCCAAATCTTGATAATATGGAAGGAGCAGATGCAGATGTGAAATATATGCATGGATGTTATTTGGTAAACAAGGATGATCATATATGGATGAAGAAAAGTGATGAATAGAAGAGAATTGTGACAATAGAGAATGTATAGAACTTGATGTTTCAACCGTTAAATATTCTTCAAATGGTGTTGGATCATTATGTATGGTAACAATTTTATTTGTAATTTCAAACTTCAAACATTGGTGAAGAGTGGAAGGGAAAACCCTCATCGTATGAATCCAAGGACTCTGGAGAAATAGGTTGTAAGGTGAAGGACAATATCCTACATAGAATAAAATATCCAGGATCTTGGATCCAATATTGAGGGGAAACATTATAGTACCTTGAGCTTCTTGAATTTCATTGTTAAAAGATTTTATAATAACATTTGATTCATTAATATCTTCTTCCTTTGTTTTGAATTTTTGGAATAATTGATGAGTGCATAAATTAAGAGAGGAGCCATTGTCTACCATGATAGTTTTAACAGGTGTTTCTTTACTAGATCCTGTAATGTAAAGATAGTAGTATTCTTGTGGAGTAGAGGTCTCCTCATCATAGAATGAAATATGGTTAACCTCAAGAGGGTTTACACCATTAATTATGTTCTTAGAGAAAATATGATGAGGAACAAATTGTTGGCTAGGTATTTTGAACAAAATTTCCTTGTGATAAATTTGTAATATTTCTAAAAGGGATATATTTGCTTGAGGATTAATCACTTGTTGTTGGTTATCAAAGGGGATTTCAGATTGAAATTTTGATTCTAAAGATGAGCTTTCTATGCTTACATTCCATTTTGGATCATTCTCTAAAGTCAAAGATAGTTTTGAAGGTTGGTCAAATGAGGAATCCATCTCTTGAATATCATATTGAGTTGATTGAACTTGAGGTTGCTCATTTGTAGTTTTTGTCACAATATTAGTAATATCATCATGATTGAACACATTAACATGCAATATTTGATTGGTTTCTTGTTGTTGATAATTGAATAGGGGTTCTTGGGAGATCTCCATGTCTTGATTGATTATTGGTATTTGTTGTGTAGGAGTTTGATTTTTTACTGAAGATTTATCATCATTTGTAGATTGTAATTTCTTTATATTAAAAAGACCCTTATCAATCAAATCTTGAATTGCACATCTTAAATCTTTACAATTTTGTGTCATATGTCCATCTATTCTATGATATTCACAATGTAGCTCAGGTTGAAACCAATCTACTGTGGTATCAGGTTGTCTTATGGAAGGGAGTTCAATCTTATTTGTATCAAGTAAATACTTGAGAATTATATCCATTGGTTGATTGAGCTTAGTAAATTTACGTGATGAAGGTTTTTGAGAGGTTTTTGATAAATGCCTTAGGAATTTTGTCATAAAAGGACCTAATGGTTTCTCACCTCTACTTTCTTTATTATGGGTAGAATGATGACAAGAATATTGCAAAGTATGAGGTGAGTGCATGGTAGGATTGGAAGAATAAGTATTTTCTTGTTGAAATGGATATGTTGTATTGAAAGAAGAATATTGAAAGGGTGGAGGAGGATTATATGTGGATTGATAGACATAATATGGATATATGGGAGAATAGATAATATCGTTATGAAGAGGATTGGCAAAGGGATTGTCTTGTTGGGGTAAGGATGAAAAATGAGAAGAGTGTGATGGAGGTGGTGTTGAATACGGATAAGGTTGGTCATAATCAACAAATGTATTTGGCTGAATTCTTCCAACATTACTAATGGGCTCATATTGATTTGAGTAAAAACTCATGGTTTCTTTAGTACTTCTAAAAGTAATATTTAACACCTACTATTTAGAATTGAATCTAAAACATACAAACATGAAATGATGATTTTGTTTTTGTTTTTATTGTATACATATATATTTTTTTGTTTTTGTTTTTAAAAGGTTTACAATACATTCATGTCGGGTTCACCAAAATGTATCGCTCTAAATTTTTTGCATCCCTACCTTCAGGCTATTGGATCCGCGCCCGAAAGGAGGATGGGAAAAGGATGTCGTGGTACCTCGGACTGAGAGGACTTTGCGAAGGTCCCGCATCTCAAGGGAGGTGTATTTTGATGATTTTTCGATGGATGGTGGGTTCCCCAGGAAACATTTAATGGCAGTTTCCATGCCTAGGTTTTGGAATGTGTTTAAATGTGTTCATTTTAACCTTAAGAATTCATATCCTAGGTTTGGCCAAATGAATCTAGATTAATCTATATGAAAATGCAAGTTCAATGAATACAAAAAACAGATTTAAAGATAGAAAAATAGAGAGATTACATAATGCAAATGAGGAATACCTGATCTGAGTGTCTAAAGAAGATTCTGATGTTGAAGCAGTCTGGATTGTCTGAGATTCGACAGAATTGTCTGCAATCAGACAAGATCATCTGAGATCTGACGAATTCGTCAGACAAATTCGTCAGAGACCTGCAAAACCGAAAACAGATGCAAAATACAAAAATACTACAGTGCTAACAGAGGGAAATGATATAAAATGGCAGCAATATTATCAAACTGAAACTTAAACACAGAGACAGAGATGAATCATGCTAATTAGATGATAATTAGGATTTAATTATGCGCTTAATCTAAATGGGTGAACTCCAAATGCAAAGTAACATAAAACACTGAATAGATTATCTAATTTGCAGAATAAAATGATAGAGAAAAGGTTGAGAAATGCAAACTTCGGGAACTGATTGCCTTAATACGGACTGCAATCGAGATCACCTCGCATCAGTATGAAATCATCTCGAATTCGACAGGTTTGCCTCAGATCTGAACAGGTTCGTCGACGACGATAGGTTCTGGCTCCAGCTAAAAAATAGTGATGTACCTACAATAAAATTGGTATGGAACTAATGCAAATGGAAAATAGGGATGTTTTAACGTGAATGGAGTTAACTTGTAGAGAATTTCGGCTAGGGGTTGGGAAGGGAAAATCCTAGAGACTAAATAGGCTTAGGGGAGTAGTTAGGAGGTTGGAGATCATCCCAATTTGGGAGATCTCCAATGAGGGGAGGGTCCCAATGGCGCAGACACGCTTCTGCCTAGATTGGAGACCCGTTGGAACAAATTCCAACTTTGCAAAATTAGTTTTGCGATAAGATCGTCTGGACATCCTAGTCCAGATGAAATCGTCAAATCTGGGGCGATATCGTCTGATCGGTGACGATATCGTCAAACGGTCAAAAAAACCTCTAAAAATGGCACAAAAAAGGGGAAACGGATTTCTCGATGGTTAACGGGCGGTTTGGGAGGTTAAATTTGATTTTTAAATTATTTACTAAGGTGAATGTAATTATTGTAATTTTACTGCGCAAATTTTAGGGTGCTACACCTACAGTCGAAAGGTGCCAACTGAATATAAGTGCCTCCCTACAGTCGAAAGGCACCAACTGAATATGAGCACCTCCCTGCAACCAGAAGGCACCAACCAAATACAAGTGCCTCCCCATAGTCGAAAGGCACTAGCAAAAGTCAAGCACCTCCCCACAACCAGAAGGTACCACTGATTCTTTGCCCGTTGACCAGATTTGAACGACGTGGACGATAGCAGCTGGTGCAGTTCCAGCTCTACATCATGCAGAGCTAAATTGGAGATTGCACCAACATATCGAAACTTATTACCGATGCCAGGCAAAGCATAAACTGAACAACGAACATGCCGCCATTAGAACAGAATGCCAGATGTCGATTGCATTTACCAGACTATCTTGATGTAGTCTGGGACAGATCGACTGTTGTAACTACTTCTGTAACAAAAGTTTTGCGGGTGTGTTATATAAACACACACAAATCGTTCTAAGAAATATATAGAAATAAAATAAAGATCCATTTAGACATATAGAGATAAATTGTTGTGTGTTGACGAATATATTAAAGTTCCAAAAGTTCTAAGCACGTGTTCGATCGAGAAGCTATTGGAGCCTGGGCCCACTCCAAGCCAGTATTTCTTCCTCATTTCCCTTTCATTTATTAATTTTAATTAGTTTATTGCTTTCATAAGAACGTTTGTTAGTTTATTAGTTCTAGCATTTGTAGTAGATTTATTTTCAAGAACGCGTACATGATTTATTTTTTGTAGGTTTAATTCTATTCTTCTTACATAAATCATTGAGGAGTGCGAGAATTATTGAAAAACCATTTCAATAACACCCTCCAAAATGTAGGATTAGTAGATTCACCTCTAGTGGTATTGTAGTAACCTAATTTCGACACTTTGCAAGTTTACGAAGCTCCCTGGGTTGATAATTAAATGCACGGGCATGTGACAAAAATAGGAAACCATTCACCTTGTTTGGCCCACAACACTAATGTGGGTTTCTTTCCCACATCAATAATTAATATAGTCAGATCCATGAATTCATCCTTCCTTTCCTTCTCCTAAATTGGTTGGCTATGTACTTCCATCACCTTATGTGGTTGTATTTCTTCCACCATTGCTTTTTACAATACTGGAATGGCTTCCAACAGGTTCGATACTTTAATCTCTAATGTGGTGTCCAGAACTTGTACTGCTAAAATTTACACAATTGCATTCTCTTCTGATGGCTTTTCCAGTTCCTTTCCTTTGGCTAACTTCACTTGTTTAGCTTTTTATGCTTCATTCTATAGTATTTTATTTGCTACTTGCCAGTGTTGCTTCTCCTTTGCTGGCTCTGGATACTTATCCTTTTTAGCCTGATTCCTTATCATGACTAATACTTCTTGGGTTTCCTCCTTAACTTGAGGAACCTTGATGTCTAAATAATTGATATTTTATGGGTTAATTTAACTTACCTACTTTGGGAAATTTGCTTATTTGTGGTTCCCTAGACCACACCATCTACACATATGTGTAGTACTTGCTTGTGGTGTTTCTTGCTTCTAAGGTGAAGGACAATTTTTTGTGAAATACCCCTATTATTGGTAATTGTGACACTGTATTATTGGCCTTCCTTTCGAATCATACTGCAAATAGCCTTGACCTCCTTGCCAATTTCCCTAGTTCAGCTTCCACATCGCCTACTATTCTTATAGCCACCACTTGTTGTTTGTTGCCCAATCCTTTGGTCTTTTGGTTTGTCTTCATGCTCTTATATTGATAGGACCTATGGATTTACTCTTGCATTGTATGAATATAGCATTACCTCATGTTCCATAAAATTATAGATGTGACAATAATCATTGCATGGACACTTTACATTTGTATGACCTTTCGTCTTACATTTTGTGTACCAAATGTCATTCCTATTAGGTTTGCTTCTTTGTTATTTTATTATCTTGTCAAACTCCTAATGAAATGATGCTACTTTCCTCTGTATAGTTTCATCCTCTCTACTATCCAAATCATTATACTTGGTGTGAGACAAAATTACTATATATGTCTATTTTGATTCACTTTCAAAATTCTTTGTATGCTTTAAAGCTTCTTCATATATTTTTATGGTACTACCTTCATCTATTTCTTATATTTTGGTAGTAATCCATCAACAAACCATCACTTTATTCGAACATCTACCAGAGGCATCTACATCTTATTGACTAATTACTTTAGTCTATGGTTGTATGATTTCACATCTTCATCATATTTTTTCTTTGTAATGAAAATTTCAGTAACAATATCTTTGTCATACTTCAAAGGTTGAAACTCCTCGATGAACTTCTCCTTTATCTGATTCCAAGTCTAATCAATTGCCAATCCTCTCAAGGTAGCAAGAAATAAAGTTACCCAGTCATTTATAATGTCTACACCATTTACTCTCTAAATGGTTATACAAATTTTAATGTGTCTTGTGGGGTCTTCCATACCCTAACCTAAAAATAATGGACATCTTTGTTTGGCTACCTTATTAGCCATTTTTGGAGAATCATAACTACCACTTGAGGTCTCCCATGGGATTTCTATCTAATTCCTCCTTGGGGGTGTCTTTATATCATCATCCTCAGAAGTTTCTATTTGAGGTATCTTATTCTGTCCCACCACTTGTTGACCAAACTCTCATGCATCTTCACTCTACGACCTCCTTCACTGATGTGAGGGAGATGGTCTTGGTCTTTCCTCCTAAGACCTTATGCCCTTTTGCTCTGGTGCCTAACTCCCATCCTCTACACTCCCTTGTAACCCTTCCATTACTTTCTTAGGTGTCACCATCCACTTCCCATCCCCTTGCACTATTTCTCTATCAAATCTTACCTCTACACTAGGTAGTTCTATTTTCTCATCTTATGTCTCTATCAACAACACCTCAAAGTCTCCTTCTTTAGATATCCAAAATTAATCTATTTTTGGTTCATGTTTACTATGGTTTGAGTTACTTGCATTATCTCTATTGACAATCCTCGTTCTCTTTCTTACTAGAATATTCTTTCATACTTCCTGTCTCCTACGCCTTTGTACACTGGTGTCTATCATTCACCTCAAGTTTTTGTAGTATTCTTTTTTTATCAATTTTACCCATTTTAACAAAAATTCTGGATTTTTATGTAGTAATCCCAATGGGGAGGTGATTTTATAATTCTTATAATGATCAATATATTATCCTTAACTTTTTTACCAAATTGTATGATCGTACAGTCCCTAAAACTACCCTTATACACCCAATGAATAACTTGTACGAAAGTCAGTTCGACAAACTGTACAATCCAAAATCATATAGTTGTATGGCTTGTACAATTCTACACTCATCAAAACTATCAAATTTAGTTTTGGAGGCTACCGTACACAATTTTGCAATTAATAAGTCGATTCCACAAAATTGACAAATTGTGTTAGTTTCCTTCTACCGCCTGAATTGCCAAATCAAGTAAATTGTAATTGTATGATTTGTATAAAATTTTGTGTATGATTTGTATGAAATGAAGGTACATCCAAGTGCCAAATTGGATACTCCACTAGGCCAATCTCTCTTAGATTTTGTAAGGATTTAATATGTCGATTAACCCATTTCCTACAACATGCAAAACATCTTAATGGGGCTTGAGAAAGATGCACTTCTAATGGCTACATTTAGAAATCATACAACAGGGTTCAAGATATCCTCCTAAGTTTTTCCATGCTCATAGATCATTCCATAAATCTCCACCAATTCTAGATTCATCCAAGTTACAAAAAAATGCATAAACTAATCAAAGCATTCACTAGAAAGTACATGCAACATGATTAAACCATAAATCATCATTCATCCATGCCAGAATCATACACAACCTAGAACAAACATATTCATGCTCATTTGTATCATATTTTGTCATCAATGCAATTATAATATGTCTGATCTACAACAATTACTGCAATAACTCAAAACATACTAGTCTAACTCACTCAGATTCTCGTCAGCAATTATCCAAAAACAACCAGACCTACAAAATTGAAAATGGGGCCTTATATAATGTTGCCCAGGAAATTCCAAAGTAGTTCCTAAGGCAATTAGTTATTTTAAAACCACCCATGCATAATAGAATGCATTAATTAAGGCTTTTACTAAGTCTAACACTTTAATTATCAAACCTATGCACCATTTCAACCTAAAATTATATTTTCCATGTATTTCATTGCATTTCAGTGCACCTTGTATGGTTTGCCTTCACCTTGTATAGTTTTCAAAACTTGTACTATAAAAATTGAGCAAATCCATTAGATCACTTTCTCTTCTTCTGGGAGGTGGATTTGCTACCTATAGTGGAAAATCTAGTTCAAGTTACTCGTACTCTTTATTGAAGCAAAATATGGAGTGATATATAGGAAACATTGTAGTGTAGCACTCATCTCTCTTGATGGTCTCTATAGGGGCCACATATTCTTGGGGACCATAAAAAATGTAATTTATCATGTCTATATTTGATTCTATTTCTTAAAATTCTTCAAAATCCTCATCGAAGATGTAATCATAAAAAATATAATCGATCATAGTTGTATGGAATATCATATTTGGAAAAGCCTCATTTAAATGAGGTGAAAAATTAGGATCTAAATACTTTTCATCACTATCATCACTAGCTTCACTCTCCTCACCCTCTTCTTTGGACTTTAAGGGGAGTCATTAAAATGTATGCTTGAAAGAGAAGTTTGAGGTTGATAGCCTATATCCTAATCCAGAGTGATAATGTGCTTCTTGATATTGGGGCTCAACGATGTGATTTGGACCCTGTTCATGTCATCCAAGACCAAATCCTTGCCAGTTAACCCTACAAAAATATCGTAAGGAAAAATCTAGGTTGGATAGATATTTTAGGCTTACACAAAATTCTTGTATGGATTACTCATTAGAAGGAGGTGGATTGGATGAAGAATCCACTCCCCCATATACAAATTTGATCCTATTTGGATCAAAATCCATCCTATACACTACACCTATAGCTAAAGGTGGGTTGTGCAAGCGATCATAATCTCTAATAGACCTGATAGGTGTTGTTATTGTGACACTCTTAACTATGTACTTACCAATACTTCGGTTGGTGAGATTGACTGCAACTTGGGTTGGTTGGGATGTGGATGATTCACATGCTAATGTGGAGTATTCACTATTGGTTTGCAACTCATATGGAGGTAATGGCTCACTCGATAATGATTCTTCTTGGATAGGTGACCCTATTTGTGAGACAATAGGTGGTGAGGTTTGAGGTGGATTTGGTTTGATGGAATTATTAGTGGTTTGTGGAGTTGGTTGGCTAAAAACATGAAAGGTGTTTGTGAAGTGGGAGGTGTGGCTAATAAAGATGATATTTGGTTAGCATGATGATCAGGTATGATGGAAAAATAATATGAAGTGGATGATGGTTGACTTGGGTTGATGTTTTTGGATGCAAAATTAGGATCAACTATCAGCGTAGCCTTTGGGATGGGTTCTTTGGATGAGGAGTCATTATTTGGGGTAGTTCGAACAATGAGGGATTGAATGGAAAGGTGGGTTGATGGAAGTAATGGCTTATATGGATTGGATATCAAGTTGTAGTATTTGAATAGCTCAATGTCAGTTTGAATGCAATAGACTTTTCCCTCATGCACATATTTCAAAAATTGGTGTAATATCGAGGGAACACACTTCATTTCCCTAATCCAGGGATGTCCAACTAGTATGTTATACTACATGGTCCCTTTCAAGAAGTTGAAGAGTATATAGATTATCTTCATTCCCACTATTTCAAGTAGGACTACATTTTCCATAGTGGAACACAACATCATTGAAGACCCGTAAGGTGAAGGTGGATGTGGTGATATGGGATGATGGTATGTTGAGGTGCTTGATGGTTGGGGTGGTGATGAGATTGATAGAGGAGTCGATGCTGATGAGTACTCTCTTAAATGGTTTTTGGTCAATATGAGATACAATATGCAATGAAGGATTAGGTATCTTTGATGATACACTCTTTTTCTCAAAGTCATAGAATGCTATTAAGTTCCATACACTTTTGGACACTCCCCACAAAACTATTGAATGTGTTAGGATATTCTATTTGTAGTTTGATGGATTTTAAGATTTCCATAAATACCTCACAATGTGGGTGAGATTGTTGTATGAGCTCATATATCAAAATTTTGGTTGATTCCATCCTTAGGATCTATGTCAACCAACTTCTCAAGGTGATGATTGGTCAAGATGGATGATTTAGAATATGAATGGGTGGATATGGAATAGTTGGGCCTATGTGTATGGGCACATTTGGTTGTGTTATAGGAGTTAGTGCTACTTGGATTGGCTCATTTGTTTGTGTGATTCATTTTTATTTGCCCTTGAGTGACTACATGAATAGCCCCCATAAAACCTTGGTATATTTGCGACACATGATTAAATTAATTAGGATGAACTATAGAAGTTGATGCTCCCGTTGCTTGTTGATTTGCCTCATGATGAGGTAATGGTGTTTGATATATTCTAAGGTTTTTATTTGGTTGGGCTAATGGATTATTGTTGGGCACTGAATTGCACCAAGTTTTCACTCGATACTACGACTGTCTATCTTCCTATTTTCTATCTAGTCTTGCACCCGATAGCTACAGCTCAACACTCAACATTGGATGGACTAAAATAGGGGTTTCCAATCCAACCTCTAAATTAGGCTAGTTCCTTGTCAACTTAACATGTTGTTGACACAATTATGCTCAATTAGGATTTGAATTTTAGGGTAAGAGAAGGTTATGGTTAGAGATATGAGAATAATAGTGGAAGAATAGGTTAACAACATTGCAATACCATAGAAAGCTCCCAAAAACAAAACCAAAGATACATAACTCAGACCAACATTCTCTATTTTTGGTTCATGTGTACTATGGTCTGAGTTACTTGGATTCTCTCTATGGCCAATCCTCGTTCTCCTTATTACTGGAATGTTCTCTCATACTTCCTATCTCCTATGCCTTTGTACACTGGTGTCTATCATTCACCTCTAGTTTTTGTAGTATTCTTTTTTTGTCAATTTTACCCATTTTAACAAAAATTATAGATTTGGATGTAGTAATCCCAGTGGAGAGGTGATTTTATAATTCTTATAATGATCAATATATTATCCTTAACTTTTTTACCAAATTGTACGATCATACAGTCCCTAAAACTACCCTTATACACCCAATAAACAACTTGTACGGAAGTCAGTTTGACAAACTGTACGATCCAAAATCATACAGTGGTATGGATTGTACAATTCTACACTCATCCAAACTATCAAATTTAGTTTTGGAGGCTACTGTACACCATTTTGTAATTAATAAGTCGATTCCATAAAATTGCCAAATTGTGTTAGTTTCCTTCTACCGCCTGAATTGCCAAATCGGGTAAATCGTAATTGTACGATTTGTACAAAATTTTATGTACAATTTGTATGAAATGAAGGTACATCAAAGTGCCAAATTGGATACTCCACTGGTCCAATCTGTCTTAGATATATTTTGTAAGGATTTAATATGTCGATTAACCCATTTCCTGCAACATGCAAAACATCTTAATGGGGCTTGAGAAATATGCACTTCTAATGGCTACATTTAGAAATCATACAACAAGGTTAAAGATATCCTCCTAAGTTTTTCCATGCAAACAGATCATTCCATAAATCTCCACCAATTTCATATTCATCCAAGTTACCAAAAAATGCATAAACTAATCAAAGCATTCACTAGAAAGTACATGCAACATGATTAAACCATAAATCATCATTCATCCATGCCAAAATCATACACAACCTAGAAAAAACATATTTGTGATCATTTGTATCTTATTATATCATCAATGCAATTACAATATGGCTTATATACAATAATTACTACAATAACTCAAAACATACTAGTCTAACTTACTCAGATTCTCGCCAGCAATTATTTAACAACAACCAAACCTATGAAATTGAAAATGGGGCCTTATATAATGTTTCCCAGGCTATTCCAATGTATTTCCTAAGGAAATTAGTTATTTTAAAACCACCCATGCATAATAGAATGCATTAATTAAGGCTTTTACTAAGTCTAACACTTTAATTATCAAACCTATGCACCATTTCAACATGAAATTATATTTTCCATGTATTTCATTGAATTTTAGTGCACCTTGTATGGTTTTCCTTCACCTTGTATAGTTTTAAAAACTTGTACTAACTATCAAAATTGAGCAAATCCATTGGGTCACTTTCTCTTCTTCTGGAAGGTGGATTTGCTACCTATAGTGGCAGATCTGGTTCAAGCCACTCGTGCTCTTTATTGAAGAAAAATATGGAGTGATTTATAGGAAAAATTGTAGTGTTGCACTCATATCTCTTGATGGTCTCTATAGGGGCCACATATTCTTGGGGACCATCAAAAATGTGATAAATCATGTCTATATTTGATTCCATTTATTAAAATTCTTCAAAATCCTCATCAAAGATGTAAGCATCAAAAATATAATCGATCATAGTTGTATGGAATATCATCTTTGGAAAAGCCTCATTTAAATGAGGTACAAAATTAGGATCTAAATACTTGTCATCACTATCATCACTAGCTTCACTCTCCTCACCCTTTAGGATCTAAATACTTGTCATCACTATCATCACTAGCTTCACTCTCCTCACCCTCTTCTTTGGACTCTAAGGTGAGTCACTAAAATGTATGCTTGAAAGAGAAGTTTAAGGTTGATAGCCTATATCCTAATCCAGAGTGATAATGCTCTTCTTGATATTGGGGCTCAATGATGTGATGTAGACCCTATTCATGTCATCCAAGATCAAATCCTTGCCAGTTAACCCTACAAAAATATCGTAAGGAAAAATCTAGGTTGGATAGATATTTTAGGCTTACACAAAATTCTTGTATGGATTACTCATTAGAAGGAGGTAGATTGGATGAAGAATCCACTCCCCCATATACAAATTTTATTATATTTGGCTTGAAATCCATCCTATACACTACACCTATAGCTAAAGGTGGGTTGTGCAGGTGATCATAATCTCTAATAGACTGGATAGGTGGTGTTATTGTGACACTCTTAACTATGTACTTACCAATACTTGGGTTGGTGAGATTGATTGCAACTTGGGTTGGTTGGGATGTGGATGATTCACATGCTAATGTGGAGGATTCACTATTGGTTTGCAACTTAAATGGAGGTAATGGCTCACTCGATAATGATTCTTCTTGTATAGGTGACCCTATTTGTGAGATAATAGGTGGTGAGGTTTGAGGTGGATTTGGTTTGATGGAATTATTAGTGGTTTGTGGAGTTGGTTGGGTTGAAAACATGAAAGGTGTTTGTGAAGTGGGAGGTGTGGCTAATGAAGATGATAGTTGGTTAGCATGATGATCAGGTATGATGGAAAAATAATATGAAGTGGATGATGGTTGACTTGGGTTGATTTTTTTTTATGTAAAAGTAGGATCAACTATCGACAAAGCCTTTGGGATGGGTTCTTTGGATGATGTGTTGTTATTTGGGGTAGTTCAAACAATGAGGGATACATAACTCAGACCAACATTATCTCAAATTATATTATTCCTCATTCATTAACGCACAACAAAGAAATATTGCAGCAAGCAATTTCAATATCCAGGCAATGATAATCCAAATAACAAAATTCACCAAAACCTAGATTTTATAGAAATGCACTTCCTAACAATACATAACAAACTCAGAAGCAGATTTCAATTACTTTAACAACTAGTAATCCATTAATTAGGTACAAACTAACCATTCAAGCATTTACAAAAATACAACTAAAGAATTCGAACCTCTGATATCAAGCATGAGAACATAGATTTGAGGTGAAGATCAATGTAATGCTCCTTCCATTAGCTTTTCAAGAATATTTATAGTAGTACAGGAAAACACGCTAGAGCCGACCCTTTAAAAATGAGGGTTCGACCTCTACTTATAGTTTTGCAAAATTAAAATAACAAGAAACATTACAAAGATCTTATTTTGATAGCACAGTAGAGAGATCTAGCTGGCATCTACTTACTGGTTCATCCTTCGAGAAATCCACTGAAAATGGTCTGCCATGGTAGCTCGGGTCTCTGCAACTTGTTGGTCACTTGGAAAAACTGGAGTTCAGGCCATTGGAAGTCATTCATTACCATCAATTTTTCTTGGAGGCCATCTACCATTGTCGATCTGTAACCACCTCTGGTTAGATCTTCTAAAAAACCCTTGATGCTTCATCTTCCAACTGACTATTCCAATCCCGATGAAGAAATGTTCTTTAAACATCTAAGATTCGTCAACACAACCTCCACCATTGATCCTCCTCATTGTATGGTTCAGATTCAATCTGATATAAGCTTATCAAAAATGGTGGGGAGAACACAATGCCATTCCACTTTAAAATGTCGATGACGTCATCCTTCTTTATCAGAAGCTACGGAATCACCAATCTGGACCCTGAAAGCTGAGTAGGATCGAATCCGCTTTTCTGTTCCTTAGAATACTTCATATTCCATAGAGTATCCTTCGATCCACACTAAAATGTTGATGATGTCATCCTTTCCTTATTACTTTTGTGGATTCCATTCTGGGTAGAACAAGTGCATTAGCATGTGATTGCCAATCTGGGCCCGCCATGGTGCGAAGTAACTCTTTCTCCATTTTGGATAACCTTCAGGATAAAACACCCTACCCTATCACCATTCCAGATCCGAAGTTAGTTAGATAGCCTCTTGTCATGAATCCGCATCTCCATCATTCTAGCATCCCGCTTTGTCATCATTCTAGAAGGGAATACTCCATTCATCCTTCGAGTCACCAATCCACACTTTTTCATCGCTGACATCACCTTTTCCTTGAAACTTTTGTGGATTCTAGATCGCCACCAATCCGGAGCCAGAAACAAGTCTAGTGGAATCGCTTTAAGCATGAAAAAATTACTAAGTGTCGGGTGGGCTCATACCTTCTATTGCGGATCCACTCCAAAGTGCACTGCAAGGTGTGTGGAATGATGACTCTATCCCTTAGGCAAAATTTTGCAAAATTTTACTAAGCATGTGGCCATTTTGGGCCTACATTCTGGCGCCTCCTAGGTGGATTTGCTTGCAAAGCCAATCGAACTCAGAGTCTTATCCATTGGGCCTTAGGAGTCAAATATACTTCTCTTCAAAAAATATACTTTATAGAATAACTTCCATACAAACACTACTCTCTAAAAGTTTTACCAATTTGTTGAGAGAGTAGAGGTTCATATCGAAGTGATGCCAAAAATACATAGCACTTATCCGCTCATACAGAGACTATGTCTGAAATACCAGTTATTGCTACTATCTTCAAAAACTATACACAACTCTACCTCCTTTATAAGGCCTTATTTCAAAGAATGCCTTCACACAAAATCTGCTACTCTATGGGCTTCATGCCTTTATTGCTTATTTCTGACAAATTGTTAGAGTAAAAAATAGAAATACAAAACTTATGTATATGTACAAAACAAAAATGAACTAAGTGTGAGCCCCTTCTGGGCCTATAACTGCTCCATCTTGTTCTCCTTCTTCATGGGCCTCTTCCTCAGCCTCCTCATCTACTTCTTCTTTTGGAGTAGGTATTTTTTGATTACCCTCACCAGAGGTATCTCCAAACAACTGAATCATCAATTCTAGAGATTGTAGAGCCTGTTTCTAGGCTTCTTCAGAGGGATTTGATGTTTCTTTAAGCTGCTTATAAACATACTGTAATTCTCCAACATCTTCATAGTTAGAAGCATTCCCTCTAGTCACCAGATCTTCCATGAGGTCTCTCAACCTAGTACAATCCATGATCAGTCTGGCAGCTTGTTCTTGGGATAGTGGCTCTTCTAAAGAATCAATTCCAGCTTCATCCTATAAATTCTCATTGATGCTTTGTTGGATCTCTTCCATAGATAACAAGTTGTGATCCTCCTTCCAGAGTCCTTTAAAACCAACTTGAATCATTTCCTCATTTATTTCAACAATATCTTTAATCCCCCTCTCCATCCTGTCAACCAGTAGCCAGGCCCTTTGAATTACCTTGTGCTTTTTAACCACTATTTTGGCAGCAACTCTGGCCAGATTCCATTCTTTATTAGGAATTGGTTTAGAAGAATCATTGAGTCTGCTATCAACCAGCCTGTACATCTGTTCTACTAGAATCACCATAGGCTGCAACTCTCCAGTGATTTGATTCAAATATTTCTGAATGGTGGAGAGTAATCGACTGGCATATTCAAGATAATCAATCATAAGTTGAAGTCCTGAACACTTTTCTTGAACCTCAGAAAGCAACTCCTTAATATTTTTCAATTCATCCTTAGAAAATCTTGAGGACTTAGCTTTCTCAATCTGAAGCTGATGCTTTAAGTTCTGAATTTCTTTTTCCTGATCTTCATTCAGCTTCTTCTGTTCTTCTAATTGGTCCTTCAACTTATTGGCCTTTTGAAACTTTTCTTGCCAACCCTTGGCCTCCTTCCTCAGAGCTTTTTCTATCTCCTTTTGATCATTGAGGCTCTTTTTAAGCTTCTCAACCTATTTTTCTAGCTTATCCACCTTCTCTCTGACTATATCATTTTTTACATAGAAGGTATCTAAGTGGGCCTTGGCTATCCCTAGCTCATCTTCAGTAGGGAGCTTGTCAATATCTTCTGTGACCTCCTCCACTCGATAATCTTGAACAATCATTTCAGTCTCAGGTTTACTCACCAGTGGAGTCATAGATCTTGATATCCTCTGCCTAGCAATAGGGTCAACATACATACTTCTTCTTACAACCATCCTGTTAGAAGGCTTAGCAAGCTTCTCTACCCAGTAGTCATTTATGCTCTGAGTGGTTGCCTGCTCCTTTGGTATAGTAAAGGGCTTTGAAAGACCAGCAACTAGGGGAGATACCAAAAACAAAAGGGTGGACTGACTTGTTGTTGGTGGGGGTGAAGATATAGTTACAACAACCTCTATTACAACAGTGGACTCTGTAACTACTGTTGTTGTTGAAATAGGTAAACTCAAAGAAATAGATACATGACTGATAGTGGAATGGGTGGATGTACTTGGAACGCAGTGTCCCATTGATGGTGGTGATGAAAAATATGGAAGTGGAGTGATGGTGGATGTTGAAGTGGAAACCTCAGAAGTGGAAGGTGGGGTTTGAGGTGGCTGT
Source organism: Wollemia nobilis (assembly GCA_028583015.1). Lineage (NCBI taxonomy): Eukaryota > Viridiplantae > Streptophyta > Pinopsida > Araucariales > Araucariaceae > Wollemia > Wollemia nobilis. Next base: position 1,358,723 of record JAQPPZ010003103.1, read on the forward strand.
GACAAAATAGAACTGACCTGTACCTCCATAGCTACTGATGAAACATGGGGTGGACTGTGAGAGAGAGGAGGTACATTTGCCACATCTTCTTGATTAGAAAGGGAGGGAGGTTCCTTTGGGGATTCATGGAGATGAAGAGGAGAAGAGGGATTAGAAGCCATACCTTCACCTACAGATGTAGGGTGTTCTTGTTCTACTTCTATTTCTAGTTGTTGCTCTTGATCAATCAATTCTTTCATGGCCAAATCAGCTACCTCTTTAGCAATTTCCTCCATATCCATTTTATGTTTCTTCAAAATTTCTCTCTCCTCTATTTCTAGGGCTCTCTTAGTCCTTCTATGAACTAATTCAAAAGCAGCCATCTCATCTTCAAAATCTTCTTCCAATACATCTTCTTGCACTACTCCAAAAAGTAGTGATTGCTCAACAATGGGACGTATCTCAATAGATGTTGTAGGGGCAAAAGAAAGTGGTCTGAACCTAAAACTTTCATCCTTCTTCTTCCAGTCAATATCTGTGTCTGGAGGCTATCCTCCTAGAGCTAAATATTTAGGTCTAGATATTGTTTCAATGACTGGGGTACTAACAACTTTTTCCTTAGAATACTATATTTTGCTCATCAACTTAGCCCCCTTAGGAAACTTCTCCACCTGCTCAGTGGTAGGATTAAAAGTCTTCATTACTTTAGCCATTGTCAAAGGAGTTCCTAGCTCTTCTGATTGAGCCTCTTGATCTGTAGGTGGAGGGAGGGATTCAGAGGAATTTTATGGTTTTTCAACCGTTAATACAATGTTCCTGACATCCTTTTACCTCCAAGTCATAATGTTTTTATTATATCTCCTTGAAAATTCTTTATCAATTTTCATTCCAAACTTGGACGTGGGCTTTTCAATCTCAATCCTCATTCTCCACCAATCTGTTATTTTGGCTACATTCCATGGTCCTTTTTCCTTCTCTTCTTCTTCTTCTACAATTTCTTCCTCAGGTTGAGGATCCTTTTTCTTTGTAGACTTAGCCTCAGGTGGAGGACCCTTTTTCTTTGCAGACTTAGCCTCAGGTAGAGGCTCCTTCTTCTTTGTAGATTTAGCTTCAATATTTTCAATTGTAGCTTCTGTAATCCGATGACTTGGCTTATGGTTCGAGTCAAAATCAATAATCTGCTCATAAAAATCCAACCAGGGGGGTAACTGAGCCATATTTGAGACATTCCACTCTAAAAGAGTAGTCTCATCATTATTTCTACCCTATTCAAAGTGAGCCCTGGGCCTCTTTTCAAACTTATAGGCCTTATCTCCATTTAGGGTTTTATTTCTTGCAGTGAAAATACCATCAGGGTCATAACTCCATCTTTGGGGAATATAAAACAGACCTAACCTATCAAGGTATTGGTCAATTTGTTGGCTCTATCCCTTCTTGGTGATGGTGATGTCATCCAAAGTGTGGTGGGTAAGTAAAGACTTTCTCTTCCTTCCAGAGCCATAGTTCGCATCAATGTACTCTACCTGCCTCAGATATTCTAGGGCAAAAAGCCTCTCTATGACGAAATGGGGCAGGAGGAAGGGTTTACCCATGAAACCATACAATCTGATCACAGTACCCTCAGTTAATAAATACCAATCTCCTTCTTGCATCCTTAGTCCTCAGAATCTCCTTGGCCAAGGGTGGCAATCTAGGGCATTTACCATACATTATTTTGAGGGCAGGTCCAAGAAATTCCAAATTGAATCTATAGTAAGATTCACTGCTTCTTAAGTGACTCGTCCAATAATACACCGGTAAGGGCTCTCCATCATTGGTCTTATCCTTGACCAGAATCCACTGCATTCTATCTTTAACAGCAGCATAGAACATCCATACTAGATTTGAGCAATGCCTAAAACTAGGAGCATCAGTGCCCCTCTTCATGCTTACTAGTTGCTCATGTATCCTTTGGGCGAGAAAAGTTGGCCAGTCAAAATAAATCACTCTTGTCCCTTTCTTTCCTGCATCCTTTTCATACATTCTTTCATTAGAAATACAATATGTGATGGCAATTTTCCAGCCATGAACCATTCTATCGGAGTCCAAACCCTCCATACAAGCCAACATAGAGAATAGAATAGGGTTTGTAAATTTATCAATGGAGATGGGGACTTCGGGTAATTTTTCCTAGGGTTTAGTATTAAGCTACTTGTAAACCCAATTTTTAAATGATTCATCGTCATTAGCTCGCATTTCTATGGTCTAAAACCTAGTTTTCTCAGTGACCCTAAAAGGTTTCGGCACTACTGGAGGATCGAACCCTAGGGCAAAGAGTCTATGATAGAAAGAGGTAGTGATACTAAAAAGGGTTTTGCCCTCATGGGTCTTTACTGCTTTAGCCAATGGGTCATAAAAATTTACTATCATAGCTATCAACTCAGGGCATGGATGAACAAAATCACAAATATAAAAAGAGAGATAAGAGAGGATGGAGCATCTACCTTCTATCGATAAAGTGGCCCTCTTCTTGTATCTGTCATTCACGTTCCTTCTCAGTCTTGTCCTTTCCATGATGGTCATTTCTGTGTCCACCATGGCTTTGGATTTATCAAGATATGGTGCCATCGCCTTCTTATCTAGAGTTTCAAACTCCAAAACATCCTTTGAGGTTTCAGTGGGTGATTTCTTAGGAGCCATTTTGGTAGCAGTATGACTTTGTTCACTGTAATTAGCAGCAAATTTTTTATAATATTGCTTCACCTCCTAATAGCTTCATGGTCACCAATGGTTTCCAAATGAGCCTCACGTATGCTCTTCATCACTTTTATCTTCTAGAGCATGCGTATCTTCCACCATTAATGCAGTTGCTACATGATATCTCTGCTGGCACACTTTCCAATCCTTTCCATCATTCACTTCGGTGGCTCGATGGTGGCATCCTATATTTTCATTGGTCAAACTTTCAAATTGTGCTGCCAGCTCATCACACCCCTTCGGCTACTCTTTGATTCTAGCGTGAGTTCATTAGAATTGAATGTGGGAGCATTCTCTAGCCTCCACGTGTCATGTTTGAACTTGTCGTTTGGTTCTGGCTTGATTCCGCTCCGATGGCTTAAGAGCCTTTTGAGTCCGCTTGATACTTAGAAATATTATGCATGAAATTTCACCTCGATTCTGCTCTAGCTATCTTTAGCTTTGGGAGGTCCCCGGATTGGTGCCACTTTTGTTCTTCTTTATGTGGGATAGAAACCTGTACACCATTCCACCGAAATCTGATGCATTTTGATGCGGATTTGAAAGTGGAACGTCGTTCTAGAAAAATTTTACATAGTACTCAGTGCGGAATGGAACATTACTGTGCTCTTGGCCCGTACTTAGTCATTTTTTGTAATTTTTTTCTTTTTTCAAAATATTTTCGAAACAAACCAATTACAAAGTGCAGAAAGAATTCAAAATAGAAATTGCAGAAAGGAGGGGAAATTATTGTACAATATATATACATATGTTACAATGAGCTCACTCCTTACACATAGTAGAGCTTGAGGTGAAAACCATTCACCAGAATGGGTTGTATGTTTCCCTCTGGACCTTCCAACTAGAATACATTAGACTCCTTAGCTTCCACTATTCTGAAAGGACCATCCCAAAAAGAATCAAACTTTTCATGCTTGCCCGATTTTGCTCTATCAACATTCCATCTGAGAACTGAATCCCCAACTTGGAATTTTTTGAACCTGGCTTTCTTATCAAACCATGCTTTAATGTCTGATGAATATTTTTGAAATTTGTCATATGCCTGAGCTCTGCTCTCTTCCAACTGCAGCAAGTGTGTTAACCTAGTCTTCACAGGATCTTCCTCTGACCCTTCTTCTAGACTGACAAGCTTAAGTGCTGGAATCTCTAAATGAATTGGCAACACTGCCTCTTTGCCATATACCAGTGCATAAGGAGAAGTCTTAATGGAATTTTTAATAGTAATCATGTCTACCCATAGAGCTTGGTCCAGCAATAGGTGCCAACTCCTTTTGTTACCTTCAAGAGACTTCCTCAAAATCCTTAATAGGTTTTTGTTGGTAGATTCTGCAAGTCCATTACCTTGTGGATAATAATTTGAAGTATTTTTAAGAGTGATGCCATACTTACTAGAAAATTCAATGTACTTGGCTCCTATGAAAGCTGGGCCATTGTCACTCACCAAGGCTTTCGGGACTCCAAACCTGGAAATCAAATTTTCCATAAAATTGATCACAACCTCCTGGTCTGCCTTCTTGGTAGGAATGGCTTCTACCCATCTGGTAAGATAATATGTGGTAGTTAAGATAAAATTATGCTCTACTAAATAATTTGGGTTGATAACCCCTATGAAATCTAGCCCCCATTGTTGAAAAGGCTCCTCAACCTGTATAGGCTTCAGGGGGGATGAAGCATTTCTTGTTCTTCCAACATACCTCTGACATTTGTCACAAGCCCGGGTAGTTTTGAAAGCATCAATGAATATAGTGGGCCAATAATAGCCTGCTCTTATGATCCTCAAAGTTGTAACCCTTCCTGAGCTATGTCCACCAGCTGATCCTCCATGAAATTCTTCCATGACTCTTTTTTGTTGATCATCCTTTAAACATTTTAGAAGAACTCCATCCAATTTTCTTTTGTATAAGCCCTCTGGTAGTAATACATATTTCAAGGCATGAAGTCTGTATCTCCTTCTTTGAGATGCATTCATATTAGGAGGGCATATTCCAGTTTGGAAATACCTAATCATCTGGTCAATCCAATCAGAATCTACAGTGTGTACTATTTCCACCTGGTTTTCTTCTGTTGCCTAGCAAGTTGTTACCTCTGCCAATGTTGAAGCTTCTGTTAACCCTTGGCACAAGGCTCTACCTCTTACCAGCTTGGTGGGATGTATTTCCATATCATATTCTTGGATTTTGGTAATCCAACCAGCTCTTTTATCTCCTAGATCACCCTACAAGGATAAAACTCCTTACATCTGGATGGACTACATATACCAGGGTCTTGCTTTGTACTAAATATTGTCTAAATTTTTTTAGTGACTTCATCACAACAAATACTTGCCTTTCAATAAAGTTGTATTTGACCTGATAATCATGCAGTGTCTAGCTCCAAAAGAACACAGGGTGTTCATCCCCTTGATCATCTTTCTGGGTGAGTACTGAGGCATAACTCTCTTCAGCTCCATATGCATAAAGAATAAAATATTTGCTAAAGTCTGGATTTATCAGTACTGGAGTTGTTGCAATGGATTGCTTGATGACCTCAAAAGCCTATTTCCTAACCTCAGTCCATTTGAACTCAGCCTTTTTCTTGAGAAGTTCAGATATAGGCCTTACCTTCTATGCAAAATTAGAAATGAATTTCTTGACAAAGTTGATTTGGCCTAGGAAAGACTGCAAAGTCTTCTTATTCGTAGGCAAGGGAAGAGCAAGAATTGCTCTAATCCTATCTGGGTCTATGGCCATACCTTATTTTGAGACCACATGACCTAATAGTTTTCCCTCATGGATTGCAAAGAATGACTTCTTAGGATTGAGTGAAATACCAAATTCTCTACACTTTTGAAAAACTTGTTCCAAATGAGACAGATGATCCTTTTTATCATGAGAAAACATAGTCATGTCATCTAGGTAAATCAGAATAACTTTGTTGATCAGTGTTCCAAAGGCATAATCCATGGCTCTCTGAAATGTAGCTCCTGCATTGGACAACCCAAAAGGCATTCTCTGGTAGGAAAATGTACCTCATTTTGTGGTAAATGTTGTTTTGAACTGGTCCTCATATTTTACCCAAATTTGGTTGTATCCAGAGTAACCATCCAATAGTGAGAATCTCTCTGCTCCTACCACTACCTGTAAGATCTGATCAATCTGAGGGAGGGGGTAGTGATATTTAAGGGATGCTTGATTCAGATTTCTAAAGTCTACACATAAGCGTATATCCCCATTCTTCTTTCTTACGGGTACCAAATTGGCTACCCAAGTGGAATGTTTTATTGGGTATATTATCTTGGCCTTTAACAACTTTAAGAGCTCCTCTCTCATAATGGCCTCTATCCTCGGATTGACAGGCCTCTGCTTCTACCGGAATGGTTTTGCATCAGGCTCTAACTCAATAGTATGTTGGATAACCTTTTTGTCATACACCTTAAGGTCCTCATATGACCAAGCCACAATGTCTGGGTATTTCAAACATAGAGCTTTAATATCTTCTACTTCCTCAGGTGAACATTGGACTCCAACATTCAGCCTCTTTTCTATTTTGACCTCTACTTCTTTATAAAAATTTTCATTGACCTTCACAGCTCTGACTTTCTTTCTGTCCTCATTATCAAACAAACTCTCAAGGGTGACCAACCCTCTTGGGATATGATTGTTTCTTAGTTGGATAATGTCTTGCTGATCAATTTCCTCCAAATTCTCCTCTTGGACAGTTGAGAGACATGCTTCTCTTACCAAAAAGTCAAGAATTTGTTCATCACTTTCAAAAACCTGCCAGAAAATCTGCTTGTCTGGTACTACAGGCCTGAAAATCATTTTAATTCCCTTGGTCTTCTTGGTTCCAAAGTCTACAGAAGGGTTGAAGTTAGCACCCTTTATTGCTAATGAATCAGCCAAGGTATTCTTTTCTCTAGGAACAAAGTTTAAATTTAGGGCATCAAATGATTCCATTAGATCCCATACCCTATTTTTGTAAGCTTTCAAGTAATGATGCTTACCCCTCCTCCCCCCCCCCCCCCCGCCGACTAATACCAACTCACCCTATATATTCTAAATATATAGGCCCCCCCCCTCCCCCTCCTTCTCTCCCCCCACGCCCCGCCTCTTCTCCTCGCGGGGGTGGGCTGGGCCGCGCCCGGCGGCGGCGCAGACATTTTTCTCTCCCCCCTCGGGGGGGGGGGGGCCCCCCCCCCCCCCCCCCCCCCCCCCCTCCCCCCCCCCCCCCCCCGCCCCCCCCCCGTCCTCCTTCTCCCCCGGGCGGGGGGGGGGGGGGGGTGTAGTTTTTTATTTCCGTGGTCGGGCCCGGCCTACCCCCACCCCCCCCCCCCCCCCCCCAAAACACTCCACACCCCTCCCACGGCCCCCCCCCCCCCCCCCCCCCCCCCCCCCACCCCCCCCCCCCCCCACCCCCCCCCCCAACCACACAACACCACACATCTTCTACAAACTCTACAATAGGAGCCGCCCCCGCGGTCCCCCCCCTCCCCCTCCTCCCCCACACCAGAACCCCCCAAGACCACACCCCCACCACCCCCCCCCCCCCCCCCCCCCCCGCCCCCCACGCACAAAAAAAAAAAAAAAAAAAAAAAAAAACACCAAAACACCCCCCCCCCCCCCCCCCCCCCCCCCCCCCCCCCCCCCCCACCCAACCACAACAAAAAACCACAAACACCCCCCCCCCCCCCCCCCCCCCCCCCCCCAACCCACCCAAACAACTCCATACCCATATCTTCACAGACTACTTTAGGCATTATTGTAGTTGATGCTCTTGAGTCAATCATACAATTTTGGACTACCCAACCTTCCATTCTTAGGGATATATAGAAAGGGGGGGCTTATTCTTTAGCACAACAGGTGTCATTTCTTTATTTTTTGATGGCATACTAAGGATTGTAGTGGCCAACCTATTCTATGGGTTTTTGTTGAGGGAAGCTTTAAGTAAGTCAATCTGACCAGGAATGAATAGAGTGTCATACAAGCTAGCTTTTGAGGGGATTCTCTTCATTTCTTCAACAATGTTGTATTCATATTTAGTCAAAGAGAGTTTTTCCAGTCCTCTTTCTGGCTCACCATATCTTCTTTTATATTTTTGGGTGGCCTCTAACCTTTGTCTTTTAGTAATAGAGGGGAACCTAAGCCTTTCTTGATCTTCACCTTTAGATCTCATTTGGTCTCCCTCTGTTTCCTTTTCTGGTCTCCTAGGAAGACTATCTATATTCTCTTTCCCCTTAGCTAGAGGAATAGGGAAGGTATCACTGCTTTGTGGAAGGGAGTCTACTTTCTTCTGAGAAGGGACTTGGAAATGCCCCATTTTTTGTGGATCTACTTGCAAAGCTTTCTTCCCAGACCTTGTCATAACAGCAATTGGACCTTCCTCATCCAGCTCTTTTCCAACCATGATTTGATCCGGGTGCCATAACATATTGACTCTTCCCTTTTGATTTCTTTTAGCTTGATCCATAGCTTGTTGAACATGGTGTTGATACATCACACAAGACTATGAATCATGAGGGTCATTGCATACTAAGCACCAAATATTTGCAAGAGTAGTATCAGAAGAGCATTCTGGCTCCTCATATGCTGCATTCACCCTAACCCCAGTACTGTTACTAGGACCAGGTCTCTGATATTTGTTTACATATGGGAATATCCTCTATTGTGATCTTTCCTGATCTCTTTTTTCCATTGAATTTATTCTATTGCTCAGAGTTTTTAGAGTATTTTGTATATCAAGGATAGCATAAAGCTCCTGAGATGGTTGAGAAGGAAGAGGAGGAAAAGGGGCTACAGAAGGTGTTGACCTTGGTTGAGGGATTGCATTCATCTATGGATATGGGGATGATAAAGAAAGTGGATCTATGTAATATGGGTTGGCTGCTAGACTCTGACTATTAGTGGTTTCTGTGTTATAAGGTAACACAGTTTTGGGAGGAAGTCTTCCAACATTGATCAGGGTGTTTTCAGCATGCACTGCTGCATTATAAACTTGGGGGAAGGTTTCTACTCCTGATTGTTGTGTCTGCAGCCCAAGATCTGATCCAAGAGCTCGGATATAATACATATAGGCTAAACATGTAGTTGGTCTAGCTGTGGGGGGAATTCTTTTCCATGTTCTACTAAATCTCAAATTGAAATCTGAGACAGTTTCTTGCTGATTTTTCTGCATAGATGTAAACTAATTAAGCAGAGAAAAGGGATCAGTAGATTCATTGAATTCTTCCACAAAAGGCTCTACTAAATCTTGCCAAGATGTGATGGTATTATCTTCCAGAGTTCTAAACCAATGCAATATCTTTCCTCTGAAGGACAGAGCTAGAATTATGACTATAATATTTTCTTCCTTTATGTTGTGGATTGCTGCCAGATTCAAGATATCTTGGCAGTGCTCATAAGTTATTTTTCTAGATCCATCATAAGTGGGGATAGCCTTAGATACATCCTGGGGAATGACATCCATTTGGGCTAATCTAAGGGGACCGGTTGTGTTCCAGCTAGGGTACTTCTGTAATGGCTGATTAGGAGCCACATTTTATGCCATATTTCTGACTGTAGGTCTTATTGGGGGAACTATTTGGTCTTCTTCCAGAAGCTCTTCTTCTCCAAGAAAATCTTGATCCAAACTTTTGGCAACAACAACCCCTCTGTAAGGTAACTCACAGTAAAAATAGGAATTAGGGTTATTCCTTTTGAAAGACCTGGTATACATGAAAGGACACTGGTCTATAGGGATAATTCTTTTTCTGGGTTTAATGACCAGGGAGTCACCAGGTGAACTTTCTTTTCTCCGCTTATAAGGTCAAGATAATTCACCAAATCTTGATTCCTTCGGGTTGAGATAACAATACTCATTAGATGGGTTTCGTGTTCCTTGTGAACTGGTCCCATCGGGCGTGCCAAAAACTATTGGGCATTGAATTGCACCAAGTTTTCACTCGATACTACGGCTGTCTATATTCCTATTTTTTGTCCAAGCTTGCACCCGATAGCTACAGCTCAACACTCAACATTGGATGGACCAAAATAGGGGTTTTCGATCCAACCTCTAGAGTAGGTTGGTTCCTTGTCAACTTAACAGGTTGTTGACACAATTATGCTCACTTAGGGTTTGAATTTTAGGGTAAGAGAAGGTTAGGGTTAGAGAAATGAGAATAATAGTGGATGGATAGGTTAACAACATTGCAACACCATAGAAAGCTCCCAAAAACCAAACCAAAGATACATAACTCAGACCAACATTATCTCAAATTAGATTATTCCTCATTCATTAATGCACAACAAAGAAATATTGCAGCAAGCAATTTCAATATCTAGGCAATGATAATCCAAATAAAAAAATTCACCAAAACCTAGATTTTATAGAAATGCACTTCCTAACAATACATAACAAACTCAGAAGCAGATTTCAATTACTTTAACAACTAGTAATCCATTAATTAGGTACAAACTAACCATTCAAGCATTTACATAAATACAACTAAAGAATCTGAACCTCTGATATCAAGCATGAGAACATATATTTGAGGCGAAGATCAATGTAATGCTCCTTCCATTAGCTTTTTAGGAATATTTATAGTAGTACAGGCAAACACGCTAGAGCCAACCCTTAAAAATGAGGGTTCGACCTCTACTTATAGTTTTGCAAAATTAAAATAACAAGAAACATTACAAAGATCTTATTTTGACAACATAGCAGAGAGATCTAGCTGGCATCTGCTTACTGGTTCATCCTCTAGGAAATCCATTGAAAATGGTCCGCCATGGTAGCTCGGGTCTCTGCAACTTGTTGGTCACTTGGTAGAACTAGAGTTTAGGCCATTGGAAGTCATTCATTACCATCAATTTTTCTTGGAGGCCATCTACCATTGTCGATCTATAACCACCTCTAGTTTGATCTTCTAAAAAACCCTCGATGCTTCATCTTCCAACTGACTATTCCAATCCTGGTGAATAAATGTTCTTTAAACATCTAATATTTGTCAACACAACCTCCACCATTGATCCTCCTCATTGTATGGTTCAGATTCAATATGATATAAGCTTATCAAAAATGGCGAGGAGAACACAGCGCCATTCTACTTTAAAATGTTGATGACATCATCCTTCTTTATCAGAAGCTATGGAATTGCCAATCCAGACCCTGAAAGCTGAGCAGGATCGAATCTGCTTTTTTGTTCCTTAGAATACTTCATATTCCATAGAGTATCCTTCGATCCGCACTAAAATGTCGATGATGTCATCCTTTCCTTATTACTTTTGTGGATTCCATTCTAGGCAGAACAAGTGCATTAGCATGTGATTGCCAATTCGGGCCCGCCATGGTGCGAAGTAACTCTTTCTCCATTCCGGATAACCTTCAGGATAAAACACCCTACCCTATCACCATTTCGGATCCAGAGTTAGTTAGATAGCCTCTTGTCATGAATCCACATCTCCATCGTTCTAGCATCCCACTTTGTCATCATTCTAGAAGGGAATACTCCATTCATCCTTCGAGTCGCCAATCCACACTTTTTCATTGCTGACATCACCTTTTCCTTAAAATTTTTGTGGATTCCAGATCGCCACCAATCCGAAGCCGAAAACAAGTCTAGCGGAATCGCTTTAAGCATGAAAAAATTACTAAGTGTCGGGTGGGCTCATACCTTCTATTGTGGATCCGCTCCAAAGCACACTACAAGGTGTGCGGAATGATGACTCTATCCCTTAGGCAAAATTTTGCAAAATTTTACTAAGCATGTGGCCATTTTGGGCCTACAGTTATCAATCTTGATCTTTCCCTTTTCAATTAGATCTTGCATAATATTATTAAACCTATACCAAGTCTTTATGTCATGCCATTTCTACCAATGAAATTTGTAGTATAGATGCTCTCTGTAGTTTCTAGGTTTTGGCTTATTAGGATCTTTAGGCTTCATTTCCTATAATGTGAAATCCTATGCATCATACAACTTCTTGAAGATGTATGAATATGGTTTAGGTAATGGGTTATTAATGTGTTTAGGCTTGTATTGATGCTATTGATTTTTTTTAGATTAAGCTTGGTTTTGCAGCTGTTGTGGGGGTGGAACCACTTGAGAAGTATGTTGTTAAAGTTGCTATTGTTGTTGCGGGGGTTTTTGCACTTGGACTTGGGCTTGTTGGATTTTCTATGAAGGTTGGCCCAAGACTACTTGATTAATCTGGATATCCTTGGATTGGCCATGTTTATTCCTATTTTTATTCTTGTTCTATCATTCTTTATTTTTCATCTTGATCTCACCCTCTTGAATTTTAGTCTCTTCTATTACTTGGGCTTAGGTGAGTGCTTCTTTGAATTTTTTGTATTTTTATAGTTGTAATAACAAGGAGATAGGCTTGGCACAACTCCTTGTGAACATTCATATTAATTATACCATAAAGAGGGAGAATGGCAATTTTGTCATGATCAGCCTCCAATGATTTCCAAAATCATAGACTGACTCATCGTCATATTGTTGTAAATTTAGCAAATCGGTCAATGTTATCTTCTTTTTTTATGTTCAGGGAGAACCCCTCCAAGAATTGGTCTGCTAGTTGTTCAAAAGTATAGATATTTTGATGTGATAAATGGTTGTACCAATCTAGGGTATCTCCACCAAAATTCTAAGGAAAAGTATGGAGCATGAGTGCATCATTATTTTTATTATAAAACATGCATTAATGAATCTAGTCACAAGCTCTCAAGGGTCCTCATCCCCCTTGAATTTATCAAAATTTGATATTTGAAATTCTATTGAACAGGGCGATGATGGTACTAAAGAATGAATTGGATGATTGAGTAGCTACCTTAGAATTGGTTTTTGGTATTTCATACCTGATTTTTGCATGGCTAGGCCATCAATCTGATTTTGCAAATATTAAAATTTTGGATCTTCTAGATGGTTAAAACCCTAGTTGGTTTGTTGCTTCTAGTAATAATGTGCATTATTAGTAGGCTTATGTTGATGTGGGATGTTAGCATGGAATGGATTATGGAATGGTTTTTTATGATGATTTTGATGGTGATGAGGGGATAGAGATATGATGGCATGCTGACTTGAAGAGTTGGAATACATTTGATAAAGTGGATTAGTGGCTATGTTTGTGGTTGGGTATGCAACACCCAATATGGATCTTGAGTGAATAAGGTGTGTGGTTGAGATATGGATGGTTGGTTTTGATTCATTTTCTATGACTACTGCTATGAATTGAGATTAATTATTTGATTAACATTATTCATTATCAATTTTTGTAATTGTAGGAAGGCTTGTTGCATGGAAATCACAGATGAAGATGTTATGGCCATGTAAGTGGTAGATGATTGTGCCAATTGGGTGGTAACCATGTTAGTGGATGTAGGTAGAGGGTAAGTGGTAAAGGGTATTATCGTTGAATGGGGGATGTCATGACGCATGGGATCCATAGGTACAATGGATGGAATGGATACAAGGATATATGAAGTAGCATTAATTGATGCTTTGTAGAGGGGGTTAGTACAAATGATATTTTTATTTCGAAATATGAAGGGTTTTTGGTTAGATGATGGTGGTAGCAGTCGGTTCAAAGAGTGGATTTGTAAATATTTTTTTGACCAACTATAGGTGTGAGAAGGTGGCTTCCTGATGTAATGAGGGAATGGTACAATATGGAATAGTAAGTAGAGGTAAGGATGGAAATACCAAACTAACTGCATTTAGATATAGCCTAATGATATCCATGTCCACATATGTGATACGACCATCTGATGACATGGGTGGCATGAGTAGCCCTATGCATCATATCTATATCTGAGATAGGGGCACCACTAGATGGCTCAAAATTTAGGTTCAAGGATATAGTAGGGGCTATTCTAACTTTCCCTACCATCAAAGTGTTAGGACCCTAACAAGACAGAGATGGAGGCTCCATGGAAGAAAGTAATTAACTCTGAATTTGGGCTAACTTTCTGGATTGGATTCTAGTTGTTACCATATGCTAATGGTAGTATGAGGTATAAAACATGAATATATGTGTGTGAATGTGTGATGGAAACATAAGCAAGCAACATGCAAAGCAAACAAACAAACAAGTTTGTTCCTAATGTTTTGCAAATTTTGATTTTATTTTTGATTTTTGATTTTTGATTTTTGATTTTTTTTTTGAAAAGTTTTTGGTAAGTGATGTGCAATGTTTAACCCTAAAATTAATCTATGGATTTCACCTAGATTCTCTCACACACTAACTTGGTGATGAAGTCCAAGTTCTGAAACCAATCAAGACTTGGTGATTAAGTCCAAGTTGTGAAACCAATCAAGACTTGGTGATGAAGTCCAAGTTGTGAAACCAATCAAGACTTGGTGATGAAGCCCAAATTTGATGAGGGAGTCTAGGTTCTACCAATCCTCACCCAGTTCACCGTGGGTAGTGATACACCCTCTAAAGAGGAATGTGTGTTATTTTCCATGGATACGATGGTTCTTGGACCAGTATTGGCCAAATAATAGGGTAATTTTTTTGGGATTGGTGATGAAGTCCAACCTTACCAATGTTCATGTGCAAGTGTGTGATGGCTTTTTTTATTATAGTGTGATGCAAGCTACCATGAAATTATATTTATTACCTACATATAGAAAAAAAAAACAAACAAGTGCAGACAAAAATAGATCAACGGTCGAATGGCTAATTTTAGGTAGGATCTACCAAAGTTTTGGAATACGAAGCCAACCACAATGGGTGGTCAGGTCTATTCAACCATAACTATGCAGTTAGCCAACCATGTGTGCATGTTTAGGAGTTCCTAATTGTGGACCTATGGTTTTGACTATATACCAAAAAATAAGGTAGAGTAGGCCTGAAACCCTAAATGTGCCTAGATTATTATTAATCAAGCTTATGCAAATGTTCTTATGACTAAATCTAAAATGCAAATTTCTTTGATTTCCTTTTTTTTTATATGCCTAGCCTATGACCTAGATGCAAACAAGGGAATAAAATGACCAAGACTCCTATTTAGCCTAATTAAATCCTAAAGCAATAGAAAATAAAGGAGGGTTTTGGATGTATGAACATGTGATCATTTTGTTGCTCCCTCCAATTTCTTCAATCATCGATCTATGGTTCTACAATGATCCAACCGTTGGTGTGTGATTCTGTCGAAGTCTAGCTATTGGTGCATGGTTCTATATAATTCCAAACACTGGTCCATGGTTTTTTAGGTCTGTAACCCCATGCACATGGTTGCTAAAGCATAGGATCAAATTGATACGGGCTCTAGATCCATCAATTTTAATTTTTAATCTTCACATGATCGAGCTCCAAAAACTTACAATTAAAGAAAGATAGATCAATTAACAAATTTTAACAAGGCAATGACATTTAGAATCCTTAGGAGGTCACACTGTGATCACCATATCTATAGAAAAAATAACTGAATATAAAAATATATGAAACATATAGAAGAGATTGCAATGTGAAAAATGATTCTCTTTATTTTAATATAGGGGAGCCTGAATCTCCTAATTTTATAATATTGTTGCTTACCCCAATGTGTTAGGGGAAGTATTACAATAATCTCTTTTCCTAAGTACAATGCTTTAATAAAGGGGTATTCCAACTCTTTAGCAAACTATGGTGTGTTCTTCACTCCTCTACTACAAATCCAAGGGTGAGTGGGCTTCTGGTATTCAACAATGGAGCCACTTTGGCTTCAATAGCTCTCCAAGTACCTATCTCCTTCACACATGGAATTCAAACAAGGGTCAGTAAGACCTATTGATCAAGGTAGCAAATATCACTACAAAACCCTAGTTGTGGAAACGAGAAATGTAGTACAAAAAACAAAGAAATAAAATTTGAAATGCCCTTTTGAAAATCAAATTATCGATCCATGCTTGTCGGTTCTTTTTTTTTGTGTTCTAATTAACCACGAGTGCATGGTTATGGCTGGTCAACCATGGGTGAGTGGTTGGAAAACCACCAAAGGGTGGTCATGACTATGTAACCATGGATAGGCAATTGAGGCTGATTGGCAAAAAACTCCAAAAATGGTACTCTAGGGCTTTGAATATCTGATCTCCTTGGGATGCATGCAAGCTCCTAGTATGATTTTTATAGTCTAATGGTGTATATTCTCAGCCTCCTTTGTTTGATGGGGTAGGGTTGCTTTTTTAGGTATTTTTAATGTTTTGGAGGGAAAGGGAGGTGGAAAGCTAAAATTACCAAGTGGCAATCCAGGGATACCAAATGGAAGGGGTAATTATAGTGATTCACCTAGCGTGTCTCACTTAAATAGGGTGATGTGGATAATGGGTGAGTGCAATTGTAGTGAGGTGTAAGGGATGTTCCATGTGAAGGGAAAAGGAGAACATGAGTGTGTGAGATGTGGAAAGGGGAGGGGTAGTGGTGGCTAGAACACATGTCTAGTGATTAGGCAAGGTATCCTAAGGGGATTTTCAATATTTTTAAAAACTAAAAAGTAGGATAATGTGCAGGATTTTATACACCTAAGTTTAAACTTAGGCATATAAATTTATTATGTAGTATTATGATGTATAATGTGGGTGAAATGTGCAATACTTTATGGTAAAGCATAAATGCCTAGGTTTTGGTATCTATAGTTTTAACACCTCATAAAACCTCTATAGGTACACTATTCAACCCTATTCTATCTTCTCCTAGTATTGTAGATGTGGTAGTATGACTTAATGTTTTTTATTATTAGCTTTAGCAACTCATTCTCCCCCTCACCATTAGCCTAGTCTCTTACTCCATTCTATGATACTCCTCTCTTTAGTAGTTGGCTCATGCTTTGACCTCCATCATTTATAAGAAGGCCCATAGCTAGATATCTCTTATGAATGGTTTTAAATTTTATATTGTGTTACCCTATACAACAAAGTTATGTAGATACAACCTGCACAATAAACTGTGGTGCTCTATGATGCTTTTGAATAATAGTGTACAAAAAATATTTTTGGTGTCTCCATATCATATAATGAATCTAACAACACCTTCAAAATTTTGAATAAGATCCATCACTACCATAACATAAGTGTGTTCAATAAGGATGGACTCTTGAACTCCATTAGGTTTGACACTAGCCACCTTACCACACTCCTCTACACTTGTAGTTGCTCAAATTTAGATCTTAATTTTAGCTTTCTCATCTTTCAACTCTTAAATTTTTTATCCTTTTCTTCTATTATATCTCTAGACTATGATTTTTTATGATTAATCCCCCATATTTTTATATAATTTTCCTTATCTCCCCTATTCTTATTCTTTCTCACCTACCACTGGTATCATGGTCTATGTCATCAATTCTACCAAATGTTAAAGCATTCCTACCACACTAGTAACTACAATAGCATTGAATTATTCTTGGCCTTCAAGTGATCTTGCTTCTAGATTCTATAAAGGACCTACCCCTACTTCATGTGTTCTTTATTTTCCTTCCTTTGTCTCTTGTAGAAATCGTAGTAGTTATATTATTGTCCATGTTGGTCAAGACTCTGCATCCCCTTTCCACCATGCTATTTTTATCTCCAATCCTATAATCCACCCTTAGGGTTCCTACATATGCTTCTCCAATTTTGCCACCTCTTTAGACATTATTTATTTTTTCTTTTCAACAGTCATTTGTCTTGCTAGATCCTCTAACTCCTTAGATCTCACTTCCTTTATTTCCTTTCTTTATGGGCTCTACTCTATAACTATGACTTCTCTACTTGCTTCTCCCATCTCCCTAGACACGCCTTAGGGTTTTTTTCAATGTCTAACTCTTTCCACTTGTTCCCCCACTTATTCACTTGTTGTTGTCACCTATTGTATTTCCCTCCTATACACCTCCCTTATATCACATCCTCCTACCAGCCAACTTTTCTACATTAGCCTCATTCCCCTTAACCAATCTACTATTAGCAATTTTATTAATCTATGGTGTGGCATGATCCAAACACTATCATATTATCTATAGAAAGCACTCATCCTTTCTATCACTTAGAATATTCAATTTGTATTCCTCCACATCTTCCACCTAGTTTACATATAATAACCTAAAATTATGTCCCATCACTATCAAAAATTGACCATTTTTTATAAAATATTTTAGGCAATATAGTGTGATGACATCATAAAGTGCTAGTAGAGAAATCTGCAACATTATCCAATCATTAAAAATATCATATATATTATGCATGAGTCAATAAAAATGCCTCATGTGTATGCTATGTCAATAGTGACTCCCAAAATTTCCTTTGACCCTCAGTCGATAATCCCATCATCCTCGCTATCACTACCTCTATGGCCTTAATCTCTAAGCCTCATACATCATGCAAATTCATCGTAAAATCTTTAATTGTATTGGCATAATACCCATTTAGGTGAAAAATAAGCCACCCAACCTACCTAATCTAATGTCACCTTTATCTCTATGCATTTTGGTATTTTTTCTAGATCTATTGGCTCTTGTTGAATCACCTTGACCACCATTTTCTACAAGTTAACTTTCACCTTCACATTACAAATTACCATTTTTTTAATAGCCTTGGAACCATTTCCAATGCATAATTGTTTCCTTCATGTTATTAGAATCATACCCTATATAATGATACTTGTCTAACCAATTTCATGTCCATCCTTGCATTTTAATCTTCTAACTAGTCTTAAATCATATGTCGTAATGGTCCTATCATGTTCCTTTTTGGTGAAGTAGATTTATTAAGTTATTTTTCCTTCATGTTTTATGTCTCTTTTCTTGTGTAATTCCACTTATTTTACTCTCTTTTTTCCTACCATGTGACACCTTCAAACTAACCACTTCATTTTCCTTTCAATTTCTTCCAAAAACCATTTCCCCTTTCCGTAGAACTCAAGGAGGAACTACCTTAGTAGGTTATAGTGTTATGAACCATAGTTCTCCTTTTTGTAAGATGACTGTTTCACCTATGAAAGACATAAATAATGTTTCTTCACAAGTATCCCTTGCAAAATTGGGGTACTTTAGTTTTTTATGTTTCCATTATACTATTGTATGCATTAAAAAGGGACAAAATGTGGATACCCAATTTAATTCACCCTCAGCTTGCTCAACTAATATCTTAAAACTTGGGGAAAACATGTCTTTCTACACATTATTAATTTTACAAAACTTAGTGTCCATGACCTCTTGGAGGACCACTTGTTCTATTTGCACTACCTGATCCTATCGACACTACCCAAATATTTTCATGCTAAGGAATAGGATTTTCCATTGTGAAATTGGATTTATATAATGGCTCTTATAGTATAGATTTACCTCCTTTAATGAAAATTCACTTCCACACTATATAGTGGTATCTAAATTTATTAATTCATTATCGAATTTATGGATACTTAATTGAGATACCCTTCTGATACATAGGAATGTTAACCAATAGTTTTCTGATAGTGTGTGCAGTTTTCCTCTCTATTGCATATCCCCAAGACTTCTAGCATATGAAAAGAATGAAAAAACATGGTAAACATAGTACTATAAAAGGTTGAGTATGAAACCAATGTTCTATAATGTAGTCAATAATAAATATTCTCAATTTACCTACTAAAAATGGCTTGGATGAGAGTGCTGATTGAAATCTTCATGCTTTAACCAGAATAGGAAAAAATCCTAGAATATTTTCCTAAACCTTTTAATTTCTAACTAGTTTTAGCAATAGACCATGGCCACTTTAGCAAACCTATCTCAATCACCCATACTTGATCATGACAATGTACTCAAAATAGTTGTCATGCCCATCCATCTTGGATCAAGGCCATGATATAATGTAGAAAATGGCTCAAATTGATGGCATGTCTTCTACAATAGTATAGAGAAGAATTTTTAAATTTTATCTATAAATACCCCACCTAAAAAATAGGACAGGTAATGTCAATAAACTAATGCTCACGTTAAAAAAATATTATCAAATTCTTGCTAGATACATCTACTAATGAGTAATAACTTATATAATCTTCTCTACCTGGTCACTTTCATACTTTTAATAATTATAGTGTATTAGCCTCATTAACATTTTATTGTTATAGTCTTATTTTGATTACAATTTGTATGCCTCCATCCTTTATCACTTTTATTTATTTTTGAAATCATTGTAAAGGGAAATGAGGATTTATTGTAGGGTGTATATTGATATAATTCCTCTTAATTCATAAAGTCCCCATAAATTCTAACACCTTTTGTTGTCTTTTAGTAGATACCCTCATAATATTTCTTCTATAGGTGATATTCTATGTTAGCAAAACTTGGGCAATGACCAACAACTAAATTGAGTGTAAAATATTGGTATACTAAATATTTACTATATTTTTCATTGCCTACCATACTTTACCTATTTTATTTCATAATCTAAGTTTTATTTCATAGTTACTATGGTTGGATAATACATTATTTTAGTTACTAGCTTTGTTACTTTATTCTAAAAATGAACAAATAAGTTTGACCCAAGATAAAATAAACCATAGGTGTTCACATGTAATTATTTAGTATATTCCCTCTTTATATCATACATATATCGTTTCCATGTCAATTTAAGTAAGGGTGATTAATCTGCCCAGGGGTAGGTGTTTTTTCATCCTTAAAGTTGTATATCTACAATAAATTAGGGAAAGAAACAATTGATCATTTACTTTAACCTATTAACTGATAGGACTAAAAAATAAGGCACACATTATTTAAAAGTTATCTTACAATATATAAGCATCAATCTTAGGAGGGATATATGACAAGTGTCATAAGCTCCACTCCAAGTGTCTTTCAGAAGACACCACTCCAACTCAAACTGAAGACAAGGACAAGTGGCAGAAGACAAATGTCAACTTCGTCAATTATAGGCATAGTGCACATTATAACAATAATAATATTCTAACATTCCCCCTTAATGTGCACTATCCTAAAAAGATAAGTCAACATTAGATAACATTCCCCCTTAATGTTGACTTCTTTTACATAGATATAGAAAATTGCTAAACTGAGAAAACTTGTCTTTCCCAAGTGACTTGGTGAAGATGTCTGCTACTTGATATTGAGTTGGTACATACTCCATGTGTATAATGTCTTCTTGGACCATTTCTCTGATGAAGTGATGATGGATCTCAATGTGTTTTTTTCTAGCATGGAAAACTGGATTCTTGGTCATCTTGATGGTACTTTTATTGTCACAATATATATATGTTCGACCATGTATGAATAGCCCAATATCTTGAAGTAATTGCCTCAACCATATTGCCTCCTTAGTTGCCTCAACTTCTGCTCTATATTCAGCTTTTGTTGAAGATAATGAAACTGTGTTCTGCTTCTTTGTGCTCCATGAAATAGAGCCCTAGCCCAATTGAAAGCAATAACCTGATGTGGATCTTCTAGTTTCAGGACAACTAGCCCAATCTGAATCTGTGTAGCCAACCAATGAAAAATCATCACTTGATGTATAGATAAGGCCATGATGAGGTGTGGCCTTGAGGAATCTCACAATCCTCTTAGCTGCTATCCAATGGCTCTTCTTAGGATCCTGCATGAATATGGAAATAAGGCCAATTGAATAGCAAATATCCTGGTCTAGTTGAAGTTAAGTAGATCAAACTTCCAACTAGCTTCCTGTAAAGGGTACCATCAACCCTTTCTTCATCATCACTATTGACCAATTTCAACCTGGTTTCCATGGGAGTGAGAGAGGGCTTACACTCCTCCATGCGAAACCTCTCCAAAATAGACTGAATGTATTTAGCTTGTGAGATAAAAATCTTACCAGGTTGTTGCCATACCTCTATGCCTAAGCAATAGTGGAGGAGGCCTAAATCTGTCATCTCAAAGTTCTTGCATAAGTCCTCCTTGAGCAACCTTATTCCTTCTATGTCATCACCTATAATGAGAAGATCATCCACATACAATGTAACCAAAATGATGTGGTTCCTCCAATGTTTCACATAGAGAGTAGATTATGCTACAGATCTAGTGAAACCAAGGTTGAGAAAATAGGAGTCAATCTTTGCATACCAAGCTCGGGGTGCTTGCTTCAACCCATATAGAGCTTTATTTAATCTGAGGACTTTGTTTTTTTGGCCTTCAACTGTGTACCCTGGTGGTTGTTTCACATACACTTCCTCCTTCAAATGACCATTGAGAAATGCACTTTTGACATCCATTTGATATATTGGCCAATGTTTTTGAGCTGCCATAGCAATAACTATCCTGATTGTAGTCATCTTAGCCACAGGAGCAAAGGTCTCCTCATAATCAATTCCCTCTTGTTGCTTATAGCCTTGAGCTACTAGGTGAGCCTTGTAGCGATCTAGTGAGCCATCTGCTTTATATTTTGCCTTGTATACCCATTTTGTGCCAATGGTATATTTTCCTTTGGGTAAATCAACTAACTCCCAAGTGTGATTTTTTTCAATGGAATCTAATTCTTGATCCATGGCATGAACCCATTTAGGATCACCAAGTGCTTCTTTGACATTAGAAGGTTCAGGTTGGCTAAGGACTTTGGCCATTAGGGCATAATTCACTTGGTGTCTTAGGGTTGAAGGCCTTTTACCTGTATAGGTGGGCAAATGATTTTGGGCTTCATCTATTGTGGCTTGAACCCACTTGGGTAAAGGATTGGATGATGTTACTTGATCATATAGGAGGAGGAGATGGAGGACATGGATCATTTGTAGGAAGTTCTTCTTGTGGATGAATTTCTTGATTTATGAGTGAAGGAGAAGGACTAGATGATATTGTATGCATGAATGGAGCAACTATTTCATTAGTTATTTCTAAAGTGGGGGCCTTAGGAGGATTAGATGGGGGATACTCATGAAAGGTAACATCCCTAGATAAAATGATTTTCTTGGAAATAGGTTCATATAATTTATATGCATTGGCACTATCACTATAGCCAACAAAGATGCATTTTTGGCTCTTATCATCAAACTTCTTCCTTTTCTTATGAGGAATATGAGCATAGGCATCACATCCAAAGATTCTCAAATGGCCCACATAGGGCGTCCTTCCACTCCATGCTTCTTCAGGTGTTCTTTCATGTAAGGCCTTTGTGTATGACCTATTAGTCAAGTATGCAGTAGTAAGAACAACTTCTCCCCAAAATGAGTTAGGTAATATAGCAGAATGTAACATTGATTTTGCCCTATTTGTGATTGTTTGATTCATCCTCTCAGCAACTCCATTTTGTTGTGGGGTATAAGGGGTTGTGAATTGCCTCCTTATCCCATGATACTTACAAAAATTAAAGAATTCATTGGAGACATATTCTCCACCATTATCTGATCTTAAGGTGGAGATTTGATAGCCACTTTCTCTTTCAACAAGTGCGATGAATTCTTTGAACTTATCAAGGGCTTGCCACTTATATTGAATTAGGTAGATCCATACCTTTCTGCTGTAATCATCAATGAAAGTGATGTAGTATTTATCCCTAGTATAAGATTGAACAGACATTGGCCCACAAATGTCTGAATGAACCAATTGCAAAGGTCTATTGGCTCTCCATGCCTTTCCTGTTTCAAATGGTTGCCTATGGTGTTTGGCTATTACACATGGCTCACAAAAACATTTTGACTCCTTAAGATGTGGAATTCCTTTAACTAATCCTTTTGTAGCCATCATTTGAAGATTATTAAAATTTAAATGTCCCAATATTTCATGCCACATGTACTCCAAAGAGAAAGTAGTTGTATGCAAAGATGTTTGTGTTATAGATTTTGTAAGGAGGTAGTAAACACCATCCTTTTTTACTCCCATGGCCTTGACATTGCCATTGGGTTCCTTAATGTAGCATTTGTATTTTTCAAAATAGACATTATAGCCCTTATCTATAAGTTGTCCAATAGAAAGAAGACTCCTTTTAAGACCAGACACATACAAAACATCTGTTGCAAGAACATTATTACCATCATGCAAAGTAAGTGGTGCCTCCCCAACACCTTCAATGGGTAGAGCACTTTCATCACCAAAAGTAATGAATTGATTTGATGTAGGTTGAACCTTGGTCAACCAATCTTGCCTTCCTGTCATGTGCTTTGCTGCTCTAGAATCAATATACCAACATTCTTTATCTTCAACATTAACTTGGTTGGCTACATACAATGTGTTCAGATTATTATTTTGTGGTTCTCCCTATTCTCTTTGCATTTTATAGCAATTAGCAACATTATGATTCCATTTTCCACAATATTCACACCCTTGTTGATTATTGTTTTGACCCCCTTGAGGTCTTGTTTGCCATCTTGGCTGCTACTAGTATTGTTGCTGATGTGGTTGTTGATGGTACTACTGATTTCGTTGTTACTTGTACTATTGCTGATGTGGCTATTGCTGGTACAATTGATTTGGCTACTACTAGTACTGTGGGTATCTCTGATGTTGTCTATCCCTTTGATTTTGATTATGCTGATTTTGACCTTTGTTTTTTTTAGGCTGTAAAGTTGCCTTGGTGGCAAAAGCTGCTGATGTGGCTTCAATTTCTTCATCTTTGATTAGGGCTTGCTCATGTTTCTTAAGTAGGATCTCAATATCCTCAAGTGTGGAATTCATTGTTTTACCACTCAAGTCTAACATGGTAGCATAGGAGTGAAACTTTGAAGGAAGACCATGCAACATTATTGGAATTAACTCATTATCATCTAGGGTTTTACCGATAGCTAAGAAATCATTCTTAATAGACTTCACTTCCATAAGATAATCGGTAAGTGAGCCTTTCATACATAGATTGTGCAATTTTTGTTTGAGATACAAAATATTATCTTGACTTGGCCTATCAAACAATCTATTGAGAGCATCCCATGCTTGTTTAGGTGTTTTTGCAGCCCTTACAGTTTCTCTGCATTGAATTCCTGTAGCTAGCTTGATTAGACTTAAAGCTATATTGGAATTCTTCTCAAATTGTGCTTTTTCTTTAGGGTCTGTAGGTGCAGTGAGTGGGTCTTCATTAGCTTGCCTATCTTTCACAAAGTCCCACATGTCATTCATCATTAATATTGATTCCATCTCATACTTCCAATTTGCAAAATTTTGTGCTCCTTCAAGTTTCTTTGTAAGTCCACTTAATAGATTTGTAGTAGCCATGATTTAGAAAAGGATCAAAAGAAAAGGGAGCTCAACAAAGGATGAAGTAAGAACGACAAATGCCAAATTAGATCCCTCAAAAAAATCTAGGGTACACCGCTGAAGATCCAGAGGAGGGTTCGCCTAGTTTTTCCACTCTGAATCTTCAAGTGATTCCAAAGTGGGAGGGTTAAGTTGAACACAAGTGCCCTTTTCTATCCAAAGAGAGTAAGAATTAGAATTTTGCTAGACCTTTATACCAAACTTCTCAATATACCCACCCTTACGTGAGGGAGACTATAAGCATTTGAGCAGTTGATACGTGGAACATAGGTGATTCTAAAAGGGAATAACTTCCCAGACCTTTATACCAAACTACTCAATATACCCACCCTTACATGAGGGAGACTATAAGTATTTGAGCAGATTGATACGTGGAACATAGGCGGTTATAAAAATGTGATGCTTGGTTTTTGTAGAATTGTTACAATAGATGTGCCAATGTATTATTGCTTTATGAGAAGATGCTTGTATGTGTTTGCTTGCTTGTATATGGCTTAGTGTCAAGTGTGTATGAAATGGAACTACACTTGATTACAATTATAAAACCCAAAGTCATGCAAGGGTAATAGCAAGCATAAAATGTAGACAAAGCCCAAATAGAAGATGCAAGCAACAAACACCTAGTGGCCAAGAGAGTGCCACAAAATGAATCCATCGACAAGGGACAAGGGGCCCTAAATCACCCCTTGATAGGATGATTTGTATTGGAAACTTGGCTAAAAAATTAGCCCCAAATGTACCTCCAAAATATTGTACAAGATCAATGCCTTCACTTACAAGATTACCTCCAAACTTGCCAAATTCAATGAATAACTTGGCATAATGTCCCCCCAAAGACTTAGAATTGATCCCCTTACTATTTTGCCAAATTATCAACCAAGAGTGTCGGATGCAACTAAAAATGCACTCTTTTTACAATCTCATCTTTGAATTAAAATTTAGTTGAGTAAATGATCTCAAAACTGAAAAAAAATTTCACCAATGGATCCCCCTAGAAAATCTCTTTCCAACGACTATATATAAGCCTATAGTCGGATACAAATTGATGCTTAAAAAAGCAAAAATATAATGACCTTGAAAAAAGTGTGCAGCTCCGGATCTTCCCAAATGGTCACCCCTCCGAGTTGTGCTCTGAAATTTGATGCTTAACTTGAGAGTTTTTATAAAACTTTCTGTAAATATTCGCCTCTAGAAATAGAGTTAGAAAAATATCAAGGATGATATTTTAAAATGACACAATATTTTCAAGTTCGATGCCACTTTATAACTATTAAATTGAAATAAGGGCAAAGTGTAATGTCAAAAATGGGCCCATGCCTATCCAAAGTCTTTAAAATAAATTAAAGATATGAAACTTGTTTTTAAAATCATACAAGACCATTCATGTATGAAGTCAACTATGTCAGGTCCGATGACGGCGGGACGGCGGGACTTCTGGCAAGGCGGGGACTTCTAGCGGCAGCAGATCAGGAAATTTTGAAATTGTTCGGGCGACAAGTGAAAAATGTGCCAAAAAAAAAGGAACTGGCATTTTACTCCTTGGAGCAAGTGGGACCCACTAGTTTTTGGTACTACCAGCTCAGAAGGAGTCGTTCACAGTCTCGAACTCTTCTTCTCTATAGAGTGGAAGATTCGTCGTGGTCACCCGAAGCTTCCTTTGACATGCGGATGGCTTTCGACACACCACCACCAAATATTGTTGTGCATAGAAAAAAAACATCATGCTCAAGTGGTAGATCATCTTCGTTAGAGAAGCTCTATTCACTTCCTCAGGTCTGGGGTTGAAATCACAGCAGGTAGATCAGAACAAATTGCTGAGAGCGACAAATCAGAACAAATTCGAACTTTGCTCAGGCATTCAACAAACTTCAATAAGTGGTCAAAAACTTCAGATCTGGGAAAATCTTGGATGACACTTGTCAGGTGAGACACATCGAGGAAGATGTTTGGCAAAAAATATAGTCTCGGTGCTCTCCACTTCACGATTCCACTGGTGTCAACGAAAATGGATCGACGAGACCTCTGAGTTTGAGTTTTGCTCCCCCCTTCCATACAACGCACATTTCCCCCAAAACGACGGAAAATCTGAAATTGGTGCTTTAGATTAGCCTTTTTCAAGTTGTTGGTGTCCTCCTCCAAATCACTGCAGAGCTCTCTGATAAATCTGCTCTAAAAACAGTGGTGTGGTCTCTCCCCGTCAAAGCCCCCTACAAATCCAAGCTCTCTGACGCTCTCTCCGTCACTACCACCCAGGCCATCTCCAATCAGTCGCCAATCAATGGATCCAAGATCTACACCAAAAAACTGGAAACGCACTATCAAAGAAAATTACAGCTTCTCGCTTAATCCTCCAATTTTGTTTGTCCACCACCTCGTTGTTGAATATTTGGAATCATCTACAAAAGCAGTAAATGCACCAATCACCAGCAACATCGCTGCTTTTTTTTATATATAGTGGCATACATAGTGTGGCCAATTTGTGAGCAGTGGATGCTTAAAAAAAATGTGATTTTCAAAAAATACAGCGGTAGTCGTAAAGTGGTGGCTACACAACAAAAATGCTCAGGAACAAAGAGGGCGGAGGGAATGCGTCTAAAAAAAAATTCATTTTTTCTCCTTGCAAATACAAACTTTCCACCCGCCTCATTGCCTTTCAAACTTCTCTCGTTAGCTAAAATGGATATGGCTAAAAAAAATCTCACAATAGAAATTAGAAAGGTAGGGAGCTTCTCATCAAACTTTCCCAGCAACACACTAAAAAATCTGAGGAACAAAATCTGGAAAGAGGCATGTCCTCGGATGGTGAGGATTGTCCTCTTATGGAGTTTTTGGTTTCTGATCCACTCAATGAGTGGAGAGCATACTCCCTGACTCCATAGATCAGTCCTCAAAAAAATTTCAATGACCTAAAAAAATTTCCTTCTGTTTCTCTTTCACAGGTTCAACTTAGCAAGTGAAGAGGATACTTCGAAAGAAAAAAATTTCAATCCTAAAAAAATTCAAACCCTAAACTCCTTCAGGTGGATCTCACCACTCTGATACCAGATGATAGGACTGAAAAATAAGGCACACATTATTTACAAGTTATCTTACAATATATAAGCATCAAGCTTAGGAGGGAGATATGACAAGTGTCATAAGCTCCACTCCAAGTGTCTTTCAAAAGACACCACTCCAACTCAAACTAAAGACATGGACAAGTGGTAGAAGATAAATGTCAACCTGTCAATTATAGGCATAGTGCACATTATAACAATAATAATATTCTAACATTAACAGATTATTTGGCAAAAGGTTTTAATAATAAATTTAAATTTAGAATCAAATACATCCAAATTATTATATCTAGAATACATGGCAACCCAATCCTATTAAAACCTTTGTCAAAATCAACCTTCAAAAAAATCCTTGAAGAAAATGAAAGTTATGTTTATTTTTAAAAGAGTTGGTTTGATTCCTATATGTTGGAAAGGAAGATTTATCTAGTCCAATTAGCTTATTATGGTTGAGGGAAAAATATATTTTTTAATGATTATTTACTATTGATAGCCAATTAACCCTAGTCATGATTTCCAAAAAAATATTGACTTGTCCTTTTCACTACCAAAATAGAGATATGAATAAAAACCAAAAACTCTAAATAGAGAAATAGATCCAATTAGGAAAAAAAGAAACCAATAGCAAAAAATAATTAGAGCCAAAAGATCTTGAGTAAATAGAAAATTATTTAGGCCTTGTGGGTTGTTCTTTTGATGGTTTTGATGGCCAGGTTACTTCTATTCAACAATAAAAACCTTACATTAAATAAAAAATGTTGAAGGAATGAGCATAAAGGTAAAAATAAAACAAGAAAAATGAACTCCAAATACTTAAAGTAGTTGGCAACATAATATATGAAATCATACAAACTATACTCTAGGTACTATGTCAAGAAATATGTGTAAGTTTTTATGATAGCATTTAGACAAAATGGTCTAGGAAAAGCCATAAATCTAGTGTATGACCTTTCATAATCGATAGATACCCTACATGTGGTTTGGTTACTCAATGACTCAATTTGGAAAAAAATGAAGCATGAGAGGCATTATTCATAACCCTAATCTATTCTTAGTTTAGGCATCTTATTTCATAAGTGGATCTAAACTAAGATAATGAGCTATGTATGATGATATTCATTAATTACTTAGATCAAGGTCAAGTTATTTTTATAGACCATTGATCATCCAATATTTATAACTTGATCCTAAGGGTCTCTTATCGATGCACAAAAGTAGGGTAATATAGTTACTACTTGTGGTTTGAGCAAGACCATAGAGTGCCATGTGAATTATAGAAAGTGATCCTTTATAAGGATGATATCACATTCTAAAGGGCCCAAGAAAAATAATCATGGCCTTGCATGGAGATCTTAATTCAAAGACACCAAAGTACAAGTGTTAAGTTATGCTTAGACCATGAGTTATGTTTAAAATAAGAAAAAGTAGTTGTTTATAGTTAGACCTAGTTCTCCCTTATTTTTATATTAAATAAGAGGACCAAGGTCAAATGGCATGTGGCTATATATGGCCTTATAAGAATGCATTGAATCAATAACGGGTAATGTACCTATGTTGGGTGAAAATTTCATTTATTGGAATATAGGTATTAGGTGTAGATAAATTGGTACATCAAAACCTATAAGGGGCCAAATGCCCAAGTTTAAATCTCAGGCCTCATTGAACCAAATTCTTGTTCGTATTCTTGGTTCTTTCGATGGTATAATTTTTTTAAATGATGTGGATTGGTGATTATAGGGGCACACAGTGAAACTCAAACTCAAAATGGCGAAGATGTTATTGTGGCAGGCTGGCAGCCTATCGATTCCTCCATGTAAAAATATTAGAATATAATGGATCAAATTCAACCATGGCCAAAACCTTATGCATACCTCTATAGTCTATTATATGTATATTCAACTTTGTAATTATTAGTGGGAATGGATGATAAAGTTTAAATATTTATATATATTAGGAGTTTATTTTGGAATTATTACCTAGAATACTATAATTAGAAATTAATAATACTAATATCAAGAAGGCAACAAGATATTACTAAATATTTTATAGATATATTACAAAGAAGAGAAAAATAGGGGCATAAGATCAACCAGTTGAATGCTTCAAAACTAAGGAAAAATTCTTGGTTGCAACCCTTGCTCAAGGGACATATGAGAAAAATAATGTTATTTAATCAGGTTAGAAGTCATACTTGGTTTAGTTAAAAATATGGAAATATTAAGGATACAAATGACCCTTGGAAAACTATGTTATGGTAATTTATGCCATGGAAATAATATTGACAATTATTGTAAAACTTGACCTTCTTTATACAATAGTAATAGGAAATAATGATAAATTTTAGATTATAAACTAGAGACAAACGTTCAAATATTATTAATATTACAGATTCAAATTCTTATAAAAAGTAATTTTTAAGATATTACAATATTTCTTTGAGAGGATTATTGAGCCATATGATATTTTGTATCAAAGGCTCAAACCTAGAAAAAACAAAATATAATAGGTTTTAGTTTTTATGGAACTGGTATATTGAGCATTCCACTACATGTGAGGATGCCATAGAAATAAGGAAACGATATCCACATATTTTCTTGTAACTTGTAGGAGGAAGCTTATATAAGGAGGTCTTGATGTATTACCCAATCCCTTTATCTTGCTGACTAGCTTGAATTATCTCTTAGATGGACATATTAACTTTCTTATTATATTGGATTATCACTTAGATGGATATATTAGTTCCTTTATGTTTGGATACACGGTTAAATATGAAAATTAGTTATGATGGCCAAATGACTTGTTAAATTTGCAATATCATGTATGGGTTGATATTATTGTTATTATTATATGAGATGATGCATTCACATTGCAAATAATGGATGTATGATGTTTTATGGAAAGTATATTTTATTTAAATAGAATTTATGGAAATGAAATTAATCTATGTTGTTTGATTTTAATGAGCATTATTATTCTGTAATGCTAAGCGGAGTGCACAAACAAAAAAAAAAGCTCTGTTGTAGGCTACATGAGAGGAGGTGTAGATTTGAGCACAAGTGGAGAAGAAATATTTTATAGAAACAAGGAAGAGAAGGCAAAGAACAAAGAGGAGTCAACTACATAGAGGAAAGCATGCAACCAAGTACTCCCTATGCTCAATTCATGTAACAAAAGAATAGAAAGATTAAATTTTATTTTGTTCTTTTCCTATAATTTCCTTCCTTATCTATTGCCAAAAAAGAAAAAAATATGTTTGCCTTTTTTCTTAGAAGAGTTATCTCTCATAAACATGGTGTGGGTTTTCCTTTATAATTATATGATGTTATTATTGTGATGTGGTTTTCTCATATTATTATGTATTTATTTATTGTTACCCCTACTTGTATCCCCTTTTCTAGTAGAACTACCCCATGCAATCCATTAGCATTATAGTAGGATTTTTTTGCAAGTTGCCAAGATTGTTGCCAATATTACCAAAAGTGCAAAGATACTTCATAAGTATTTGCTAAGGATATAGTTTGGCCATATCCTCACAAGCCTTTGACTTCATTATATAGGATAGAATCCTAGGATGCCTTTTGTATGTTGGGTTTAATTGCATGTAGATAAAATAATTATGTTGTATATAGGAGAGAATCCTAGGGCTTATTCTATATGTTGATTTTTATTGCATGAAGGGAAAAAAGTATGTTGTATATAAAAGAGAAGCCCAGGGCTTATTTTATATGTTGGGGATAAAATTATATGTAGGGGTTGAGGTTGTTGTATGTAGAAAATAATCATTTCTTGTATGTAAATACATGTATGTGGGGTTGTTGAATGTAGAGGAGGAGGTAGAAAGAAGGGGATAATAGTGGAAGGAGAATTTATTTGAAGGTCTATGCAACATTGCATACACTTAGGATATTGCCCAAGTTCTCATGATAATAGTTCTTTGTTTCTATATCTTGTGTTGCTATGAGTTGTCCTTTTTTATATTGAAATTTCTTGGGTTGAATTTGATTGAAAATGGTTTCTTGAAATATGCTTGTAGACTATAGTTGGATCATTTACTTGATGTGTTGGCTATGGAATTTCTCATAATTGCATCAGTATAAAATTTTTGATAGGACTTTATGGGTGGAAGGGTGGATCAAGTCCCTTACCCCATTGTGGTACCCATGGGAGCCAACGTGTTGTGCACCAGTGGAAATTTTTGGGATGATGCTTATTATAATTAGGAAAATGCCACTATGTATTTATATATTGGATGTAATATGCAAATTGGAATTCCTTGTATCTATTGTACCCTATTTCATCCATGTAGCTACATATGGATTTTAAACACTATGAATGTATTACTCCATTTTATTAAAAAGGTAAAATTAAAAATTAAAAAACAATAATAATAATATTTGTAGGGAAGGGAGATTACAATTTTTTTTAAATAGTTATTGTATTTTTTTATTATTATAAATTAAAATATGAAAAATAAATTTTTGAGCAAGGTACAACAACAGTATTGTCATTGTTGTCAACACAGTCAGATAGATCTGTTGATGTAGTGGACAAGAAGTTCAAAAGCTATTCAGATGTAGAAGACAGGAGTTCAAAGGTTATTCAGAGCATGTACAGTGATTTTCCAAGAAGACCGAAGTGGCCCATTTGCAAAAGTTCAAAGAAAAAGACAAGTAAGAAAAGTGTCGCGATATCGCGACATATACAACAGGCAAGAAAAACTGTCGCGATTTCGTGACATGTTTGAAGAGAGAGAAAAAGGAGGAAAAACTGTCATGATTTCGTGACATGTTGGAAGAGAGAAACAACAGGAAAAACTGTCGTGATTTCGTGACATGTTGGAAAGAAAAAACACAAGTGGAAAAAGCTATCGCGATTTCGTGACATGTTGGAAGAGAGAAACAGCAAGAAAAACTATCGCGATTTCGCGACATGTTGGAAGAGAGAGAAACAACAGGAAAAACTGTCGCGATTTCGTGACATGTTGGAAAGAAAAAACACAAGTGGAAAAACTGTCGCGATTTCACGACATGTTGGAAGAGAGAGAAACGAGGGAAAAAACTGTCGACGATTTCGCGACATGTTGGAAAGAAAAAACACAAGTTGAAAAACTATCACGATTTCGTGACATGTTGGAAGGGAAAAAGACAAGTAGAAAAAGTGTCACGATTTCGTGACATATTGCAAGAGAGTTTGTACGGAAGAAAAAGTGTCACGATTTCGTGACATATTGCAGGAGAGAGAGTCCGAAAGAAAAAGTGTCGCGATATCGCGACATGTCGAGTTTTCGTGACCCGAAGGCAAGAAAAAGTGCTAAGGAGAAAAAGTGTCGCGATATCGTGACATGTCGGGTTTTCGTGACCCGAAGGCAAGAAAAAGTGCTAAGGAGAAAAAGTGTCACGATATCGCGACATGTCGGTTTCACGACCCGAAGGCAAGAAAAGTGCTAAGGAGAAAAAGTGTCACGATATCGTGACATGTCACGTTTTCGTGACCCGAAGGCAAGAGAAAGCGTACGGAGAAAAAGTGTCACGATATCATGACATGTAGCATTTTCGCAGGCCAAAGCTAAGAGAAAGAGCAAGAAGAAAAAGTGTCACGATATCGCGACATGTATTTTCGTGGCCAGAAGCAAAGAAAAAGCACAAGGAGAAAAAGTGTCACGATATCGCGACATGTATTTTCATGGGCCGAAGCAAAGAAAAAGCGCAAGGAGCAAAAGTGTCGCGATATCATGACATGTTGTATTCTCGCGGGCCAAAGCTAAGAGAAAGCGTACGGAGGCGAAAGTGTCACGATATCGTGACATGTTGTTTTCATGGCAACAACAACAGAAGAGTTACAGGGGCAGTTGAAGCCGACGAAGACCGATGTAAGCCGATGAAGATTAGGGTTTGCAGCCGACGAAGACTAGGGTTTGCAACCGACTAAGATTAGGGTTACAACCGACTAAGATTAGAGTTTTTCATCATGAAAATGTTGTTATAAAAGCAGGGCTATTTGGAGAATTTTGAGTGTATCGAAGTGTGCGAAATACGGTCGTTGAGCGCAGAGAGCAAGTCGTGTCGAATCTTTCAAAGTGTGGAATTTTGCTAAGAAGGAGGAAAGGAGAGTCAACAAGGAGAAACATTGCGAGGTGCAGCAGAGTGTGCGAAGTGCTTGCATAGAAAAAGTAGAGTGCGTAGAGGAATCAAAGGTGACCAGTCAGGGTCTAGCAAAAGCAAAGGTATCTTATTATCAATCTTCTAGTTTTAGACTTGAAGTCCAAGTTGGTGCTTGGCATCAGGGGTTGGTGCTCCTTTCTGTTGGTGCAGAGAAATCGGGGGTTGGTGCTCCTTCCGGTGGGTCTTTGGTAAAATTGTTTGTAAAGTTGTTGCTTTGCAAAGGCTGGATTTGGATGGTAGTCCAAGCAGTCATTTTTGAGGAGTAGCCACATTGGTGAACCTCGTTAAATCTTGTGTTGTGTGATGCTCTGTTGCTATTCTTACTTGTATCTATTTATAAGTTTTAATTGCTTGCTATTTTAAGAGCTGTAGATTCAAGATTAAAGAGCTACACTGATTCACCCCCCTCTCGGTGCCATTATAAGACTAACAATTGGTATCAGAGCTAAGTCCCTGTACAAGCTTAACCAGCTAGGGTGATCTTGGAAGTGACACAATGGCAGGTGGTGAAGGCTTCTCATCAAACAAAGCACCATTGTTTGATGGATCTAACTATGCGTTCTGGAGAGTCAGGATGCAGACATATCTCTGTGCCTTGGGATACGACATCTGGAATTCAGTAGTTAGTGGATACACAATTCCCACCACTCCTCCAAAAGAAGCGGATGAAAAGAAACTATTTGAGAATAATTCGAAAGCAAAGAATGCCATCTTGTGCGGATTAGCAGACAGTGAACTAGTAAAGGTCATGAACTGTAAATCGGCAAAAGAAATATGGGACAAACTGAAGAGTGTTCATGAAGGAGATGATAAGATCAAAGAAGCCAAGTTACGAGACACATCGAGCTCAGTTCGAAGCATTGAAGATGAATGACGATGAAAACATTGAGGCATTCATGTTGAGAGTTAATGGAATCATCAATGCGATCAGAGGACTCGGCGAGGATATCGATGACTCTGCTGTCGTGAAAAAGGTATTAAGATCTCTTCCTCAAAGGTTTGATTCCAAAGTCTCAGCGATAGAAGAAGCTAAAAATCTAAATTTTTTTAGTATAGATGAAATGTATGGTTCTTTAACTGCATATGAGATGAGGATAGGAAGATCTAAACCCACTGACAGAGAAGCGACTTTCAAAGCCCTTAAAAATAAAAACACAAAACAAGAGTCCGAGGAAGAAGAGACATCGAGATGAAATGGAAGCAAACTTTGTTAGAAAACTGAAAAAGGGGAAAGGAAAATACGAGAGGAAGCTTCCATTTAAATGCTTCAACTATGGAGGTGTTGGGCATTTTGCGACTAAATGTCCACTGAAAGAGAAGAACAAAAATGATGAAGGATCCCACCAAGAAAGAAGTGACTGGAAGATGAAAACAAATTTTAGAAAAGGCAACTTCAAAAAGAAAAGTTTCATATCCAAGAATGTTAGTTCATCAGAAAATAGCTCCGGTGAAGAGTCTGAAGAAGAAAGAGATGAAGCTCTTTTTATGGCATTTGAAGAAGTTAAATCAGAAAAGAAGGAGTGACCTCTGAAGTTTGTGGTGAAAATCTCGAGGCTGAAGTAGACTTGGAGGGTGAGTTGATATCTGCACTTGAAGAGTGGGAGATAGAAAAGAAAAAGAATAAGAAACTATCAAGAAAGCTTGAGGATACAAATGGAATCATAACCGACTTAAAAGTACGAGATAGAAGAATTTAAGAAAATCTTCGAAGATCTCGAAGTACAATTAACTATGAAAATAGATCTTTGTGGTAAGTTAGAATAAGATATTGTTGGTTTAAGAATGCAGCTAGAAGAGATGAATAAGAAAATCAGTTGTTATCACAAACGTGAAGAAAGTTCTATGAAGCTGGATAAGATCATAAATGACCAAAGACCTACAGGCATCAAATTTGGTCTGGGTTTCATCGAAGGAGAATCATCAAGTGGATCAAAGGCCAGAAATATAGAATCCACAAAGAATGAAGCTAAGAGACAGGTTGATCAAGGAAAAATGCCTCATGCAAAAGAAAGCATCAATGCCAGGCACGAAAGGAAAACTGACAATGATGGATTCACCAATGTCTCACATCAAAGAAGAAGAAGACCTATGGCTCCTACGACAACATGGCAAAGACCATCTCCTAGGTTCAATTATCCTTTCTCTGGTTTCTATTTTAAATGCAATGGCTATGGGCATAAAATCTCAGACTGCAAATATAATGTAAGACCAAGGAATTTCACCAGTAGAAATGTTTTTTCTCCTCTGATGAATTATACAGTAGAATGTTATAAGCTGTCATAATTTTGGGCATATTGCAAGAAACTGTAGAAATACTTTTACATCAAATCGGTTTCAGGGAAGAAAATTTCAACCATACGGGATGAGTCAAAATAGAAAGCTTCCCGAAAATCATGCTCAAACTACTGATAAGGGAAAGGCAAAACAAGAGCCCAAAACTACTATCAAAACAGTGTGGAAAGGAAAAGAGTGACTGAAGGAAGAAAAGGAATCCTTAATCGTTCAAACTGCATTCAAAGCACAGAATAAATATGTACCATGGATACTAGATAGTGGATGCTCCAGTCATATGACAGGTGACAAACAAAAATTTGAAAAGTTACAGAAATATGAAGGAGGATCAGTAAAATTTGGAAATAATGATGGAGCTAAGATAGTCGGCAAAGGCTCGGTCAAAATCAGTGATGGAAGGATTAAATCAGAAGAAGTCTTATTTGTGGATGGGTTGAAACATAATTTATTGAGTGTAAGTCAGATTTGTGATAAAGGTCATGAAGTAGTCTTTATGAAGCAGGGTTGTGAAGTCAGAAAAACAAACAGTGGAAAATTGATAGCAACGGGGTCAAGAACATCCGGTAACTCTGTACACGCTCTCGAGAGACTTCAAAAGGGACTTACTTTATTGGACAGGAAGAAGAAAATTGGTTGTGGCACAAGAGACTCGGTCATATCAGTTTTGATAATCTTCTAAATATCACCTCAAAAAGGGCAGTGAGAGATATCCCAACCATCAACAAACCTGCAAATAGCATCTGTGCTTCATGTCAAAAGGGAAGCAAACTAGAGTCTCATTCAAAACCAAAGAGTACTACACAAGCAAACCTCTGGAACTAATACACACTGATTTATGTGGTCCCATG
The DNA here is from genome assembly GCA_028583015.1 of Wollemia nobilis. Classification (NCBI taxonomy): domain Eukaryota; kingdom Viridiplantae; phylum Streptophyta; class Pinopsida; order Araucariales; family Araucariaceae; genus Wollemia; species Wollemia nobilis. The sequence goes on from JAQPPZ010003103.1 coordinate 1,395,890, forward strand.
AGAACACAAAGCATAAATGGTGACAAATATTTTATGTTGTGCATTGATGATTATTCTAGAATGACATGGATATTTTTCTTGAAACATAAATCAGAAGCCTTTGATATGTTCAAGATTTTCAAAAACCTAGTAGAGAATGAAACAGGAAAGAGGATCAAATGTCTAAGATCAGATAGAGGAGGAGAATTCATTTCAGAGGAGTTTTTAGAGTACTGTGAGAAGTTCGGTATTAAGAGACAGTTTTTAGCAGCCAGGACACCTCAGCAGAATGGAGTGGTAGAAAGAAAGAACAGGACAGTGCAGGAAATGGCACGGACTATGCTAGCTGAAAGCAGAGTAGCAAACAGATTTTGGAAAGAAGCAGTCCACACTGCAGTGTATATCCAAAATAGGTACATGCTGAGAACACATGAAAACAAAACTCCTTATGAGTTGTGGTTCGAAAAAAGGGCAACAACAAAGTATCTCAAAGTTTTTGGCAGCAAGTGCTACATCAAAAGAACTGAAGATAATCTTGGTAAGTTTGAAGATAGAGCGAGATGAAGGTATTTTTGTCGGATATTCATCAAAAATAAAAGCTTACAAATGCTACAACAAAAGGCTAAAGAAAATTGTGGACAGTGTCGATGTTAAATTTGATGAAGGTAGAGAACAAGTAATTAGCTATGAAACGAACTACCCTATTTATGAAGAGGTTATTGAAGGAGATGATGAAAACAAAGTGGAGAAGATACAGGAAATTGACTCAGATGATTTAAATTGTGATTCAAAAATGGAAGAGAATAAGAAATTCAAAACAGGTAGCTGGCGAGAGAAATCATCCTAGAGAGCAAATCATTGGAGATCCCAAAGTTGGAGTTCAGACAAGAAGAAGAGCAGTAAGTAACTACTCTCTACTATCCAGCATTGAGCCCAAAAATATTGATGATGCAAGCAAAGATGAAAGTTGGATGAAGGCAATAAATGAAGAATTAGATCAGATAGAGAAAAATGACACTTGGGAGCTAGTACCTAGACACAGTAAATAAAAATATCATCGAAACCAAATGGATTTTTTGAAACAAAGCTGAATGAAGATGGACGAGGTAGTCAGAAATAAAGCAAGATTAGTTTGTAAGGGCTATGCACAAGTTGAAGGCATCGACTTTGAGGAAAATTTTGCACCAGTAGCTAGACTAGAGGCAATCAGAATGTTTCTGGCTTTAGCGAGTCTACAAGAATTTCAAAGTTTATCAAATGGATGTGAAATCAGCATTTTTGAATGGGAAACTTGAAGAAGAAGTTTACATTGAGCAACCAGATGGTTTCCAACTTGGTGATAATCCCAACCTTGTTTGCAGGTTGAAGAAAGCTTTATATGGCTTAAAACAGGCACCCCGAGCATGGTATGCAAGGCTAGACAACTATCTCACTCAACAAAGGTTCAAGAAAGGTATGGTGGATAGTAATCTGTATGTCAAAATAGAAAATGGGCATCTTATTGTTCTTGTTGTCTATGTAGATGATATCATATTTGGTAGCAACAAAGATGAGTCATGCAAGGACTTAGCAAATAAGATGCAGAAAGAATTTGAAATGTCAATGATTGGAGAAGCTGTCATATTTCCTCGGATTGCAAGTTAACCAAAGTAGGAAGGGCATATTCATTTCTCAAGTTAAATATGTAAAAGAGATGCTAAAAAGGTTCACAATGGAGGATTGTAAGCCAGTTAGCACTCCCATGACGATAGGTTGTAAGTTGAGCAAGGATGACAAATCTCCACCTATTGATCAAACCATGTACAGATCCATGATTGGAAGCTTACTGTACTTGACAGCTACCAGACCAGATATTTTATAGGCAGTATGCATGGTAGCATGATTTCAAGCTAATCCTAAGGAGACTCATGTAACGATGGTGAAAAGGATTCTTCGGTATCTCAAGGGTACTATGGAATATGGATTATGGTATCCGAAAGGTAAAGACTTCACCCTTATTTCGTATTCAGATGCAGATTGGGCGGGATGTGTAGATGACAGAAAGAGTACTAGTGGAGGTGCATTCTATCTTGGAGACAGATTAGTCGCGTGGCACAGTAAGAAACAAGAGTCAGTTTCTTTATCGACCGTAGAAGCAGAATATATTGCAGCGACAACATGTTGTACACAGGTACTATGGATGAAACAAACCTTGAAAGATCTTGGTATTAGCTTCAGTGAGCCAATATCAGTTAAGTGTGATAACACCAGTGCCATCAACATCTCCAAGAATCCAGTTATGCATTCACGCACAAAGCACATTGCTATCAGATATCATTTTTTGAAGGAGAAAGTTGCAGAAGGTGAGGTTAAGTTGGATTTTGTTCCAACTACAGAACAAGTAGCAGATATCTTCACGAAACCTTTGCCAAAGGAAGTTTTTGAGTACCTTCGAAATAAACTGGGAGTGGTCACTCTTCCCAAGAATTGACTAGCTACGGGGATCACATTCTCGGGGGGAGCATTTAAGTATTTGATTATCTTTGTGCTCATGTTCATGATTTTTTCTAAGTGCAATAAATTGTGTCTGAGAATGTTGTGCATGGACTCAAGGGGAGTCTGCGGTAGCCCTTTGGTATTATTGTCAAAGGGGGAGAAGAGTTACAGGAAATTGCACATGTGTTGCCAACAATTCCAAAGGGGAGATTGTTGAGCAAGGTACAACAACAATATTGTCATTATTGTCAACACGATCAGATAGATCTATTTATGCAGTGGACAGGAAGTTCAAAATCTATTCAGATATAGAAGACAAGAGTTCAAAGGTTATTCAGAGCATGTACAGTGATTTTCCAAGAAGACCGAAGTGGCCCATTTGCAAAAGTTCAAAGAAAAAGACAAGTAAGAAAAGTGTCGCGATATCGCGACATATACAACAGGCAAGAAAAACTGTCACGATTTCATGACATGTTTGAAGAGAGAAAAAGGAGGAAAAACTATCATGATTTCGTGACATGTTGGAAGAGAGAAACAACAGGAAAAACTATCGCGATTTCGTGACATGTTGGAAAGAAAAAACACAAGTGGAAAAACTGTCACGATTTCGTGACATGTTGGAAAAAAAAGGAAAAACATACATTGGAAAAAAAAAGGAAAACAAGATTCGACATGTTGGAAAGAAAAAACACAAGTGGAAAAACTATCACGATTTCGTGACATGTTGGAAGAGAGAGAAAGCAAGAAAAACTGTCACGATTTCGTGACATGTTGGAAAGAAAAAACACAAGTTGAAAAACTGTCACGATTTCGTGACATGTTGGAAGGGAAAAAGACAAGTAGAAAAAGTGTCACGATTTCACGACATATTGCAAGAGAGTTTGTACGGAAGAAAAAGTGTCACGATTTCATGACATATTGAGAGAGAGAGTCCAAAAGAAAAAGTGTCGCGATATCGCGACATGTCGGGTTTTTGAAGGCAGAAAAAGTGCTAAGGAGAAAAGTGTCGCGATATCGCGACATGTCGGTTTTCTGACCGAAGACAAGAAAAAGCGCTGAGAAAAAGTGTCACGATATCGTGACATGTCGGGTTTTTGCAGACCGAAGGCAAGAAAAAGCGCGAAGGAGAAAAAGTGTCACGATATTGTGACATGTCGGTTTCGACGACCAAAGGCAAGAGAAAGCGTAACGGAGAAAAAGTGTCATGATATCGCGACATGTCAGCATTTCAGGCCAAAGCTAAGAGAAAGAGCAAGAAGAAAAGTGTCACGATATCGTGACATTTGTATTTTCAGGCAAGCAAAGAAAAGCACAAGGAGAAAAAGTGTCGCGATATCGCGACATGTATTTTTGGGCTAAAGCAAAGAAAAAGCGCAAGGAGCAAAAGTGTCGCGATATCACGACATGTTGTATTCTCGTGGGCCAAAGCTAAGAGAAAGCGTACGGAGGCGAAAGTGTCATGATATCGTGACATGTTATGTTTTCGTGGCAACAACAACAGAAGAGTTACAAGGGCAGTTGAAGCCGACGAAGACCGATGTAAGCCGACGAAGATTAGGGTTTGCAGCCGATGAAGACTAGGGTTTGTAGCCGACTAAGATTAGGGTTACAGCCGACTAAGATTAGAGTTTTTCATCATGAAAATGTTGTTATAAAAGCAGGGTTGTTTGGAGAATTTAGTGTGTATCGAAGTGTGCAAAATACGGTCGTTGAGCGCAGAGAGCAAGTCGTGTCGAATCTTTCGAAGTGTGGAATTTTGCTAAGAAAGCAGAGTGCGCAACAAGGAGAAGACGACTGCGAGGTGCAGCGAGTGTGCGAAGTGCTTGCATAGAAAAAGCAGAGTGCGCGAGAGGAATCAAAGGTGACCGAGTCGGGGTCTAGCAAAAGCAAAGGTATCTTATTATCAATCTTCTAGTTTCAGACTTGAAGTCCAAGTTGGTGCTTGGCATCGGGGGTTGGTGCTCCTTTCTATTGGTGCGAGAGAAATCGGGGGTTGGTGCTCCTTCCGGTGGGTCCTTGGTAAAATTGTTTGTAAAGTTGTTGCTTTGCAAAGGCTGGATTTGGATGGTAGTCCAAGCAGTCATTTTTGAGGAGTAGCCACATTGGTGAACCTCGTTAAATCTTGTGTTGTGTGATGCTCTGTTGCTATTCTTACTGTATCTATTTATAAGTTTTAATTGTTGCTATTTTAAGAGCTGTAGATTCAAGATTAAAGAGCTACACTGATTCACCCCCCTCTCAGTGCCATTATAAGACTAACATAAATAAATAAATAAATAAAGGTCATGGGCATATTTCCACCCCATGTATGTAATGCAAATTCAAGCTTATGCAAGCACTACACCACATAGTGTGTGTGTGTGTGTGTTAGAACTCCATCCTAACACTATTATGTAATAACCCTTTTCTTAATATGGAGACCCTATTATAATATTTTGTAATAGTTGTGTGATGATATTATGTAATATTTTGTAATATTTTGTGGTACTAGAGGCACCTAGACAAGTGGCATCATTTTATGTAACTATTATAAAGAATGAAATTATTTTGTTTCTTAGAAGATTCTAGCTCGGGTGGCATTTTGCATGTAAGCCACCCTTGAGCATTAGGTAGGGTTATGAACAATCTTCAAAAATATGAGGGGTAGGAATGAATGTACTATTTTGAATAATTGAATCAAAGTATTGAAGGAGGTTTCCTCCTCGAAGAGGCTCATGATTATGTATTATTATTTGTGAGATTAATTCATATTCTGCATCTATATTTCATATTGCAATATTTTGTTCTTTCCTTAAACTATTGATTTTAATGCAATATTTATGTGGATGTGCTTATTTTAACAAGAAGGTTCTTAACAAATGGTATCAGAGCACTTTCCATGGTCATTTTTCACTATGATTGTGATAGTTTTTGTCCTTTTATTTTGAATTTAGGTATAAACTTCCTGTGTTTTCATTTTTTTGCATATTATCCTATTAAAAAAATCGAGCCTTTTTTCTAGTTCTAGTTTAATAGGTTAAAAATCATATGTGAGGGGTTTTAAAATATCATGAAGGAGATATAATTATTAGATAATCTAGATTATTTATAAAGAATTTAGTGAAGTGAGAGGCGATTAGGCTCTAATACCTAGGCCTCAAACAACACCCATATACAAAATTGAGCTCCCACCTATCTTTAAATATATCAGAGGACCCCCTAGGATTTGGAGAAACCTTCAACCTTAGGAAGATTTTTGTTCAAATATTTTTCGTAGTGCACCTAACACAAGAATATCACCCTCTTGTATTATCAGAGAGGCAAGTAGTGTGTTCAAGGGTATGTGTGAAATCTTCCTTAAGTAGTGGCTTGAAATATTAGTTCGAGCACTATCATTCATTATTGCAGCATAATAAAGGGTTATGGATAGTACATACACCTAGCCTAAAGTACCATATTTTTATTGAATGTTAAACCTAAAACCAAGAATTTTACCACAAAAATTAAGCATACTAAAGAGACTAAACCATCACATAATTATTTGTATTAAAATAGAATAACTGGTGGTGAAAGTAACAATCAAGACAAGTTTTGTTAGATAAGTATATAGTAACAATTAGGTATAAATTTGATAAAATTCAATAACAATCAAGATAGATTATGTCAACGTTAATAATAGTCAAGAATTATACCAAATGGGGAAATTATCAATAACAAATTTTTTCAAGAAAACCATCAGAGATAGTGAGTTACAATGTTAGTAATAGAATAATGCTAGACAGAACAATATCAATAACAGATATTGCAGAGCCTAGTAAGGGGTTGTTGAAAAAAAATTAATTTTCTAAGTGAACCAAGACTCCAGGAGAAAAATTAGCAACACTTGAACACAACACTCCCCTAGAAAAAAATTTCTAAGGTGTCAAAAATACTATTTTGAGATATATCCCATTTTGATCATTTTTTCAAGGTGACCATTTTGATATGTAGCACCTAAAAACAATTTTGGGATCATTACTAAAAATGGTAACCATCAAAATAGTATTCATGTTTTTAGTATCATCAGAAGGTAAAAAATCATAGAGCATGGCTACAAGCACTAGGAAACAACAAAAGACATAAGAAATTGATCAAAATATTATCGTCCATGTCAAGCATTGGGGGAAGCATTTGGGAGGTTAGTTAACAGATGGTTTAAATAAGTTAAGGGAGGATATCAAATCTCTACATGACTCCTTGGCCTATGTGGTAAGGGAATAGAAGGAAATGAAAGAGGAATTAAATGGAAAAATTATAGACTTGGAAGGTTTTTTAACTAATAACACAAAAATATATGGTCAATTTGGTTCTCATTGTTGGAATATATTACATTATTTGGTACATGCCAATGTACCACCATGGGTACATCTATAGATTAGGAAAAGAGTCTTAGATTAGGATTTACTTTATGCAATGTAATGCACAAGTGTGCAATGATATTTTGGAATGTAAATGTGCATAGTTATCCCTATGTACATGTGTCAATAGAGTAGGAAGATGAAGAGTCATAGGAAGAGTGAGGCCCAAGAAACCTCCATATGAAGAGTCACATTCCATTCTATATATATGGATGTATTGATGTAAAAGATATATGGCGAAGGAGGAAGAGTCACCTATGTAAGCAATGGAAGGTGATGTAATATGATGTATTTTGGTCTCTTCATTCAATAAATATTAGCATTCTTTGAGTTATTATCTAGTAGATTCAAAATTTATATGCTTGATTGATCAACATTATTATATCTTTCATATTGCAATTATATTATTGATCTTGAGGCAATATTATTTGAGTATTTACTCATCAAAAGCTAACAGTGGTATTAGAGCCACAAGGGATCACCATTGCTACTATCAATCTGAATCTAGCTACGTCTTTGCAAATTGGATCAGCCATTGTGTGTCATTGCATGCAAACTTCATTGTTTTGGAATTGTTTGATAGAAGTCATAATATAGATCTGAAGAAAGAAGATTTCTACTGGTTAAGAAGAGACCAATAATGATAAGAAAATTTCCTCTGGAAAAGGAACCAGAGAAGATAAAGAGAATTTCCTCTGGAAAAGAACCAGAGAAGATAAAGAGAATTTCCTCTGGAAAAGAACCAGAGAAGATAAGGGAATTTCCTCTAGAAAGAGAAACCAGAGAAGATAGCATTTTTCACTGTGTTGAAGAAAAACTAGTGACATTTAAGGATATACCTATTCCAAGAATAAAATCAAAATAGAAGAACATTTACAGGTCTTGAAGATAGACCTTGATATTGAAAAGATAATATACCTATTCCAAGAGCAAAATCAGAATAGAAGAACATTTATAGGTCTTGAAGACAGACCTTGATATTGAAAAGAGAATATACCTATTCCAAGAGCAAAGTCGAAATAGAAGAAAATTTACAGGTCTTGAAGATAGACCTTGATTAAGAGACCCTTAGAAGAGGTCCTATTGATAAGCTTGATAAAAAAAGGATTCCATATTATTTGGCTAGAATCTTTCCATAGGGTTGAAAGGAAAACTCGTGAAGACTAGGATTCAGTATAGATTTGATTCCACTAGTTTTTAAGATAGCTAGTGAAGATTATTATTTCTGGAACATTGAATACATCTGATTATTACTGTCTGAGTTTTGTTGTAGAATATTGATTCTTAGAAAGTTTGAGAAGCTTCCTACAATAGATAGAGAAGAATTTCATCTTCGATTGCCTAAAATTCTATGTGCTTTCCTAGTGCAGGGATTAACTCTTTTGTTGCAGAAAAGTAGACATTGAAGGAGGTCCAAGAAGGAGACCTTATTGAATATTGAGAAGAACCAAGAAGAAGGTTCTCATTGCAAGATTGCATATTGAAGAAAGAGACCCAAAAAGAGGTCATATTGAAGAACTTCCAAGATTGGAAGATTAAATATTGAAGACAGAAGATAGAAGGACTACAAAAGGTCCTATTGCAGACAGAAGCAATAGAATATAGAGATCCAAGAAAGATATCTCATTGAAGAATTTCCCATAGTTAGAAGATTGAAGAAACCAAGGTAAGGTTTCATTAAAAGTATTTTCTAAAGAATTTAAGGTTGTAGAATTAGAAGACCCAAGAATAGAGGTCTATAGAATATTTTGAAGAAAGAAAAGAAGGCAAGAGAAAGCCTTATTGTAGAAGTAGAAGTAGTGACCTGAAGTAGAATATTGCAAGTAGAAAGAGCACCTGACCAGAAGATATTGGGATAATTATCACCATACGACAACAAGCCCAAAAGAAAAAGGATTTGATAAGAAGTTTATCAAATTTTGAGAAGATTTTGAGAACTCAAGACATTCAGATTCTTGAGAAAGAAGATAGAGATAGAGGTCAGATTTGAAGTCAGAATTCAGCAAGAAGTTAGAAGAAAGCAAGAATATTGAAGAGGTCATAGTTTAGAGAGATTTGGAGATAGCCACAAAAGTTTTGTAGGCTGATTTATAAAAGCACAAAGTTGTAGAAAGAGAAGCTAAAAAGATAACAAAAAATAGAAGAGAAAAGTTGTAGTTTAGAGAAAGATTTGGAGAAGCTTTTAGAAAATATTTGAACAACCAAGAGAAGGCTTGATAGAAAAAAGAGTAGTAGATTTGAAGGCTTGAAGACAACACCAAATCAGATTTTAGCAGCATCTAAGGAGGAGTCCTCCTACATAATTGAATAGTGAAAGAGTAGCATTTGAAGCTGCAAATTATAGAAATAGCCAACACCTATGAAGAAGAAAGAAAGTTGATTTTGGGTAGCAACTATAGCTACAAATTAAAGAGTCTACTAATAGCAGAAGGAAGGTGCAATTGTAGCAAATACAAGACAACAAGCTATAAATAAAGGAGCTACAAAAAGGTGTGTTAATTTGATGCCATATATATTATTATTGCAAAGTTTTTGAAGGTGCCTATTAAGAGTTTTTGGAGCATCAAATATTAGAGCCATTTAGAGCTAGCAAAGAGGAAGTTTTTTAAGGTGTCATTAAGCTAAGAAAAGATACCATTTCACACCATTGATTTTATAGAAAGCTTGCATATTACAAACAACAAAAAGTTACAATTTAATAGGAGTGATAAGGAGTTTGATATATGTTGTTTTGAAATAAAAAAATATCATATTTATTTTACATTCATTAGTGAGATAGATTTACTCTCATTTTTAGAGAAGTCAACAATATTATAACAACATTAGATTGATTTTTAAAGGAGTTATAAGTGAATAGTATATGTTATTTTTTAAGTGAATATAAAAGCAAAATTATCCTACGTTTGTGAGGAAGAATATCCCACAACTTATAGCATATTTTGGAAAGAAAAGAGCTCCAAATTCAAGGTATATTTTAGGTGTTTAAAAACACTAGACGTACAAGCAGAAGTGGTAAGGAAAACCACTAAAAGAGTGGTGGAAAAGACCACCATATTGAGCACCATTCAACACCAGAATACAAGGGGTAAGCTCTACAACAAATGTCCACCCATTTGTAGGAAAAGAAGCACTAACAATAATGCTCAAGGAAAAAGAGCCATTAGGCTCAAGATTCAGCCAGCCAAAGGAGCAAGAAGACATCAACTACAACCTACAAAAGATCAATCTACATAAATCCTACGTAGCACAACCATTCTATCTACTCAAAGCAAGGTAGATTACAAAAAATACAGGGTGCATTATCAAAGGAAAATCATCAATAGAGAAAACTACCAAAGAAAATATTATAGGGCCACCATTGGAGCATACAAGAGGTATTACAGCTAGAGCCATCCATGAAAACATCCACCATTAGCCAAGGAGAGAGGAAACCTCACAAAGTGCAGTTACAAAGAAGCAAGAATACGTTGGAGGAAAAAGGCATTGAAAAGCCTTGTAGTTTCATACGTTGGAGAAAGGAGTGCATGCATATTGCCATCTGGCACAAGGGTCAAAATTGGCTCATAAGCCATAACGTAAATCACTAGGGAAGAAATGTAAATCACCAACAAAGAAGAGTGCTCAACGCTCTACATCATTATCCAACGCTCAAGAAAGGTTTAGTAACTCCCAAACAACAAGGAATATTGTGCCAAGTGTCCATTTTACTCTTTCATGAATGTTGGTGCCACCAAGAAGGGATTCAAAGAGTCTTATAACATCTGCAATACGTGGCACTCAACAAAAGAAAGGAGAAGTGCTCATATAGCCAAAACGTAAGAGTGAAGCACATATATAGCAAAGTCTAGCACCATACACAGAATTAAAAAGGTAGAAGCATTAAAGAAAGGGTCAAAGCATCTTCCAAGTCCATATGTAGCAAATTTGACCAGAGGAGAAGTACCTAGCAGTCAAGAGAAGTGCCCAACAAGTAAAGGAGAAGCACCTAAATTATTAAGGTAATACTTACCAAGTATTTTCCATATTAAAGGCTTATACATTGGTAGGATAAATAAGGATTAAAGGAATATAATCTAAGGTTAAATATTTAAAGTTATCTAGTGGAGTGATAAGCATTTTAAAACCTTAGAAAAATTAGAATATTATTTTGAAATCCTTTTATCATATTTTGAAGAGTTTTTGGGATTTGAAGTATTATATTTAAGTTTTGTAAAATTGCATATTTAGATTTACAAAACAAAGTTAATATTTGCAAAATTGCTAAGGTTGGAGAAATAAGGCATACAACATCAAATTAGGAGTACAAAATATTGCAAATATTATTTTTCTAAATTTCTAGAGTTGGAGGAATAAGGAATCCTACTTCAAATTAGTTTATGAAATTTAGAGTAAAATATTTTATTCATAAATTTGGGAGATAAAAGGAGTTCTACATAAAGATATTGCATTTGATAAGATTAATCTCTAAGTTCAAAATTATTAGAGATTTGAAGATTTGTAAAGGATTGAAATTGCACACATTGATATTAAAATTGAATTGCCTTTCAAACATTAGGGAGTCATAAGGAATTCTACTCCAAAAGAGATATGGATGATATCATAAAAGAAGTATTCAATAAAAATGGTGAAGAAATGTTACAAGCATCTCATAACTTAATATCAAATATTGATGAAGATCAAGTATTTGACATTCTAAAAGATAAATTGACTATGTTCTTCAAAGAAGCTAAGGAAGGAAGATTTACTACTTTTATGGAATTTATTTATGGAAAATTTTTTAGGTCCTCATGGGAATCTCAAGACATTATTATTTCTACAAAATAATGTCTAATAATGTATTTGTCATTAGTCATATTTGAACTCTTTCAAGAAAAGGTGAAAAATAAAAGAAACAATTCATATGATTATCCCAATGAAGAATCATTGACTTCAAGTCAATATTACTGTGATGATCTACTAACTCATCTCATTGAAGGAACATCACAAGTGGAAGTGCAGGAACAGAGAAAGAAAAGAAATTAGATAAAATCAAAATAAGATGACTATTTGAAGCAATTAAGGCAAGAACCTGAATGGTATCACTCTAATGATACACCAACACAATGTCTAGAAGGAAAATCATCAATGAAGATACATAAATAGAAGAATAAGAGTAGAAGAGGACACACCAAAAAAGTCAGATTGAAATCATTCTACGCAAATCCAAGGAGCGATCTCATTGAGATAGATTGATGAAGACCATATTGAAGACTAGAGTCTTCAATAACCAAATAATGTAATATAGGGGGTGTTGGAATATATTACATTATTTGGTACATGCCAATGTACCACCATGGGTACATCTATAGATTAGGAAAAGAGTCTTAGATTAGGATTTACTTTATGCAATGTAATGCACAAGTGTGCAATGATATTTTGGAATGTAAATGTGCATAGTTATCCCTATGTACATGTGTCAATAGAGTAGGAAGATGAAGAGTCATAGGAAGAGTGAGGCCCAAGAAACCTCCATATGAAGAGTCACATTCCATTCTATATATATGGATGTATTGATGTAAAAGAGATATGGCGAAGGAGGAAGAGTCACCTATGTAAGCAATGGAAGGTGATGTAGTATGATGTATTTTGATCTCTTCATTCAATAAATATTTTTGAGTATTTTTGAGTATTTGGCATTAGCATTCTTTGAGTTATTATCTAGTAGATTCAGAATTTATATGCTTGATTGATCAGCATTATTATATATTTCATATTGCAATTATATTATTGATCTTGAGGCAATATTATTTGAGTATTTACTCATCAAAAGCTAACACTCATAACCATAAGGATGAAGGATCCAGTAGTCAACATTGGCAAGCCCCCAATAATAATGGATTTAAACTATCCAAATTAGACTTTCCCAAGTTTTATGGGAAGGATCCATAGGGATGGTTGTGTCAAATAGAAAAATATTTCTCTTCATAATATTTTCCATTATATGTGCCTCACAATTACCTTTTTCAATTTTGAATCAGATGCCTTGCATTGGTTTCAATGGCTCAAGAAAGCAAATCTTGATATTACTTGGCTTAAATTTGAGAAACAACTACTCATCTGATTTGGTCCTACTAAGGTATAAAATTTTATAAGAGCCCTTTATAAAATTAGATAAGCTACAACCATTCGATATTATCAAACTTAATTTGAAAAATTGGCTAACCATACCATTGGTTTAAGTCCTGAATTATTCCAAAGTTGTTTTGTGTGTGGTTTGAATGATGATATTAAAGTTGAAGTTAAAATATTTAGGCCACAATAATTATAGTATAAAATCACCTTGGCTATATTGGTAGAATAAAATTCTAAGGCTCAAGGATGCACCCCCAATTTTTCTCAATCTCAATCACCTTTTTTGTCAAAGCCAATACTAAATCCTACCAATAAATATCCTACCATCAAAAAGTTGACATGAGAAGAGATGTAATCTAAATGAGCCAAAGGGATATGTTATAACTATGATGAAAATATTCCCCAAGCCAATAGTGTGTGCATAAAAAATATTATTTTATTGATATGGATGAGGCAATGGATATAGAATCCATAGAGGTGGAAGAGGATCATAAAGAGGAGGAACACACAAAATAGCCAAAAGTCCTAAATGAATCCCAATAAAAATATCATTGTATGCCTTAGAAGGTATATAAACTACTTAAATTATGAAATTTATAGGACACTTTAGAGGACAATGAGTAATAATTCTCATTGACTTAGGAAGCACATAACTTTATTGACCCACGAGTGGTAAAATAGAGAAATTATTTCATTAATACTGGTAACTCCTTTTAATTTATGATTGCCAATGGAAGTACCCTACCATGTAAAGGGGAGTGTCAAAATATCAAAATACAAATAGAATCATATAATATTAAGGTGGATATGTTTGTCTTACCCCTAGGTGGGCATAATATTATTTTGGAAGCATAGTGGTTGTGGATGTTAGGTCTAATATTATGGTACTTTTTTGAGCTATGAATGAAATTCAACCAATGGGAAACAAAGTACACCTTACAAGGCAATAAGGTTGGGGTTGCTCAACTTATTTCAACCCATAATATGGAAAAAATATTAAAAAAGTCATCCCATGCATTTGTGGCTTTCCTATTTGCTATAGAAGCATCCAATGAAGGGGATAAGTACCATCAAGAGGAATTACAAGTTTTGTTGCAAAGATATGCCTTTATATTTGAGGAACCCAAAGGACTATCCCCTTGTTGTACTAATGACCATGCAATTTAGCTTATTCCTAGAAGTCTTCCTCCAAATGTCTGCTCTTACAGATATCCATATGCCTATAAATAAAAATTTTGGAAAATAATATAGGAACTTCATGGTGTAGGGGTTATTTATCCCAATGTTAGTCTCTATTTTTCTTCAATAGTATTTGTATGGAAGAAGGATGGGTCTTGGAATATGTGTATATTTCAAGGAACTTAATAAAATAACTACTAAAGGAAAATTCCCCATTCTTGTAATTGATGAGTTGTTAGATGAGTTGCATGGTGCCCAATATTTTTCAAAATTGGACTTGCAATCATGATATCATCATATTCAAATCAAGAATGAAGGCATTCCTAAAACTACTTTTAGAATTCATGAAGAGAACTATGAATTCTTGGTTTTTCATTTGGGTTGACAAATGCACGTTCCACTTTTTAGATTTTGATGAATTCCATTTTTTGGCCCTTCCTTCATAAATTCATTCTAGTCTTATTTGATGATATTTTTATTTATATTTATTCATTGGAGGAGCATCTCCAGCATTTGGATCATATTCTACAGCCTTTGTTGGAGAATCAACTTTATGCCAAGCGGTCAAAGTATTTTTTTAGGTTGCAAGAAGTCAAATATTTGGGTCACATTATCACCAAAGATAGAGTTAAAGTTGATCTAAAAAATATTTAGGTTTTTCAAGAATAGCCAAAGCCTTGAACCTTAAAAAAACTTTGAGGATTTATGGGACTCATTGGATATTACCATAAATTTGTATAAAATTATGGAAATATAGTGGCTCCCTTGATAAACATGTTGAGAAAGAATTGTTTTATATGGTTAGACCCAGTGAAGAAGGCTTTTGAATCATTAAAGCAAGCTATGACAACCATACCAGTGTTAGCAATGCCTAATATTTCTAAACCTTTTGGAATTTAAAGTGATGCTTCTAGCAATGGAATTAGGGTAGTTTTGATGTAAGAAGACCATTGGACTTCATTAGTAGAGCACTTTTTGTCCATAATTTGGAAAAATATATTTATAAAAATATCTAGTCATTTTACATAATGTTAATCATTGGAGGTCGTATCTCATTGGGAATCACTTTTCTATCAAGAGAAAAATCAAGAGGAAAATCAATTATTCTACTGGTAGTGGATCGTCTCACAAAGTATGCTCATTGGTGTTCCTTATCCCATCCCTACACTGCCTCCATCGTTATCCAAATATTTTTAGACTCCATCCTTCATCTTTATGGAATGTCCAAGTTAATTATATCATATAGAGACCCTACTTTTACTAGTCACTTTTGGTAGGAACTTTTCAAGTTGCAAGGCACTCGCCTCAAAATGATTTTGGCTTATCACCCTCAAGATAATGACCAAACTAAAATTGTTAATAAGAGCTTGGAAATATACATATATTGCTTTGCCTTAGAACATCCTACACAATGGGCTAAGTGGCTTCCTTTGGCTAAAAAGTGGTATAATACTTCATATCATACCACTACTAAGGTTACCCCATTTGAAGCAATATATGGTCTTCCTCCTTAACACCCTCCTCCTACATTCTAGGAAGCTTCAAGGTTCAAGTTGTGGATTTCACTCTTAGCATGCATTCTAACCTTATCTAAAAACTTAAGGTTAATATTTAATTGGCCCAAAATCCTATGCATCAGCAAGCTAATCAACACCACTCCAAGTGCAACTTTGAAGTTAGGGACATTGTTTTTCTCCATCTACATCCCTATAAACAATCATCTCTCCAACTTCATGGGTTCTAGAAACTTACAACTAAATACTATGGTCCCTACCAAGTGTTACAATGAATTTATTCAACAACATATAAATTGGCCCTTCCAGATACTTCCAAGATTCACCCAATCGTTCATGTCTCCTCTCTGAAAAAGGTTGTTGGCAACAAGGTACAGGTACAATCCACATTACCATAGTTGGATGAATAAGGATCTATCATTCTTTATCCTAACAAAATTTTGGATAGGATATCATGCACACTTCACTACCATATCATCATTGATGTTCTTGTTCAATGGTAAGGATTACAACTTGAAGATGCTACCTGGGAGTACCTTTAGTAGATTTAGCAGTAGTTTCCTCATATTTAGCTTTGAGAACAAATATTTTTGAAGGGGAAGAGCATGTTAGGACTCCATACTAACACTAATATGTAATAACCCATTTTTTAACATGGGGATCCCATTATAATTTTTTGTAAAAAAGTATAATGATATATGTAATAGTTTGTAATAGTGTGTGGCAATAAAGGCACCTAGATAATTGGCATCATTTTATGTAACTTTTTTTTTTGGTAGAATATTCTAGCTTGGGTGTCATTTTGAATGTAAGCTAGCCTTAATAATTATGTATGGTTATGAAGAGTCTTTAAAAATATGAGGAGAAGTAATGCATGTATCTTTTTACATAATTGAATCAAATTATTTAAGGAGGTTACCCCTCAAAGAGGCCCATGATTATGTATTGTGACTTGTGAGAGTAATTCATATTTTTGCATTTACATTTTGTATTGCAATATTTTGTTCTTTCTTTAAACTATTGTTTTTTAACAATATTTATGTGGATTTGCTTATTTTTATAAGAATGTTCTTAACAATGTATATCTCTCATAAAGGGGGAAAGCACTATGTTCCCTATGCACAAATCACCACTCCACATGGGAAGGATGACAAATACCTCCATAAAGGGGTTTTTAAAATGTAATATATATTAATATAAATAACAAAATTAAAAAATAACTAGATTGACCAAACCAAACAATTTATGACTTCAACCTATGTATGTAGAATTTTATGCACCACTTCAATTTGTAGTAGATTCGAAGATGGTACATATAACACTTAAAATCTAAAGGGCATGATTAATAAACAAAAAAAAATTAAAGAAAACATTGGTGTGGGTTTTTCTTGTAAATTTAAAGGTTGTAAAAAGTAGCAAAGAAATGATATTAATCACATTTCTATGAATTTATTTGTTATTATATTAGTTAGGAACAAAGTTTCTAAGTGAAAGAAGAGAATAATTACAAGCTTACTCTGACATTTCCAATCTCAATCATGGTGCACATAATTTTTTTATGGGAAATCCTAAAAGAGGGGAAGGGAATAAATTAAAAATTAATGAATGGATAGGCACTTTTATTTCTTATCAAAAAAGATCTACCCAAATGAAGTTGAGATAATATTCTATCCCATCACTAATTTATTTTCCATATTTCAATATTTTATATTCATATGCTTATGTTCCATATGGGGTTAAACATCTCCTATTTCAATGATTACCTATTGCCTCTATTTCTTTCATAAAGTTTCTTTGGTTAACCCCAATATATTTACTCTTAAATCCTACATAACAAGCCTCACAAGGTTATGGATAAAGATCCTATATATTAAATAATTGTATTTCTCTATTTATTGATCAAATTCATTTTTTATCATGAAAGTTATACAAAGACTATCAATATAATATTGGATTCAATTTCTTTCTTTAGGTTGATCAATTCAAGAGATCCACACCTACATATTGCAATGTAATCTATGGGAAGATGATCCTATTAAAATATGGTGTAGATATTCTAAGAGCTAGCATCCCTCAAATATATAAATGCATCATAGGGAAGAGACCTATCTTAATTTTTTATATAGGAAAAACATGTAAATGTATTATAGTGAAGATACATACCTTCATTTTTATAAAGGTATATGGTTCTAGTGAAAATTTACTACATTGGAAAAATCTTATCAAAGAGGTAATATTGAGCAAAATGCCACCCAAAGCTGATTGAAAATAATGAAATGAGGGTAACTAAGACCCTAGAGATATATAAAGTAGCCAATGATAGAAGGCCATAGAGGATAACATTAGGGAAGAACCTCCACCATAAGCTAAAGTTGAATCTCAAACTCCCTATGCCTCAAAGCTAAGTTGACCAACTCGATAGGATGTCAACACCCCATGATCCCTTTTAGTGGTAGCTAAGTTAGCCCTCACCATCAATTGGAGTACTAAAGCCCTTTTGGTGATAGCTTTAAGGGATTCACTTTTGGAAGGGCTTCAACCTAAACAATGATTGTAGACTCTTCTTCATCCCAGAGGAAAGAGGACATGGATCAAGCTACCTTCCATGTCTATTTGAGTTTACTATGACTATCTAATTATTCATAATAACCTAGTGCAATCATGCGATGACACCAAATAAAAACCCTAGGGAATAAAACCCAATGGTCATTGATAAATAAGAGGTACCTGACATGACCAAAGAGAATATTGATAAGGTATCATATTTTTCCTCCCTCAAGAGGAGTTTGACATTCAATATCCATGAAAGCTAAGGTATCTTGGAGATTGCAAGTTGTGAAACCTTCATAGACCAACTGATCTTCCTAACCCATATGGATTTCATATCATAGATTCATGTAAAAGGAGAAAAAGGAATAAAAAAGAGATACACTAGGGAGAAAAAACCTTGGGTGCACCCACAAAAGAGAAAAATATCTAGTCATTGTTAAACCCCCCAAAAGAAACAATAGGTAGGTCAATTATGGAGGTGTTCCCTTGAACCAAGAAGACTCAAAAAATAAAATTTGGACCCCATTAAAACATAGGATGAACCCAAGGTGATGGAATAAAAATAATAATGTGATGGTATGGGTCCAGTATCATCACCCCAACAAACCAAACATGGTGTCCAAAGTGGTAGATGGCTCATTCAAAGGTAGCTACACAAGGTCAAACCGAGAAGTAACATCAGGTTTGAGGATTTTAATGGAAAAACTCATAGGGGTCTAATCATTATGAATTCATCATATGGACAACTATCATAGTAGTAAGATAATTCCATGTCCCATCAAACCAACCCACCTACAATATTTACGGCTACAAATCTAAAAAACTTGAGATTATCCAAAAGCCTAGGCAAATTTTGAACTCAACATTTTGAATTCCTTGCACATGTTTTGAGGGGAAATATTTTCCACTTTATCTTATAAATATTCTCTTCTTCTCCAATTTTAGGGGGGAATTATTATCTTTGTGCCTAGTATATATATGCTTATACAGTCTTCTTTCACTTCTCTTTTTTGTGATAGTCTAGCTTGAGCCTTGATTCACTCTATCAATAAGCTTTGAGCCTCTTTCTTAGGTACATATGTAATCCATTTATATAATATGCAAAAATTGGTTACTATTTATTTTATGTCTTGATCCTTGTGTATACATATTCATGATGCTTTAAGTTTGATGGAACCATGTTGTTATCTTTTGAGGGTGTATATTAAAGGAAATGCAACCACAAGATGTGAAATAAGTAAGCTATGATAACTATATGATAATGGTACTATAATATGCAATAAAATAATGAGATAAACTTCTGTAATAACTCAGTAATATACCATTAATTAAAGCTCAGAAAAATAGTACAATACAATATAATGGATAATTTGAACACTCCATAATTTTCAATGAAGAATTACATTGTACCTACTCACTACTCACTATAGTAATATCTCTCACTCTATTTCTCACTCACTATATCTCTCTCACTCTATTTCTCACTACCTTAAAGGCCTATATATAGGAAGATATATGCCTTGGCATTTACTCTACCTATGACTCTTCATCTACCTTATCCTATGACTCATGTACATGTGGACTACATGCACATTTACATCATTGCACATTCTAACACTTGTGCATTTATTACATTGCATGAAGTAACTAAAAATTTACTCTAAAGTAAACTCCTACTCTAGTTATGTATCCAAGGTGGTACATTGGCATGTACCAAATAATTTAATATACTCTAACACACCCTTGTATTACATTATTTGGGTATTGAAGACTTTAGTCTTCAATATGGATCTTCATCTTTTGGATATTCTTCAACTTGATCTGGTCCTTTGTATTATCTTTAATTCACCTTGCACTGTATTCCTCCTTGAAATGGTTCCTCTTCTTCTTCTTTTTTATTCTTGTCTTTGGGTCCAATTTTTTCACTTTCATAAGTGGTTGTGCTATCACCTGGTTCTTGTAAAAGTATTTTCTTTTTACCTTTTTCCTTCTCATTATTATTATTTTTGTGTACATAGGCTTCTAAGAAAACACTTAAGGCATCATGATAAGATCTTGAGTTAGTAGAAATTGAAGTATCAATACTACATGAGGATTGAAATATCTTCTCTAAGATGGATTCATCCATTGTTGTTTTCTTTTTAAGTGATTCAATCAATCCTTTTTGTTCTACATTCTCATCCTTGTAACATTTGAATGTAAGTAATTCCATATATAATATGCTACCAATATCTAAAGGAATTTGAATATCATTTTTCCATTATCAATTGCTTCAATGAGTCGAGCATGAAGATAATATTCCAAGGTTTCAAAGTTTTCTTCTAAAGCTTCACTATGAATCACTTTTGAAGTAAGATCTAAGTTTCCTTTAGACTTTATAAGTAAATTCTTGATTCCAATTTTGATAACACTTACCCTTTCCTTTCTAATATTGTAGTTCATGTCATTATTCACTGTATTCTTTGAGGTTAACATCTTTCTTCCTTATTAGTTCTAATAGACTATTATTCCTTGTAGACCTTATATCTCTCTATCTAGATTCTAGGCTAAATCAAATTTGGTAGTGTATGATTAAATAGTAGACTTCTTTTTTATTTTGAGAATATTTTTGATAGATCCTTTGTAGTAGTCTACCTTATGACTCCCTAGTATATGATCAACTAGTAGAATTATTTTAGCACTTGAGAATATTTTTGATAGAACCTTTGAAGTAGTCTACCTTATGATACCCTAATTTAGAGTGTCTAATCAAACTTGATAAAATTT
This sequence comes from Wollemia nobilis, assembly GCA_028583015.1. NCBI lineage: Eukaryota > Viridiplantae > Streptophyta > Pinopsida > Araucariales > Araucariaceae > Wollemia > Wollemia nobilis. The sequence continues at coordinate 1,416,840 of JAQPPZ010003103.1, forward strand.
TATTATTATCAAGTTTTTGTAGAATTTTTGTCTCCCAAAGTAATTAGAGTATGTTATAATCTTGATAAAGTGCTTAGAAACTATTAGTTCACCTTTTGAGTTGATTTTCTAATGTTTTGAAGATGATGGTAATATAATAATCAACTCCTATTTCACCTTATTTCTCCCTATTGAACTATGCACTTTTCAATTTGATGAAGTTCTCTATGGTTGGATTCCTTTTGTCCCTTTAGTATGAGTATGAGACAAGTATAAGTAAATAATTCCAACTCTTTTAAGTAATCAATGAACTTCCTTATTTAACCCTAAATTTTCAATAGTTCAATTTTCTAAATTCCAATAAACTTAAATTTGGATGTAGCACTCCTTATATCTCCCTAATTTGGAAATTTAGAAATTGATAATATTTGCAATATAATAATGTTTTGATTTTCCAAGTAGAAAGCCTTATATCTCCTATGATATTAATTGCAAATATTAAGATACTTGTATTTCAACTAATGTGCTTTTGAAATACTACTTTAGGATATAAACTCCTTTTGATTTGCTTTCAGGTTTACTAAGGTTGATATTTGCTTATAGTTTCAATGCAAATGATAAATGAACTCAACCTTATATAGTATGCCTTATCACTCCTTAAGGAAAGCAAATATTAATTTACGTAGAACTATACCTTTTGTAAGGTTGAATGTGTGAGGTAATTGATGCTTTGCTTTGACTCCTATATCCAAGGCGAGCATTGTATCTCCTTGTCTATGATGTATGACAATGAACTTGATGGTTGATGGATACCTTTTATGATAGTCTTACTCCTTCCTTTAATGCGCCTTGACTTCTCTATGCTCTGTGTGTGTATTTTTCTCTCTTATGTGCAGACCCTTTAATACTTCTTGTCTCCCTTTTGCATGTATGCCAAGTGGTGCAAATATTGCTTGGGATTGTATGTTACTCAAAGCTGGGGCATTACAGTCTATGACAACATTGAAACAATTGGCGCTAACCTTATGTGAGGTGCTTGAGAAATGATTAAGAATATTCCTTTGGAGCATTACTCCAATCGTTGGTGCTCTCCTCTCTTAGAACGGTTGTTATGTTGAATGAGTGCCTACTTCATTAGCGTAGATATTATGTATATATGGCAACACATTCTTTCCCTTGGTGTAGGCATTATGTAGGTGAGGAAATGTTCTTTCTCTTGGTGTAGGAATTATGTAGGTGAGGAAATGTTCTTTCTTCTTTTGTGCAAAGTAGTACAAGATGAATTATGATGATATAGAAAGTGTATACACCTTCCCTTGCATGCAAGCTCACCTCCAATGTACCTATTCACTTGATGCTTTCTTAAAACCTATTCTTGCCAACTATTTCCAAGTTTGCTTGGCTCCTTTGTGATAACAAAATGACAGATGGATCTTCTTCAGTGTATATGGATGTCTCTTCTCCAATGTAGATGGCTTATTTTTGATAGCTTCTATCACTTGGGTAATGATGATATTCTTCTCTATACCTTCTCTTTACCAAGTGGAATGTGTTATCCTCTAACTAGCACTATAGTTTACCTTGTTTTCCTTCTTTTGTTGTAGGTTTTTCACCATGATAGGTGTCCTCCACTATGGGCTCGGGGGCCGTCCATTATTAATTTTTTAAACAAAAAAAAAAAAGTTACACTTCTCTCGTGTGGTTGTAGCACCGAACAATGGTGTCCTTTAACACCTTGATGAGATGGGTATTGAGCCCTTTGGATGGCTCTACTCCTTAGCACTTTGGCTTGTGCTTTACCTTACCAATGGTGGTCACTTGTAGATGTGATAATGAGCTACGTAGTGTGTCCTTGAGACACTTAACCTTTGTCTTCTTTTGATGTAACGTAGAAGACAAGTATGGTGCTTGAAAATAACTCTGTAATAACCTGAATAAGGTTCCTTAGTTGCACCTAAATTTGAGACTCTCCTAGTCTCCTTTGTAGCTTCTTTTTCTGATTTGATATGGTGGCTTCCTTCTCCACTCTTTGGAGGTAATATCACCCTTTTAGGTGGCTTCTCTATGCCACAATATGCAATAGGTTTTTTGCATTGAATAGTGTCTTTTGACACTTTGATATTACTCTAATTTGTGCACTTTGGTCTTCCACCTTAACTTAAAAACCAATGCACTTAATAACCTTTAAGAGTAACTAGTATAATGCACTAGTAATTTCTCCTTATTGCTCCTTGTAAAGAACTCTTAAAAGTAACTTGAGTCTAGCACTAAAGTCTATGCTTTAGAATGTAGTCTTATTTGCTTCTAGTAGATAATAGGAAGTTGATATTTTCTTTCTCTTGAAATATATCTAACTCCTATTTTGATGTGTAGGTTTTAACCTTAAAAGAAACTATCTTATGCACTTCCTTGAAGACTTTGATATGAAACATTCTCCTTGCAAATTTTAAACTCTAATATGGTGCTTAATGAAACTTAATAACGATCAAAGTAAATAATGTTCAAGTAATTAACCTTTTGCACCAAAGTTGCTTACCTTCAATGACCTCTGTAGATGATGGTTGTCTTGGTGATTTGAATCACCTAATTTCTACCTTGTAATGAATGAAATCGCAGCTCTTCCTTTTTGTCCTAAATAGCTCTTTAGCTCACCTATTTGCAGCTTTGAAACCCTCTAACTTGCTACCCTGAAATTGTAGTTTGGTGGCTTTAATTTTCCTTCTCGATGCTCCCTTGAATTTTGTAAATTAGCAGCTAGTAATGCTGCCCAAATTGTTGCCTTTTCACAGTTAATTTCTCCTTCGAAATGCTATCCTTGAATCTCTCAAATTTGGTAGGAAACTCCTCCAAATCACAACTGAGATTTATCTCCTAGAGACCTTCAACTTTCTATTGTAAAACCAACAATATCCTTTCTCCGAAATAACCTTCAAGCCTTCAATGACAATCCCCAAATCTCTTAGATTTTGTGGCTTCTCTATCTCCTTTCTCCTTCAACCTCCTTGTTGAATTATGACTTCAATCTTGGCCTATCTAGTGGCCTTCTTCTCAATATTATGACTGTCTTGAGGTCTTCACTACTCTCCTCTAAAATTTGGCAAACTCCTTGCCAAATTATTCTCCTTTTGGGCTTGTTGTCGTATGGCGACAATTATCCCAAATTCTGCTTTATGAGGAACTCCTCCTTGCTAGTAAATTTCTCCAATGAGTTCTCCTAAGAACTCCTTTAATGGCCTCTAAAATATATTTCAATGGCCTTCTCAAACTTGGTAATAAGGCTTTCCTAGCCTTCTCCTTCTTTCTCCTTGAGACCTCTTCTCTAAGGTATTCAATCTAAAAAATTCTCTAGTATTAGCAATGAGACCTTTTCTTCAATCTTTTAATATGGGAGTTTTACAATGATATATCCCTCTTGGATCTCTGAAATCTACTACTATTGGAATATGGAACAAGGCTTATGCTAGTCCTCCTCAATCTTCAATCTTCCAAAACTGGAAGTTCTTCAATGAGACCTTCTATGGATCTTCTCTTCAAATTTTAATGGAGATATTCAATCTCCAATCTTCTCTAGGACTCTTTTCCTTGAGTCTCTTCCTCCTTCAATATACAATAAGGCTCCTCTAGCATTTTTCTCTCTTCTACAATTTGTAGGTCTACAACTCTTGCAATGGGACCTTTTCTTTTAGGTCTCCAAATCTTCAATCTCCAACTTGTTGCTTTAGCTACTAGATTGATTCCAAAGAAGATATTCTTCCTAGATCTTGTAGGAAGCTTCCCAACTTTCTTTGAATCTCCTTTTCCTGCAACAAAGTGTTAGAAACTAGAAAATGGTAAATCTTTAAATCTAGAGATTCTGAATCTTCACTAGTTGATTTGTCAATCTAGTGGAATCAATGTTGAGTCCTAGTCTTCACGAGTTTTTCTACAACCCTATGGAAAGACTCCATCCAAATATAATTTTTAAAAATTTTAAAAATGAGATTTTTGATCTCCTCTCAATCTCTCTTGTGGCTCCTCCTATTTCCTATGGATCTATCGTGTGCTCTGATACCATTGTTAGCTTTTGAGGATGTATATTAAAGGAAATGCAACCACAAGATGTGAAATAAGTAAGCTATGATAACTATATGATAATGGCACTATAATATGCAAGAAAATAATGAGATAAACTTCTGCAATAACTCAGTAATATGACATTAATGAAATCTCACAAAAATAGTACAATGCAATATAATGGAGAACTTGAACACTCCAAAATTTTCAATGAAGAACTACATTGTACCTACTCACTACTCACTATAGTAATATTATCTCTATCTCTCACTCTATTTCTCACTCACTCTATCACTCTATTTCTCACTACCTTAAAGGCCTATATATAGGAAGATATGTGTCTTGGCCTTTACTCTACCCATGACTCTTCATCTACCTTATCCTATGACTCATGTACATGTGGACTACATGCACATTTACATCATTGCACATTCTAACACTTGTGCATTTATTACATTGCATGAAGTAACTCAAACTTTACTCTAAAGTAAACTCCTACTCTAGTTATGTACCCAAGGTGGTACATTGGAATATACCAAATAATGTAATATACTCTAACACATGTTACTTATGCATTGTTGGTAAAAATACATATTTTCATTACTCCCACTATCGTATGTAACAACTTTAGGATCTTGGTGCATCGCCTCTCTTCGAATAGGTTTTTGTTTTTATGTTTTCTTTCTATCCTTTTACTTAGAATAAATTCAGTAGAGTAGGCTAGATTAGGAAGTGAACATCAAAGATCATATCTAAACAAGGATCCATCCTTTTTAAAATATTAGAGGTTATCCCTAGAGTCACATACCATGCTCCCTAGACTTTTGAACCATGAGCTCCTCATGAGGTGTGATCATTGGATGCATCTATCAATTGCATTGGATGGTCACCATGCTAAAATTGTTAAACAATAATTTTAGGGACTTGACTAGTGGGACCAAACACATCATATAAGCTTAAGAAAGAATCTTTTGAAAGTATTAGTTCATTTCTTACTAAAGCATTGCAAATATTCACCTGGTGACTCAACTAGCTAAAAAAATTTAAAGTTTGGCAACTCCACTAGAAGTTATCCTAGAATTAGCCATGGTAAGCAATTCATAGATAAATATTGTAGTGAATATATCAATATATCCAATTGACTAAATTAGAACCACTATTCACCTAGTGACTCCACCCAAAGGACCCAGAACCCTACAAGAACAAGAACAGTTCTATTGTAAGAAAAGGAGTAAAGGATCCCAAAACTAGAACATGGCCATTCATCAAAATCAACCAATGAGGAAGTTTTTGGCATGGAATAATAGAGGTCCTATGATATCTCCTACCCCACCTATTGTTTGGGTTCTAATTTCAACCTCATCTCTAAAGCCATTGTCTAACTGCATTGAGAAAAATGTAATCACACCAATGGAACATTTGCATCACAACATTGATGAGCAAAATATAGCACTAATACTACTGGTTACATCTCTTAAATTCAAATCCTAGGAATGGTATGTAACTCTCCCCCACGTTAAATCAAAATTTGGGACTAGTTGGTTGACCAGTTGGTAAATAGATTTAGGGAGAAGGTAGATGGATTCTTCCTACTAGAGAAACTAATGACTATCAAGAGAGATCTCATGGAGGTAATGTATGACTTCAATATGAGTTTCTATAAAAATTGGTATAGGATATTGAATAATATACAACCATCCTAGGTATGGAACTTACATATTACCTCAAGTTCTTTAACTTAAAAAATCCATGATTAAATTTAGGAGAGGTAAATATTTGTTGATAACCTACTGGATAGCCATATAAGAAAAAACTAACCTCATTTAGATAGGAAGGCTACCTCTTAGATCCTCGATACTATTATTCCCAAATATACAATCTGCCACCTTCCAACCTGCTATAGTAGTAATCCTAGTGCTTGTCCTCACCACCATTCATTTGGTCTCAAAGTCCCAACCTACATTTGATATGAATGAAATGAAAAGGAAGATCTAGGTGCTCTTAGAAGAGTTACTAGATATAATGAGGTAGTAGAATGAATAGAGGTTTTAATATTATAACTATTTAAGGCCTTCATACCAATAAAATAACCAAGGCTATAATCCCCCTTCCAATGGGTACCAGTGACCTTAGTTTCAATCCTATAAGAACGCTAATTTGACCTAGGAGTACAGTTAACTAATAGTGACATCACCTACCCTACTATAACAAGCCCCTCAAAACCATGTTAGACACATTACCCCCATGAAAAAAAATTACATGGACGAGCCTACGACATGGTACTACCCATTTTTTGGAAACTTATACTTCTAATGCCTATCTCAAAGGGGGTTTTCATCTATCCATAATATATCCAAGTGGGCAAAAACCCATCTAGGAATCTACTCCTTTTCTAGATATGGGAACATATGTTGGAAACATGAGCAAGTTTTGTTGTCATTTATGTCAAGAAATTGATGTTCAAGTTTAGTCATCATTAATTTCATTAGGTGGTTTTTCCAAAAGTTAAGGAAGAGGTTAAAAGAAATAGGATATAATATTTATTTTAATATTATATGCCTAAAGCTACTTAAAATATTAAAAGGAAGGAGAAGTAGGTTTAAAAGGACATAATAATATTTTAATATTTAATATTATAAAATTTTGGGCTAAAGTTTGAAGTGAACAAAAACGAGGTCCAAGGAGTATTTAAAATATAAATCCTCAAAACACCCATTTGACAAAATGTGAAGGTTATTATTTAATTTATTTAAATTAAAATATTTTAACCATAGGTTAAAATTTTAATTTAAATAAATATTAAAAGCACCATAAGTCTAAGTTTAAAAATTTGAATTAAAATTTGAATTGGAAAGTGTCAACGTTTTGGAGTATATAAAAAAGGATATAAAAGGGGGAAATGTTTTTTATTAAAAACCATCCATGCAATTCGAATTCCCAAGAGAGACAAATATTTCGTGTGCTAAAGAGAAGAGAAGAAAGATTTGCATGTGTTAAAAATAAAAAGGGTAGACCTTGTAATAAGACAAAGTGGAGCATTAAAAATCTCACCGAATGCTTGGTAGCGCAAGTGGCGATTGGCAGCTAGTTAAGGCATTTGTGGAAAGCAGGTCAAGGGTTCGATTCGTGTCCCCTTAATTTTGAGTGAGGTAAATATTTTTTGTCTTTTTCGAAAGGTGCCAAAGGGCGGGGTAAAAGGTGCATCGTGCATCTTCAATTTGTCTTGGGTGTGTTGCCCAACGACAGCAAAGCCTTAGGTATTAGGCACCGTGACAATGGTTGGTTGCAGATTCGAGTTAAGCGAAGTTATGAGGGCATTATATTTTAACGTGGGCCATCGTCTAAGGTAAGCAGTTAATTTATTTTTCCAAGGTTTGAATAGTGTTAGGGGACCATGTGATTTTTGATCGTGCTTTGATTAATTCTTGCTAAGGTTAGAGATAGGGAGTCATAAGGGAGTTTAAATATTTTAATTTTTTACTTAGCATTAAAATAGATATTGGAGATATAACATTTTTGAAAGAAAATTAATTGTGTTGAATATTATTGTTTGAAGATTGGAGTTAAAAGTGTTAAACAAAGGAATTAATTTTTATTTTTGATAAGTGTGAAAATTGGAGTTATAAAGTGTTTTTAAAGAAGTCTTGATTGGTTATGAATTGAATATTATTTTTATGAAGTTTGGAGATTATAAGGTGTACTTGAGAGCTAATATTTTTGTATGGTGAGATAATTATTGAAGGAAATATTTGTGTGGATATTTTGAGATAAATTGTTGCTATCTAACCTTGAGAGTAGCAAAGAGAATTTGATTGTGATCAAGATAGGTTTTTGAAGACATATCTCCATCAAAAAAAAGGTATGGGCACATCTTCCTTGTGAGTAAAATATTGTTGATTGAAGTTGTGAAATACAAATTTGGAGTGAAAAGGATTGTTTGATAAGTATTGTTGGAAATAATTGAGTGAGCATTCATGTGCATGGTTAGGGCTTGTGAAAGAACATGAGTATCATTGTTATGTGATATTTTTTTATAAGCATTGTTGGAAATATTTGAGTGAGCCTTCATGTGCATGATTAGGGCTTGTGAAAGATCATGAGTATCATTGTTATGTGAACTAGGATTTGTGAAAGATCATGAGTATCATTATTATGTGAACTTAGGATTTGTGAAAGATCATGAGTATCATTGTTATGTAACATTGGAATTATCTTGAGTCAAGGTTTGAGTTCCATAGTGTGATTTGATGGAAGTTTTGTGAAACACTTGGTTAGGGTTTGTAAACAAATTATGTTTCATTGAGTGGATGCTTTGAGTGAAGTTAAATGAGCATTATTGATTGAAAGCATTGGAGTGATAGTTCAATTGCTATGAAACAAATTGTTCTCTATTTATGAATTGATTTGAAAGAGAATTTGAAAGTGATTAAATGATTTGTGAGTGTGAAACATATTGAGTCTCTTACCATTCTCTATATGTTTCTCTAGTTAAACAAGATTCTGAGTGAAATTTGTTTGTGTGATTGAAGAGGTATTCTGAAAGAGATTAAGTGGAGTTTTTGATTTGAATAAACTTTTGTGAAAGTTAGTGGACAAATTTGAGTAAGTCCTAGAGGGGACTTAAGGACAAAGTTGAGCAAAATTTTGTGAAAGCTTGTGGGCAGATTTGAGTAAGTCCTAGAGGGGACTTAAGGATATAATTGTGTGAGCTTTTGTGGAAGCTTACAAGAAGATTTGAGACAAGTCTTGGTGAAGACTTATTGAGAAGATTAGACAAGTTCTAGGGTGGACTTGTTGGATAGATTTGAGACAAGTCTTAGTGAAGACTTGAGAGCAGATTGAGCCAGTTATTGAGTGGACTTATGGATAAATTTGAGGTAAGTCTTTGAGAATATTTGTGAGCAGACTTGATTGATTGATTTATTCAAGCTTTGAGTTAAGGCTTGGAGTAGATCTAGAAGAGTTGATTTGTGATTGAGTCAAGCTTTGTGTTAAGGCTTGAGGATATATTTGAGACAAAGATTGAGCATATTTGTGCTAGACCAAAGGATAGTGTTTAGTGTAGATTTGAGACAAATATTGAGAAAATTTATGCTAGATTGAAGGACAGTGTTTAGTGCAGATTTGAGATAGAGATTGAGCAGATTTGTGCTAGATTGAAGGATAGTGTTTAGTGTAGATTTGAGATAGAGATTGAGCAGATTTGTGCTAGACCAAAGGATAGTGTTTAGTGCATATTTGAGACAGAGATTGAGTAGATTTATGCTAGATCAAAGTACAATTTTTAGTGTATATTTGAGATAGAGATTGAGCAGATTTATGCTAGATCGAAGGACAATGTTTAGTGTAGATTTAAGATAGAGATTGAGCAGATTTGTGCTAGATCGAAGGACAATGCTTAGTACATATTTAAGACAAATATTGACTAGATATGAGAGTAATATTTGAAGGTGATAGAGCAGAGGATAGTTGTCTCCAGTGGATAGAGATCCATTAGCCAAGGGCAGTGAGGATATAATTCCTCTGAGTAAGGAGATAGGTCTTCTGTGGAGAGAGATCCACAAGCCAATGTAGTGGAGGTAGTAGTCTTATAGAGGATCACCATACAAATAAAATGAGGAGTTCTCTCGTGGATAGAGATCCATGAACCATCAAAGGAGAAAGAGTTCTCCTATGGATAGGTTTCCATGAACTTTATTAGGGGATTGGTATCTCCCTTGGACAGAGGTCCATAAATATTGTAATATGAAAGGATTCCCAAGAGATTCGTTGAGAAAATTTTAGTGAAATTTTTTCTTCATGGAGTAGCCCACATTGGGTGAACCACGTAAAATTGGTGTCTCTATTGTGTGTGATTATTTGTGCATTGCTTTGGTTACTGTAGTTGATATTGCTATTGATAATATTGGATAATATTATTTGGGAAAGAAAATTAAAAAGTGATCTTATTTAGTTCACCCCCCTCTTAGTATAGGCTTATGTTCTTCAACATCAGTATATAGCCATCCAAACCATGCTCTAGTCACCCATGATCCAAATGCTACTCACCTAGAGCTAGTTCTAGTCTTGTGGGAGGAGGGATAAACATAGAAGTTGGCCAATCAAATGATATTTCCAACACTTAATGAGTGTCAAATCAAACTAGACTTTAAGGCACTAACCAAAGTCAAGCTATTCAAATTAATCTAGAAGAATGGTCTAACTAGATCAAGGAGGGATGTCCTCATTGCAACCATGCTAAACCTAGACCTATCCGAGTTTTTGGTAGCCACTAGGTGTAATTCTCCAAAAAATTCAAAGGCCCATGGGTAATTTGAGGATGAGTATGAATAATAGCCATTACTAGACAACTTGCAAGAGGAAGACCCAAAGGAAACATAGGCATATCAAGAGGAATCAAAGCAACTAAAAATCATTTAGACTTTCATTTCAATGGAACGTCACATTAGTTCAAATACCCTCTACCTAAATTTAATCTATGAAGGTAAACCAGTCCGTAATTACATGGTCAACTCTAGAGCTAACACCTCCTTGATGCCAAAACTAGGTATGGATGTAATCAAGATAAATTTTTAGTTAGTTGATAAAAAACTGGTATGGCTGGATGAAATTTTAGCACAAATCCATGGGGTATCCAATATCCTTGAACTCATGCTACGTTTTGATCCCAATCTCATTGCCTTCCTAAAAATCATAGTGGTTGATATCCCAACATCATTTAGTGACTGCCTTCCAAAATAGTTCACCATAAAAGTAGGAAGATACCCATGGGTAAGCTGGGAATAGGTGTTTCTAGGGATAAAATCTAGGGTCAAGACTAATATTATAATATAACCCCTCACATCAAACATATTTTTATGGATGAAAAAAATACCAAACAAAGTTCCAGGAAAAAGGATGGGCAATTTGAATAGAAGAGAGCTTCGATTGAGGTGCATCTACCCAACCAGAAGAGGGTTTAGATCACTAGATTTTGGGACTATGGTTCCATAAAGACCTTTAAACCTACAATAATAGGATAACTCCCAAGAAAAATTCAATCCATCAACCCTCCTTGAGCCTTTAAACAAACATTAAAAAAATCTATATCTTCTTGATGCATTTATCCAAGTTTTGTAGGATATGAATGAGTTTAGAATTATAGTAAGGGATCAATATCATTTGTATGCTTGAAGGATAGCTCGTACAAGGTATGAGTTGGACATTTTGAGTCAAAGTTGTCATTGATGTCAAGGAATATGTCAAGGAACAATGCAAAGGTTAATGGCAAAAGAGATTCATAATAGTTTTAATATTATGTGGAAGCATATGAAGGTGGGTTTTTATTAAAACCATGGATGAGCAAAATAAAAGGTTTTTTGTAAAAACCCAAGGAAGCTTTTTGATGGACAAGCAAAATAAAAGGTTTTTCATAAAAACCCAAGGAAGCATTTTGAAAAGTTAAAGGAGGTTTTAATATTTATTTTATAAAATATTTGAATTTAAACTTTATAAATAAATATTATCTATGCAAAGAGGTAAAATCAAAGAGGGCTTTAATAAGCCAAAAAGGATCTAAAAATTAATTTATAAAATTTAAATTCTAAAGAATTTAAATAATTTATAAATTAATTATTCAAATATCGAAGGATCCTACGTTCAAAATTATTGGAGATAATATGTATAAAAACTATATGCCCAAATGGCATAGAACGCACCCTTCATTCAAAAGAAATAATAGTGGCATGTGTTGTGGTGAATACTCGTGTGGATAAGAAGACAAATATTTGTATTAAGGTGCCATCAAAAGTGTTAAATACCATTGAGAGCAAAACCCTTATATCCACCAAGGCACGTGGCCTAGTGGCAAGTGATCGCGAGTTAAGTCGTGAGGGTGTAGAGTGGTTCACATTTGATTCTTGATGAGAGTGTTTTGGCATGTTGTCCTTTGGTATCAGAGGAAGAGATACATTGACCTTTTTATTTTTGGTGCATTGGGAAAGAACATAGAGCATGTTGTGCTCTTCATTCCCCAATGAGCGTCTAGCTTGTGCGATGGTTGGATCCGTGGCTAGGGCATTGGGAGAAGCTACGTCAAGGGTTCAATTCTCACCTAGGCAGAGGTAATAAATTTTGCATTGTTTTTAATTGCCTAAGGTGTAAACATAAGGTTTAGGGAGTTATAAGGGGTTTTTGAAAGGTGCTTATTTTAATTGTTAGTTTTTGATTAAATGAAGGAATAAGGTGTTGAAATTTATTTTTAAATAAAGTTATTGTGATGTTTTTGATTTATCAAAAAGTGAATTGAAGAGTGATTAAATTTAAGAGGACTTTTTTCCATTGAGTTAGTTTGAAAAGGAGATTGTATTGACAATATTTTTGATATTGAATATTGTTTTAATTGGGAGATCATAAGGTGTATTTGGTCAATCACTTTTGTATATTTTGATGGATCCTTTTTTTAAGATGGAGTGATAAGGTGTATGTGTGTTTTGATATTTTGCATTGTATATTTGAGAGATTTTAGTATCTTCTAACTCCTTGAGCTTGGCAAAGAAGTGTTTGTGGTTGTGACAAATATTTGAGGTTCCTTAATCATCAAGAAAAAGGTATGAGCACATTCTTCCATAGTTGAGTTGATTGGATGTTTTTCTGGAAAATAAGTTTTTAGTGAAAAGGAATTTATTAGGGTTTCCTTATTGATGTGTTGAGTTAATGCTTCAAGGTTTTCTAGAATAAAGAGTTGTTGTTAAAACCTTGTTTTATAAGCATTGTTGTTGAATTCATTGATTGTATGAATAACTTGAACTAGGGTTTGAAAAGAACATGAGTATCATTGTTATGTGAGATTTGTATTATAAGAATTATTGTTGAAGTGAGTTGTTGAGTGAAGAACTTGAACTAGGGTTGAAAAGAACATGAGTATCATTGTTATGTGAGATTTGTTGTTGAGCATTGTTGGAAACATTTTGAGTGAGTGATCATATACTTGGACTAGGGATTGCAAGCAAGGATTGTTTCATTGAGTAATTGGTTGAGTAGAGTTGGTTGAGCCTAGTCAAGTGGTTGTGTGTGAAGTGATTGTTCAAGTTCCAAACTATTCTATATTATGAATTGATTTGAGAAAGTAATTGAGGTGAATGTGAAGCATATTGAGTCTCTAACAATTATTTGTATGTTTCTAAAAGAGTGATTGAAAGTTATTGATCATTGTGATGAGTATAGGGTATATTGAGTCTCTAAAAATTCTCTTTATGTTTCTATAATATTGGACAAGTTCTAGTGTGGAGTTATTGAGTAGATTTGAGGTAAGTATTTGAGGAGACTTGTGGACAGATTTGGGTAAGCTTTTGTCGAATATTACAATACATATTTAGATTAGATTTGGAAAAATTCTTGAGATGACTTATTGAGAATATTTGAATAAGTTCTTGAGAGGACTTATTGAGCAAATTGGACAAAGTTCTTGAGAGGACTTATTGAGAAGATTGGACAAAGTTCTAGAGAGGACTTGTGGACAAATTTGTGTGAGATTTTGTGGAAGCTTACAAGGCAGATTTGAGATAAGTCTTTGAGAAGACTTGTGAGTAGAGTTGATTGATTGATTTGTTCAAACCTTGAGTTAAGGTTTGGGGCAGATCCAATAGAGTTGATTTGATATTAATTCAAGCTTTGTGTTAAGTCTTGAGGACAGATATTGAGGATAGATTTGTGCTAGACCGAAGGACTGTGTTTAGTACAGATTTGAGGACAGATTTTGGTGTAGATTTGAGGATATATTTATGCCAAACTAGAGATAGAGATTGAGGAAATATTTTTGCTAGATTGAAGGATTGTGTTTAGTGCATATTTGAGGATAGATTTTGGTGCATATTTGAGGACAAATTTGTGCCATTCTAGAGACAGAGATTGAATAGATTTGTTCTAGACCGAAGGACTATATTTATTATAGATTTGAGATAGATCTGAGTGCAAGCTTTGAAGGTGATAAATTATAGAGGACGACAGTTTCTAGTGGATAGAGATCCATTAGCCAGGGTAGGGAATACAGGTGTTTTTTGTGGATAGACTTATATTTGCTAAGGGTATTGGAGGTAGAGGTCTTCTAGAGGATCACCAGCCAGAGCAAATATTAGGAGATTGGTGTCTCTTGTGGATAGATATCCATGAACTTGATTTAGGGGATTGGTGTCTCCTTTGGGTAGAGGTCCATAAACATTGTAATAGTAAAAGGATTTCCAAAATATTGATTGAGAAAATTTTAGTGAAATATTTTCTCTGTGGAGTAGCCCACATTGGATGAACCATGTAAATTATGGTGTCTCTATTGTGTGTGGTGATTTGTACATTGCTTTTATTACTGCTATTGATATTTCTATCTTTACATTGCATAATATTGATTGGGAAAGAAAAGTAAAAAGTGGTCTTATACTGTTCACCCACCCTCTTAGTATAATTTTGTGTTCTTCAGTATGACATGGGTAGTAACCCTCTCAATATTATCACTTGAAACCATCTAATCAAGTCAAATATAGTCTCCATGATTAGGCATGAGATAAAATAAAGGAGGATGAACTTCCCATTACCCAAGCACATAGGAAGAAGTCCTTTCATATCACCTCACTAGAATTATTGACCAACATAATTATAGGTATAAGGAGGTGAATTTTAATTGTTTTTCAAGTGAAAATGTTCTATAAACGAAAGCAATCCCTCATTTTTTCATGAAGTCCTAAGTAGATCTACCTCCCATACTAGCATATATTTATCCCATTCACCTAAGCTACAAGGAGCCTTAATATTTTACCTCTTAAAATAATCCATGCCCAATGGATAAGGACCTCATTTTTGGATTCATTATATACTACTAGCAAGAGATCCCCTATGATTTGCTAAAGATTTAGTGATAATTCACTACATTAGTAATATCCTATCGAAGAGTCAATCTTGAGCAAACTACCACCTGATGTTGATTGAGAAGAATGAGATGAGGAGATATGAGACCCTCATAATCTATAATGTATCCAATTTTATAATTTCATCAAGGATATTTCTAGGGAAGAACCTCTATCACAAGCTATATTTGAATCTCAAACACCTTGTGCCTTGAAGCAATGCTAACTAATAAAATTAGTTATCAATGATCCATGAGCCCTTTTGGTGGTAGCTAATTCAACACCCAACAATGATTAGAATCTTAAATACCTTCCAGTGATAGCTAAAAGGGATCCACCTTTGATAGGGCTTCAATCCAAATAGCATTTGTAGACTCTTCTTCTTCCTAGAGGAAAAAGGACGTGGGTCAGGTGGGCTTCCATGTTTGTTTGGATTTACTATAACTAAATTATGATTCACAATTCTATGATGCAATCATAAGAGGTAACTAGCTATAGACTCAAAGGAATAAAACCCAACATCTATGGAGGAAGAAGAGGAATTTGAGGTGACCAAATAGAAAACTAGCAAGGCAAGCTCTTGTTCCTCCTTTAAGAGGAGCTTGGCATTTGATGTCTTGTGAAATCTAAGGCATATTGGAGATTTTTATTTGTGTAGCATATGCAAACTAATCAAGCTTGCTATCCCATACATAGGTCATCTTGAATATCTATGGAAAATGATCAAAAGGAAGTATAAATAACTAAACCTTGGAGAAAATGCCTTGGGTGCACCTATAAAAGAGTAAAATATCCAACAATTAATAGAACCCTAGAAAGAAGCAATAGGTGGGTCAATTATAGAGGGACTTAAAAACTCAAAAAAGTGGAAGCTAGACCCCACTAGTACATTGGATGATCCCAAGGCAACCAAATGCAAAGTAGAATGTAATGGTCTAATTCTAGTCCCATCACCCAAGCAACCAGACATAGTGCTCAAAGCAATAGATGATGCATTTAAAGACAACACAATATCAAACTAAGAAGTAGAATTATGCTCAAGGAAAATAATGACAGAAATCTCAAGGGATTAATCATAGTGGATTCCCTATATGATAAAACTAGTAGAGTAGCAAGAGAAGTCTACATCCCATTGGACCAATCCACTTACTGCATTTATTGCTATAGATCCAAAGACCTCAAGATTATCCAAAATCTTAGGAAAATTTTTAATTGAAGAATTTGAATTTCTTGCAAAAAATTTGGAGGAAAATATTTCCCACTTTCTCTTAAAAATATCCTCTTCTTCTCCAATTATAGGGGAAATGTTGTATCCATGCCTAGTATTTGGTCTTGTATATAGTCTTCTTTCACTTCTCTTCTCTATGATAATTTGGCTCAATGCTTGAGTCACTTTATCAATAAGCTTTGAGCATATTTCTTAGGCATGTAGGTAATTTGGTTATGTAATAAGTAAGAAGCTATGACTATTTCTTTTATGTCTTGGTCCTTGTGTATGTGTATAACACCCAATACTTTATGTTTGATAGAATTATGTTCCTTGTGCATTATAGATAGCAATTCATATGTTCATTACTCCCATTATCATATGGAAGAGCTTTAGGATCTTGGTGCATAATCTCTCTTAGAATAGGTTTTTATTTTCATCCTTTCTTTATTTCCTATAATTGCTTTCTTTCTATCCTTTTTCCTCAAGTTGGACATGATAGACTAGGCTAGATTAGGAAGCGGCCATCAAATATCATATCTAAACAAGGATCAAAACTTGGTAAAATCTTGGAGGTTGTAATTGGATTCATGTACCATGCTCCTTAGACTTATGGATTGTATGCTCCTATGGCCTTGTTGTGTAAGTAAATCTCACATTTCATAGTCTGATGCATCCATCATCAACTCAAAAGGTTAACTCAAGTCTGGCAGTGCAAGAACATATGTTAAGAATACTTGGGATTTTATATTCTCAAAGGATTTGTGTTGGAAATTTTGAGTAATAATGTTGTCATTTATTTCAAGTGTTTGGTTCAAGGTAAGCTCATTTTGGTACAAGCAAAGTGGTAAAAGGATTGGTTATAATATCTTATATTATAAGCCAAAAGGGTTGGCTAACAGGTTTGAATACAAAGGATTACACCCATGGTTCTAGAGAGAAAAGGAGATATTATAATATTTTAATATTATAATAATTAAGCCAGGAGGGTTTAATAAAAGGACGAAAAATATTTGGTGAAAATCCCATGCAAAAGTATTATTTAATACTAGATTAAATAATATAATATTTAACCTAAGGTTAAAATATTATATTAATAAATTAAAATTTGAATTTGGCTAAGGTGTCAAAAATTCAAAATTACATTGGAGGTAAATATTTTTGTCAACGTTTTAAATACCACCTTGGAGCATATAAAAGGAGGAAACAAAATCAAAGGTTATTAATTTGAATGCTTCGTGATAAAGTTGATGTGAATGAATTTTGAAAAGAGTGCATGTGAACTAAGTCAAATGGAGGAGAGAGGAGAAACATGGATGTTTCTCATTAGTCGTTGAGTGCAAGGAATAAATCATAGGTGATAGAGGATTCTAAGCACCAAGGGCTGGTAGCCCAAGTGACAGGCGAGTCCTATAATAAGTCACTGGCACAAGGGAGGTGTGGGGTTCGACTCCCCCCAATTCTAGATTGATTATTTTATGTTTGGTTTTACGGAGGCGGTAGGTATTTAGGGTGGGAGGCTAACTCTTAGACTCAACCTCTTGGCTAGCACAAGTGGTCGAAGCATCGCACTTTGTGAGCGGAGGTCGGAGGGTCGATTCTTGTCCATGATGAAGGTAATTAAATTTTTGTTGTCTAAGGTATGCATGTGGTTGGTTTATGATATATGTGCTTCATTGTTAATTGTTGACTATGGTATATATTGGTGGATGATTAATTTGGCCTATGGTTTGAAAACTTAGGAGATATAAGGTGAAATATTTTTGCTATAATTTTTAGGGTTTAAATATCATTTATTTAAATCTGTTATGTTTGGAGTGATAAGTTTGTGAAAGGTTTTATGATTGTAATATTTTGTTTTTGATATGGAAATGGAGTGAAAAATTATTTTGAAAGTGTGGAGATAAAAGGTGTAAAAGAGATTTTATTTGATTGTAAAGTGTGCTTTATTAGAGGGAAATTATTGAGAGAATTTTGAGAGCTTTAATGTCTTTGAAAACTAAGGAAGAGCCCTAGAGTATTATTTTCAGATATCATTGAAGAAACTTATGAGGTTAGAAATTTTCTATCTAACTTGTGAAGTGGCACATAAAAAGTGGTTGACTATAAGACAATTTTTGAAGACATTTATCCATTAAAGCAAAAAGGTATGGGCACATCATCCTTTGTTTGAAGTGTTTGTTGGATTGAATATTGTGAAACATAAGATGGAGTGAAAAGGATTTTTTGATAAGCATTGTTGGAAATATTTGAGTGATTTTTATATGCTTCATGGTTGAATGTTTATAGAACATTTGAGATAGAGATTATGAATTATTTTAGTTAAGGTTTGAGATCTACATTGTGCTATTTTTTGAAATAAGTGTGAAATATTTGGTTAAATTTTTATGCAAGTTGTGCTTCATTATTTGAATGATTGTATGAGTATGTTAGAAATTCATAAGAAGACTTGAGGACAGGTTTTGAAATAGGTTTTAAGATAGGTTTTAAGACAGGTTTTGAGATAGATTTTGAGATATATTTTGAGATAGGTTTTGAGATATATTTTGAGACAGGTTTTGAGACAAGGTTTAATATAGGTTTTAAGATAGAGTTTGAGATAGGATTTGAGATAGAGTTGACAGTAGGCTTTGGATGTGACATAGAAAAGGATAATAGTCTCCAGTGGATAGAGATCCATTAGACAAGGGTAGTGAGGATAGAGTTATTATATGGAGAGAGATCCACAAGCCAAAGCAGTGGGGGTAGATTTATTCTAGAAGAGCACCAACCAGAGCAAGGGGAAAGAGTTCTCCTGTGGATAGATATCCACAAACCATAATAGAGGGGAAAGAGTTATCCTATGGATAGATATCCATGAACTAGAACAAGGATATTGGTGTCATCTTTGGGTAGAGGTCCATAAACATTGTAATAGGAAATTGATTCCCAAAAGAATTCATTGAGAAAATTTATAAGGAATATTTTCTCTGTGGAGTAGCCCACATTGGGTGAACCATGTTAAATCATGTCTCTCATGTGTATGATGATTTATGCAATATTTACTACTTTGATATTATTGATGCTATCATATGGAATGAAAAGTAAAAAGTTTTATCTTATACTGTTCACCCCCCTCTCTCAGTATAAGATCATGTTCTACACTATGTTGTGTTTATCCCCATTTTAAATTGAATTTGGCTCCCCATTTGGATATGTTTTTCAATGGCCATGCAATATTTCAAAACCTAGAATAAATATGTGGTATAAATTGGCAAGACCCAAAAAGATACAAAGCTCAGTGAGAGTCTTTGGAGTTGGCCAATTTTGGATAACCTAAATTTTCTACAATCAACATGAACACCTTATTCATTAATAATGTACCCAAGGTATTGGACTTTATTCATACCAATGGTGCACTTCTCTAGGTTTGTATATAATTTTTTCTTTCAATTTTTTTTGAACAATTTTTGCACATGTTTCAAGTGTTGCTCTCATGTCTTGTTGTTTATGAGAATATCATCCAAATACATGACTACAAAAGAGTTGGTGAAGGATCACAAAATATCATCCATCATTCTCATGAAATTTTTTGGCATGTTAGTCAAGCAAAAATATATAACCAACCATTCAAAAAAACCCTATTTAGATTTGAATGTCATTTTTCACACATTCATGGGCTCAATGGGAATTTGATGGTACCTATATTAGAGTTCAATCTTGGTGAAGAACTTTGCACCATGTAGTTGATATAACATATCATTAATCCAAGGTAGTGGATACCGATTCTTCATGATGATTTTTTTTAGAGATCGATAGCCAATTTAGAGTATCCATGTACCATTTTTCTCTGGCACCAAGACAATTGGACTGCCACAAGGAGAATAAATTGATCTAATATGGACCTTTTTGATCTATTCTTGAATTTTTCTCTTGATCTCACCATTTTCAAGAATTGATCTATGATAAATAGGGGTGTTATAAAAAGGAGAACCAGGAATTAAATTGATAGAATGGTTTATCTCACAATGGAGTGACTCTCTAATGGGTGACTTGAAGATGTCATCATATTCTACAATGTCCTGGTCCATTTTGCATTATATTTGTGATGATTGCATGGTCACTGTGGTAGCAACCATCTTCTTTGTATATTGAGGCTTGATCATCAAGAGAACAAACTAGTTTATTTTTTCAACCATCCTTTTGTATTGCTTAGCATTGATGAGAGAAATAGAGGTGGAAGGAGTTACCTTTGATATCCTATATAGTTGATCCCCAAGAGTGATGATGATTTTATGGGATCTTGAATCATACATGCCATGTCTCTTCCACATGAATATTAGTAGAAATAAAATTCTTTTGACTTACACTATCAACAATGAAATATAAAGGCTTACCATTTACCTAGAACTATGAGTGAAATAATTGCTCCTCCTCAGGAATCTCCTTAGTTTCAATTTATACAATAGAGATAGCAATAGTCACATGTGGTTCAACCTACATGATTAATTTAATTTTATCCTTGGGTGGAGGATGTATTGATGTAGTGGATGTATAGGGTTGCATCTTAGCAAATATAGATTAAACTGCCTAGCATTCTTCTCTATAATATTGGTTTCTTTTGTGGTAGTCAAACCATTTCCCAGTATGGTTCTTTTAGGGATTCTTATTTTGTGACTCTTTCTTCTACTTCCAATTTTTATTTTGTTGTTGACCTTATTATTTTGGTTTCTTTTGGTTATCACATTTTAATTTCTTGGGATAGCCATTGGTAGTTTGGTACTTGTCATTCAAATTGTCTTCTTTCTTGTTTTTATGTTTGTGCTTTTGCTCGATCTTGATGGAAAATTTATATGCTTCACACAATGTCTAAAATTCAAAGAATTTCATGTTCTCCCTTATGTACCAATGTCTCCCACTACAGTACTTAGGAATTATATGCATATCTATGTATTGGATGCCAAATTTTGTAGACAATGAATGAAAAGCATCAGTATATTCTTGAACAAATTGTTCCTTACCCTAACATAGTTTTTGCCATCACATGTGCAGATATTCTTGGTGCTTACCAAGTAATGTTTGTTCTTGAATACTTCCACAAAATCATCCCATGTAGGGTCTTATAAATATTCTTGGTTCTATTTATATACTTCCCACCAATTCTAAAATGGTATTGAAGAATTTAGAAGGGCAAAAGTGATCTTCTCTTTATCATAGAAACTATTTATAGAGAAATGTGCATATAGATTATCCAACAATTTCTCCACTACTTCTATAGTTATTTTTCCTTCTAATCATGAACTAAGATAGAATCATTCCTTTTGGATTGTAAGTTATCAAGGCAAATAGCATCAAGAGATATTAATACTTGATCAGATTCACTCTTTAGTAGAAGTGATCAACTTCTATGAAACCCTCATACCACTCGAATATGAGAATGTTGGCCAAGAATTATATTTCATCCCTCTTAAAAGGGAAATCACCCTTAACCATAATGTCCACCAAGACCAGTATATAGATGAATGCCTTGAATATGGAACCCCATCATAATGAAATAACCTCAAAAATAGTTATTCCTAGATCTTAGATCCAACCCACATATTCCCTATGGGATTACTAAGATAACAAGATCACTATACGTGATCAACTCATAGAATCCTTGGAATGTCATCTTAAGCGTGATTATATAACCTTATACCTCTTAAGGCTTATTTGTCCACCCTTTTATTTAGGCATCCTTTTTGTTATGTACATTCATTAAACATCATATATTTGAAAAAATATAATAATCAAATAATTTTCATTACTTGATCAATTTCCAAAGCATAAATCACTTAACATTTTTTAGAGGTGAATATTGCAATATGAAGACTTTATCTCTAATTTACAAAGCTAGTAATAAAATACATAAAATATTACAAATCATGGTTGATTTTCCATAAATTATTTTAGCCCTGCATAATTACATTGGATATATATCAATAAAGATTATTCATGATTACAATTAGTGTTGGCAATTTTGGGTACTTTGGGTACATTGCCCTTGCTCAAATGTATAAGTTGTCATTGATGTCAAAAGGCATTTTTGTGTTGATATCAAAAGAGTGTGATGTCAAGAATATCTTGAGAAGCTTCATTGTTAAAGGGTTTTTATTAAAACCATGGTGACAAGGTTAAAGGTTTTTCTTAAAACCATTTGGACTCATTAAGGGTTTTTATTAAAACCAAGCTTAACTTAATGCAAAGGTCCATGTTTATTATTAATAATTAAATTAACTCAAACCTTTGTCAAAGGTCCAAGTTTAATTTATTATTAATAAAATAATAATAATTATTATTTTAATTATTATTATAGGGTCTTTCAACCCTTAAGCGACGGAAGTAAAAGAATTCTTTCGCCGATATGATGCCATCGTTGGAGGAGCGCCGACGTCAAACTTTATGGAGAAATGGCTATATAAGTGGGGATGTTTTTCCAAAGTGAGTACCACGAATTATTTGACATCTGCGATTTACGATTGGCTCTGTATCTTGCGATTTGCGCTTGGCGTCTACGATTTTGCGTTTTCTCTATTCTTTCGAACAACGCTTTGTGTTTTCGATCTTCGATTGACGTCCTTGAAATCGTGCTTGTTCTATGTTGGAAACCATGCTTGGCATATTCAGAACTGAGTTTGGGCTGCATCCTTACCTTTATGCTTGACGTCGATGGATTGGCAATTGCACCTGGACTACGGTTTTTAGACTGTGTTGTGAGATGATAAATGCAAGCATTCTATGAATTACGTTTTGGACAGCGCTCACCAGTTTGCATGTGACTTGTGGAAGACGTTTACGTTTTCCAGTTTCTTGGCGTCAAAGGAAGATAAAAGAGAGGGCAGTGTTGTATTTCTTCGTTGGGCACTTGTGACCCAACGGCGGAGGCGTTTAAGCGAAAGCGCTAGACGGCAGAGGTGCCGAGTTCGATTCTCTTCATTGGGAATTTCTTTTTGGTCACGGTGTGCAAAGGATAGTGGTTGTGAATGCGCGGGAGGTATAAGGTTAAGGTATCATATTTGTTTTTGACATTGTTTTATTGATGTTTAATGTTTATGTGGAGTAATAAGGTGTAAAGAGGTTTTACTTTGTATGTATATTGTACTTTGGTGTTTTTACTAAGTTGGAGAAATAAGGTGTTATTTTGGATCTTTATTATTGTGTATTATTGTATAGTTGCTAACTCTAATTAGTGGCAAATTGAGAGTTAGTGTTGTGACAGATTTTGAGTTCTCCTTCTTCATCAAAGTAAAGGTATGGGCAACTTCTTCCATGTATGTTGTTGATGGTATATTTTCTGAAATTGAGTTTGGAGTGAAAAGGTTGTCTACTAGGTATCTTTGGTGTAAATCTTATTTTTTGGATATTGAAGATTGTTTATGCATTAAAATCATTGATGAGTGTTTGGGTGAATGCATAATTCTGGTTGAGGAAGAGGAAGCATTTTTGCACTAGGGTTTATGTTAGTAAGTCTTGCTACTTGCATTGAGATGATGAAACCCTTAGTTGGCTATTTTGATATTGATGGATGAGTTGCTTTCATAGAGGTTGTTGTTGATCAAGTTAGTGCTTTACTTGATACATGATATTGGGCTTACTCCATTGAGTTGATTTGAACAAGTTATTATTTGCAATTGGTGATATTGTGTTGGTGGCTATTTTGTTCAAATATCCTTGGAGGGAAAAGGATTTCTACTTGTTTCCTTTTCTTGTGATGATTGGTTAATGCTTCAAGGTTGATGTTGAGTTGAATGTGTTGGTGGTCTAAACCTTGTTTGATGAGCATTGTTGTTGAAACTCTAATTGTTGGTAAAAAGAATATGAGTATCATTGTTATATGAGATATTGCATAGTTGGCAATTGTTGGGTTGTGTTTCATATTCTTGAGAAAAGCATACTACATCTATATTATTCTTTTGAGATTGAGATTGAGTTGAGATTGAGATTGGGAGTTAAGTATAGAACATATTGGGTCTCTAACAATTCTCTTTATGTTTCTATGAGATTTGAGATTGAGATTGGGAGTTAAGTATAGAACATATTGAGTCTCTAACAATTCTCTTTATGCTTCTATGAGGTTTATGAATCACATTGGGTCTCTAACAATTCTCTTTGTGGGTTCATGCTAAGCAAGTTTTTCTTGGTGAGCTTGTTGAGGTTTTTGGACAGGTTTCGGTGGGGACTTGTGAGCAGATTTGGACAGGTCCTAGCAGAGGACTTGTGAGCTGAGTTTTTGAGAGTTCTATCAGAGAACTTGAGGACAGAGGTGCATTGGTTCTTTGAGAAGAACCTGAGGACAGATTTGGCAAGTCTTTGAGAAGGCTTGTGTGCAGAGGATTGATTTGTTCATAGAGTTGGACAGATCTGACAGACAGAGGAAGACTTGTACTAGACCGAATGACTGTGTTTGGTACAGGTAGCTGAGCTACTATGGACGTGATCATAGAAGGCAGAGGTCTCTTAGGCTAAGCATTGAGGACAGGAGGTCTTCGATGGAAAGGAGTTCCACGTGCTGGCAAGAGGGAGAGGCAGTTGATCTTCCGAGGGATCATTTCCAGAGCGAGAGGGAAGGTATCTCCTTTGAGCAGAGGCTCATAAATTCAGATTGGGGGAAGGTGTCTCCTTTGAGCCGAGGCTCATAAACATTGTAATTGGGAAGGTTTCCCAAAGAACTTTGAGATAACTTTTAGAGAAAAGTTTTGTGGACGTAGCCCAGGCATTTTGGGTGAACCACGTTAAAATTGGTGTCACTTTGTGGATGATTTTGTGCATTGCTTTGATATTGCTTTGGGTATATTGCTTTACTATTTTGAAGTATAAAGGAATAAGTAAAAAGAGGTCTTATACTGTTCACCCCCCTCTCAGTATAAGCTTGTGTTCTTCAATTGGTATCAGAGCGGGTGCCTTCGAAAAGTTTAACAACTTGAAGGAAAAGCTAGTAAAGAACACAATGGATCATTCAAGTGGCAATGCAGCACCTATTCTTGATGGGTCAGATTTTGGTCTTTGGAGTGCAAGGATGAAGGTTCATCTAATGGCACTTGGGAATGAGGTTTGGGAAGTGATTGAAGATGAGTACACTATTCCTGAACATGGTCCTTATACTAAAGAAGAAAGGCTCCTACATCACAGC
This sequence comes from Wollemia nobilis, assembly GCA_028583015.1. NCBI lineage: Eukaryota > Viridiplantae > Streptophyta > Pinopsida > Araucariales > Araucariaceae > Wollemia > Wollemia nobilis. The sequence continues at coordinate 1,442,101 of JAQPPZ010003103.1, forward strand.
AATTCAAAAGCAATGAATGCAATCCTGAAAGGCTTACAGAAAGCAGATCTCACCAAAGTGATTCACTGCAAGACAGCTAGTGAAATGTGGAATCAGTTGAAGGTGGTTCATACAAGGTGATACAAATGTCGGAAAGGCCAAGTTGAGACACTTCAAAGGTATGTTTGAACAACTCAAGATGAATGATGATGAAAATATTAGTGACTACATGCTTCGTATGGATGAGGTTGTTAACTCCATGAAAGACTTAGGTCTTGAGCTTGCTGAAAATGATGTTTGTGATAAGATTTTAAGATCTCTTCCTAATAGATTTAGTGAAAATATTTTTGCTATTGAGGAAGCTAAAGATTTGGATAAGTTGAAAAAGGATGAGCTCCATAGTATACTTGCAGCATTTGAGTTGAGAACTCAAGTGAAGGTTGATGTCAAGAAGGAGGCAGCTTTCAAGGCTACCAAGAAATCCAAAGGTAAACAACTTCAAGAGAGTGATGAGTCTTCTAGTGATGAAGAGGCATATTACAGCAAGAAAGGCAAGTTCTCTAGAAAGCACAAAAATATGAAAAACGTAAGATGTTTCAATTGTGGAAAGTTTGGTCATTATGCTACTGATTGTATTGTTGCCAAGGATGAAAGTGATGAAGATAAACAGGATTTGTAAGAGCAAGGATTCCGAAAAGCACAAGCATCATAGGAAAAACAAAGATGAGCACAACAATCAAGGAAAGAGGTATTCTCACAAACACAAGAAGAGTTTCTACCTAGACAAAGCAAGTAAGTGTTCTAGTAGTGATAGTGAAAGTTCTTCAAGTGATAATGAAAATGAGATGTTGTTCATATCAGAAAAAGAGGAAGAACCAAAACATAGATTCATTATCATGAAATGTCTTAGGTGTGGAAATTTTGGTCACCTTGAGGATGATTGCACAAATAATGATTTGATTTCTAGTATGTATGAGGATGCTTCAGAAAACTATAAGGAAGATGCATGTATGGTTTTTGAAAAGGGTAGCACCTCTAGTGATAAGAAATCTGAAAAAGGCTTTGATGATTCTAATAGCAAACATATAGAGGAAGGTGAAGTAGATCTTAAAGGTGAACTTATTAGTGCTCTTAGTGCTTTGAAAAAGGAAAGAAAGAAGAATGCTAGACTCAAGGATAAGTTGGATGAATGTTGTATGGAGAGAGATGATCTTATAGAAAGTCTTGACTTCTCTATAGCTAAGACACAAGAACTCAAGGATGAGTTAGAGTCTAAGGTTCTTGAGTATAGTGAGTTAGAACAGAAAATGGCTTCTTTGAAAGAGGAAACTAAAGGGTACAAGGATAAGCTTCACAGGTTTCAAGATAGCTCCAAAAAGGTTAAGTCTCTCATCAAAGGTCAAAGAAAGACAACAGATAAAACAGGCCTTGGTTTTGTTAAACATCACAAGGAACAAGTTGGAGAATCTAGTAAGAGACTCCAAAAGGAAGAGAGTTCTGATGAGGAAAGTATTTCAGATCATGAGTCATTGAATGATAGATGCACAGAAATAGAAAATAGAATTCAGAATGAGAAGAAGAAGTTTTAGAACCTAAGAGGTCAAATAAAGGAAAGTTTCAAGGCAGATGTTTTGCTTGTCACAGGTTTGGTCACATAGCTTCACATTGCATGGCTCAAGTGAAGAAGGTAAATGACAGTTTCAGAGGTGGTAATTTCTTTCAAGGGTATTGCTACTCTTGTCAACAGTTTGGGCACAAGGCAGTTTATTGCAAGGCAAATATCAGGAACAGGTATGATCAAAACAGGTTTGGTCAGAACAGGTTTGGTCAGAATTGGTGGATTCAAAGAACAGGTATGCCTAAAAGAAATAACATTGTTACTTGTTATAAGTGCAACAATGAAGGTCACACAGTCAGACAGTGTAGAGCTGAAATTCTAGAATACAAGAACAGGAACAGTGGCATGATCAGGTCCAAGGATCAAGGCATGGATAAGAACAGGGATGAGAACAAGAACAAGAACAGTGACAAGAACAGGAATATGGACAAAGAGTTCAAGAGAAGGCCCGACAAGGAAGTTATAGACGCTGATGATGATCAGTGCCTAATGGGAGTTTTACTCCCACCCCAGAATTAATCACCTCATCGGGAGGTGGGGGAGGGACTAAGCTAAGAGGCTAATTCTTAGTCCCGAGCCCCAAAGGTGGCCCTTTGCCATTGATGACAAAGGGGGAGAGATATGAGTAAGGGGGAGAGCTTCAAAGTGAAGAGGAAAGCTTCAAGTCAGGAGAGAAAAACTTCAAAGGAAGATTCTCAATTGTTAGCATAGTTGGTTTCAGTTGGTTTCAGTTTTGGCTCTTGAGAAGTGTTTTCAGTAAAGGTTTGCCATCAATGACAAAGGGGGAGATTGTTGGCAATTTTGGGTACTTTGGGTACATTGCCCTTGCTCAAATGTATAAGTTGTCATTGATGTCAAAAGGCATTTTTGTGTTGATATCAAAAGAGTGTGATGTCAAGAATATCTTGAGAAGCTTCATTGTTAAAGGGTTTTTATTAAAACCATGGTGACAAGGTTAAAGGTTTTTCTTAAAACCATTTGGACTCATTAAGGGTTTTTATTAAAACCAAGCTTAACTTAATGCAAAGGTCCATGTTTATTATTAATAATTAAATTAACTCAAACCTTTGTCAAAGGTCCAAGTTTAATTTATTATTAATAAAATAATAATTATTATTATTTTAATTATTATTATAGGGTCTTTCAACCCTTAAGCGATGGAAGTAAAAGAATTCTTTCGCCGATATGATGCCATCGTTGGAGGAGCGCCGACGTCAAACTTTATGGAGAAATGGCTATATAAGTGGGGATGTTTTTCCAAAGTGAGTACCACGAATTATTTTGACATCTGCGATTTACGATTGGCTCTGTATCTTGCGATTTGCGCTTGGCGTCTACGATTTTGCGTTTTCTCTATTCTTTCGAACAACGCTTTGTGTTTTCGATCTCCGATTGACGTCCTTGAAATCGTGCTTGTTCTGTGTTGGAAACCGTGCTTGGCATATTCGGAACTGAGTTTGGGCTGCATCCTTACCTTTATGCTTGACGCCGGTGGATTGGCAATTGCACCTGGACTATGGTTTTTAGACTGTGCTGTGAGATGATAAATGCAAGCATTCTGTGAATTACGTTTTGGACAGCGCTCACCAGTTTGCATGTGACTTGTGGAAGACGTTTACGTTTTCCAGTTTCTTGGCATCAAAGGAAGATAAAAGAGAGGGCAGTGTTGTATTTCTTCGTTGGGCACTTGTGACCCAACGACGGAGGCGTTTAAGCGAAAGCGCTAGACGACAGAGGTGCCGAGTTCGATTCTCTTCATTGGGAATTTCTTTTTGGTCACGGTGTGCAAAGGATAGTGGCTGTGAATGCGCGGGAGGTATAAGGTTAAGGTATCATATTTGTTTTTGACATTGTTTTATTGATGTTTAATGTTTATGTGGAGTAATAAGGTGTAAAGAGGTTTTACTTTGTATGTATATTGTACTTTGGTGTTTTTACTAAGTTGGAGAAATAAGGTGTTATTTTGGATCTTTATTATTGTGTATTATTGTATAGTTGCTAACTCTAATTAGTGGCAAATTGAGAGTTAGTGTTGTGACAGATTTTGAGTTCTCCTTCTTCATCAAAGTAAAGGTATGGGCAACTTCTTCCATGTATGTTGTTGATGGTATATTTTCTGAAATTGAGTTTGGAGTGAAAAGGTTGTCTACTAGGTATCTTTGGTGTAAATCTTATTTTCTGGATATTGAAGATTGTTTATGCATTAAAATCATTGATGAGTGTTTGGGTGAATGCATAATTCTGGTTGAGGAAGAGGAAGCATTTTTGCACTAGGGTTTATGTTAGTAAGTCTTGCTACTTGCATTGAGATGATGAAACCCTTAGTTGGCTATTTTGATATTGATGGATGAGTTGCTTTCATAGAGGTTGTTGTTGATCAAGTTAGTGCTTTACTTGATACATGATATTGGGCTTACTCCATTGAGTTGATTTGAACAAGTTATTATTTGCAATTGGTGATATTGTGTTGGTGGCTGTTTTGTTCAAATATCCTTGGAGGGAAAAGGATTTCTACTTGTTTCCTTTTCTTGTGATGATTGGTTAATGCTTCAAGGTTGATGTTGAGTTGAATGTGTTGGTGGTCTAAACCTTGTTTGATGAGCATTGTTGTTGAAACTCTAATTGTTGGTAAAAAGAATATGAGTATCATTGTTATATGAGATATTGCATAGTTGGCAATTGTTGGGTTGTGTTTCATATTCTTGAGAAAAGCATACTACATCTATATTATTCTTTTGAGATTGAGATTGAGTTGAGATTGAGATTGGGAGTTAAGTATAGAACATATTGGGTCTCTAACAATTCTCTTTATGTTTCTATGAGATTTGAGATTGAGATTGGGAGTTAAGTATAGAACATATTGAGTCTCTAACAATTCTCTTTATGCTTCTATGAGGTTTATGAATCACATTGGGTCTCTAACAATTCTCTTTGTGGGTTCATGCTAAGCAAGTTTTTCTTGGTGAGCTTGCTAAGGTTTTTGGACAGGTTTCGGTGGGGACTTGTGAGCAGATTTGGACAGGTCCTAGCAAGAGGACTTGTGAGCTGAGTTTTTGAGAGTTCTATCGAGAGAACTTGAGGACAGAGGTGCATTGGTTCTTTGAGAAGAACCCGAGGACAGATTTGGCAAGTCTTTGAGAAGGCTTGTGTGCGAGAGGATTGATTTGTTCATAGAGTTGGACAGATCCGATGAGACGAGAGGAAGACTTGTACTAGACCGACTGACTGTGTTTGGTACGAGTAGGCTGAGCTACTGTGGACGTGATCATAGAAGGCGAAGGTCTCTTAGGCTAAGCATTGAGGATAGGAGGTCTTCGGTGGAAAGGAGTTCCACGTGCTGGCAAGAGGTAGAGGCAGTTGATCTTCTGAGGGATCATTTCCAGAGCAGAGGGGAAGGTATCTCCTTTGAGCAGAGGCTCATAAATTCAGATTGGGGGAAGGTGTCTCCTTTGAGCCGAGGCTCATAAACATTGTAATTGGGAAGGTTTCCCAAAGAACTTTGAGATAACTTTTAGAGAAAAGTTTTGTGGACGTAGCCCAAGCATTTCGGGTGAACCACGTTAAAATTGGTGTCACTTTGTGGATGATTTTGTGCATTGCTTTGATATTGCTTTGGGTATATTGCTTTACTATTTTGAAGTATAAAGGAATAAGTAAAAAGAGGTCTTATACTGTTCACCCCCCCTCTCAGTATAAGCTTGTGTTCTTCAATTAGAATATCTTAAAACATAAAGTATAGTCTTCAGAATTTGTTGTCCGATTCTCCTATGATTTGTCTTGAATATTCTTGGAGTGAGAGATGATAGTGAAGGGATCAAGACAACTCGAATGCAATTTATGCCAAATGCATTACAAGAAAGCCATGCTTATCCAAATTAAATGCAATCATGCATCAATTTTTTTCCAAATGTATAACATATCTCATGAAACCACCAAGCATGATTAAAAAATTCATTCATCATTAATATTTTTATAACAAGGATTACTTCTTAATCTCATTCACAATTCATTTGGATTAACACCAAAAAAAAATGAAGATTCCCATACCTCTTCCCACGGAATGGACACTAATCCATCCTTATCAAAATTGGAAAGTATTCCATTTTATAAAATTCCTCAAACACATAATAGTTTATTGATTGTTTCCTAGAATTATTCAAAGATTATGATTTCACTTGTTTATTCTACTTGTCTATCTAATAGACCTCAAATCATAGTTATTTATTTATTTATTTTATAATCCATTCAAATAATAAAACAAATCCAATATTTACAAATCTAATTGATTTCAATATGATTTACCAATCATTCCAAAAATAAAGGAAATTGCTTTAATTTTAAAGCTATTCAAATTTTAATAACATATGATTCCCAAATATACTATAAAATTACTATACAATTTCTAATCAGCATGAACCATAATGTTTATCTCCTATATCATAAAAAATCATACAATTTTGCTTCAAATAAGACAAAGATGCTACTTATAAGTAGATAGGAAGTTATTCCTATTAAAATTTAAAGCATCTTATAAATCTCCAAAAGATAACATGCATATATATACCCTTCACTAAAAGCCTATCATGGAGTTTACTTAATTTATAGAGCATATAATATAAAATATCATTAAATATTTGAGTTGAAAATATTTAACTATTTAATGATAATTTTGGTTTTCCCTATACTCGTAGCGGTGATTTTGCGAGACTGCAAAGGCACAAAATGCAAGTATTCCACGTCTCGATAACCTTAGTCATCACAAAGGTGATAAGAGGTGAGTGGGTATCAAGAGTCAATCCATTCATCATTAGATTTGCATATATTTATTAAATCAATTCTGACACAACCTAATATAATATATGTTATTTACCTTTAAGAGCTAGGGCAAATTATAAAATGGATGCTATAACCACACAACAAAGCTTATCTCCAAACACATCTAATAGATGAATTTATGCATTCAACACCATGGATTTTACAACTATAATTAATGAAAGCATTTGGGGTACAAAATATTATCATCTATCATCATAATAGGTATTGATGAATTTTTCATGGTTTAATCTACGTGTTTGATCACTTTTAGCTAAACTAGACAATCCGTTTGCGAAGACCAATTCATACACAAGAATGGATAGACCAAGCCGATAAGGATTCCATTATCCAAGGTGAAAATAGATCATTTATCATGAATTATGTTACCAAGGTAATTGGTGGATAACAAAATTTCATTTACCATTTGAAAAGTTTATAGTACTCATGCAGACCCCAAAATAAATCATCTACAAAAATCTTTTTTTAAGGGCAGCGATGAGCGAATATGGTAGAATTCAAGTTATGAAATAAAATTTCCTGCCTAAACCAAAACTAATGCATCCAGTACTTCACTTGAGCTACTATATTTCTGGCCCAAAATCCCAATTGTAGAGGTTGAGGCTTTTCCATAGAAGTACATTAATTAATATTGTAACTCACAATCAAATTTGAACCCTAGTCATGAGCAATTATAATACAATATTCTCAAATGAGTATCATCAATCCTAATTTAGGGTGACACTTAGTTGGGATGTAGGGAGAATACACTCTAATATTCTCATGCACTTTTAGGAGAATAGTTTGACCTTTTTTTTCCTTATGGGTACATCAAAACGTACACAACACCTATGGCACAACAATCGCTATATATCATAGACCAAGGGAATTACATTCTAGAAATTAAAGTGGCACAAATTAGTTTATATTAATCAATGTTCTATATAATTTTCCCAAATTACGCATTGAAAGAGAGTCATCAAATTAAATAAAAATACTCAAACATGTATGATTTTATTTCATTCTATACTAGACAAAACATTAAGATACATTATAGTGGATAGACCCAACCTGGAATTCTCTAGCAGATGAATGCTTCTCTTGTGCTGCCCTCTTCTTTCTCCTCTAGCTTAATCTTCTCACATATCATAACATGCCATTTTTTTTAACGCCCATGGCAATTTATAGATTTCTTTCTTCTTAGACAAGAAAGATGTTTCTAAATATATATATTATTATTATTATTATTTTGCTTTCTTTCTTTCAGAAAAGATTCTTCCAATTTTTTTTTTCTTCTTTTTCTTAACCCAGGTGTAGGATTATTTTAATATATATTATTTTAATTTAAATGGAATCCATATAGATAAGAAAATAACATTATCCACCATTTCAACCTTCCCTAAGTAGCCATGCATGTGTAGGTAAAATTTATTATTTAAATCTACAAGGTAGTTTTTTTTCATGTTTTAATCCAATTTTAAAATTGAACAAGCTCATAAAAATAAACTTCATAATTTCCTTCTAAAATATAATCAACTATATCCAACAAGAATGCTCAAAAAAATAAATCCTTTACTTTAAAAATTGCTTAATTTAAAGATTTCCCAAAATCATTATAAATTGCATGATATTCTTTTCAATATTTTCTAGAATGATTTGTAAAATGCAAAACATTTTTAATGTGCATTTTCAAATTAAAATTAAATGAAACCAATCTCATTAATATTAATCATAAAATTAAATATAAATCACACACAAATGGCATACAAGCACTCGATGCATGTGCCCAGTATCCCCCATCACCATTTTTCCTTTGATTAGGTGGGACTTTTTTAGAGTAATACTCAAGTAACACCAGCATCAGGGAGGTAACTAGTGATGATAGTAATATGAGCTTTACCTATTGAGTTGTCATAGTCATCATTTCCATTTTCATATCTTGATGGTTAGTCTTCCACATACAATAATAAATGTTCTTGCAATCAAGCAACACAACATCATTTTATTTTGACAAATACAATGCAAATATATTAAGCATTAAAACTAGCTATCATTACACAAATAACATCTTAAAAATAGTCCTCCAAGGTGGGATGTGACAAGAATCAACCTACATATAGTTACATGTTACATAAATTAGATGAGTATGGCATAGTAAATTAGACTGGACTCTCAAAGTTTATAGAGGATGATGAAAGGCTTATATAACCAAACCTTTGATATAGATATTATGATTAATATGATTTAATATTAAGAAGATCAATCTTAGGAATTATCTCATTTTAAACAAACCATCTAAAATCCTAACTTTAACAAGCCAAGAAAAAATAATCCCTAGATAATACACTTTGATAGTACTAGAATTAGAAATAGGATATGCAATGGCATTCAATTCATCAATCCATGAGGTGTATAAACAAATTTTGCATATTTATTATTTTTCAATTGGACAAACAACATGGTTGAATATCAGATATTATGCACTAGCTTGAGAAAAGCCAATAATATGGGGATAAAGCACATAAGGGTATTTGGAAACTCCTAATTGGTTGACTTTGATAAGAGCAAACTAGGGAGTTACCTCATTTTAGACAAGCCATCTAAAATCCTAGCTCTAATAAGCCAAGGAGCCAATAAGACCCGAACAATATATTTTTATAGTACCATAAGTAGAAATGGGGTACATAGTAGTTTTTAATTCATTTATCCATAATGCATATAAACCAATTTTTCACATAAATTATTGTTTAATTGTACAAAAAATGTGGTTGAATATAAGGCATTATGCTATGGGTTGATAAAATCCAATAAGATGTAGATAAAGCATGATGGTATTTGGTAACTTGAAATTTCCATAAACTAGGTCAATTATCGATATGCCATAAAGAGCAAGCATTGGAAATCATATCAGCATTAAGTTTAGGATTTTCTAGAGAGCTTTGACAAGTTTGAGATTAAGTACCTAAAGAGTTGAATATCAAAGTAGATGAATTGGAAGCAATGACAACAAGATTTTTTCCCACCACTAACATGTGGGATAATCCAAAAGAGTTGGAAGTGGTGTTCAAACCAACAATTCATGATAACTTTAATCATTTACAAGTCTTCAACAATGATAATTAGATTATTGAATTCATAATAAAAGAAGCACAATATTCTAAAGATAAAAATAAATATAGAGATTACATTAATTATGGGGTTATACAACTAAATAGAAATTGACTATTGAAGTGGTTAAATACATTATAAATCCTATTCAATATAATTTATAGTGTAACCTTGTAGAAAGCATACACCTAACTAATGCATCAATTGATATCAAAAATTAAAACAATAAAGAACAACAATAAATTCAAAAAGAAAGAAAATGTTTCTTTTTTTAATATTTGTCAAATCCAATTACATATGCGTCCCTCTTAGGGATACCCAATGTTGATACAATTAATACAATCTTCAAAATCCTATAAACGAGGGGGAGGTGTAATTCACAAGCTTTCCACAAAGACATGAACTGCTCAAGATCAATGGTGACCTTATTCTCTCATGAAAGAGGTATTTTCTACCTTGAATGCATTGAAATGAATGGATCCTGTAAACCCTATGTTCAAGAAACAACAAGAAAGGATTAAAGGTAAATATGACCTCTCTTGATGAGGCTTTTGATGGAAACTTGCATAAGTGATGATAATTAAAACAAGAAAGCATATAAATCTATGAATATTAGCATAAAATCATCAAATTACTATGAAGCATAGAAATAAAGCATGTAATCTAGGTAATAAGCAACCTAATTAGCCATTAGAAACTTGAATTACATGAAACTAGTCTAAATTGACAATTGCAAGGAAAATAGAAGCAAATCTACCACTAAATCCTAGAATTAATCGGTCAAATGTCTGCTAAAATGTAAATCTATGCTGAATTAATCTAATTACAAAAATGAAAGAGCAAATATAATGCTAAAATGGAGGAGATCAGAGATTAAACCCTAGTCGTGGGTCTGAGGTGCGATGAGCACTGTTAGCCATGGTTGACAATCATGGTTGAGATGAGAATGCTTTTGCTCTTGTAATCAGGGCTTGGATATCTGATTCTCTCCAAGGAATTGATGATAAAGGGCCACCTTTATGTACCAATATGGATTAGTGATTAAATTTATTGATATTCATGTTTGATTTAGCTTGATTGCACAATTATACTTCCTAGTCCTTTGGAATCTCCATTTATGAATTCATGCTTATAACTCCATAATTGGGCAGTATTGTGACTCTCCTCAAGGGGTTATCAATTTGCTATTCATTTTAGCAGAGCTTCGTTGTGTTTCAACTCATGAAAATTCTAGTTGCTTTCAAATTTGGTAGGGCTTCGCTACTCTCAATTGAAAACTTCTCTAGACTTCTCCCCAATTTGGAGGGGGGTCTTATAGGACTCCTAATATCTAATATTGGCTTTCTTGGGAAGCCAAGATCAAGATACAGGATATTGGATCAGTTGGGAGGAAAGCTCTCAAAGCTTTCTCACCCAAAACTGTTTGAACCTCTGTTGCCCAAGCCGTTGTAACTAAAATTTAGCTTGGCCTAGGATTCAAAATAGTTTTGATGATAACCACAAATCTGAGGCATGACAAGCTCTGTTAGTTGTGGGAGTCAGTTGTAGATAAGGCTAATTTAGCCAACTCTACCCAAATTGAGTGGTTAAAACCACTGCTTTACCTTGGAGCTATCCAATATTATTCATATGGTCTGTTAGCATATCCCATATGAGTAGTTGCCTCAACATGACGTATTTTAGGTGTCTACAAATGACCCTTTTGATATGCATTGTGAGAGCGAACAACACTAAGCAAAAATAAACCTCCTAAAATAATGTTGTAGATTGAATGATGATCATTGATCTAATCAACATTATATGCCTAGTCCTACCAAAGGGCACTCATGTTAGAATCATTTCTTCCAACTGAGAGAAGGCTTAAATTTGAAAAATATTTTGCAAACTCTAGTGGAAATCGGGTAGCTTTAGTGCTACAATATTACCGATAGGTGGAGAGCTACTAACTTAATTATCATAGTTTTTTTTTACCTCACAAAGGATAAGCTTATGATAGTCATTGACAATGATTCGTAAGATGAATACAATTTGACAAGATTGAGTGATCTCCTATTAAATTTGATTATGATAATTGATATTATGACTACCCCCTCAAGTGATGAGTCGATGAGAGTAGGACATTTTAATGAAGTGACGAGTCGGTTGACCACAATGAGTGATTTGAACACTTTAATATTTTAGCACTTTAATTACTTGGCAAGGCTTAATTCAGCCATGAATGCAACTATTAATAGTAATTGTACATTTCTATCCTGTGGAGCAGTTCAGTCGCTTTGGCCTTCTTAGAAAATCAAAATGATAGAAATTCCAATTAGGCTTATGTTGAATCATAATATTTGATGATATGCTGAAAATGTTATAGAAGCATTGAGATGAATACCTCATTTTCGTGGAGCAGTCTGACTATTGTGGCATTCTTAGATATTGAAGTGAAGCATATCAATTCAGCGATGACTAGTTTACGCCAAATGGCCTTATGATAATTTACTCATATTTTTGGATTGCATGGATCGCAAGTCGCTGCAACCACCAAATGTATAGGGTAAATAACTAAATACGAGGCACATTTGAAATTTAAATTATTTGGATTTTTTTATTATTTTAAAATTTTTGAGGGTTTTGGCCCATTAGATATTTTTGATTTTGCATTTTGAATCCCCTCATGGTGAAATTTTGAGGGTATCTTTGTCCAGATGCTAGCCGCGTGTGTCAAAAATAGCTAATTTTTATAATTTTCTTAGCCATGGATTTGACCCACAGTTAGAAAACCCTAATTTTGTGCCCATGGTTTCCAAGTGCGATTGAGGGCAAAATGGAAAATATAAAAGAAAATCTATCATTCACATCGTTATTTTCTAATTGCTGACTTACAAAACTGAGAGCTCTGGGAGGTGAGATTAAACTTTTGATATGGAAAGCTACCACAAACCTCACAAAAAACCCATATGGTGGACTCGATGGATGCATCCACTAGTGGTGGAGCCGATGCTGGAAAGGTAGCACTGCAACTCTCTCATTTGATTTACCCAATTAAAATGAACCTTATTAATTAATGGGTTAACTAAACCTCAATAAACTGTCGATAAAGAACCTCACCATAGCTTAGGGTTAGCAACTTAAAATAAACCTCATTAAGTAACGGGTTAATTGAACCACATTAAATTGTTGATAATGAACCACACCATAGTTAGATTTAGACTAGGTTAGATTAGATGGGTGGGCTATTAATTTTTTTGGATTATTTAATTGGGACATGACCCTAAAAAGGTCACTGCTCTTAGATCCGGGTGGTAGCCGCATTTCCCAATTGGAATATTGGGGACTATGGTTATCATCCATGGTGAGATTTAAATCCCAACGGTTAAAATTTTGATCATTGCCACCGACCGCGGGTCCCAGCCACGGTTAGCTGACTTTAGAAAAAATTCCTAATTTTTTAATTTTTTTGAGTTTTTGATAGATTTAATTGATTTATTTTTTAATGTTTGTCATGCAATATTGATTTTTTTGAATGTGTTGTAGGCATTTGTGAATGTTTTTATCTTTTTGAAGATTTGTTTTAATTTGTTTGACTTTTTTAGGTCATTGTTTTGATGTTTTTAATTGATTTTATGCATATTATTTATGTCTCTCTTTAGAATTTGACTGTGAGGATGAGGGAATTATACATCCTTTGTACCCTTCACAAAGGCCTCAATGACATTGATCAGGCCTATTTTGGAGCCATTGGATTTGGCTACATGCTATGGATTCCATTTATTAGAGTTGATCAGGCTTACATGACCGCTTTGGCCCGTCACTAGGATGCGATTAGATGAGATTACTATTACTTTTGAGGATGTCTACTGCATATTTTGAATCTTGATCGATGGCAAGACCATCACATATTGACCCACAAAGGTGAAGGATTTTGTCTTTTGATAGATATTTTTCACCCAAAGTGTAGCGGTGCAGGAATATTCAGACCATGATGGGATCCACATTAAGGATTGGTACCATGAGAATGTCTTCTCACAATGAACAGTTGTACTCATGCACTTAATAGTTTATATTGTGCTACCAAACACATCAGGAGCAAGGTTCTCTTAGCACCTCTTGGCCAAGACATAGGATGTGCTGGTGAGCAACACCAGAGAACCAATGATCCTATCTTGGGGGAACGCTCTACTTGCACAGCTCTATGATAAGTTGTATCGAATCACATGGAGGACCCAAGTGGGAGTTGGCTACAGTCTCCTACTGTATATATGGGCATGGAAACACATCACCATTGAGCATCCCACACTACTACCTCTTCATATTGCTAACATTGTTGAAGAGAGCCAATTCTATGCTACTTGCTGGCCTAGGGAGGCTGAGGGGTTTAGAAGCAAGACTCGAGTGGGGGATATACAGTACTATATTGATCATATTACATGGCTATAGACTGGGTAGGTGCTATGGAGGCCCTACATATATGGTCCTACATGTCCAAAGGTAGATATGTACCTAAGGAGGACTCGATGTGATAGATGGCTTCTCGGGTGTAAGCTCAAGATACGAGAGTTCTACTTCTCTTGTGTGACTAGATAGTTTAGGATTCACTAGGATGTCCCTCCCACTACCACTATCTACCATCACCTTAAGGTAGATAAGGAATTTGCATGGCTGTAGGTTACTCCACCAGGGGATGAGGATGATGATTTCTAGGAGTCTGACATAGAGGATGCAGGTACTACAGTATATTATGACACCTAGTGGACTACCAGGTTATGGTGGGGTGATGGCCCTCTAGGTAGATATATAGATGGTGAGGCAGTAGCAGAGTTAGGGGAGGCACATCCAGAGGGGGTATACCCTCACAAGTATAGTGTGCACCAATGGAAAAATGGTAGATAGGGCGAGGCTACATATGAGGAGGATCCCCCAGTAGAGGAGGGTGAGGAAGAGCCCAATGATGAGGTTTCCTAGCTCAGGGTCTAGATTGCTAGCTTACAAACACTAGTGGGGATCCTTTAGACATAGATACAAGAGTGGGATACTTATGTGTCTACTCTATAGGAATAATTGATATTTGTGGTGGATTAGTTGAGACAGGGATAGGAGCAGTGGTGGGGATACAATGAGGAGATGATTCTCCACCTAGTACAAATTGCGAGCACCACTACAACTCTGGAGAAGATGACACTTGAGTGATATCTTACATAGTCTCAGCTATAGCTTAAGACTCATGAGAGGGATCTGGAAAGGAGTGCATGAGGTGAGCCATCGACTCCACAGACTACTCCTATAGCTCCAACCATACTAATATTGGTAGGTTTGGATGTGGGTGTAGATATCCAAAGATTACATTTCCTCATTCAGGAGGCTAACATGCATCATTATTTAGATGTGGTCTAAATCACTCTCTTGGATAGAGAGATTATACTGCTTGGGGGTGAGGTTCCATATAGGACTACTACTGTAGGGACCTAGTGGACTAGGACATGGGAGATAGGGCAATCATTAGCATGACCCAATCATAGGACTCATAAGTCAGAGAGGTCCACCGATTTCATCTCCAAGTAGACTCATCGAGAGGGTGGAGGAAATAGAGGAGCCTTACATATTGGAGGTGCAAGCACTACCTAGTACAAATATTGATAGATGTTTGTACCATTTTTGAGTGTAAGGTCGAGGACCTACATAGTTGTATCCTGCGAGCATTTTGGACATATGCATATATACTCTATTTTTTTGACACACATATATATATATGATCAAACATTGATTTATGACTCATTATATGTGTAGATTTATTTATTTTATGTTTATGAGATGCATATGGATGCAATGCTTATATTGTATGTTGATTTGATGCTATATGATGTGATGTATGGATGACATGCACTAGCTAGATGATGGATGTATGACTAGATATTATGATCTAGATGTGTAGATGGACTACTATGATGTATGCATATGTGGATGCATTTAAATGCATGTTTAATTTACTTTACTTTTATGCATTTAATTTATGATGCTATGATATGATGAATGTAATGCATTATTTACATGATGCTGATATAATGTGAATAAACCTGTATGCTTTAATCACTTAAAACATAATGTATGAATGCAATGGTTTGACAATATAATGGATGACACCACAGAATGTATAATAATCATGAGATGTAATTGATACTTCTTATCATAATAATTAATCAATTAAACATCCATATGTGCTATGAAATGTTGTATTGTTTCTATTCATAAGCTTTTGGTAAGTTAAAATAACATGCACAACATAGTCAGTGGTTGTCTAAATATCATTGTTGATATCCATCTGGTATCTATCCTATATTATGAACACTCCTTAACAAATAAACTCTCATAAAAGGAAATTTATAATTGATTTATTTGATATGGTTGTTGCTATTTGGGAATTTTTGAGGTTTTCCATGAAACTCAAACACCCTAGTTGACTTATCAAAAGTTGTATAATGACTATACTAGACCTCTGAAAAATGAAGTTTTCATTATGAAAGACCAAGCTATTCATTACCCCTATGTGTACAAATGAATATATTATATGATACATAAGCATACCCTAGTTCCAGGTGAGATTCATTCAACCCATTGTTGTATTGGGGATCCTCAAATATCCACCCGATCCTAGGTTTGTATTTAGTTATACTAGACCACTAGGCAATATAGACCATCCAAAGCTAGCTCATTTGTAAATTGTTTAGACCTACCCCAATTTCAAGCGAGATTCATTCAGCCCATTGTTGTAATGAGTATCACCCTATGATTGTTGATTATTGATCATTCCAAGGATTCAAGCTCACCCCCTTATTTTCTTCAATTTATTAGGATACTTGCTCATATATAGTGATGAAAATCATTGTTTATTTTGCATTTTGTTTTTCTTTTGTTTCGATCAAGGGATTTGATTTGATTTCTGGAATTTTGCTCCTTTTTTTAAGCAAGAGATTTAATTAGGTAGGGGGTAAACTTGTCCTTTTGCCAATGACCACTACTCTAGACCATTGCACCTCACAAAATGAGAAAGTAACAAAACATTTCACTTAAGGTGACCTGGACCAATTTTGTAAAGTTTGTCCTTCCTTAACCTAATTAGGATTGTTAATGTGTTTGATTAGAGATGGGATTATAATATGCTAAGTGCTATCAAAAATAGACCTCATTTACAAAAGCAAAGCAATATTTCTACTAAATCTGAGAAGACCACTAGGTATGGCTAAATGATCGAAAAACCCTAGTATATTCTTCATAGCAACATGAGGGGTTGTGTTGAGAAACATAATTACTCACAAGGGTGATGGATGATGATGATGCATAGATGTATGATTGAAATACAAACATGGTGTCATTTATAAGATTGTAAACACAACCTATCCTAATGCAAGTGTGATGTATGGAAATGCCTAATGCAATGCAATTAAATAAAAATGCATGATGCAAATGAAATGCAATATTTTTAGATTTTATTGCTTTTTTTTATTTTTATGGATTTTGAAAATTTTCCATATTTTTTAATTTTGATATTTATTGTGTGGAACACATTAATATGAAGGCTATTGAGAGGTTAAATCTCTTCAGAACCTTCAAACGATGTCAAGTGATACGTTTCAAGTCCAATCTGCTCTGAGATGATGTAAGGACCTAAGCGGTTAGCCATAAATTTATCTCACAAGTGCGGTGGTAGGTTTGAGTTATGTTGGTTCTCTTTCAACACAAGATCACCAACCTTAAAGTCCCTCAAATTGAATTTAATATTGTAAGCTCCTTTTAAGCATTCTTGGTAAACACGAAGATGCTCAAGGGTATTCATGAAAAGTTCATCAAGAAGCGTCAATTTATCTAGGTGATTTTTCTATGTAGTGTCATCATCAATGAACTCTTTCAATGTGACATGTAGCATTGGAATCTCCAACTCTAGGGGAATAATGGCCTCAACGCCATATACTAGTGAAAATATGGTTACCCCAGTGGGCATCTATATGCTAGTCCTATAATCCCATAATGCAAGGGTCAATTTGATGTGCCAATATTTGTGGTTTTCTTGTACCATATTTTTCAATATGGATACCATTGTCTTATTTGAAGCCTCGGCTTACCCTTTTACCTACGAATAGTATGGAGTCACAAAATTGTGTTGTATATTGTACTTAGATGTTAAATCCTTCATGATTTTATTCTTGAATGATGTTCTATTATCCAAGATTATCTTGGATGGTATCCCAAAACAACTAATGATATTATGAAGTATAAACTCTGCAATATATGCTCCAGTTGTCATTGTTAAAGGGATTTCTTCCACCCACTTTGTAAAATACTTAGTGGTTGTTATAATAAATGTATGTCAACCCAATAATCGAGGAGATATCTTACCAATTAGATCTAGACACCACTAAGAAAATGGCCAAGCCTCTTGAATGGGCTATAAGACTTGCAATGGCAAGTACGTAATATTAGCATGATGTTGATGCTTGATACATTTCTTGACATACGTGGTGCAATACTTCTCCATAGTGGGCCAATAATAACCCATTTGAAGGATACACTTGACAATGGCCATGTCACTAAAATGGCCACTACATGTACCATTGTGAGCTTGTAAAATTTCCCAAGCTGATTCTTGGGGTTCAATACAACAAAGGAGAATTTCATCGTAGCTTCTATGATACAAGATGTCTCCTAAAAAGACATACTTTGTTGTTTTTTTTTTAATGTGTATTTTATAGAATGCGATAATCCTTGTAGGATTAAACTAATCTTGAGAAAGTTATGTAATTATGACATCCAGTCCTGATAAGCTTTTGCATTTATTGACAAGATGACTTGTTCCCCAGGCATTTTTTTATGCACTAATGCAAACTGGGACACAACCTTGTGGTGAATGGTGGTGCCATTCCCTATAGGATCATGTTGGCATTTTTGCCACATTATTTTTTGTTGTTACCATGCATGCAAGTGTTACTCACTCCTCTGTGTTTTCCTACAAGTATTTGTGCTAGAGCAAGTAAATTCAAAGTTGTCGCAAAATCGTGACCAAAACAAGCAAAAGCAACCACAGACCAAAGCGATCGCGATTTCGTGATGTGTTCCAAAATCGTGGTCAAAGCAGAGCAAAGGCAGTGTTGACCGAAATTTGCCACGATTTCATGACCCACAGTGGCAGAAGGGAGCGCTCAACAAGAATGTAGCGATATTGCGACGTGGAGGCGGCAATAAAGCAGAAGGCAAAAACATGTCACATTTTCACGACGTGTTGCAAAATCACTACGCAAGGCAAAGGACCAAGTTGAAGATTAAAATTGTTGCGATATCGTGCATGTCACATTTTCACGATGCCCCAAAAAAAAAATAGCTAAGTCCAGAAAACTGTCACGATATCGCGACATGTCGCGATATCGTGACATGTCGCATTATCGTGGGTCCGATGAGGAGAGAGAAGTTAAAAGCCAAAGGTGTCGCAAAATCGTGACCTGTCACAGTTTCGTGGCACAAAAAGGTAGAAAATAGCTAAGTCCGAAGTCTGTCATGAAATCACGACAAAAAAGTAGCATGGAGGGCACTGTAGCAAAACCGTCGCGATATCGCGACATGTCGCGTTATCACGGGTCTTTTGAGGAGAGAGAAGAGAAAGCCAAATGTGTCGAAAAATCACGACCTATCATAGTTTCACGGTGCAAAAGGGAAGAGAAGGGCAAAGTCTAAAATCATCATGATATCGTGACGTATTTCAAAATCAAAGTCAGTGCAGTCAACGACAGCAGGGGGTAAAACCGTCGCGATATCGTGACGTGTTAGATTTTCACAGTCAGCGTTGTTAACGGAGCCAGAGTGACAAAGTTGTAGCAAAATCGCGACATGTCACGTTTTTGCGACTTGCGATGACCAAGGAGCATAATTTTGGAAAATCATCGTGAAATCGTGACATAACTCAGCAGAGGGTGATGGCAACAAATTTTTGTAGCGATATCGTGACAAAATATGGCACACGGTATGGAAGGCGAAAGATGTAGCAAAATCGCTACGTGTTGCGTGGTCGTAGCGAATTGGAGAAAGGAAGGCTTAAGGCACAAATACGTCGTGATTTCATGACATTTGTGGTTTGAAGCCTGAGCAAGATGAAGACGTCGCATTTTCATGACACATTTGCAGGATGGAGCCAAGCAAGATGCAGATGTCACGAAATCGCGATAGGAAGTAGTAACAGTGGAGAACGCAGAGTTGGTGTAGCAAAATCGCAACATAGCGGAATGAAGGGGCCAAGTGCAGGAAGTGGTAGCGATTTTGTGACTTGTAGCAGGACCGTACAGCGTGCATAAAATACGTAGCAAAATTATGATATGTCACATTTTCGTGACTTAGAAGAGAAGATGGAGCAACGGCGAGGAAGTGTAGTGAAATCGTGCATTGTCGCATTTTCACGACAATAGAGCAGAGAAAGAGCATAATTGTACAGACATCGCAATTTCATGACGTGTCACGTTTTCACAGTTCAAAGTCACAGGGAAGATAATGCAGAAGCCAAAAACACGTCATGAAATCACATGTCGCATTTTCGTGACTTGTCGCGAAATCACGTAGAAAGCAGAAAAGAAAGCAAGAGGCAGAAAAATGTCACAAAATCATGCATGTCGCGAAATCGCAGAAGTGCATGAAGATGGAAGCTGAGTGCAGGAAAGCATCGCAATTTCATTACCTGTCTTATTTTTGCAACCTGGAAGCAGCAACAAAGGTAAAGACAAAAAACGTCACGAAATCGTGACATGTCGCATTTTCGCGACTTGTCGCGTTTTCGCGGAGAGGAAGCAGCGAAGAGGCCCAGCGAAAGGAGGATGTAGCGAAATCGTGACCTGTCACGATTTCGCGGTTCAAGGCAACAAAAGGACAAGGCAACAGAAAGATGTCGCGAAATCGTGACATGTCGCATTTTCGCGACTTGTCACGTTTTCGCGATCCGGTGGTGGCGGCAAAGCTAAAAGCAGAAAAATGTCGCGAAATCGTGACATGTCGCATTTTCGCGACTTGTCGCATTTTCACGACTAATGAAGACACGTGGGTCCCACGATTTCTCCGAGGCAAATTTCGGGAATTGTTTTTTTTAAGCACTCATTTGGTGGGTCCCAGGAAAGTCTGCTTTTTGTTTTAAATGCTTATTTGCTGGATTCCATGACAGCCTGTTTTATATTTTAAATGCTACAGATAGGCAGATTTCACGGGATTGTTCTTTTTTCCCAGTGCTTGTTTGCTGGATTCCATGAAAGTCTGCTTCATGTCTTTCAGTGCTTGTTTGCTGGATCCCATAAAAGTCTATTTAATATTCTAAAATACTGCAGAGAGGCAAGTCCTCTATAAATATTATTGTATATCTCAAGAAAAGGGAGAGACAGGCCGCGAGAAAACTTTTCAAGTTCTCTGCATGAATAAGAGATTTGGCTTCAGATTTTGCAAGGAATTTTGTGTGATTTCCTTCTCTTTTATGCATTTCTCGTTATGCTCATGTTTCTCATCTGCTGTGAGATTTAAATTCTGCATCTGAGTTTGAATGTTGCTGGTGAGAAAGTGAGTTCTGGAATGTGATCCTGGGAAGTTGTCTGCACAAGGTTGTAAGTGAACTATGTTACTATCTCTTGTTATATGTTGTTTATATGCTTGAAATAGATTCCTGCTGTTGATCTGTCTGTCCCCGATTTTACAAATTCGGCCTGTGGCCATATTTCCCATCTCTTTCTGATTATTTCCCATTTCTTTCTACATTTTTACAATTTCTTTCCTGCAACTTTTATCTAAAACCAAGCTTAGATTAGTAAGGGAACCAGCCCTCTCTGGAGATTGGCTTGGGAGACATTTCTTTCTCTCAACCTTTCAATGTTGGCCGGGTCTAGGGTGCATAGTTTTAGAAAATCCTTTCCTATGGCAGATTCGTGACCAACAGTTTTTGGCATGCCCGGTGGGACTGATTTAAAGTCCCATATTTTCACACCCGAAAGAATCAAGATTCTGATGAACTGTCTTGACTTCAAAGCGGAGATTGTAAGTTCATCTGGTGACTCTGTTGAGCTTAAGATCCAGATTTCTTGATCGTAGGCACTCTTTATTAAAAGTCTTCATGCTGTATAGTTAAAATATTTGGCGACTCTGCATTACCCAGAAATCTCTGAACGTGGATACAGTGAGAGTTGTACTTCATGATCACGAGATCAAAATCCAAGAAAGTTGAAAACCTTGTTGAGTTTTTTGAACTTGACAACACAAAAATAGGTGAACACCCCAGGTTGGTTTCCCCATCACTTGCATCCTCTGCAAAATCCTCACAACGTCCTGGTGTTGCTACTAGTTTTTCATCTCCTCAGCAACAGATCCAAATCCCAATGGCCCAGAACCCTCCACCCAGGCAGTTCTCAGCATGGAATAGTTCAGGAGCTTTGAACTTACAGGTTCAAAATCCAGTCCCTCAAGCTGCTTTGAAAGCCTTGCCAACTTATGATGGTACTGGTAAAACTGCATACGAACATATTCATGATGTAGCCTCTTTGGCAGCCATTCATGATATAACAGCCGAAGATGTGATGGTGAAATTATTAGTCTTGTCCCTGAGAGGAAAATTGTTGTATTGGTATAGATCTCTGCAACCAGGCACTATTGCGTCGTGGGATCAGTTAGGAGAGCTGTTAATTAAGAATTTTCATGAACAGGCTGATCCATTTTCGTTGTTGCATCAGTTTAATGCAATTCAGAGGCACCCGCAGGAGGCTATAGCAGATTTTAATATTCGGTTTTCTAGAAGCTGGCAGCGAGTGCCCGAAGGACTTCGGCCCACCCATGAGCAAGCTACGTTCTATTATCTTCGAGCCTTCAACACAGATATTGGCTTGGCAATCAGGCAGTCCAACGTGATGACATTCCCGGAGTTGTTCGAGCAAGCGCACAAGGCGGAGGCAGACTTGATTGCAATTGGTAGACTTCCTCCAAAGGTACCAATGCCCATTTTACCTGATATTCCACAACATTTATATCCTAGTTCATTTTTGCAATCTATGTCTTCTATGTACCCTGTTCCTTCCTGGAACTCAAGTGCACCTCAGATCGCACCCATTCCAACTGTTCCCCAGTTGCCTGCACCCAACGTTCTGCCATTCCCTGCTTCCACCTAATTTCCAGCATTACCGGCACCACCAGCACCTTTGCTCTTACCAGCACCTCCTGCACCTGTAAACCCTGATCCTTATACAACACTTTTGCAAGAGGTAAAATCTGCCAATTCTGCAATAAGAGCAATGGGTAATAAAATCACACTTATTGAAAGAAAGCAAGCTGAGCGAGATTTCCAGCCTAGGATATTTCAACCCCCGCCAATTACTAGAGAACAAGCTGCTTCAACAAGCAAAACACCCGAGAAGAACCTGACTGTTTTGGCTAATGAAGATGCAGTTCTTGCTGAAAGAACATATTGGTGCTCGACATGCAATGATCCACACAGTGAAGAGACCTGTATGGTTCATTTGAATTATGTGCAGACATTGTCTGCAAGTTCTTCTGGGGGGCAGATTAACATGATCTCAGAAATAGATCATAACTTTATGGTTCCATCTGAAGAACAAGTCTCAGTTCTTACTAGAACTGGAAAGAAGCCTGTCTCAGTAAATCCTTCTGAGATAGAACCATTAAAAGTACCAGCTGATCCAAAGAAATAGATGAAAGCTCCTACGTTAATGCCAGAGCCAGATGTGCCTATTCTACTGAAAGATCCTGTTCCATCACAAGTGAAGGACAGAGTACAAGAAAGGGCTTCAACCTCACAGGCAAGAACTGAAACAGAAGAACAAGCCAGAGAAAAGCTTAAATACCCATCATTGACTAAAATATTGAGGGTAGAAGCTACTCAGCAATATCGGAGCAAATATGAACCTCCTGTTGACAAGAAGGAACCTACTGTAGTTGCATATAATATTGTTGAAGAATTGAAGAAGACACCAGCTAAGGTTAGTCTTTTCGATGCATTACAATTACCTGGACAGGTAGATTTATTGCAAGAATCCTTGAAATCTGTGAAAGATAGTGGGAGCAGTCCTACCCAAACAATTTTTGCTCAAGCATTAACCACTTCAGCCACTGGAAAAAATAGACCACCCCCATTTTATCTGTCACTTAGGATGGAGGGTTGGATTGTGCATAACTGCATGATTGACTCCGGTGCTGCAACGACTGTCATGCCAAAGGCAGTTTGCGAAGTCATGGGTATGGAATACACACGAAGTAGCCCTGGTGTCTTGCAGTTGGATGGGACTCCTATGAAAATAGTGGGGGTAATCAAGGATGTTCCGATTGTTTTACATACTATGCCTCAGATTACAGTCATTCAGGAAATAGTTGTGGTTGATCTAGAACCGTATTTCAGTATGTGCTTATCCAGAGAATTTACTGCAAAATTGGGGGGTTACCTTGCACTGGATTATTCCCACTTGGAGATCCCTTTCAAAGGAAAGAGACTTTGGATTTATAATGAAAAACCTTCCTCCTTTCATATTGAAAAGTTGGATGAAGCAGGAAAAACCATG
Source organism: Wollemia nobilis (assembly GCA_028583015.1). Taxonomy (NCBI): domain Eukaryota; kingdom Viridiplantae; phylum Streptophyta; class Pinopsida; order Araucariales; family Araucariaceae; genus Wollemia; species Wollemia nobilis. The sequence continues at coordinate 1,466,173 of JAQPPZ010003103.1, forward strand.
CAGTCTGTCAACATGCTAACCGAAGAGTTAGAAGGTTCTGATTTGAGGGATGAAGTTCTGTATGAGCTTCAGTTGGAGGATGAGTTTTCAATGCTTAATTTCAATGCCATGCTGGAGACTGAAATCGGTTGTTATTCTATCACAAAGCCCGAGGATGGTGCAATGCAGGTTTTTCCTAACCAAGATGATCAGAGTTCTGTCACGGATCAACTATGGAAGCTATATTTTGATGGGGCAAGATGCAAAAATGGTGCAGGAGCAGGTATTGTTTTGATTTCTCCTTCTGGTTTACAAAGAACATATTCATACCGTCTTACTTGGAATTGTACTAACAATGCTGCTGAGTATGAAGCATTATGCCTAGGCTTGAAAAAGGCAAAAAAGTTGGGAATCGAACAGTTACAGATTTTTGGTGATTCTGAGCTTATTGTAAACCAAGTAACAAACAGGTGTATTTCCAAACAACATTATCTTAAAGCATACCGCAACCAAGTTTGGGATCTGTTTGAGTCTTTCACAGCTCTGAATATTCAAGCTATTTCTCGAGAGTTGAACAAGCATGCAGATCTTCTAGCATCTCTTGGAGCCAATTTTTCTCCCATTGAGCAGGTAGTGAAGAAACCAAAGATAGTAAGGATGGTGTACAGACCTAGTGTCCCAGACAAGGATACTTTCTAGCAAGTCTTCGAGAGTGATGAGCAAATTGTTAACTTTTTGATTCAAGAAGCTGCCACTATCAAAGGAAGAACTTTGGAGCACGAAGAGACTGATGGTCTGATTCAGTTATGGAATAATCATATTCCGAAGGGTCTTATCACTCTAGAAAGTTTGTTTGATCAGAATGATCGGTCCAAGAAACATCGAATTGAGATTGACAAGAAAGAATATATGGAGATGCAATTAGAACCAGATAAGGTCATTAAGATTGGGACTGATTCTACTCTCGATGAATAGCAAGAAATCAGGCAACTGTGTCAAGAATTTTTTGATATTGTGGCTTGGAGTTATGAAGATCTGAAGGGATATGATAAACGGATTGTTCAGCATACTATTGAGTTGGAAGAAGGAGTCAGACCCTTCAGGCAAAAGCAACGACCAGTGAATCCAAATATTGAGACTCTCATGAGGGCCGAACTTGTGAAAATGCTGCAAGCCAAGATTATATACCCAGTTAAGCACTCGACTTGGGTTGCTAATCTGGTTCCAGTTCGAAAGAAAAATGGAGACATACGACTGTGTGTAGATTTTTGAAATCTGAACCGTGCATCTCTGAAAGATCATTATCCCTTGCCTCGCATTGATCAGATACTGCATGTTGTTGCTGGGGCTCAGCGTTTTTCATTGTTGGATGGATTCTCTGGATATAACCAGATTTGGGTTAGAGATGAAGACCAGTACAAAACAACATTTACAACTAAGTGGGGTACTTTTGCTTATCAGCGAATGCCTTTCGGATTATCAAATGCTGGGGCAACATTCCAGAGAGCCATGGACATTGCATTTGAGGAGTTTTTGAACAAGATTATTGTTATTTATCTTGATGATATGACTGTCTTTTCACATAAACGGGAAGATCATTGTTCTCATCTGAGGCAAATATTTGGAAAATGTAGAGAGTTTGGGATTTCCATTAATCCAAAGAAGTCAATTTTTGCAGTGAAGGAAGGTAAACTCTTGGGGCATGTCATTTCAGAAGATGGTTTGGCAATAGATCCATCTCGAGTTGAAGCATTGAAAAAGTTATCACTCCCTGCTAATAAAAAAGAGCTGCAGTCTTTCTTTGGGCAGATCAATTTTATCAAAAAATTTATTTCTGACTTTGCTCAAGTTGTCAAGCCCATGACTGAGTTGTTGAAGAAGGATGCAGACTTTAAATGGACAACTCAGAGGAAGGAGGCATTCCAGGAAATTAAGGACAGAATAGTGCAGGCTCCTGTATTAATTAATCCAGATTATTCAAAAGATTTCATTCTGTATGCAGTTGGGGAAGATGAAAGCTATGTCGTAGTACTCACACAAAAAGGAGATGATGGGAATGAAAGGCCCATTGCTTTCCTTAGTCAGGTTATTTTACCTCATGAGGCAAAATATAATTTCATTGAAAAATAGGTGTATGTTGTTATGAAGTCTCTTAAAAAATTCAAGCACTTCATATCTCAGAGTAGGACAGTTGTCTATGTTATACATCCTGATGTAAGGAATTTCATCATTCAAGGTGAGATGGGTGATAAACATGCTAGTTGGGTCACCAAAATTCAAGAATTTGATGTTGAGATTCATCCGACTAAGCTAGTGCAGGGTAAAGCCTTATGCCAGCACTTAGCAAAGATGGCGACATCTGGAATAGTTGAGTATCAAGCAGATGATCTTGCTAGAGATGACAATCTGATGAATCTCTTAGTTCAAGAACAAGATTGGGCAGATGACCTCATTAACTATTTTACAACTGGTAAATGCCCTTCACAGTTGAATGCCTCACAACGGAGAAGGTTTCATCTGCAAGCTCTTAGGTATGTGTTACTGCCCGAAGGATTGTTTTTTAAGAACATTGATGGCATTCTTTTAAGATGTGTCAAGGAATCGGAGAAGGCTAGACTCCTGGAGGAGTTTCATTTTGGCATATCAGGAGGACACTATGCAGGTAGACCGATGGCTTTAAAAATCATTCGGGCTGGTTACTACTGGCCAACTTTGTTCTCAGATGCTTTCAGGATTGCCCAAGCATGTGACAAATGTTAGAGGTATACAAGAAGGGTTAGAAATGCATCATTGCCTTTGCATCCAATTCAGGTTGAAGCACCTTTTCAGCAGTGGGGGTTGGACTTTATTGGGATTATTGATCCAAATTCTTCAGCTGGTCACAAGTATATTTTAACTGCTACAGATTATTTTACAAGATGGTCTGAAGCTATTCCAACCAAGGTTGCAAATCAAGGAGTGGTGATTTCTTTCATTGAAGGATTAATTACACGCTTTGGCATTCCTGATGCTATTATGACAGATAATGGGACTCCATTTATTGGAGCTGAGTTAGCTGAATTTGCAAACAAGTATGGTGTTTTCCTGAAGACATCCTCTAACTATTATCCTCAGGGAAATGGCTTGGCAGAGTCCACAAATAAAAATTTGCTCGGGATTTTAAAGAGGTCTTTGGGGGATAACAAGAGATCATGGCACCTTCTATTGAATCAAGCTTTATGGGCAGATAGGATTTCAATCAAGAAGTCTATCAAGACTTCACCATATGCCCTGGTATATGGAAAAGAGGCAAGGTTGCCTGTTCATCTAGAATTGCCAGTATTGCAGCAGTTGCAGGAATTTTAGGATGATGAACCAGATGTAGATTCCATGGATATGCGGTTGGCTCAGTTGTTGCAATTGGAAGAGCAACGTTCTTTGGCCTATGAGGAGTTTGCTAAGCACACAGGTTATTTCAAAGTGGTTCCATAAAAATTTTGTAGATCGTCCACTTAAGGTGGGTGATTTGGTCCTGAAATGGAATGAAAACAAAGCCAAGCCTGGGATGCACAAGAAGTTTGATGCTCTGTGGGAGGGTCCCTTCCGCATTGTCAGTGCTGGTGCAGCAAATTCGTTTTATCTGGAGGATTTAGATGGCAGCCCACTTCCTATTTCAGTGAACGGCTTTCATCTGAAAGCCTATACTACCTGAAGATGAGTCCAGTCTTACCTTGTATATATATATAAAAAAAAAAAAAAAAAAAAAAAAAAAAGTATTGTTTTCCTTTGTCAACTTCGGCTCTTTTTGCATGCGAGCCCGCAGGTATGTATTTCTTTCCTTTTTCTTTCTTCTTTCCCAGTAGTTAGTGGCTTCCTCTCCATTTCTTCCTTCCTTTCTATTTCTTCCCTTCCCCTCTTTATTCCCTTCTTCTTCTACTCCTTTTTCTTCTGCAAGTAATCAAGCCACTGTTGTTGTTTCTTTTCCCCTTTCTAATATTCCCGCTTCTTCTTTTCCTTTTCTTCTAAGTCATTATTATTTTAATCATTTATCTACAATTCATTTCCCCATTCCATTATCATTCCACAGTTTACACATTTTCTGGTCATCATTTTGTTTCTTCCATTCACCTCCATTTCCCTTTCATAGCAGCTGGTAGCACAGAAGCACTCTGTTACTGTATCTACCGCCTCACTCCCTTCATTCCATAATTCCATTATTCTTTATTTCTGCTTCACGGCCTGTACATCTACGATTATCATTCATCATAAAGGCAGTTCTGCTATTTCTCATATTCCTGTTAAAAAGTCATTCTAAATGCCCAGCATTGGTAAATCTTGTTACAGCAGTCTATAGAAATGTCCAGCATCCACCCGCACTTACTGATTCTGTTCATCCAGCTTCATGACTCTGTTGCCCAATGGATTAAGGCCTAGGATCTTTGCATTCAGACGAGCTAAATACCCCGCGAGCCGCCAAGAATGTTGGCATTTTTGCCACATTATTTTTTGTTGTTACCATGCATGCAAGTGTTACTCACTCCTCTATGTTTTCCTGCAAGTATTTGTGCTAGAGCAAGTAAGTTCAAAGTTGTCGCGAAATCGCGACGTCATGAAATCGTGACCAAAACAAGCAAAAGCAACCACGGACCAAAGCGGTCGCAATTTCATGACGTGTTCCAATATCGTGATCAAAGCAGAGCAAAGGCAATGTTGACCAAAATTTGCCACGTTTTCATGATCGACAGTGGCAGAAGGGAGCGCTCAACAAGAATGTCGCGATATCGCGACGTGGAGGCGACAATAAAGCAGAAGGCAAAAACATGTCGCATTTTCGCGACGTGTTGCAAAATCGCTACGCAAGGCAAAGGATCAAGTTGAAGATTAAAATTGTCGCGATATCGCGCATGTCATGTTTTCGCGATGCCCGGCAAAGAAAACAGCTAAGTCCAAAAAATGTCGCGATATCGCGACATGTCGCGTTATCGCGGGTCTGATGAGGAGAGAGAAGTTAAAAGCCAAAGGTGTCACGAAATCGTGACCTGTCATAGTTTCGTGGTGCAAAAATGCAAAAAAAAGCTAAGTCTAAAGTCTGTCACGAAATCACGACAAAAAAGCAGCATGGAGGTGACTGTAGCAAAACCGTCGCGATATCGCGACATGTCGCGTTATCGCAGGTTTTTTGAGGAGATAGAAGAGAAAGCCAAATGTGTCACCAAATCACGACCTGTCACAGTTTCACGATGCAAAAGGGTAGAGAAGGGCAAAGTCTAAAACCGTCACAATATCATGACATGTTTCAAAATCATGGTCAGCGTAGTCAACGGCAGCAGGGGGTTAAAATCATCGCGATATCGTGACGTGTTATATTTTCATGGTTAGCGCAGTCAACGGAGCCAGAGAGACAAAGTTGTAGCGAAATCACGACATGTCACGTTTTCGTGACTTGCGATGACCAGGGAGCATAATGTTGGAAAATCGTCATGAAATCGCGACATAACTTAGCAGAGGGTGATGGCAACAAATTTTTGTAGCGATATCATGACAAAATATGGCACACGGTACGAAAGGTGAAAGATGTAGCGAAATCGCTACGTGTTGCATGGTCGCGGTGAATTGGAGAAAGGAAGGCTTAAGGCATGAATACATCACGATTTCACAACATTTGTGGTTTGAAGCCTGAGCAAGACGAAGACATCACATTTTTGCGACACATTTGTAGGATGGAGCCAAGCAAGATGCAGATGTCGTGAAATCGTGACAGGAAGTAGTAATAGTGGAGAACGCAGAGTTGGTGTAGCGAAATCGTGACATAGCGGAATGAAGGGGCCAAGTGTAAGAAGTGGTAGCAATTTCATGACTTGTAGCAGGACCGTATAGCATGCATAAAATAGGTAGCAAAATCGTGACATGTCACGTTTTCGTGACTTAGAAGAGAAGATGGAGCAGCGGCGAGGAAGTGTAGCAAAATCACGCATTGTCACATTTTTGCGATAATAGAGTAGAGAAAGAGCATAATTGTACGGACGTCGCGATTTCATGATGCGTCATGTTTTCGTAGTTCAAAGTCACAAAGAAGATAATGCAAAATCCAGAAACACGTCGTGAAATCGCAACATGTTGCATTTTTACGACTTGTCACGAAATCATGCAAAAAGCAAAAGGCAAAAAAATGCCGTGAAATCGCGACATGTCGCATTTTTGTGACTTGTCATGAAATCATGCAGACACAGGGAAGATAATGCAGAAGACAGAAAATGTCACAATATCACGCATGTCGCGAAATCATAGAAGTGCATGAAGATGGAAGCTGAGTGCAGGAAACCATCGCAATTTCATTACCTATCTTATTTTCACGACCTAGAAGCAGCAACAAAGCTAAAGATAGAAAACGTCATGAAATCACGACATGTCGCATTTTCACGGAGAGGAAACAGCGAAGAGGCCCAGCGAAAGGAGGATGTAGCGAAATCACGACCTGTCGTAATTTCATAGTTCAAGGCAACAAAAGGACAAGGCAACAAAAATATGTCGCGAAATCATGACATGTCACATTTTTGTGACTTGTCACATTTTCGCGGTCCGGTGGTGGCGGCAAAGCTAAAAGCAGAAAAACGTCGCGAAATCGTGACATGTCACGTTTTCACGACCTGTCACATTTTCATGGTTAATGTGGACAGGTGGGTCCCAGGATCTTCGAGGCAAATTTCACGGGATTATTCTTCTTTCCAATGCTTATTTTGTGGGTCCTAGGAGAGTTTGCTTTATTTTTTGAATTCCTATTTGCTGGATCTTGTGATAACCTATTTTATATTTTAAAAATACTACAAAGGCAGATTTCACGGGATTGTTCTCCTTTTTTAGTGCTTATTTGCTGGATTCCATGAAAGTCTATTTCATGTCTTTCAGTGCTTGTTTGCTGGATTTCATAAAAGTCTGTTTAATATTCTAAAATACTGCAGAGAGGCAAGTCCTCTATAAATATTATTGTATATCTCAAGAAAAGGGGAGAGGACAGGCCGTGAGAAAACTTATCAAGTTCTCTGCATGAATAAGAGATTTGAATTCAGATTTTGCAAGGAATTTTGTGTGTGATTTCCTTCTCTTTTATGCATTTCTCGTTATGCTCATGTTTCTCATCTGCTGTGAGATTTAAATTCTGCATCTGAGTTTGAATGTTGCTGGTGAGAAAGTGAGTTCTGGAATGTGATCCTGGGAAGTTGTCTTCACAAGGTTGTAAGTGAACTATGTTACTTTCTCTTGTTATATGTTGTTTATATGCTTGAAATAGATTCATGTTGTTGATATGTCTATCCCCGATTTTACAAATTTGACTTGTGGCCATATTTCCCATCTCTTTCTGATTATTTCCCATTTCTTTCTACATTTTTACAATTTCTTTCTTGCAACTTTTATCTAAAACCAAGCTTAGATTAGTACGGGAACCAGCCCTCTCTGGAGATTGGCTCGAGAGACATTTCTTTCTCTCGGCCTTTCAATGTTGGCCGGGTCTAGGGCGTATACGCATACAAAATCCTTTCTTGTGGTAGATTCATGACCAACATATCCTATGAGATCAAAGACCCCAAAATGCCTCCTTGAGAAAGTCTCTAGATCTATAGAACCACTCATGGTTTTGTTTTATATGAATCATGTTGATTGATTCCTTATTATCAAAAGTTGCATGCTGCATTACGGCATGCGATAGCATCTTTACATGAATGGTAGTAAAGTTGGTAGATGGATTTTGAGGGATTAAGGATCCCAAAGATGCCATAGTGTCTACAAATATATTCAATGAGCGAGGGATTGCCTCAATGTCGTACCACTCTAGTTGGGCTAGATAAGTGTCAACAAGATCCTTGTAAGCTTTCAAGATGGGACACCTACATTGAAAAAGTCCCTTCACTTGATTGACTATGAGAAGGGAATCACCAAAGATATTTAATCATTTAATCTTCATGGTGATAGCTATTTGGAGGCCCAATATTAGGGCTTCGTACTCAAAATTATTGTTGGTACAAGGAAAGTCTAGCTTAAATGACAAGGGCATTGGAGCACCTTGTGGCGTGAAGAAGATAATTCCTACACCACCCCCTTGCTCACACTTTGAACCATCAAAGAACATAGTCATATCAGCTTTGTTATCTGGTTCTTTGGGTTTGGGTGCTTCTGATAATGCAAAGACCACATCATCAGGAAGCTCTATGGTGAGAGGCCTACTATTCTCGAGAGGTACCTCTGCCAGTTGATCAACTATGACCTATCCCTTGATGGAATTTTGGATGATGAATTCCAAATCAAATTCTATCAATAGCATGATCCACTTTATAGTACGTGTATTATGATATGTCTTGCTCATCATATACTGCAAAGGATTTTGTTTGGATATCACGTACGTCATATGACTTAACATGTAATGATGCAACTTCTTCATTGTGAACACCACTGCTAAACACAACTTCTCCACATATGCATATCCAAGCTCATAACTCACCAAGGTGCGATTGATGTAATATATGGCTTGCTCTTTACCTTGCACATTCTTTTGGGCTAACATGGTTCCCAATGCAAATTCGATCACCGATATATATAGCAAAAAAGGCACATCCGGTCTTGGTGGAGCTAGCACTAGTGGCATTGCTAGGTATTGCTTAATTTTAGTGAAGGCCACTTGATAGTCCTCATCCCAATTGAATGGGACCCCCTTGTGTAGCAGTCGATTCATGGGTCAACATTTATCCAATAATTGTGTGATAAATCACTTTATGGATGCTACTTTTCCTTGAAGGCTTCTTAACTCTTTGATATTTGTGGGAGGATGCATTTCTAATATGGCCTTGACCTTCACTGGGTCAACTTTGATGCCTCATTTTGAAATGATGAATCCCAAGAGCTTTCTTGAAGTTACGCCAAATACACACTTCTTGGGATTCAACCTAACATTATGCTCTATCAGGCGATCGAAGACCTTCCTCAGGACCTCTACATGCTCTTCTTGTAGTAATGACTTTGCCAACAAGTCATCAATATAATATTCCAAGATCTTATGCATGTAGTCATGAAAAATATATGTCATGGCTCGCTGATATGTGGCACCAATATTTTTAAGGCCGAATGGCATAACTTTGTAGCAAAATGTTCCCCATGGCATTGTGAATGTGGTTTTGTGTTGGTCTTCAACTTTAATCTGAATCTGATTGTAACCAAAAAAACCATCCATAAGGGAGAGCATCTCATGACCTATAGTTGCATCTATGAGAGCATCTATGTTGGGCAACGGGAATGAATCCTTTGGTGTTGCCTTGTTGAGGTCTCTAAAATCCATACAAATATGGATCCTTCCATCAGGTTTTCCTACAGGTACCATGTTTGATACCCATTTTGGATAGTCGATGGAGATAATGAACTCTACATCCAATAACTTTTGCAGCTCATATTTAACCATTAAAGTGACTATTGGATGCATCTTCTTGAGCTTTTTCTTGATAGGTTTCTTGGAGGGATCTAGCGAAAGGTTATGAGTAACCAATTTTGGATCTAGTCCCGACATATCCTTGTATGTCCAAGCAAAAAGGTCAAGTCTCTCTTTCAATAGAGGGATGAGTATGGCATGCTCATCAGGAGATAGACTCTCTCTAAACTTGACCTTCTTAGGATTAGTGGGATCATTACTGATATCCACATCGAAGGTCTCCTCTACTGACATATGTGATCCCTCCTCAAGTTGGTGAGGTGTAGGAATCAAGTGGATGTCATCAGCTAGGTTTAAAGGTCCTACATCAGAATTTCCCTCAACATGATAAACATCATGTGCACAACCTGGCACAAAATGAAAAGGTTGCAACATTTCTTCGTTAGGGAAGAAATCTTTAGGCTCTAGTGGTGAATCAGCATGATCCCAATCAATAGCATCTACATTCAGATACAATGGTTTGGAGGGGTCGGTTGGATTATGAAGTGGAGTGGTCAAATCAATGGAGATCATATTTATGGAATGGATTAGATCTCCAGGACCATATGTGTGTGACTCTACATTGATATAACTTCCATCCCCGAGATGTGGCTCTAGGGGTATGGGGATCTCTAGATCCGGTCTATGAACAGACTCAAAAATAGGATCGCTGGGCTCAAGGAGCTCCATGTACATTGGTGGATCAGGGAAGACTATATGATAAATCATATCCAAATTGGGTGGTCTCCCTCTGAGGCACGGGCCAGGATAGACTCATCGATACATCTCGTCGATGTCAATCGGTTCATGATGATGGCGCAAATAGTGAGGCCCAAGATAAGCTCTCTCGGTCTCATCCTCATCATCACTGTCGTATATGAGTCCTTCACCCCTACCCACTGGGATTGGGTGATTAGCAAGATGGGGCCCAAGGTAGGCCCGCTCTATTTCATCCTCATAGTCACTATCAACCATGAAGTATTCTTCAGTCTCACCCATTTGTTCCATGGGTAATAGATGACATAGATTTAGAGGGCCTAAGTAGGCCAACTCAGTTTCATCCTCATATCATTCATTGTGTGAGGATAGCTCATCATCATCTATTCTAGAATCATAATCTGGTCCATCACTTTCGATAATGGACTCTGCTACACCTAGATTCTGGATCTGTGTACCTGTGTCATCGGTAGCTTCATGACTTTCATTGTCCAAGTCGGCTCTTGGATTGTCTCCTTGATTTACCTCTACCATGATGTGCTCATGATAGATCTCTGGTGGTACTTCTGAGATATAGGTTACCAGCCTATTACCCCTTCATAGATAAGAAGGGTTAGGGTGATAAGGATTCCAATCCACATCATCCCCCAAAGTGAGGTTCAGATGATCTAAAGATGCTGCTAGGAGCTTGTCCTATCCTTAGATATGATAGCCTAACCCAAACCTATCAGTTGGTAGCTGATACTGTGGTTTGATGGGAACTCTGCACCCCTACTCAAATAAGCCCAAGCTGTAACCATGCCAATGGTAACATTTGAAGTAGCGCAAGGTGAATTCAAGGTTAGACAAGTAATGAACATTCACCATGAATGGTTCATCATCATCCTCATCTATGGGCGTGTGATTTGTCAGTTGATCTAGCCCTCCATAAATAAAGTTTGTTTGGTTGGGTGGCACCCCCAATGGTACCACCATCCCCATGGGAAAGTGATGGGCTTGAGGTCGGCCCATGTCCTATGCAATTTTGATAAATGGCATGAACGTCACGTTTTACACAATATATTCCGCTAATCCAGGGTTAACCAAATGTATGGTCACCTGCGGTGTAGATGACCCTATTGAAGATGCAGGTGAGGCAGGCTGAGGTGCCTCCTCAACTTGATTTTGAGCATCCCCTTCATCCATGGGACTAGGACCCTCGATAGTGGCTACTTTGGGTGCTTGCTTTGTCTCTTTTTCACCCAATTTTACCTTGAGCTTCTTATCATTCCTAAGCACTTTGGATGCCATAGGTTTAGTCGAAGCTATTGTAGTGTGCTCTGATAACTATGGTGCTATCGTGGAAGGTCCTACACACACTCCTTTTAACTTACCTTCTAGATGTTTAATAGGCGATGTCGATCGTATATCCAGATGCATTGAGGGAAGAATGAAATCTCTCGGTAAATTAGCTAAGTTCACGTATTTGAATGGCTCTTCGTCAGAAGGAACCATGTGAACTTGTCCCTCGTGTACATATTTTATGCACTGATGTAAGATCGAGGGAACACAATACATTTATCTAATCCAAGGCCTCCCCAAAAGGATGTTATACTACATGGCACCTTCGATCACATGACACATCATAGGGATGGTCTTAAGTCCAACCTGAATCGAAAGAACTATGGTACCTACCGTTGAGCATAGTGCATCATTGAATGCTCTCAAGGTGAAAGTGGAAGGTACAATATGTGACTTTGGAAACTTCAAATATGTTAATGCCTTGGTTGTAATTATGTTGATTGATGACCCTATATCAATCAAAACCCATTTGAATGGTGTGTGGTTAACACATGCAATTATATGTAGCGGTGGGTCCACTATGGCAGTGGAGACCATCTTAATCTCGTGATCACTAAATTGAATGACCGGTTCATTGCACTACTGCACATGTCCCACAAAGTTTGTAAATGCTTCAGGGTCCTAGGACTAAACTTTGATTGATCTTAGAATATCCATGAGCATCTCCCTATGCTTAGGAGACTACTGAATCAGTTCATATATCGACAACTTCGTTGGAGTTGTCTGTAGGCTTTGAACTAGCCTACTCCTAATGGTCACCATCGGTCTTGTAGGTGGGCCTGGCATATTTTGAGCTGGCCTTTGCTGAGGTGCAACATGCACTCTAATTGGAGCTGGAGGTGGATTTGGTCTTTCATACCTCCCTTGTCTCGTGACAACATTAACCATGCCGATGAATCCTTGAGTTGGTGGTTCAACCCGCACTTGATTCACATGACCGACATTGTTCCTCGATGGCTCATGATTTGGTAAGGGGTTCTTGAAGATCCCCATATTCTGGTTGTCTAGAGCCTGAGGGTTGTCCATAGTTAGCTCTCCTCTTTTGATCATGTTTTGTACTACGTGTTTAAAACTCCAACATCCTTCGATGTCGTGTCCTTTCACCCTATGGAAAGTGTAGTACAGATCATCCCTATACCCCTTTGGCTTGGGCTGATTAGGGTCTATTAACTTGATCTCTAGTAAGTTGAGAGCCTTGGCCTCGCACAGTTGATGGAATATCAATGTCATCGATTCTGACAAAGGTGTGAACTAGTGAGGTGGGTGTTGTTCTTTATTCTTACCCTTTTTGTTATTATTGCGTTGATCATATCACGCAGGAGGAGGTTGGGCTTGATAATTATGTTGTTGCCCCTTATCCCCTTTCTGGAGGTTTAACACCACTTGGTTGACATGGGTCAGCTTGGCCTGTTCCTTTTGATTGTGGGTGTTCTTTTTGTTCCATTCCTTCTTGTTCTTGAGTTTCAAGTTACCCTCCTATAACTTGATGTCCTCTATTACCTTGGCTTGCACCAAGGCCTCCTCGAATGTTTGGTACTGTTGCAACTATAATAGTAATGAGATGTGCTTCACACAACTCTTGGTAAACATCCAAGTTAGTTCGGTGGTCGGAATGGAAAATGGCAACTTTACCATTATCTTTCTCCATATTTTACCATAATCCATGATCGACTCATCATCATGTTGCATTAAAGCAACCAGATCGGATAGGTTCACCTTCTTCTTGACATCGAAGGAGAAGCATTCAAGAAACACATTAGCCAACTATTCAAAGTTGGTTATGTTGTGCCTCTTAAGTTGATTAAACCACTCTCGGGTAGGGCCTAAAAGGGTTGTGATGAATGTTCTCAGCAATAGAGCATCATTGCTTTCAATCTGAAAGCACATGTCCATAAAGCTCATAACATGTTCCTGAGCATCTTCCTCACCTTGAAACTTCTCCAGCTTTGGCATCTCAAAATGCTTGGGATATGCTAGAATGGGCACGAACGGGCATAAAGGTTCATTATGAATCTTGTTCAAAGTCGGCTTTTGATAAGCCATCCCTTGCTTCTCTATTGCTCGAACCTTGTCTACCAAGGCCTGATAGGCCTTCAAAGATAGAATTTCCTCTTCTCTAAGAGGTCCACGAGGAGCCTTGGGAGGTAAATTCTTCTTCGAATGAGGTGGGGGAATGGGATCATCCTCCACATCTACTAGGGAGATCTCAGGATATTCCTGTTCTTGATCATCTCCTACTTCTTCTTCGTACTACGTACGCCCATGATGTTCTAGTGCTTGGCACTACATCATGTTTTGGGCCATGTGGTGAGTATGGTTCTCAATATGCTTAGGGCACAAATCAGGCTATGAAGTAGCTCATCTATGAGTGTGCTCCCTGTACTCACTATGAGGGGGTAAATTGGCTCGAGCCAATCGATCCTCTCACTCAGCACGCTCCTTTTGATCAAGGATGCATTGTTCATGCATGCATTGCTCAAAAATATGTTGCCTTAGCAACATCTATCTCTGAGTATCCTCTTTTTTGAGGTGCTCATGCTCTGCATGGACATCCTCCAATTGATCTTGGAGAATCTACTACCATTGTTTTGACACCAATTTCTATGATCGATCTATAAGATCGGTCGTGTGTGGTCTCTGGTGTACTCATTCAGTCTGAGTAGCTTTATCGGTATGACCTCTGATAGACTAGTTTACCATGCTCTTGCCCTTGTCTATGTAGATGGCATTTACATTTTGGTGTTGTCTGTACTCTATGCCCGCGTGGGTCGATGGGGCAATTATACTATGAGCACGTTTAGAGCATTCTCCTAGCTCTCTAATGGTCCGACGTGTGCTCTCACTATGAGAACTCATAGAATGAGAATGTGCAACTGAGGGTTTATACCCTAGCTACCCTAAGACTCTATCTAGACCATCCAATTGCCTAGTGCACCATGGCTCATGTGGTGGCGTACCATTGACTCCAACCTTAGACATGTCAAATGTGAACTTGCTAGGTTGATTGTTGTTTGGAGTCTATGAGGGCCTATGCCTTGAAGCATCCCTCTCTTCCTACCCCTAAGTGGGTGGATTTTCTACTTGTCTATTTTGAACTGATGGGGGCCTGGAGCCTCCCTTGTCTCGAGTACGGATGGGCACTAACTTAGTTATAGTTCCCTCCTCAATGATGTACTCTTCAGTGGATCCAGTGGATCCATGAGGTGTACGATCATGATATATACTCCCATGCTCAAAGGGCCCATGTTGGGATCTTCCATACTTGGATCTATCTCACGAGGCATGTGCATTGCCTCCTCTAAGTGGGGTATTCTGATGAGAACCCCCACACATAGAGTTATCCCCTCTAATGCTCATCGAACATCATTCAGGAGGATCTTGTGATTGAGGGTTCTTCACATTGTGTTGTGAATTGGGTGGAGCCTTGACTTCGACCTTGGTTCTATGCCGAGATCGACCACTTCGTGTGACAACCATGATGTTGTATTATCTCGTATGTATATTTTAAGGCAAACAAAGCAAACAATGATGATTATCTCTTTTTAAATGTTCTTTGTGAGCCCTAACTAGTTTGATGTGTTTTGAAATTTGTTGAAAACTTAAACTACTCTCATCGTGTTTGAAATTGTTGATGATATACTCAATAGTTTAAGGCTTTCACCTGTATACTCGTAGCTCGACAACCTAGAAATGAAAGTCTAGGCCACGTAATCCAACCTATAATGTGTGGTAATGAAGTCCACACATGGTCAGGGAGCACAAGTCCTCTCGATCCTCACCCAGTTCACCCATAGTCAGTGATATACCTCTCCAAAGAGAGATACATGCAGATTTTCCATGGGCTATGATGGATCTTGGAGCCGGTATTGGTCTAGTAATAGGGTTTGAGGGAGTTGGGCCAATGGATGGAAATCACTACCACCATCGTTGAACCCTACTAGTGGTTGGATATGACTTCCAACTCACTAGCATTTAGATAGTGCGTGGTGTGTGTTTGTTCATTTTAGATTTTGCATGAAAGTAAAAATGCAACACCAAGCACACAATGCTCTTTCCTAAATACCTAATGATAAAAGCATTTAATATTCAGAAATATGCATCTAATTAACTAAATTATGTTTTAGAGAATGCAAGTAAAATGTTCTAATAGGCCTCTGATTGGGCCACAATAGGTAAACTTTACAAATAGAATCTAATTATTAGCCACGAGATAGAACCATAGGTAACAGTGCTAGCCATGGGACAGAGCCACAGGCCAAGATCTTAGCCATAGTTGATAGGCATAGCTAATAGTGCTAGCCATAGATATTAGCCATGACTAAAAGATAATAGAATATTTTCATGATTCTTTTCCTTTTACTATTCTCTATGTGATTTTAATTAACTAAAAACCAGAAATATAACAAAACCAGAAACACAGAGGATCAAAATTACCTAGAGTCCTCATTCGATGGAGAGGTAGTCTACTTCCTACCTATTTTCTACTCTGATGCTAACCATGGCTAACACCTGCAACAATAGAACAAAATAAATCCATCAGTTACTATGGAATTTATGGGGTTTCCACCGTGATCACCATCTGTAACCTTGTAGAAAGCATACACCTAACTAATGCATCAATTGATATCAAACATTAAAGCATAAAGATATTGACAATAATGAATTCAAAAAGAAAGAGAATGTTTCTTTTATTAAATCTTTGTCAAATCCAAATTACATATACGTCCCTCTTAGGGATACCCAATGTTGATACAATTAATACAATCTTGAAAACCCTCTAAACAAGGGGAGGTGTAATTCATAGGCTTTCCACAAAGACACGAACTACTCAAGATCAATGGTGACCTTCTTCTCTCATGAAAGAGGTATTTGCTGCCTTGAATGCCTTGAAATGAATGGATCCTATAAACCCTACATTCAAGAAACAACAAGAAAGGATTAAAAGCAAATATGGCCTCTCTTGATGAGGCTTTTGATGGAAACTTGCATAAATGATGATAAAGAAAACAAGAAAGCATATAAATCTATGAATATTAGCATAAAATCATCAAATTACTATGAAGCATAGAAAGAAAGCATGTAATCTAGGTAATAAGCAACCTAATTAGCCATTAGAAACTTGAATTACATGAAACTAGTCTAAATTGACAATTGCAAGGAAAATGGAAGCAAATCTACCACTAAATCCTAGAATTAACCGGTCAAATGTCTGCTAAAATGTAAATCTATGCTGAATTAAGCTAATTACATAAATGAAAGAGCAAATCTAATGCTAAAATGGAGGAAATCAGGGATCAAACCCTAGTCATGGGTCTGAGGCACGGTGGGCACTATTAGCCACGACTGACAGCTATGGCTGAGGCGAAAATGCTCTTGCTCTTGTAATCAGGGCTTGGATCTCTAATTCTCTCCATGGAATTGATGATCAAGGGTCACCTCTATGTCCCAAGATGGATTGGTGGTCGAATTTATTGAGATTCGCGTTCGATTTGGCTTGATTGTGTGATTATGCTTCCTAGTCCTTTGGAAGCTCCATTGATGAATTCATGCTTATCACTCCACAATTGGGTAGCATTTTGACTCTCCTCAAGGGGTTATCAATTTGCTATCCATTTTGGTAGAGCTTCGCTATGTTTAAATGAAAACTTCTCTAGACTTCTCCCCAATTTGGAGGGGGGTCTTATAGGACTCCTAATCTCTAATCTTGGCTTGCTTGGGAAGCCAAGATCAAGATCCAAGAGGTTGGATCAGTTGGGAGGAAAAATCTCGAAGCTTCCCCACCCAAAACCATTTGAATCTCCATTGCCTAGGCCGTTGTAACCAAAATTTGGCTCGGCCTAGGATTCAAAATAGTTTTGATGCTAGCCATGGCTCTAAGGCGTGGCCAGCTCTATTAGCCATGGGTGTCAGCCATGGCTAAGGCTGAGTTAGCCAACTCTACCCAAATTGAGTGGTTAAAACCACTGCTTCACCTTGGAGTTGTCCAAGATCATTCATATGGTCTATTAGCATGTCCCATATGAGTAGTCACCTCGACATGACATATTTTAGGTGTCTACAGATAGTGTATATAAATAAAACATCAAAATAAACTATTCTTCTTAGCATCCTCTCAAATTTGTTAAAGGAATAATTTGTTGGTTGGTAAAGAAAGCATTAAGGAATAAATTTGCCTACTCAAGAAGCTTTGTGGTAAATATCATGGTCATATGATGATCTAAAGGTATATAATAAAAACATCATAGAACATACTATTGAGCTTGAACTAGGTAGAAAACCTTTTCAACAAAAATAATAGCCAATAAACCCTATGATTGAGGTAATTATGAAGAAACTCTTGAAGCTCTTACAAGTCCAAATCATATTTTTTATTAAGACTTGGGAATCCAACCTGGTTTGTGTATGTAAAAATAATGGTGATATAAGGTTGTGCATTGACTTCAAAAATATGAATAGAGCATCATTGAAGGATAATTATCCCATGCTAATTATAGGTATATATATTATTGCTTTTGGATGATTTCTTAGGATACAACCAAATCTAAGTCAAGGATGATGATTAGCATAATAATACTTTCACCACTAAATTGGGAACCTTTAGTTATAATAGAAAGTCATTCAAGCTATCAAATATAAGGAAAACCTTCCAATGGGTTATGGAAATTGCAATTGCTAAACTATTTGGTGATATAATCCTCATATACCTTGATGATTTAAATGTGTATTCCATTATAAGAATAAGATTATCAAATATCTCTATGGGAAAAGAAGAATGAGTGAGTTGAGATTTAGCGGGTACGACGGGGGTGAGGGTTTGAATTTTTTGGGAAGGAATCTTAGCCAAGGTGGCAGAGGTAGATCAGGTATGAAATGGGAGGGTGGGAACCTAAAGCATGGATCAAGCAAGGATCTAGAGGAAGGTGATCAGGTTGTGGCATATTTGGAGGTGGGCATCACACGGGGACCCGACCCTCCTCAGAAAGACCCCGACAAAAAAAATACGAAGGACAATGCGGGGCCCAAGAAATGGTTATCTTTTGTTGAGACTCTTAGAGGAAAAATAAAGGAGGTTCTCTCTCTTTTGCCCATAGTTCCAGTAAATAATAAAACTTTGGCCCCAAAAATTTCCATGAGCCCTTTTATTTCAATGGAATAATTCTCCATGGTAGACAAGTTTTTGGCAGGTAGGTCGGACATGGAGACTATCAAGGCTTGGGCGATGGGTAAATGGTGACTGGTAGGTAGCTTGGAGTTGGTAGCTCTAACTCGAGGGTTCTTCATTATCTATTTTAACAATATGGAGGATGCTAACCGCATTTTAACAGGAGGTCCTTGGTTTTTGGGCAAAAGGAGCATTTTTCTCAGATGATGGGGTGAAGATTTCAACCCTAAAAAGCAAAATATTAACATTACCCTTATTTTGGTTCATCTTCTGAGTCTACCTACCTAGTTCTTCAATGAATATTGGTTGTAGGGCATAGCTAGAACTATAGGGGACCTGATATCCATTGACCATGTGACCTTGGCTAGGACAAGGATGACTCATGCACGAATTTGTGTAAATGCTAATTTGGATAATGAATTGCCAAGGTTTGTGGAGCTAGATTATGGAGAATACTATCAAAAATAGCCGATAGAATACAAGAACAGATCGATATTCTATGTAGAATTCAAAAATCAAGGACATCTATGCAATCAGTGCCCTAACCTGGTAATGAATAGAGAAAAGCAAAAGCAAGGAATGATTGACAAAGGAAATTTGGAGTTTCCCTGGCAGAGGCGATTTCAATCAGGCAAAATATGTCTACCAAAATAATAAAAGAGAGGGTGCAGGGTCTGAATAAGACAAATGAAAACAACAGGTTGTTGGCAACCAAAATACTCAGGTAAGTTCCAATTCTCTAGTTTCAAATAAATTTTCAATTCTATCCAATATGGGAGTAGGAGGATTATCAAAAGACATAGAAGCCCAGAACATTTAGGCTAACCTTTCTGACTCTCTATAATCCCCATCCAAGTCAGGATCCTCAAACCCTAATACTAAAATTACTATAAGCCCCATGGGCATCACAAAGCCAAACCCTAATATTCGATCTCTATAATCCCCATCCAAGTCGGGATCCTTAAACCCCAATGCTAAAAATACTTCAAGCCCAGTGGGCATCCCAAAGCCAAACCCTAATGCTAAAGAACTTAGGAAGAAATTTGAGGCATTGGAAAATAAAAAATCTCATATCCCTAACATCATCACTAGGATCCAAGTGAATCCTACTGAGGGACCGTCCCACAGACCAGGGGAATATAGGAAAAAATGAGAATATTTGGATGTAGGGGTGGAGATATGTGAAACTCTTCAGACTAAGGAATATGGCAGTCTAGTTCTGCAACAAATTGCCTCCCCCTAGTTTAGTCCTAAAAAAACTAGGAGCACTGTGAAGTCTCCTATAGATTTTGGTAGTAAAAAAAGAAGAGGGAGAGTATCAAATGTTGAGCATCAAAAAATTAAAACTAATAATGACATTGCCAATGGAAAAGAGAGAACCTTGTTTCAACAGGTTATTCTGGGTTCTGAAGACAACAAATTAGGAAAACCCCCTCAAGGGAGGGGGAGAGGAAGAAATTCCAAATAATCTAAATGAAGTTCCTCTCATGGAGCGTGAGAGGCCTCAATGGCCTACCCAAACACAAGGAAGTCAGTGCAATAAGAAATCAAGTGAATCCAACTATTATCATGTTGCAAGAAACAAAAACTGATGAGATTCAGTCAAAAAAAGTAGCAAAAAAAATCTGGAATCAAGAGGAGATGGTTTGCAAATTAGCAAGAGGAGCATCTGGAGGCCTTATGACTTTGTGGGATCTCCAGATAGTAGAAGGCACGATTATTCAAAAAGATGATAGGGTTATTAGTGTTTTATTTAAGGAAATAAACAACAACAGGTCATGGATCCTTTCAAATATTTATGCCCGGACTTCAATTCAAGGGAGATATCTACTATGGGAGTACTTAGAAAATCTGAGTAAAATATTCCATAATGTTCCTTGGATTCTGGCTACGAATTTTAACACTCCTCTTTACCCTTCAGACAAAATGGGTGGAAATGGACCACCTATTAGGATTATGGATGAGTTCAATGAATTTGTGAACTCCAACATGTTGATGGATGTAAAACTTAGAGGAGTGAATTATACTTGGAGCAATTTGCAGATAGGGTGTTATCTCATTCAAGAAAGGCTTGACAGGTTTTTTCTATCAAATGAGGCTATAACTCTGTTCAGTGATTCTACCCTGCAAGCCTTTCCTAAAATTGCCTCTGATCATAATCCCATTTTATTGGAGATCCCTAACTCTTTATCCTTAAAGAAACCTTTTAGATTTCAATCTATGTGGATCAAACATTCCAATTTCAAAGATAACTTAATTTAGTGGTGGCAACAACCTGTCAGGGGTAGTGCAACTTTTAAACTTGCTGGCAAATTAAAGTTTGTTAAGGAAAAGATTTTAACTTGGAACAAAGAGGTCTTTGGGAACCTCTTTGAAAATAAAAAATAGGTTGTTGAAATTTTAAAGATAATTGATTAGAGGATTCAACATGGTGATGCTGATGAAACTACTAGGCAGGAGGAACAAACAAAACTAGCAGAGTTTCATAACATTCTGGCCTGTGAGGAAATCTATTGGAGGTAAAAATCAAGGGCTCTTTGGTTGAAATATGGATTCAAATTCCAAGTTTTTTCATGTCACCACACTTAGAAACAGAAGCAATAACAAGATAATTTTTTTTTAAAAAGTAGATGGTTCTATTACTCAAGACTTAACAGAAATCATAAAGGAGGCAGTAACTTATTTCAATTCTATCCTTGGTCAGGAATCACAGTGCAACAAGGAGGCCAAATATATTCTCTTACAAGCCATTCCTAGCATAATAAATGAGGATATAAACCTTAAGCTTCTAGCTCCCTTTTCTGATGAGGAAATTAAGGAAGCCTTGTTTAACATGGAGCTAGACAAAGCCCCAGGACCCGATGGCTTTCCCCTTCATTTCTATCAAGCTTTTTGGGACATCGTAAGTGAGGATGTAATTTTTGCTATCAGAGAATTCCAAGCAAGCAATCATATCCCAAAAGGTCTCAACTCTATTTTTATTTCTCTAATTCCTAAGAAGCAAACCCATGAATCTATGGCTGACTTTAGGCCAATCAGTCTGTGCAATGTTTCTTACAAGATCCTAACTAAAGCCATTGCAAATAGAATGAGAGATGTTCTACCCCACATCATAGATCCATTCCAGGGAAGCTCTATCTAGGGTAGGTCAATATTGGATGGAGTTATCATAGTTCATGAAGCTTTGCACTCTGCTCATAAGACTAATAGGTCTATTTTTGCCCTCAAGCTTGATATGAACAAAGCATTTGACAGGCTAAATTGGGACTTTCTGATTGTTGTCCTCCTTGATTTTGGTTTTTACCATCAATGGGTTAATTTGATCAAAGAAAAAATTTCTAAAGCATAGTTCTTGATTCTAGTTAATGGAACAACTGTTGGTTACTTTCAAAGTCACAGAGGAATTCGGCAAGGGGACCCTATCAGCCCCATGTTATTCATCATTGTGGCAAAAGCTTTAGGCAGAACCATAAAAAATACTTGCAGTTCAAGGCTAATATCGGGAATCAAGGCAACATCTCTCACTAGGGTTGTTTCTCACCAAAAATTTATCGATGATACCCTTCTATTGACTAAGGCATCGATGGTTGATGCCAAAAGAATTAAATACATTCTGCAACTCTACAAGGACGTTGTTGGTCAAAAAGTTAATTTCAGTAAAAGCAATTTATATTTCTTGAACACCCCCATTCAGAGGTAAGAAAGGATTGCAAAAATTTTAGGGTGTGATTTAGCAAACCTCCCCACTTCGTATCTTGGTCTCCCTTTTTTCATTGGTTCTCCGAGAGAGTCAATGTGAGACAGGGTTATTGAAAGAATTCAAAAAAACTTGCTCGATGGAAAGGTCATTTTCTATATCAAGCAGGAAAGCTAACCCTCACTAAGGCCTCTCTTCAGAGCATTCCAGTCTAATTCCTCTCCATTTTCAAAGCCCCTGTGAAGGTTTTCCAAAAAATTGAGAAACTCCAAATAGAATTTTTATGGACTGGATCAGAGGAGAAAAAAAGGATACACCTTGTAGGATGGACCAAAGTGTGCAGACCCAGGGAAAATGGGGGCTTAGGTCTGAGGAGAATTGCTCATATGAATTTAGCTTTACTAACTAAGCAAGCATGGTGCCTCATTTTTGGTGAAGAAAATGAAAGGACAATTATCATCAAATGAAATTATCTTCAAAATATGGAATTTCTAAGTGACTCAATTCCAATCAGAGGTTCTGCTTTTTGGAAAGCAATTCTCAATTGTAAGGAAACCATCAAAAAAAATTTAAGATGGGTTTTAGGAAATGGTGAGAGGATAAATTGCTAGAATGATATGTGGGCTAAGGATGAACCACTAACGCAATATCCTAACTTAGCACAAATCATAGATATCATGGAAGAAATCATTGGTAGAAAATTCTCTGATTATATGGTTTAGGACAGAGGCAAAATGAAGTGGAAACAAATAAGGATTCAAGTATTTCAAGTGGAATCAAATGATATTTATAATATTCTCAGGAAACAGTTATTCCCATGATACCCAAGGAAGATCAAGTGACCTGGGCTCCTACGAAAAACGGGCAGTTCACTTTTAAATCAGCTTACAAGCTTCTGCTTGATGATGAGGATTTTGTCCTCCAAAAGGACTTAGTTCATTTTTATCTATGCGGGGCTAATTGGGAGACCATTTATCACATTTTCTTTAAGTGCCATTTTTCCTTGACTATCCTAAGTGGGTTGTTTAGGCCTTCAATATTTCCTGGGTTAAACTAGCCATCGTACTTAATTTGTTCATCCAAAGGCCTTACCCTTTTTCAAACCAAAGACTTAGATACATGTGGAAAATTTATCTCAATCACTATCTTTGGCAGATGTGGTTAGAAAGAAACCATAGAGTATTTAATGAGTCTATCCATGATCATCAAACTATCATTGCCAGGATCCTATACTTTTACAATGAGAATGTGAACCTTATCCCTTTTGATAGTCGTAAACCTCATCTGCAGGAGACCACAATTGCTCAATATTTAAGCTTAACCTTGTTAGATGAGTCTATGCCTAGGGTAGTCAACCCCAGAGCCAATTTTAAGTGGTCCCCACCTCCTACGGGTTTGTTTAAGCTTAATTTTGATGGAACGGCTAAGGAAAATCCTAGCAGAGTAGGCAATTATGACATTATGCGAGATCATAATGGGAATATGATGCTTGCATTTTCTGAATATTTAGGTATAAGGACGAACAACGAAGCTGAAGCTAGAGCTATGTGGAGAGGCCTTCAAATGACTCAAGACTTAGAAGGCAATTTGATCATAGAAGGAGACTCTATGCATGTTATAAATCTTCTCAATAATTGGAAAACACCTCCTTTGAGGATTAAAACAATTGTTGAAGATGCTAGGATCCTTTTCTAGGGAATACAGGATAGAAAATCCCAACATGTCTTTCGGGAAGCTAACAAAGTTGCTGATAAGCTGGCAAATTTGGGTGTCGATGGTGACAAAATTTTCAAATGGGAACACGGTGTCCCGAGTGAAGTAGAGGAGCTTATTCAACAAGAATGCCAAGAATGATAGTCAAATTTACCAATAGGGAAGACACTGTAAGTTCAAAGGCTATGAGTATTCCCTTATATTTTTTGAAATGGAATCATAATAAAAATTATCCGAGCTATCAGTCTTGGTGGATGTTGCTTGGAAAAACCACAAAGACTAATGGGTACAGTCACGTGTCAGATAACATGGCTCCTAGTCATATTAGTAATTTGAGGTTGGTTGCTAATCACATGGCATGAAAGAAACGGTAATATAAGACTTCAAACTAGAGCCATGTGGACCACTAGATAGCCATTGCCATAAATCTAGCCAACAGGTTCACTTCTCCAAGGTTGATTGGCCAAAACGGGATGTGGTCCCAAAGCATATCATATACGAAAGAAAGAAATTGCCAAAGAATTATTAAGAGTAACTTTCAATACAGAGCTTGTGGGAGTTTTTTTCAATACTCTGCTATGTGTGTCTGCAACTTTTTGTTTCTCCACTATTTCAAAGAAGGGATCTATGTCTATTTATTTTTTTGTAATTATGATTCAGGTGTGTTTCTCAGGATATACCCAAAATGTTGTATGGAAAGTTTCTTTTTGATAATAGGCTATGTGCCTTACTGGATGTAATGGCTTTGGCCACATGTAGATTTTACATATATAGGATCCTTAGTAAAGACATGTTCATCAACAACCCTGGGCTGATTTTTGTAAAAGGTTTTGGGTCAACCTGTAAAACTCGGTATTAATGCTATAGTATCTTATCTACCCAAAATAATCATATCAAATATATTGAGTCTATTTTTTAGAGATGTAAGGAATATGGTATCTCACTCAACCCCAAGAAGAGCATCTTAATGGTCCAATAATGTAAGATACTAGGACATGTTGTGTCAAAATATAGTTTACCCATAGACTCTAATAGGTTAAAGGCCATTCAAGACCTTCTCTTTACCACCTTGGTAAAATAAATATGTCATTTCCTAGGTCAAATCTAGTTAGTTACCAAATTCATAACCAAATAGCTAGACTAATTACCAAGATACTAAAAAGGGATGCCATCCTAACTTGGACTAATGAATGTAGAAAAGCCTTGTTGGAAATGGGAGAAGACTAATATTTAAACAATTCATTATAAACAAGCAATAAATTTGACATGGAATTTTCACCAAATATTTCATATTATTCCTTAAAATTTATTTTATATAAATTTGTCAGCTTGATATTATATAGCATACATATCAATACATCAATATGGTGTTTCTTTTATTTAGTATACCCTTTTGTGTTTCACCTTCAATGTGTATTTTCATCTTATCTCATTCTTCTCATAAGAGATGTAACTATCCAACCTTACATGAGGTGGCATCATCAATGATCTCCTAACAATTACAACATGTCAAATAATATACTAAAGTCTAACACCCACCTTATTATATTATTTGGTATAAATATCATTATTCCCCAATTATTTTAGGGGTTGTAGACTAGAACTATAATCTAGCTCTAGCTCTGGATGTAGCTCATGCTTTAGCTCTCACTTCGGCTTTGGTTTTGGATTTGGCTCTGGCTTTATCTTTGCTAGTTCTAGCTTTGTTGGCTCTAAGTAATATCCACTAGATCTCTAGAATAATTTCCACTAGGTCTACCTCTTTGGTTAGTCATTGGATCTACCTTTAGGTATCTAACTTAGGTTCATAATTGCCTTTGGGTTTCCTTTATTCTAACTTTGGTTCATCATCACCTCTAGGTTACACCTATATTACCTCTAGATCCTTTGTCTCCAGGTCACCTTTGGATAATAATCATTTGTGGGTCACCTCAAGGTCTTTTACCTTTGGGTTACCTTTGGATTATTATTACCTCTAGGTCAGTCTTTGGATCTTCCTTTAGGTCATTACCTCTAGGAAATCACCACTAAAATATATCTTTGGAATCTTTCACATCTTTTAAATCTTCCACATAATGTTTCACTATAGGTTCTATCGCTACAAGTCTTCCAAGCATTGCTTGATAATACTCTTCTAATACTAAAATTATTTATTTCAAGTTTTCCAAGATGTTTTTCCATGGGAAAATATTTTTTCTCATTCAACACCCTTGATCTCCTTCTATAGAAATCATTCAATATTTCTTTTGCTTTATTACATTCTGACACTTGCATACATCCATAATTCATATTTATTTTTTTGGTCATTTTTCTTTGTGCCAACACTTTCTATTGGAGTGATTAATACACACAAATTTCACAATAATGCAGGTTCCAACTCCAAGCTATCACTTGTCTAAATCTTCCATAATGACTACAAAAATCCACCTTAGAAACTTCTACATATAATTCTTTCTTCACAAAATTTGTCACTACATAGGTTTATTTTCTCACAAATTTGGTCTCATTGCTTCCTACTTTACAAAAATATCCAAGGCCTTCATTATTTGGTCCTATACATAGAATTATGGCCATTTTCACACCTTTCCTATATTTTCCCAAGCATGTACCATTGTATCCCATTTTTTTTATTATTTTTGAAAAAATACCTTTGGTATGTTTTTCAAAGCATCTAAAATCTTCATTACCACTTTGATTTTTGTTATTATCACAAAAAAAAAAAAATATTATGGTCTCTCCCACTATCACCAACTATTGGATATTGATTTTGACTAAGAAAAGACAAAACCAAAAGCTCTCCCATAAATTTGAAGAAGCCCAAAAGTTTCTATAGGCCTTGAAGAGTCATTATGATTGTTGGACTTCCAAAATGTGAAATGAAGGGTTGTAACATCATTTTATCTCTTGAAAATGTAAAATAGTGTAAAATAGCTATATAATATTATGTAAAAATATTTGTAATACTTCTAAGTTTATTTGGAATACAAAACAACATTCTATTTCATTCATTTTATGAAATACATGCTTGTTGTACCTATTTTTTTGAAACTTGCAGTCAACTTCCAAAGCTCATAACTTTTGTTTTACAGTTTTGTTTTGCATTTTAAAACACCATTGGAAATTTTATTTTGTGTAGAAGTAACTCAAAATAATTCATAAAATTTTGAGCATTTTTGGTTCCTCAAATTCATACTATCATGTGCTACTGCAAAAAATATTACATTTTTTGTTGCTGCAAATTTTTCTTGTTGCATTTTTGTTGTAATGTGTTGCTCTTCATTTTTTGGATAAAATACGTCATTTTGTATCATATCTTGGTTTTTGGATATGAGTGAACTTGGATTTGTGGTCAGTCTAACATTTTATCAAGCTCTTGGATAGGTTCATTGAAGAAAAACTTCATTTGTTGTTGCTCAAGTCTAATGGCCAACTACAACAACTCATTACCCATTCTATAATTTAACAGGTAATATTATGATATTAGAGCATAAATATGAGAACATTTTTAATTGGAAAATATAATTTGGAGGTACTGGAGAGATGTTATGAAGAACCACCTGATTGCAACACATTACAAGGAAATGATAGGATAGCAAAAAGGGAAACAAAGAAGAAGAATTCATTAGCCCTCTACCATATTCAGTCTACTCTTAACAAGAGTTTATTTCCATGTATTTTTATTGCCACATTAGCCAAGAATTATTGGAAGTCTCTTCAAGGGGTTTACAAAGGAAGTGACCAAGTGATAATGGTAAAGTTGCAGACCATGAAGAAAGAATTTGAGAATTTGTAGATAAAAGAGGTTGAAAGTGTGGATGATTATTTTGTTAGAGTGAAGGATGTGGTGAACAAGATGAGAACACTTGGAGAGACCATGAATAAATAGGTAGTTGTGAATAATGTATTAATATCACTTACCCCTAAATAGAATTATATTACAATCATTTTTTAGGAGTAAATATTTTTTTACACTTGAATTTGATTGTCTAGTTGGTTATCTTATGTCACATGAGGAAAGACTAAGAGAAACTGGTAAATAAAATAAAGAGAATGCTTTTAATTCTAAATTTAAAAAATATGATGATGACGCTAGTCCAAGCACAAGCAAACAAACACATTGAAGAGGAAAAAAACATAATTACTCAATAGGTAGAGGAGGAAGAGGAAGAGTAAATATTATTGTTGGAAGAGGACATGGAAGGGCTGATCAAAAAAGAGTTGAATGCTACAATTGTTATAAAATGGTCCACACTGCACAATAGTAAATTTAAGACCATAAATGGATATAGAAGAGGTCAATTATGTATGTGAGGATAAATTTGCACAAGGTAATTTATTTTTGACTAGTGACATGGCTGAAAAAACTAGTTAAAAGGTTTGATATCTAGATTTCGGTTGTTCTAACCACATGACTAGAAATAAATAGTTATTTGCTAATATGAATGAGAATTTCAACACCAAGATCATTCTTGGGAACAATAATGCTTTGGATGTGGTTGTAAAAAGCACCACGGATGTTGGCACTAAAGAAGGTACAAAGAAAATTCATGATATTTACTATGGTCCATATTTGAAGAATAATTTATCCAGTGTTGGATAGCTTGTAGAAAAAACTATAAATTTGTGTTTGATAACAATGAATGTACCATTTATGATATGAATAATAGGAACAATATGGTCACCATTGTTCTTATGATAAATAACTATATGTTTCTTTTGAAGGATTTATGAAAAGGTAGTATGAACATGGCACACATGGCACTTGAAGATAAGAATTGGCTTTGGCATCTCATATTTAGATACTTGAATTTTAGAAGTCTAGAATTTTTATCTTTATAAGATATGGTAAATGGACTACCTAAGGTTGGAGAGCATAAGGTTGTGTGTGTAGCATGTGTGATTGGAAAGCATGCAAGAAAGAAGTTTCCAAAAAGAAAAACATGGTGGGCCTCATACTAACTCCAAGGCCTCATACTAACTCCAACTTGTACATTATGATATTTGTGGACCTATGCAAACATAAATTTTGGGTAAGTCTTTGTATTTTATCATATTCATTAATGAATTTTCAAGGAATTTTTGGGTGTATTTTTTGAAACATACGGATGAATATTTTGGCATGTTCAATATTTTCAAAGCATTGGTTGAGAATGAAAGTGGATATAAAATAGAGTGTTTAAGAATTGAACATGGATGAGAATTTTATTTAAATGATTTCAATGATTTTTACAAACAATATGGCATCAAGAGGTAGCTCACTACCGCCTATACACCACAAAAAAATGGAACAACTAAGAGAAAATTAAAACCATGGTATAAATGGTAAGAAGCATGCTTAAGACAAAAGGTTTGATCAATTCTTATTGGTCTTATGTAGTTGATACATCAGTGCACATTCTCAATAGATGCTCCACAAGAGCACTACACAAGAATACTCCACATGAAGCATGGTATGGTACAAAACCCATTGTAAGTCATTTGAGAGTTTTTGGTTGTCTTGCATATGCACATGTGAATGATGAAGTAAGAAAGAAGTTGTATCCCAAGAGTGAGCCATGCATTCTTGTGGGATATTCTTAAACAAGTAAGGCATATAGATTATATAATACAAAAACTCACAAGTTTGTAGTCTCTAAATATATAATTTTTTATGACGGATTTTATAGTCATAAAAAATCTACAAGAATAATATATGATGTTTAAGAAG
The DNA here is from genome assembly GCA_028583015.1 of Wollemia nobilis. Taxonomy (NCBI): domain Eukaryota; kingdom Viridiplantae; phylum Streptophyta; class Pinopsida; order Araucariales; family Araucariaceae; genus Wollemia; species Wollemia nobilis. Next base: position 1,495,919 of record JAQPPZ010003103.1, read on the forward strand.
ATAATACAATTTGGGGTTCAAATGTTCCCTCTATTCCTCCAAGCCCACCTAGCATCCCATCAACAAGTTCAAAGGAGAGTACACCAAGTTCAAGCACAAGCATCTCATCTAAAAGTCCTACCAAGAATACAAATAAAGGAAAGAGAATGCTCAAAGCACATCCATCCAACCAAATTATGGAAAAGAACTTTCAAATGAGGTTAACAAGAAACCAATTGCAAGAGTTGGACCAAGTTGTTTCAAGATTGTAAAAACTCCAAATGTGTGGTGATGATGAATAAGAACCAAAAGGTGAGTTGGTGAATTATGCTCTATTTTTTGAAGTTGATTTAGAACCTTCATGTTATAAATATTCTTGTACTAATGATTTTTGGGTGCAAGAAATGAAAGAAGAAATTGAGTCCATTGAAAAAAATGATACTTGTGAACTTTTGGAATTGCTCAAGGACAAGAAGATTGTTGGATCCAAGTGGGTCTACAAAATAAATTTTAACAATTATGGAAGCATAGAAATATACAAATCAAGGTTGGCTGAAAAAGGATTCATTCAAAGATATGGTTTGGATTATGAAGAAATATTTTCTCCTGTTGCAAGAAAAGAGACACTATGAATGGCTCTTTCATTATCAACTAATAAATAGTGGAAATTTTATCACATGGATGAGAAAAGTGTATTATTTAATTTTTATCTAGATGAGAAGGTTTATGTTTAGAAACCTAAAGGCTTTGAAGTAGAATTAAAGGAAAACCATGTTTACAAATTAAAGAAAGCATTGTATGGATTGAAGAAAGAACCTAGAGCATGGTACTCAAAAATTGATGGTACTTCCAAGATTATGGTTTCAAGAAAAGTAATAATGACCCAACACTCTATTTTTAGAATGAAGGTGATGATATTCTTCTTGTGTGCCTATATGTTGATTATTTCATCTAAATAGGAAGTATTTCAAATATGATGAATGACATATGCAATACTTTCTTGGTGTGGAAGTACATCAAGGTGATGGCAAAATTTGTATTTCTCAATCAAAATGTGAAAAATATATGTTGAAGAAATATGGCATGAAAACCTGTAAACTAGTTTGGACACCTATGGCACATGGATAAGTTTTGTGTAGAGATGATGAAGAGAAAGTTGATGAAAAATTGTTTAGAAGAATTTTTGGAAGCTTAATATTCCTTACTACAATAAGACCTAATATTGTATTTGTAGTTTCAATTGTATCAAGGTACATGAATTAACCTTCGCAAAACCACATGAGAGAGACCAAGAGAATATTGAGGTATGTCAAGAAAACCTTAAATTTTGGTATACATTATGATGCTAACAATAAAATGGAGCTTGTTGGATACAGTGACTCAGATTGGGGAGGTTGCTTGGATGACATAAAATCAAATTCTAAAAAACATATTCACTTGGTTTAGGAGTGATAATATGGAGCTCAAAGAATCAAAGTATTGTTGCTTTATATTCTATAGAGGTAGAATATGTTGCAACTACTATAGCGAGTACACAAGCAATTTCGTTGAGAAAGGTACTTGAAGAGATTGGTGAAGCTTAAAATAGTCCAACAATATTTTTTTATGACAATACAAGTGCAATAAATATTGCAAAAAATCCAATCCATCATAGTAAAATCAAACATATTTATGTGAAGGTTAATTTAATAAGAGACATAAAGAAGGTTGTAGATTTAAAATATTGCAATATCAAACTTGCAAACCTGTTTACCAAAGGTGTCAATAAAGAACAATTTTTAAGATTAAGAGATAGACTTGTCTCACCACTCAGCATCAAGGGGGGTATGTTGGATATTGATGTGGAATAAGAATAATACAAAACCAAAAATTTTCCCATGAATTTTAAGAAGCCTAGAATTTTCTATAGGCCTTGAAGAGTCACTATGACTGTTGGACTTCCAGAATGTGAAATGAAGGGTTGTAACAACATTTATCTCTTGAAAATGTACAATAGTGTAAAATAGTCATAGAATATTGTGGAAAAAAAGTTGTAATACTTTTTAGTTCATTTGGAATACAAAACAATATTCTATTCCATTCATTTTGTGAAATATATGCTTGTTGTCCTTCTTTTTTTGAAACCTACTATAAAATTTCAGAGCTCATAAGTTTTATAGCTCTAGTTTGCACATGTCATACACTGTTGGAAATATTATTTTATGTAGCATTCACATACAAAATTTCATTGAATTTTTAATAGTTTTGGTTCCTCAAATTTAGACCATCACACGCTGCTACAAAAATTGCTCATTTTTTGTTATAATTTTTTCTTATTATGTTTTTGCTATAATTTTTGCTCTTTATTTTTGGGTCAATACTTCATAAAAAACATTAAAATACCACACATCATCATCACAATGACCTTAAACACAATATGAATAGTCACTATCACTTTTAACTTTGACAAAATGGCCTTTGTCATGGCCAATACAACCATCTTCTACATAATTTTTTCTCTTACCAACCCCAAATCATTTTATCACAATCTATATCTATCATTTGAATAATATTTCTTGTGTCACAACAAATATTACTCATAATGGGCTTATCTTTCAACTTCTCAATTATTTCAATTTGCTCTCTACACTGCACCTCAAGGATGTCAAGAGTGAAAAGTGTCATACATATTCTTCTCACAATACCAATCAATATTGTCATACCATTTTAAAATTATCCTTCACCAAATTTTTTGAGTATTGTTTGTAAATAAGACCTTAGTTTTGAGAACTTTCCATATCTAATATCTTTTTATGACACACACTTCTGAATTTCTCTTTATTTCTTGGATTGTTTACTTTCACCTTTATTTCTTGGTTTTGGCACTTTATTGTCCATAAAGAACTTATGTGTTGTTTCACACTTTTCTTTAGAATCTACTTTTGATTCACCCTATGCAATATACCCTTGTTGTTATGGCATTTATTGATTTCCTCTTTGATATTGACCTTATACTTATTTCCCTTGTTTATATTGTTGATTCCCTTGAAGAGGTCTTCAAAATTGATTCTTTCAAGCCAATGAATTATATTTTAAAAAAATTGCATTATGATCCTTTTCACAAATATGACAATACCCATTTTTTCATTGAGGTTTATTTTATGATGAAGATAGGGTACAAGGACCCTTTAAATCCTTTTGTTATTTCTTAGTGGAGATAAGGGAATCACTGGATATCTTATCTCTCAAAAAATTCTCAACTTCATATTGTTGAAGTATGTTTACCAATTCTTTAAATGATACACTTCTATTTGATACTTGGAGAGATGACACTAATGTTTTTAATGATGTTGGAAGATTTCTAAGTAAATTTGAGACTAAGACCTTATCTTCCACCTTTTCTCACACAATATTCAACCTTGATTTCAAGTCAACCATTCTTCGAAGAAATTGTTCAATCCTCTCACCATCTTAGACCCTTAGTATATAATATTGTGACTGAAGATAAAGGGTTGTGGCTTCATTTATTCATTCAAATATAGTACAAATTTTATCCCATGGATATTTTGATATTTTTGCTTCACTTATATGTCATTGTATTTCATCAACTACTCCAAATATGATGAGCATAAGAGCCCTTGCATCTCCTTCATTAGAATTTTTCCTAGTTGTAGCCTTCTCAAGACATGTTTCATCACCAATAACTATATCCTAGAGTTTTTTGACCATAAGTATTGTTTTCATTTTTATTTTCCATGTTGCAAAATTTGTACCCTTTAGGAACTGAGATTCTATGATAAGTAATTTTTATGTAGATATGGTGAAGGCTCCTTATATCTTCCAAAATGGTCCCCTTTTATATATACCACTAGTTCTACATATTAATCCTTTGGATATACCCACCCTTCATATATACCCATTAGTATGTGAAAGAAGCTAGTCCTCTCAATATATGTGGTTTTATGTGAAATAGTCTTTAAGGCATGTGAAATAAATTGATACATGGAACGAAGGTATTAATGAAAAGGATTTTTTCTATCAATGACACCTGATTAAATAAAAATCCTTGTGGATGGGCATCACTTCCCTATATACTTATATTTTCTCAATTTCAAGATTTATATCTAACAATAGTAACAATTGGGGTAATGAATGGAACAAAACAAAACATCATAAAAATGTGTCATTATTTCTCCTCAATGATTTATAAGTTCAATGCCTAGATGTGTTATGGAAGTTATATTAGGCTTTAGACATAATAACTTAACACAATAACATTACCTATAAATGCAATTTAGAGGCATCATTTATAATGAATATTATGATTGTTTTTATTTCTATGTATAGAATTATTTTTTATGCAAAATAAATTTGAAAGAATAAGATGTTGGTCACTACCAAAAATGCATATTTTACAAAAATTTACAATTCTTCTTAAAAAATTCATTATAGAAATCTAATTTCAAAATTCAAGAACTTTCAATTTTCAACTATTTATTTCTCCCTATTTTTAAAAATATCACCTTCCCACTTTTCCTTTCAGAAACAAAATTTCCCACTTATAAAATATAAAGGATTTATACACCTCTTAACTCCCTAAATGTACTTTTATTATCTTGTATCTTGTAATTTATATAGTTAGTATATTAAAGTATTTGAAATATTTCTAAGATAGTAAATTCCTCTTTAGTTGCCCAAAAGGAATTGAACCGATGACCACTATTTTTTTTTGGTAGATAAGATACTATAGCATTAATACCGAGTTTTACAGGTTGACCCAAAACCTTTTACAAAAATCAGCCTAGGGCTGTTGATGAACATGTCCTTACTAAGGATCCTATATATGTAAAATTTGCATGCCACCAAAGCCATTACATCTGGTAAGGCAAATAGCCTGTTATCAAAAAGAAACTTCCCATACAACATTTTGGGTATACCCCAAGAAAACAAAACTACATCATAATTACAAAAAAATAAACAGACACAGATCCCTTCCTTGAAATAGTGGAGAAACAAAAACCTATAGACACACATAGCAGAGTACTAAAAAAGCTCCCACAAGCTCTATATTGACAGTTACTCTTAATAATTCTTTGGTAATTGCTTTCTTCTGTATATGACATGCTTTGGGACCACATCCTGTCTTGGCCAATCAACCTTGGAGAAGTGAACCTGCTGGCTAGATTTATGGCGATGGCTATCTGGTGGTCCACGTGGCTCTGGTTTGAAGTATTATATTGTCGTTTATTTCCTACCCTACGATTATCAACCAACCTAAAATTACTAAGATGACTAGGAGCTATGTTATCTGACATGTGGCTATCCCCATTAGTCTTTGTGGTATTTCCAAGCAACATCCACCAAGACTGACAGCTTGGATAATTTTTATTGTGAGTCCATTTCAAAAAAGAGATGGGAATACTCATAGCCTTCAACAGTGCCTTCCCTGTTGGTAAATTCGACTATCATTCTTGGAATTCTTGTTGAATAAGCTCCTCTCCTTCACTCAGGACAATGTGTTCCCATTTGAAAATTTTGTCACCATTGACACCCAAAGTGACCAGCTTATCAACAACTTTGTTAGCTTCCCGAAAGACATGTTGGGATTTTCTGTCCTGTCTTCCTTGGAAAAGGATCCTAGCCTCTTCAAAAATGGTTTTAATCCTCCAAGGAGGTATTTTTCAATTATTGAGGAGATTTATAACATGCATAGTCTCCTTCTAAAATCAAATTGCCTTCTAAGTCTTGAGTCATTTGAAGGCCTCTCCACATAGCTCTAGCTTTAGCTTCATTATTCGTCCTTATTCCTAAATATTTAGAAAATGCAAGCATCATATTCCCATTATGATCTTGCACAATGCCGCCAGTGCCTGCTCTACCAGGATTTTCCTTAGTAGCTCCATCAAAATTAAGCTTAAACCAACCCATAGGAAGTGGGGACCACTTAACATTGGCTCTGGGGTTGACTACCCTAGGCACAGACTCATCTAATAAGGTTAATCTTAAATATTGAGCAATCATGGTCTCCTAAAAATGATATTTACGACTATCAAAAGGGATAAGGTTCACATTCTCGTTGGCAAAGGATAGGATCCTAGCAATGATAGTTTGATGATCATGGATAGAATCATTAAAGACTCTATGGTTCCTTTCTAACCACACCTTCCAAAGATAGTGATTGAGACAAATTTTCCACATGTATCTAAGTCTTTGGCTTGAAAAGGGGCAAGGCCACTAGATGAACAAATCAAGTACGATGGCTGGTTTAACCCAAGAAATATTGAAGTCCTAAAAAACCCCACTTAGGACAGTCAAGTAAAAAGGGCACTCAAGGAAAATGTGATAAATGGTCTCCCAATTAGCCCTACACAAATAACAGTGATTAGTGATACAAATACCTTTATGCATCATATTATCAATGGTTAGAATTCTTCCTTGGATAACTAGCCATGAAAAGACTACAATTTTTGGAATTAATTTTTTTATCCAAACTAAGTCCTTTTGGAGCACAAAATCCTCGTCATCAAGCAGAAGCTTGTAAGCTGATTTAACAGTGAACTGCTCGTTTTTCATAGGAGCCCAGGTCACTTGATCTTCCTTGGGTCTCATGGGGAAAAACTGTTGCCCAAAAATGTTACAAAGATCATTTGATTCTGCTTGAAATCATTGAATCCTTATTTGTTTCCACTTCATTCTGCCTCTTTCCTCAACCATATAATTAGAGACTCTTATGCCAATGAGTTCTTCCGTGATATCTCTGATTCGGGCTAAGTTAGTATATTACATCAGTGGTTCATCCTTAGCACACCTGTCATTCCAAAAATTTATCCTATTCAAAAAAATAGCTTTGTTTCAATAACCAACTACCCAGCTATACAAGTTATATTGTAAAGGAGATGCATTTCATTTTTAAAAAGGCATTGAACTTCACAAAATTAAAATAGACATAGAATCAATTACCTGTATAGCCTTCATAATAATTATAATTTTGAGAAGAGTAGAATCCTTTTTTAGGTGCATTATTTGTCTTGTTAGTTCTTTTTATAAGCATTAGCCAATCATCGATATTTTCTTCAAACTTTCTAAGAACCTCTACGCAAGAGTTTCACTACAATTTTCCAAGTTTAAATGTAAATAATTTTTTGCAATATTTGTTGGCAATTTTGGGTACCTTGGGTACATTGCCTTTGCTCAAGTGTATAGGTTGTCATTGATGTCAAGAAGCTCTTGAAGGAATTTGATTTAATGTCAAATAATTTGCAGACATGGACAGTGAGTTTCCAAGAAGATCATAGTAGCCCATTTGCAAAAGATCAAAGAAAAAGACAAGTAAGAAAAGTGTCGCGATATCGCGACATATACAGCAGGCAAGAAAAATAGTCACAATTTCGTGACATGTTAGAGGAGAGAGAAAGTGCTGGAAAAACTGTCATGATTTTGTGACATGTTAGAGGAGAGAGAAAGAGCTGGAAAAACTGTCGCGATTTCGTGACATGTTGGCAAAGAAAAATGCAAGTGGAAAAACTATCACAATTTCGCGACATGTTGGCAGAAAAGGAGAGCAAGGTGGAAAGTGTCACGATTTCGTGACATGTCACATTTTCGTGACTCGAAAAGTGCAGGAAGGCAAAGAAGGAAAAGTGTCACAATTTCATGACATATTGCAAGGAAGGTTGTACGGACGAAAAAGTGTCACGATTTCGCGACATGATGCAGAAGAGAGAGTCCGTAGTGTGAACTGTCGTGATTTCGCGACAAGTTCAAAGAGAGAGAAAGTAACACAAAAAGTGTCACGATTTCGTGACATGCTGCAGAGTTCGAAATGAGAACTGTCATGATTTCGTGACATGCAACAAAGGGAAGAGTCTGAAATGAGAAGCGTCGTGATTTTGTGACAGGTTGCAGAGAAGTCATATGAAAGCTAAAAGCGTCGCGATTTCACGATAGGCTGCAAAGAAAATGTACAAAAGCTAGAAGTGTCACGATTTCATGACAAATTTAAGGAGGAAGAGCTCAAAGGTGAAAGCGTCACGATTTCGTGACATGTTTCATTTTCGTGGGAGTAAGGCAGAGAAAAACACAAGGCAGCGAAAGTGTCACGATTTCGTGACATGTTTTGTTTTCGCTAGTGCAAGCAGACAAGAGTGCAAGGAAGAGAAAGTGTCACGATTTTGCGACAAATTGAGATGGTAGCATTCGATTGGAGAAAGTGTTGCGATTTCATGATAGAAATAGAATGCAGGCCTTCTATAGGAGAAGTGTCACGATTTCGCGACAAAAGTAGAGAGGAAGGCTATGAAGACAAAAGTGTCACGATTTCGTGACAAAAGCATAGTTGATGTTGTCTAAGGCAAAAGTGTCACGATATCATGACAAGAGCTTGGTGAAAGTCGTCAAAGGCTAAAGTGTCACGATATCATGACAAAAGCCAAAAGAAAGTGTACGGTTGCAAAGGTGTCGCGATATCGCGACATGTTGTAGTTTCATGGTAGAAGCTACAGAAGAGTTGCAGAGGCAGTGAGGCCGACAAAGTTAAATTTGGGCCGACGAAGATTAGGGTTTGTAGCCGACGTAGTTTAGGGTTGTGCAGCCGACTAAGATCAAGGTTTTGATCTTGAAAGTGTTAGTATAAAAGGAGGGCTGTTTGGAGAGTTATGAGTGATCGAATGCATTGTTGAAGTGTGCAAGTTAAGTCTACGATGCACAAAGAGCGAGTCATGCAGAATCGAGCTAAGTGCGAAGCAAGAACGCATAGGGAGCAAAAAAGCACAAAGCTGTTGGGTGCATCATTTTTGCGATGTTCGGAGATAGTGCGCAGGCCTTGATGGTTTTGGATAAATCATTGAGAAGGATTGTTGGACAGATTTGAGCAAGCTTTTGTTGAGCTTGTGGAGTAGTTTGGGCAGGTTCTAGTGAGAACTTGCAAAGCAGATCTAAGACAAGTCTTGGTGAAGACTTGGGTGAAGATCAAGCAAGCTTTAGTGGAAGCTTGTGAAACAACTTTTGTGAACCAGATTTGAGGACCAGTTGAGGACAGATATTGGTGCAATTTCGAGGACATTTGTGCCAGACAGAAGGACTGTATTTGGTGTAGATCAGAGAAAGAGGTCGAGGAAATTTGTGCCACACTGAAGGACTGTTTTTGGTGTAGATAAAAGAAAGAGAACGAGGACATTTGTGCTAAACCAAAGGACTGTGTTTAGTGCAAATTTGAGGACCAATTTTTGGAGGTGATAGAGTTGAGGACAGAGGTCTCCAGCCAGAGCAGGGAGGACAGGTGTCTTCTGTGGATAGAGTTCCATTTGCTAAGGGTAGTGAAGGTAGAGGTCTTCTAGAGGATCACCAGCTAGAGCAGAGCTAGGGGATTGGTGTCTCCTGTGGGTTGGTGCCCACGAATTTGAGATTAAGGGATTGGTGTCTCCTTTGGTTTGGTGCCCATAAACATTGTAATCGGGAAAGGTATTCCCAAAATTTTTGATTGATAAAATTTAGTGAAAGATTTTATCCTTGGACGTAGCCCAGCCATTCTAGGTGAACCACATTAAAATTTTTGTCACTTTGTGGATGTTTTCATGCATTGCTTTGATATTGTTGTGGGTATATTGCTTTACTATTTTGTAATATAAAGGAAAAAGTAAAAAGAGGTCTTATACTGTTCACCCCCCCTCTCAGTATAAGCTTGTGTTCTTCAATTGGTATCAGATCGGGTGCCTTCGAAAAGTTTAACATCTTGAAGGAAAATCTAGCAAAGAACACAATGGATTATTCAAGTGGCAATGCAACACCTATTCTCGATGGATCAAATTTTGGTCTTTGGAGTGCAAGGATGAAGGTTCATCTAATGGCACTTGGGAATGAGGTTTGGGAAGTGATTGAAGATGAGTACACTATTCTTGTACATGGTCCATATACTAAAGAAGAAAGGCTCCTACATCATAGCAATTCAAAAGCAATGAATGCAATCTTGAAAGGCTTACAGAAAGCAGATCTCACCAAAGTGATTCACTGCAAAATAGCTAGTGAAATGTGGAAATAGTTGTAGGTGGTTCACACAGGTGATATAAATGTTAGAAAGGCCAAGTTGAGACACTTCAAAGGTATGTTTGAACAACTCAAGATGAATGATGATGAAAATATTAGTGATTACATGCTTCGTATGGATGAGGTTATTAACTCCATGAAAGACTTAGGTCTTGAGCTTGCTGAAAATGATGTTTGTGATAAGATTTTAAGATCTCTTCCTAATAGATTTAGTGAAAATATTTCTGCTATTGAGGAAGCTAAAGATTTGGATAAGTTGAAAAAGGATGAGCTCCATAGTATACTTGCAGCATTTGAGTTGAGAACTCAAGTGAAGGTTGATGTCAAGAAAGAGGCAACCTTCAAGGCTACCAAGAAATCCAAGGGTAAACAACTTCAAGAGAGTGATGAGTCTTCTAGTGATGAAGAGGCATATTACAACAAGAAAGGCAAGTTCTCTAGAAAGCACAAAAGCATGAAAAATATAAGATGTTTCAATTGTGGAAAGTTTGGTCATTATGCTATAGACTGTACTATTCCCAAGAATGAAAGTGATGAAGATAAACAGGATTCTAAGAGCAAGGATTCTGAAAAGCACAAGCATCACAGAAAGAACAAAGATGAGCACAACAATCAAGGAAAGAGGTATTCTCACAAGCACAAGAAGAGTTTATACCTAGACAAAGCAAGTAAGTGTTCTAGTAGTGATAGTGAAAGTTCTTCAAGTGATAATGAAAATGAGATGTTGTTCATATCAGAAAAAGAGGAAGAACCCAAACATAGATTCATTATCATGAAATGTCTTAGATGTGGAAATTTTGGTCACCTTGAGGATGATTGCACAAATAATGATTTGGTTTCTAGTATGTATGAGGATGCTTCAAAAAACTATAAGGAAGATGCATGTATGGTTTTTGAAAAAGGTAGCACCTCTAGTGATAGGAAATCTGAAAAAGGGTTTGATGATTCAGAAAGCAAACAAATAAAGGATCTAGAAAGTGAACTTACTAACGCTCTTAGTGTTTTGAAAAAGGAAAGAAAGAAGAATGCTAGACTCAAGGATAAGTTATATGAATGTTGTATGGAGAGAGATGATCTTATAGAAAGTCTCGACGTCTCTATGGCTAAGACACAAGAACTCAAGGATGAGTTAGAGTCTAAGGTTCTTGAGTATAGTGAGTTAGAACAGAAAATGGCCTCTTTGAAAGAGGAAACTAAAGAGTACAAGGATAAGCTTTACAGGTTTCAAGATAGCTCCAAAAAGGTTAAGTCACTCATCAAAGGTCAAAGAAAGACAACGGATAAAACAGGCCTTGGTTTTGTTAAGGAACAAGTCTGGGGAATCTAGTAAGAGACTCCAAAAGGAAGAGAGTTCTGATGAGGAGAGTATTTCAGAGAAAGAGTCCTTGAGTGATAGATGCGCAGAAACAGAAAACAAAATTCAGAATGAGAAGAAGAAGTTTTTGGGACCCAAGAGGTCAAATAGAAGGAAAATTTCATGATAGATGTTTTGCGAGTCATAGATTTGGTCACATGGCTGCACATTGCATGGCTCAAGTGAAGAAGGTAAACGACAATTCTAGAAGTGCTAGTTTCTTTCAAGGGTACTGCTACTCTTGTCAACATTTTGGGCACAAGGAAGTCTATTGCAAGGTTAATTACAGGAATAGGTTTGATCAAAATAGGTTCGGCCAGAACAGGTTTAGTCAGAACAGGTGGATTCAAAGAATAGGTATGCCTAAAAGAAATAACATTGTTACTTGTTATAAGTGCAACAATGAAGGTCACACAACTAGACAATGTAGAGCTGAACTTCCAAGGTACAAGAATAGGAATAGTGGTATGAACAGGTCCAAGGATCAAGGCATGAATAGGGATGAGAACAAGAACAAGAACAGTGACAAGAACAGGAATGAGAACAGGAATAGGAATACGGGCAAAGAGTTCAAGAGAAGGCCCGACAAGGAAATTATAGACATTGATGATGATCAGTGCCTAATGGGAGTTTTACTCCCACCCCGAAATTAATCACCTCATCAGGAGGTGGGGGAGGGACTAAGCTAAGAGGCTCATTCTTAGTCTCGAGCCCCAAAGGTGACCCTTTGCCATTGATGACAAAGGGGGAGAGATATGAGTAAGGGGGAGAGCTTCAAAGTGAAGAGGAAAGCTTCAAGTCAGGGGGAGCAAAACTTCAAAGGAAGATTCTCAGTTGTTAGCATAGTTGGTTTCAGTTTTGGCTCTTGAGATGTGTTTTCCATAAAGGTTTGCCATCAATGACAAAGGGGGAGATTGTTGGCAATTTTGGGTACCTTGGGTACATTGCCTTTGCTCAAGTGTATAGGTTGTCATTGATGTCAAGAAGCTCTTGAAGGAATTTGATTTAATGTCAAATAATTTGCAGACATGGACAGTGAGTTTCCATGAAGATTATTCAGAGCATGGACAGTGAGTTTCCAAGAAGATCATAGTAGCCCATTTGCAAAAGATCAAAGAAAAAGACAAGTAAGAAAAGTGTCGCGATATCATGACATATACAGCAGGCAAGAAAAACAGTCATGATTTCGTGACATGTTAGAGGAGAGAGAAAGTGCTGGAAAAACTGTTGCAATTTCACGACATGTTAGAGGAGAGAGAAAGAGCTAGAAAAACTGTCACGATTTTGCGACATGTTGGCAGAGAAAAAGGCAAGTGGAAAAACTATCATGATTTCACGACATGTTGGCAGAAAAGGAGAGCAAGGTGGAAAGTGTCACGATTTCATGACATGTCGCATTTTCACGACTCGAAAAGTGCAGGAAGGCAAAGAAGGAAAAGTGTCACGATTTTGTGACATATTGCAAGGAAGGTTGTACGGACGAAAAAGTGTCACGATTTCGTGACATGATGCAGAAGAGAGAGTCCGCAGTGTGAACTATCACGATTTCGTGACAAGTTTGAAGAGAGAGAAAGTAACACAAAAAGTGTCATGATTTTGCGACATGCTACAGAGTTCGAAATGAGATCTGTCATGATTTCGTGACATGCAACAAATGGAAGAGTCTAAAATGAGAAGCGTCATGATTTCGTGATAGGTTGCAAAGAAGTCGTACGGAAGCTGAAAGCGTCGCGATTTTGCGACAGGCTGCAAAGAAAACGTATGAAAGCTAGAAGTGTCACGATTTCATGACAAATTTAAGGAGGAAGAGCTCAAATGCAAAAGCGTCATGATTTCATGACATGTTTTGTTTTTGCGAGAGTAAGGCAAAGAAAAACACAAGGCAGCGAAAGTGTCGCGATTTCGCGACATGTTCCATTTTTGCTAGTGCAAGCAGATAAGAGTGCAAGGAAGAGAAAGTGTCACGATTTCGTGATAGATTGAGATGGCAGCGTTCGGTTGGAGAAAGTGTCATGATTTCACGACAAAAATAGAATGCAGGCCTTCTATAGGAGAAGTGTCATGATTTCACGACAAAAGTAGAAAGGAAGGCTATGAAGACAGAAGTGTCACGATTTCGCAACAAAAGCACAGTTGATGCTGTCTAAGGCAAAAGTGTCACGATATCATGACAAGATCTTGGTGAAAGTCATCAAAGGCTAAAGTGTCATGATATCATGACAAAAGCCAAAAGAAAGTGTACGGTTGCAAAGGTGTCACGATATCGCGACATGTTGTAGTTTCACGACAAAAGCTACAGAAGAGTTGCAGAGGCAGTGAGGTCGACAAAGTTAAATTTGGGCCGACGAAGATTAGGGTTTGCAACCGACGTAGTTTAGGGTTGTGCAACCGACTAAGATCAAGGTTTTGATCTTGAAAGTGTTAGTATAAAAGGAGGGCTGTTTGGAGAGTTGTGAGTGATCGAATGCGTTGTTGAAGTGCACAAGTTAAGTCTACGGTGCACAAAGAGCGAGTCGTGCAGAATCGAGCTAAGTGCGAAGCAAGAACGCACAGGGAGCAAAAAAGTGCAAAGTTGTTGGGTGCATCATTTCTGCGACGTTCGGAGATAGTGCGCAAGCCTTGATGGTTTTGGACAAATCATTGAGAGGGATTGTTGGACAGATTTGAGCAAGCTTTTGTTGAGCTTGTGGAGCAGTTTGGGTAGGTTCTAGTGAGAACTTGCAAAGCAGATCTGAGACAAGTCTTGGTGAAGACTTGGGTGAAGATCAAGCAAGCTTTAGTGGAAGCTTGTGAAACAACTTCTGTGAACCAGATTTGAGGACCATTTGAGGACAGAGATTGGTGTAGTTTTGAGGACATTTGTGCCAGACCGAAGGACTATGTTTGGTGCAAATCAAAGAAAGAGGTCAAGGAAATTTGTGCCAGATCGAAGGACTGTGTTTGGTGTAGATCAGAGAAAGAGAACGAGGACATTTGTGCTAAACCAAAGGACTATGTTTAGTGCAAATTCGAGGACCAGTTTTTGGAGGTGATAGAGTTGAGGACAGAGGTCTCCAGCCAGAGCAGGGAGGATAGGTGTCTTCTATGGATAGAGTTCCATTTGCTAAGGGCAACGGAGGCAGAGGTCTTCTAGAGGATCACCAGCCAGAGCAGAGCTAGGGGATTGGTGTCTCCTATGGGTTGGTGCCCACGAATTTGAGATTAGGGGATTGGTGTCTCCTTTGGGTTGGTGCCCATAAACATTGTAATCGGGAAAGGTATTCCCAAAATTTTGATTGATAAAATTTAGTGAAAGATTTTATCCATGGACGTAGCCCAGCCATTCTAGGTGAACCACATTAAAATTGTTGTCACTTTGTGGATGTTTTCATGCATTGCTTTGATATTGTTGTGGGTATATTGCTTTACTATTTGTAATATAAAGGAAAAATTAAAAAGAGGTCTTATATTGTTCACCCCCCCTCTCAGTATAATCTTGTGTTCTTCAATATTTTTATTACTTTGACTTACATGATGGGTTCTCTATTTTAGAGACTCAGATATAAAATTAGGGGAAATGACTCATAGATAGAGCACCATATAAAATGGATTAATAAGTAGACATGGACTCACAAAAATTTCTCCTATAATGAATTTTTTTCTCATACATTTACATTGTGGGGATATTAGTTGTGAATTTAATGGGTTTGATTGAATAAGGAGTCACTAAATATATATCAATCTAAAACACTATGAGGAAATAAAGTAAATTTATGGAAGCCTAGGGATAGATATTACCTATGGGAAGGTATCCAAAGGTTCTCTAGATTCTACAATTCATTATAGTAACAAATTTTCTCCTCAAACGTCACCAAGGTAAAATTGCTATCCAAACAACAAATACTTTCTTTTTATATTGCATGCAATATGTTCAAACCTTTAAATGGTACTTTCACATCAACCAAGACCTACGCAAGATGAACTATAAGGGCTTTTTTTTGGATGGTGATGATTTTACCTTCACATATTCACATAAACCTAACAAACTCCATTGTTGAATCTGATACCATATATTGGAAATGGAAGAAGACTAATATTTAAACAGAATATTATAAACAAGCGATAAATTTGACACAAAATTTTCACCAAATATTTTATATTATTCCTTCACATTTTTTCATATAAATCTACTAGACTAATCTTGCATACAACATACATATTAATTCATCAATACAATGTCTCTTTGATTCAAGAGACCCTTGGTGTTTCACCTTCAACATGTATTTTCATCTTATCTCATTCTTCTTACAGGATATTTGACTATCGAATCTTACATGAGGTGGCATCATCAATCATCCCATAATATTTACATCGCATCAAGTAATTTAATAATATGAAAAATAATGTAATAAGTTCTAACAAGTCTTTTAAGATATTAAATATACCATAACTAAAGCCCCAATCCTAGTCAATCATGATTTCTAAATTCTTTAGGCCCTATATATTCAGGATAGATGAAAGTATTGTTATAAATAACTAAAAAAAAATGACAAGCATGATGAACACTTAATCTCATTCATGAGTCAGGTCCTCCATAATTATTAATAAAAATACACATTCATCAAAAAATAAGTGTTTTTTGTCATGAAGGCTCTTATAAATTATAGGTGCTACCTATCATAGAGTAGGACCACCATATTTGTAATTCATCTTGATGTCAGATCTATTATACTTCATGGTGAATTCAACAAAAACATAGTTAGATATATAAATAAGATTTGATAATTTGGTATAGATATCAAACCCACCAAGCTCATCGGGGGTAGAGCCTTGTGTCAAAATATGGTAATGTTAGTTCCAAAGAAATAGGTCACCCTAGTAGAAGAAATAGAACTATAGGCCAAAATAAGCTACACCTTTACATAGTCAAAAAATTTACAATATAAAGTACTAAAAAAAAAAAAAGTGCTGAAAAGATCCGCAAATGGAGAAGTTGGGCGAGCTGATATTCTTTGTCACCTTTGTATTTAGCCTAAAAACAAGAAAACACCAAGAAACACAAAAGCATTGGAAGATGGCCAAAATAGAGAAGATAGAGTACGCCGAGATTTCTTGCCCGCTTTGTAACCCATGCATAAACAAAAAAGCATGAAAAAACAAGAAAGCATAGAAAAGTGCCAAAAATAGATAAGGAGGTTGTGCTAAGATTCTCTACTACCTTTGTAAAATGCACGTAAATTTGAAAATTTCCAAGAAATAGAAAAGAATTGAAAAGGGTCACAAATGGAGAAAAGAAATGTGCCGAGAATTTTTGTTCCTTTGTAATATTCGTGTAAATCTAAAAGGCACTAGGAAACAAAAAAGCAAAAAAAATAGCTAAAAGTAGATAAGGGTTTGCAAAGTGCAATTCTTTGACTCCTTTGTAATCTTCGTGTAAATATAAAAAGTACTAGCAAACAAGGATGCACGAAAAAATATGTAAAATGGAGAAAAGCATCCATGTTATGATTCTCTTTCCTCTTCATTATATCATGCAAATCAGAAATGCACTAAGCCCAAGAAGCTATAGGGAAGGTAAGAAAATATTTATTTCATGTGATTTCTCATCTCAAGCAAGTATAAGAGATATTTAGAGGAAGGGCATCCATGCGATAATTAGCTATAGTTATTTGATTGATAGATCAATGATGATTATCTAACCCCCTTTATTCAGATTTTTGGAAAATGTTTGTGCACATATCATTTAGAAGATAGATGAAAGCTAAATCAGATGCCATAAAAACCTAATCACTACCCCTAGTCTAAAAGCTTCCAGAATCTTCCGATGAAATAGATTCAATTGCAAATTAGTGGATAAAAATGGATCACAAGAACCATTTATGGTAAAGGTGATTGAAGTAGAAGTTGGTTGTAACAGATCAAGAACTTGCACCTAGCTGGCACTATGAATGGCAAGTGGCTACGAAAATCAAGAAACATTGAACTCCTTGTAATGCTTAGAAAGGATTATCATTTTAAAACTATAAATAAAGGTAACGACCTCCTTTTAAAAGGTCATCTTTAAAGTGTTTCCTTGCACTATTATATATCTACTACAAATTTAATGAATGAAGCATTACAAGGGATGTTTACCTCAAACTTGTGCTTGTGTTAATTAGTTGGATCTAATTCTATGAAATTGTCTCTATTGTTGTTGCTATGGTTAGTCTATTTTGTTAATTTGAATAGCTAACTTAGAGTAAATTGAGATAATTTGTTCTTGCATACATACTTTCAAGAATTCTATTTATATTAGTCAAGGCATTGATATTATTATGTTAATTTGGATAATTAGTGCTTTAGGTGATTGGAATAATTCTATAAATATGCAAAAGGTTGTTGGTAGAGTAATTACAAAGTTTTGAATGTTGTTAGTCCCAAATACTATATGTAAATTTTATTTTGCCAGGGTATGCTCTATGGATATCTATGTTGTTAGCTTCACCCATCCATTATTTATTCATACATTTCTAACCATACCATTTTTATCCCTAAAATTTCACTTTTTGAGCGAAATAAAGTCAACAACCATTAAGTTGACAAGGTATACCAACCTTTTCTGGAGGTCGAATCAAAGTGATTGATTCTTCCAATGTTTAGTCTAGGATATTATTAGTTGGTGGTCGCATTTAAATCCTTTAAGATAATGATCATAATTCTAGTGTTAGCTTTATGAAAAACTAGACTACATAATTTTTGGCACACCCAATGGTATAGATTCCATTGTACATATATTTTATGTTTTACCTAGAGGAATCAAGATTTAGTGAATTGTATTGACCTCATCACTGGAGAAAGTAAATTCACTTGGTGACTCCCTGAGATTAAGACCTAGTAAAACCTTAGTCATAATATTTATACTTTCATGTTTACTAGAAATGCTACTAAAAAATGTGATTAACCTACCAATTTTTATGAATTAATGTCAAAATCCAGGCATTCAATATTTCCATATTTTGAAACTTTTGTAAAATAATCCCAAACATCACCTTCTACCTCATATTCTAGTACTGATACTCCTTGTACTCAAGTTGATATGGCTAAAGAATAGGATGAAGCTCAACATAACTATCCAGATAGGAATGTTGTGACCCCACTATCTTTCCAAGCCACTCATGATATTCCTCAAGATGCTAACAAAGCCATACCTACCTATGATGGTACTAGGAGAACCACATATGAACATTGCCAAGATGTGTTTTCAATGGTATACATCCATAACATCAGACATGAAGATGTCATCATAAAATTATTGGTCCTTTCTTACATTGGTTTAGAACACTAGAAAATGGTTCCATTAGAAATTGGGTTGACTTAGCATGTCCCTTTGTAGAATATTTTAATGAGTTCATGTTGGTCAAAATGACCACATATAAGTAAATAAGGAATAATATTCTTGATATTTTGCTAAGTATAGATAAAAGTCATGATAGCGTGACATTATGGAAGCACGAGAATAAACTAAGGCCAAAAGTCATGATTTCATGATATTTTGGAGGACCAAGAGCAAGATGAGGTGAAAATTCATGATGGAACCACATTTTGGAGGCCAAGGAGGAAGCTGAGATCAAAAGTTATGATAGCGTGACATGTTGGAAGCTGGAGAATAAGCTAAGGCCAAAAGTCATGATTTCATGATATTTTGAAGGGCCAAGAGAAATCTGAGGTGAAAAGTCATGATGGCATGACATTTTGAAGGGCCAAGAGCAAGCTGAGGTGAAAAAATTAATGATGGTGCAGCATTTTGGAGGCCAAGGAGCAAGCTTGAAAATTCATGATGGTGCAACATTTTGGAGGCCAAGGAGCAAGCTGAGATCAAAAGTCACAATAGCGTAAAATTTTGGAAGCTGGAGAATAAACCAAGGCAAAAAGTCATGATTTCATGATATTTTGGAGACCAAGTGGACCACGATGTCTAAAAGAGGTTAGGTAAGATCACCATAAAAAGAAGATCTCCAACTACTTCCAGTTGAGGATTCCATGCTCCCTCAACAAATTCTAAACTAAAATGAGCCTATAAGCATGATGTTGTAACAAATTTTAGTTTTTCTATTATGTAAAACTCTTATATATAGAATGAGTGACCAAAAAAAATGGTCGGCTCTTAGGCATTTACAAGGCTATGTATACAAACTTCTAAAAGCTTAATAAAGATCATCCATTCTAGTTCTTGGCTCATTGGTGTTTCAAATCAAGTATGTATGTGTTGTCTATTGCTATATAAATCTAAGTTGAATGTAACCTGTGTTAATTCTTAATCTAGATTTTTGCATTAACGTTCAGTTAGATCTACAATTTACTTCATGGATAAGCTACGTTTAAATAAGACATTCACCAAGAGTTTTAGTTTCTATGTTTTGGTTTTGTTATGCTTCTCTACAAAAGGTTGTGGTAGTTGCTTTGCTTATGATTAATTTGTACCATTTTAACTCTCTACCCATAGCTATATTTCCCTCTCTTTATGCATTTCTCTCTCTCCCTTTTCCTAAAATAAACAAAGGAACCAACCTCATTTGGATGTTGAACCAAGTAATCTATTCTGACCTGGTTTTTCAATATTAGCAAAGTCTTGGGCGTAAACATAACCAAAGGTAGATTTTGATCCAACAATTTTTGGTATGCCCGATGGGACCCAAATCCCACGCAGTATATAGATCAAAGCCCTGGTGAATAGCTTTTACCCTATCAATATTTTATTAATCACCTGGAAACTCTACACCAGAAAGGAATCGTATAAAAACCTTTACCCAGCTTCTGGTTATGCACCATATTTTATGATAACTAGATCTAAAGCAAAAAATTTAGAAGAGCCCATAGAGTTCTTCAAACTACATCTTGGTAGCCTCTGATCTAATCCTATTTTAGTGGCCAGAAAAACCTTTGCATATATCCATAAGATATGATACACAAATCCTTCCTCTATAGCCCTCCCTAGTACTACTGCTAGTGGAATTTTAACTCCAACTACCCATATAATTGCAATGGCTACAAATCAGCCAATCCTACCTTACCCCGTATGGAACCACATAGGTCCTTTAAACTTGGAAGCTCAACACCTAATTTCTATGGTAGTATTAAAAGTGCTACCCCAGTATGATGGTACTAGAAATATGGCTTACAAACATTGTCAAGATGTAGCAGCACTAGCCCCAATTCATAACATCCATGAAGAAGATGTTATGATAATATTGTTAGTAATTTCCTTGAAAGGAAAAATACTCTATTGGTATAGAGCTCTTGAAAATTAGACCATATCTACTTAGGCCCAACTCATTGATAAACTAGTGGAAGAATTCAATGAGTAGACATAACCTTTCTCTCTACTAAGTCAGTTTAATATTATCCAGAAACATCCCCAAGAGGAGATTGTAGATTTCAATATCAGATTTAGTCAGACTTGGTAGAGAGTACCTGATGGTTTGAGACCAACACACGAACATGCAATGTATTACTATCTGATATATTTCAACTTAGATATAAGTAAGGTGATTATACAATATCACGTGTTTACCTTCCCTAAGATTTATCAAGAAGCACAGAAGGAAGAGAGAGACCTAATCGCTATTGGAAGATTCTCGGCCAAAATTATAATGCTTATTTTCTTAGATCTATCCCAAGCATCAAGTGCTACCTTACCAACTAATGCCAGTCTTACCAAATGGATTGGACATCCTAATATCCCATTGATACAATCTCCTGCTACGCTTCCCCTACTATTCCTACACTCCCCGTGGCTATCGCCCCATCAACTCTGGATCCTCAATTGGTAGTCCTGCAAGATCTGCAAGCTTCTTATAAGACTCTAGAAAATAAATTCATATCCATGGAATGTAGAGAAGCAGAGAGAAATTCCCATCCAAGGAGGTTTCCACAAGTGACTAGGGATCAAGCATCCACGAGTGGTAAAAGTTACGATAAATCTAGCACTATTTACACCAATGAAGATAGCAAACCTAGTATCGCTTCTATAAAGTCAAATTTTTGGTGCTCCACATGCAATGACCCCCATGGTGAAACTTCTTGTATGGTTCACCAACATCAGGTATAAAAGGTAGTCATTGAGAAGGCCAAAATAAGTCTCAAGGGTTAGGTAAATATGATCAAGGAAGAAAATTAGAATTTCATGATGCCTTCTATTGAACAAGTAGTTGTTCTTACCATATCAGGAAATAAACCCTTACAGGTTGATCCCCAAGATCTAAACCCCTTGAAAGTGCCTTCACCTATATGAAACCCTATTGAGAAAAGGACTTCTTATAATAAATCTCCCTCGAGTTCAAGCCAGAAAGATGCAAAAACTTGTAAGGAAGCACCTCAGCAAAAATAAGCAAAAACCTAGGAATAAGCCAAAGATAAACTGAGATATCCCTCATTGACTAGGTGTCAAAGGATTGACACTACTCAAGGGTATAGAAACAAGTATGATGCAACAATGAAGGAAAAGAGTGTTGAACCCCTTCCTTTTAAAATAGTTGAGGAAATGAAGAAAATCCCCTCTAAGGCAACTATGTATAAAGCTTTGTAGCTTCCAAGATAGATCAACTTATTGCAAGAATCCTTAAAATATATGAAAAATAAGAATAGGACCCCAAATCAGATGGATTATGCACAAGCTATTCTGACATCCACTTTAGGAAAAAACAAACCTCTCCCTTTTATTTATCTCTCCAAATGGAAAGTTGGGTAGTTCACAACTGTATGATAGACTCTTAAGCTGCAACCACTGTGATGCCCAAAGTAGTATGTAATATCATGGGCATGGAATATACAAGAAGTAGTCCTGGTATCTTACAACTAGATGGAACCCCCATGAAGACTGTAGGGGTAATCAAAGATATCTTTATAGTGCTCCATAGGATGACCTAGCTTACAGTCATATAGGAAGTGGTAGTAATGGACATGGAGCTCTATTTTGGTATGTGCCTCTCCAAGGAGTTCACAGCTAAGATAGGGGATATTTATCACTAGATTTCTCACATTTGGAAATATCGTTCAAGGGTAAAAGAGTGAAAATATTCAATGAGAAACCATCAATTTTCCATATCGAAATACTTGAATAAGAAGACAAATAGTACACCACTGTGAACATGATGACAAAGGAACTAGGGGACCTAAAATCGATGTAAGAGGATCTAAATGTATTACAAGAGGAAGACCAATTCTCCCTACAAGACTTAAATGCCATGATTGATATTGACATTAGGAGTTACATAATTCTAAAACCTGAGAAAAGTAATCATATTTCTCCTCCTCTAGTGAACCAATCCACTGATCAGTTGTGGAAGCTTTTATTTTATGGGGCTAGATGTAAAAATGGAGCTAGAGTAGGCATTGTCCTAATCTCTCCAACAGGAAAAGAAAAGGTCTTCTATTACCGGTTAACCTGGAGTTGCACAAACAATGTAGTAGAATATGAAGCACTATGTTTGGGCCTCAAAAAAGCTGAAAGGATGGACATTAAGAAACTATATATCTTCGATGACTCTGAGCTTATAGTAAATCAAGTTACTAAAAAATGTGTAATTAAACAACATTATCTTAAAGCTTACTGAAATAAAGTCTGGGATTTACTAGAATCCTTTGAATCTCTAAACATAAAGGCAATTTCTAGAGAGAAAAATACACATGCAAACTTGTTGGCTTCAGTAGGGTTAAACTTTTGCCCTATAAGCAATGTCATCCAAAAGTAAAAAATAGTCATACTGATCTATAGATATTTTGTGCCAAACAAAGATACTTTTTGGCAAGTTTTCAAGAATGTTTGGCAAATAGTGGATTTTCTCGTCCATGAGATGAATTGCTTTAATAACAATATGGCTGAGGATGAAGAAGATGCGAACATAATCCAGTTGAAAAATAACCATATCCCAAAAGGGTTGGTCACCTTGGAGAGCCTCTTTGATAATAATGATAGGTTGACTGGCCATAAAATGAAAGTCGACAAACATAGATACAAGGAAGCTCAAATAGAGCCTGACAAAGCCATCAAATTGGGAGTGAACACTACAAAAGTAGAAATGAAGGAAATTAGGGAATTATGCAAATAATTCTTGGACATCATTGTATGGACCTATGTAGACCTAAAATTCTACTCCAAAGAGATGATCTAGCACACTATTGAACTTGAGGAGGGTGCAAAACCATTTTAGCAAAAGCAACGGCTAGTAAATCTCAAAATGAAAGCCTTAATGAAGCAGGAGATGCTAAAGATCCTCGAAGCTAAGATCATTTACCCAATCAAGCATTTGACATGGGTTTCTAACCTAGTCCTAGTCAATAAGAAGAATGGATACATCCGACTATGTGTCAACTTCCATAATTTGAATAAGGCTTCACTGAAGGACCATTACCCTTTCCCACATATTGATCAAATTCTACACATAGTAGTGGGAGCAGAAAGGTTCTCACTCCTAGATGGTTTCTCTAGGTATAACCAAGTATGGGTCAAAGATGAAGATCAATTTAAGATCATAGTCATGACTAAATGGGGAACGTTTGTTTACCAGAGAATGTCTTTCGGGTTATCCAACATTGGAGCAACTTTTCAAAAAGTTATGTAGTGAACCCGAGGAAGCGGTGCGTTGTCCACTAACTATTCTACTTGTGATTCGATTGAATATTTTAATGTTAAACATATAATAAATTAAATGCATAAAGTAGATATAACTAGAATGTAAAGAAATAAATGAATGAATGTTTTTTCTATTGATATTCCCAAGATCTGGTTACATATGAATCCCTCTAAGGGATACCCTTCGTTTGATACATGATGTTATACACAAAGAGGGTAGCATGTATATAAAATATCCCCTTGCACAGGGGGGGCACACTTTATCAGGCTTCCCAGTGATGCACACGGAAATGTATGAGGGCTTACATATGCCTCCTTATCTAGGTTTGATTGCTAGAGGGATCTTGCTCTTGTATGTTGTGGATTTTCCCAATTAAATTTGTAGCCCTAAATCAATGAAACAACAACACACACTTAGATGTCCAATATTGCCTCCCCGAATGAGGCTATTAGCAATGAATAAGCTCAATGGAAACAAATGCAATGAAACTAGTACTATGAATGCGAATAACTAAAATAAATCTTATGCTAATGAAATGAAAGAGAAAGCAAAATAAAAGAAACTAACACCTAAAACCCTAGACTAGGTTGCGGGCCACTGTCCAGGACAGTGGCCACTAAGGTGGAATCTCCCTTTGTTGATCCAATGGCTATGGTCTCAAGTCTGCTACTAATGTTAAAATTATTACCTTATGTGTTCATATTTTCCCTCCAATCCGACAGGGCTCCACTACAAGAATCGATCTCCAAGGGAAGCTCTCCAAGTCTCTAGAAGCTCTCCTCAATGATCCAACCTATTCAAAGTTTTTATGTATGATGTTCTCTCTCTTTGATTGATAAAAGAAGGTCCCCTAGTGCTTTTAGGTTTACTCCTTATAAAGTTTTTGAAGCCCTAGTTCAATGTTCAAACCCTAGGAATGAATCCCTCATGTGTACTAGGTGTTAGCATGAGAAGCTCTTTGTTTTCTATGTTTAACTGAAGTCTAAATTTGGACTTGAGTCTTTCATGTAGACTGGTCGTGAGGAGGAATGCAAAGTTATCCCCACTCATACTTATTACATGCAGACTACCACTTATACCCAATATTAGGTTGTATGGGTAGCAAAATGCATTTAAAGTTTAGTCACTGTCATCTGTAGTGGCTAAGGTTTGGCCACTCTGAGCTATAGCGACTGAATTATGGCCACTCTGATTTACAACGGCCAGGCGTGGATGGGCTGAAAATGCCCCAAATGAGTGGTAAAAACCTCTTTTGACACTTGGAAGGTCCCAAGGTTTAGTCACATAATCTATGAGTGTACCCATGTGAGTAGTCTCCCTAAACATGACATGTTTTAGGTGTCTACAGATGCCCATTTTTGTGATGCGTTGAGTGGAAAATATAGCATGGAGTAAAAATGTAGACTGCTATGTCTGTAGGGTGTATGATGATCATTGATCTGATCAATTTTGGATGGCCCAATCATGCAATACGACATGCATCCTTGAATCATTGCTTAAACCTTATTGAAGGCTTAATTTAGCATAGGGCTTGCACATGTCCACTTGTACTCATTCCTCAAACATAATCGGGTAGCTTATGTTACTACAATGTGATCAGATCAGAGGAGAGCTACAAATTGAAGATGTCCTATTTGCTTATGAACCCAGCAAACAGGGAAAATTTTTGTAAGATTTGAGTGCAATGATTCGTAGGACGAATGCAATTTTGACATGATCAAGTGATATTTTATTGATTTTAATAATGATTATTTGAAGATTTGAACTACCCCATCACACAATGAATTGGTGAGGGAAGGACAATGAATGAAGTGATGAATCACTTGAGCAAATATGAGTGGTTTTGGTTACTTTCTAGTATTTGTTCTTTTAATGGGCAATACCCCATCCAAGTGTGATTCCAATTATTTATGATAATCATTCATCCCTATCCAAGGGAGCGGTCCGACCATAAATAACCTTCTTAGGGAGTTAGGATGAGTGATTATATTTATGCTTGTTTTGCATTGCTTGGATCAGTGTTTTTGGTGTCATAGGAGAATTAGGATGACTCCTTCATACCCATGGGATAGTTTGACCATCTTGGTCTTTTTCAAGATTGAAGGAGGCACATCGTAATTCCAAAATGAAAGTTTTGCCCCAAGTAACCTCATGGTAACTTACTCATCTCACCGAGTTGCACGGAGTGCAAATCACTGCAACTGCTAAGTTGATAGAGTAAGTAACTTGATAAGAGGCTTACTTGAGATTTGTATTTATGTAATTTTCTTGTTATTTTGAACATTATGATAACTATGCATCATAAAAATGTGTTTATTTAATATTTTGCTTTTTCTCATGGAGAGAATTCCTCTTATTTTTGCTTAGGCTACTGGCCACTATTAGGTCCAGCAGCCACCAAATGCCTGCTCGTGGTCGCTCTCATCCTGATCGGCCAAGAAATGCGGGCCATTGATGACAGTAGTGGCCAAGGCATAATTTGAAAATATAAAAAGGTAACCCTAGGGTTTTTGACTTTTCACTTTCACCAGTTGTCAATTTACTTTTTAGATATATGTAGTGAATGTGACTTCTATGATTTGGAGTGTTGTTGCAATTCGAAGGATCATGGCTACGTAGGGTGAGGCATCAATGAGCGAAGGATCTAGAGCTTCTTGGGTACTCTTCAAAACCTTAACCCTATCTATTTCTTTTTTGGGTAAAATGAACTACACTAAGTAATCGGTACAAGAACCTCATTAAATTTACTAGCAACCAACCGAACCCATAGTTAGGTTTAGATTAGGATTTATCGTAGTGGGCTTGCCCCCATTTTGCTTATTTTTAAATTTTTTTATCATTTTCAGCCTAGGGCGCACATGTCTGTAGTGTCATCCGTCGGCTACTGCTGCTCAGAGTGGCCTGCTCAGCCTGTGTTTTGGCCATTGTCACTCAAAGCGGCAAGATTTGAATCTCAACGGTAAAAATTTTGACCGTTGGGGTTTGGTCGCTACTGTCCACAGTGGCCAATTTTTGGCCTGTAAAATTTTGAATTCTTGCGAGGTGATTATGCTGATTTTTCTAAAATTCTGAGTTGCTTCCTTGCATTGTGCTTTCCTGATTAGTTGCATTATTTATCTTTGCTCGGGCTTAGGATAGTTTTATCATTATGTGCACAATTTTTCATGTTTTATTGTGATTTATGCCTTAGATGCATTGTAGTTATGCTTTGTTTTCTCTTTTGCTCTTAGATTCTCACTACTCGGGCTCATGATCCAAAGCTCATGAATGACCTTCTACCCCTTTTGAGTACTACAAACTGGGCATGGCTCAAGGCATGTGGGCTATAGTTTATCACTAGGCTACCCACTATTATATCAAATTAGGCTTACCTCACAGCCCTGGTACATCGATGGGATTCATGGACTAATACCTTCCACCTTCCTATCGGCTTGATGACTATCATGTCAGAGGATGTGTATAGGATATTCTGAATCCCCTTTGATGGAGTGGGCATTGTCTCTTTATTTGAGTATTCGAAAGGTATGCTATAGATACCTTCAAGGACACCAAATCTAGTGATGTGTCTATTCTATGTTGGTATCGAGAGGAGGTCTTCTCCGTGAGGTATGCAGTGTTGTTGATGGTTATCAGTAACATTCTTATTCCAGATTGCTTAGGCTTGAGGTTCCCATGGAACCTCCTTGCGACTATCTAGGATCTAATGGACAGTGAGGAGCCCATCATCTATGCATGGGGTAGGTCTCTGTTGGCCCAGTGTTATGACAAGTATCACATCCATCAGTGGGGTCACATCAGCATCACTTGTAGCTTGCTCCTACAGGTTTGGGGATGGGAGCACATCAAGGTAGATCATCCCAGAGGCCTTCCTACCAAGATTACATTTATTTAGGAGTGGATGTAGTGTTATGCTGCTAGATGGGCTCAAGGGTGCAAGGAGTGCAGATTTGTCCTCATGCAGGGAGGTCTCCCACTACATTGCTACTTTTACTGGGATGAAGGCTAGAGATATCATGTGGCATCCGTATCATGAGTGTCTAGCTTGTGATGACCTAGATAGTTTTACATCTAGGATCAAGGTTGGCATTAGGGAGTATTTCTTCTACTCTTGGGTTCTTCATCAGTACAAGTTGTAGCAGGATGTGTCACTAGTTCCATTTTTGTAAAGAAATCATACAACAAAGAGAGACCTTCCTCCTCCACAGATCGTAGATCTTTTTGATGAGGAGGATGCCCCAGAAGTTGACCCAAGAGTTGTTGGGGGAGTCATGAATGCATTTGTGTAGTGGTGGGGGGATCTGATGTGGCATGGTGATGGTAGCTTGGGCCATGCAGATGATGGTGGTGATGATAGTGCAAAACCAGTAGGGCATAGAGTCTAAGCTAGGACTGAGTTATGGAGCCAGATAGCAGAGTAGGTGGTAGCAGAGGAGCAGAAGGATCCTAAGGAGGATGAGGAGGAGCTGGAGCTCGAGGAGAGAGATTATACTTTGAGAGCACAGTTACATGAGGTCGAGGCTGAGATTTAGTCGATCAAGATCTAGGTATAGCAATGAGATGCTACCATAGCCTAGTGAGATGCTATTATAGAGTAGCTCACGCTATAGATATAGGCTCTACAGGCTACTATATGGGGTGGTGTTGCTAGGATGTAGTTTGTTATTCCTCCTTCTACACCACAAAGTGATATCAGGGCAGACACAAAGGCATAGGTTCTACACCTACAGTCATTGCTATATGAGTACGAGGAGCAGATTTAGGGGTATGTCTCCCATATAATCTCTCTCCATATGTAGCTTATGAGGCATGGAGTTGTCCCTAGGGAGGCACCAGGTGTAGGTGGCTCACAGGTCAGTATGCGCTCCACCTCTGGGTAGTCTTTCATCCATCCTAGCTAGAGGACCCAGACTCACACAGAGAGACCAGCAGGGTCACATCACTCTATGAATTAAATAGCCATAGGGGGAGGTGATGTCGGGGGCACAGGCCCTGTGTTTGATTAATGATGCACTTTGATTTTATTTTTGAGGTCTGCTTGACCTATATGACTATAGCCTATGGGAAATTTTGTACATTCATGCACTTTAAGATACACATTCTGAGACATCTTCTAAGACACACATATTTAATATGAGACTTTGCATTATGCTTCATTATGTGTGTCATGTATTGCTTATGTTTTTTGTTTTATTTATGCAATGTTATGATGGCATTATGATGAGTTGATATATATATGTTAGATGATAGATGATATTTATGATGATATGAATTTGAAATGGATGCTTATGTATGTGTTTATGTAGATGCTTATATGATTTGATTATTGTGACATGATGTGATGTATCATGAGTTGATTTTATGATGGATTTATTATTCTATGTATGGATGAATGCAATGATGTGATCTTTGATGTAAATGGATGATTTATGAACTATGTATTTATGGATGTAATATTTATTGTTATAATGTGTGTTTTATTTTGATTTCAATGTGTGCATCTAACTCATGCTATGATATGGTGAATGCAGTATGTAATCTAATGTGAATGAACTTGTATGTTTTAATCACTTTAAAACATAATGGATGCATATGCTATGATGTTGAAAATCTACTGGGTGATACCACAGGAAGTATAACAACCATGGATGTTTAATAATCATTCTAATTATACGAACTAATTATTTAAACCATCCAAATTTTCAATGTAATGGCATGGAATTTATGTATTTTTTGGATAAGTCTCTATAATTTAAAAGATGTAAAATAGTCAATGGCCATCTAAAAATCATTTTTGACGTATATCCGATATCTAGTTTATTTATTAATACCCCCTAATTTACAGAAGCTTATGAAGAAATTTGATGATGTGATTGATGATATGATTTGTTGCTATGTATGAATTTTTGAGGTTCTTCCTGAGACTTCAAACACTCTAGTTACCTTATCAATAGCTATGTACTGACCATACAAGACTTTTGAAAAGCAAGGCTTTGACCATGTCCCTAGATATTCATTATCTTTGTGTGTGCAAATGAATATATATTTTGAGATAGAAACCAAGCATTTCCTCCAATGTTAGGCGGGATTATTTCAGCCCATTGCTAATATCAGGGATCCTCAAGTGTTTATCGCATCCTTAAGTTAGACTTAGTTGGACTATACCACTAGGCAGTATTGAGTTACCTAAGCTAGCTCATCCACATTCAAACATTGGTCTATAAAAATTCTAGAAGCTAATGTAATAGACATATCATCATGCATAAGTATTTCTCCTTTTAGTTTTGTGCAATGCTGAGAATTCTAGGGATTCAAGCTCTATTCCCTTTTTTTCTTCATTTCATTTGGATACTTGCTCACACTTAGTGATGAAAATCACTATTTATTATTGACTGATTTAATTTTTTTTCTTGAGCAAGGGGTTTATGTAAGGATGAAATTCATTTGTTTGTTTTGACTTTGACTGTTGCTTGATTTTGGGATTTTGAATTATGATTTTGGAAACTAGAATTTTGAATTTGCTTTGTTTTGGGATTTTTTCTTGTTTTAATGAAAGCAAGGGATTTATGTAGTGATGATAATCACTCATTTTTGGGTAGGGTGGAACTTGTCCTTTTGCCAATTCTCAGCACCTTTAAATTGGTTGCACAGGGGGATAAGCAAGGAATGTCCTTTTCACTTGAGGTAACCTAGACCACTTTTGTTATTTTCATATTTCCCTTGTACCAACTAGGATTTTAGTGTTTCAATTAGTGATGGGATCTTGAATATCCAAGGTATTATCACAACTAGACCTTGCTCTCTACTAATCAAGGTGGCTTTTTATAAAAGTTGATAAGACCACTAGACATGGTTAAAATACTAGGAAACCTTAGTATATCTCGTATAGCAACATAAACTGGTTGTGTTGAAAAACACAATTACACACATGGATGCATGGATGAGGATGAACTTGAATATTGTGATTGAGATACAACTTTGGCATCGTTTGTAAGAATGTGATCATGTCATATGTGAATGCAATGGATATGTATGGATATGCAACTATGTGGATATGGATGTGAGATGCAAATGTTTTTGTATTTTTTATTTTTGCATTATTTTTGTATTTTTGCTTTTTACCAAAAGGCTTAAAGATGCCTTTGGAGCTTTTTGATTGATTTTGACCGGATTGGGTACCCTTGGAGCATTTTTGTGATTTGATTTGATTTGACCAAAGGGCTTTAAGATACCTTTGGAGATTTTTGTGATTTGATTTGACCAAAGGGCTTTAAGATGCCTTCAAAGCTTTTTTGTGATTTGATATGATTTGACCAAAGGGTTTTAAGATGAATTTGGATCTTTTTGTGATTTGATTTGACCAAAGGGCTTTAATATGCCTTTGGAGCTTTTTGTGATTTGATTTGACCAAAGGGCTTTAAGATACCTTTGGAGATTTTGTGATTTGATTTGACCAAAGGGCTTTAAGATGCCTTTGGAGCTTTTTGTGATTTATTTGACCAAAGGGCTTTAAGATGCCTTTGGAGCTTTTTGTGATTTGATTTGACCAAAGGGCTTTAAGATGCCTTTGGAGATTTTTGTGATTTGATTTGACCAAAGGGATTTAAGATGCCTTTGGAGCTTTTTTTGGAAGTGACCATGTTTTTTATTTTTATGACATATTTGAATGTTTTTTATTTTTATGACATATTTGAATATTTTTTATTTTTATGACATATTTGAATGTTTTTTATTTTTATGTATGTTTGAATGTTTTTTATTTTTATGACATATTTGAATGTTTTTTATTTTTATGTATGAAATGCATTCAAATGAATGATATTGAGAGGTTCGAGCTCTTCAAAACCATCCAAAGATGTGAGGCGATATGCTCCAGGACCAACCTTCTCCGAAATCATGTAGGGGCCTATCCAATTTGCTGTAAATTTGTCTTGCAAATGCGGAAATAAATTTGAGTTATGTTGGTTTTCTTTGAGCACAAGATCCTCAACTTTAAATTCCCTCAAATGTACTTTACTATTGAATGCTCGTGCAAGGAAATTTTGATAAACGTGGAGATGTTCCAAGGCATTGACTTGTTATTCATCAAGAAGCATTAACTAATCAAGGTGGCTTTGTCGTGCGGTGTCATCATCTATGAATTCCTTCAATGCTACATGCAAGGTTGGAATCTCCAATTCTAGGGGCATGATGACCTCAGTGCCATATACAAGTTAAAATGGTGTTTTCCCAATGGGTGTCTACACACTAGTCCTATATGCCCATAATGCTAGAGGTAACTGCAAATGTTAGTCCCTACGATTATCTCTCACTATTTTCCTCAATATGGAGATGATTATTTTATTTGAGGCTTCTACTTGCCCATTTGCTTATGGATAATAGGGTGTTGAAAAATTATGTTGGATGTGGTATTTTTTCATTAAAGCACGCACATGTTTGTTCTTGAAAGATGGCTTATTATCCGATATAATCTTCGAAGGGGCCCCAAAATGACTTATGATATTGTGGAATATAAACTCCGCAATCCTCGGTCTAGTTGTCGATGTCAAGGGGGTCGCTTTGACCCATTTGGTGAAACACTCAATGGCCATTATGATGAACATGTGTCGACCTGAATACAAGGGAAAGATCTTCCCAATCAAGTCTAATCCCCACTATGAGAAGGACCATGTTTCCTGGATGGGTTACAATACTTATGATAGCAAGTGGGTGAGGTTTGCATGATGCTAACACTTGATGCATTTCTTGACATACTCACAATAGTATTTTTCCATAGTGGGCCAATAGTAACCCATTCTCAAAATACATTTAACAATGGCCATGCCACTAAAGTGACTACCACACGTACCATCATGAGCTTGCAAAATTGCCTAGGATGCTTCCTGGGGCTCAAGACAATGAAGGAGCATTCCATCATAATCTCGTCTATAAAGGATCTCTCCTAGAAAAATGTATCTAGTCACCTTTTGTTTAAACATTCATCTTTTAACATGTGATAGACCTTGCGGTATTATTCCAAGCTTTAGGAAATATTACAATTGGGATAGCCAATCTTGATAAGCCACAACTTCTATGGATAAAATGACATGTTCCTCTTGTGATCTAGCATTTATGAACATAGATTGGGAAATAGCCCTGTGATGAATGGTTGTTCCACACTCTGTAGGATCTTGAGAGATCAAATATTCCCAAGGGGCTATTTGTAAGAAAGCTCTAACTCTAAAGCACCAATCCTGACTTTGTTCAGTCTGGATCATGTTGACTAAATCTAGGTTATCAATAACCTCACTTTGTATTGCTAAAAATACGAGCACTTTCACATGAACGGTTGTGAAGTTAGCAGATGGATGCCATGGTGTCTACAAATATTTTTTACGTACGAGGGATTGCCTCAATGTCATACCATTCTAGTCGGGCTAGGTAAGTGTCAACAAGCTCCTTGTAATTTTTTAGGAGTGGGCACCTACATTGGAACAATCCTTTGACTTGATTAACTATGAGCAAGGAGTCACCAAAGATATTCAATATTTTAATGCCCATTGCAACGGTTGTTTGGAGTCCCAATATCAAGGCCTCATACTCTGTGTTATTTTTCATGTAAGGGAAGTCTAGATTGAATGATAAGGGCAATGGAGTTCCCTATGGTGTGATAAATACTATTCATGCTCTGCCCCCTTGCTTGCATTTTGAACCATCGAAGAACAATGCCATGTCTCTTTGTTTCTCAGGTTCTTCGAGTTTCGATGATTTTGATAATGCGAAGACTGCATCAACAATAAATTCTATAGTGAGAGGATTGCTATCTTGAAGATGTGCCTCTACTAATTTATCCACTATGAATTGTCCCTTGATGGACTTTTGGCTTATGAATTCTATATCAAATTCTATCAATAGCATGATTCACTTTGTAGTATGTGTATTGTGATACATCTTATTCATTATATACTGCAAAGGATTATGTTTTGATATAACGTAAGTTGTATGGCTCAACATGTAGTGTCATAATTTTTTGGTTGCAAATACCACTGCTAAGCATAACTTTTCTACATAAAAATATCCTAGCTCATAACTCACCAAGGTGCAACTAATGTAATATATGGCTTGCTCTTTGTCTTGCGCATTCTTTTGGGCTAACATGGTGCCCAAAGCAAAATCAGTAGACGATATGTATAACAAAAGTGGTATGTCTGGCCTTGGTGGAGCCAGCACCAATGGTGTTTCCAAGTAAGTTTTAATATCCACAAAAGCTTATTGGAACTCTTCATCCCAATGAAACGAGATATCCTTGCATAGAAACTGATTCATGGGTTGACACTTGTTTGATAATTGTGCAATGAACCATTTGATGGATGCTACCTTGCCTTGCAGGATTCTTAACTCCCTAATGTTGGTAGGGGTGGCTATTTCTATTATAGCTTCTAATTTTTTAGGATTTACTTCAATTCCTCTCTTGGAATCGATGAAACCTAAGAGCTTACCAGAAGTTACACCAAAAACGCACTTCTTAGGATTCAATCTAACATTGTGCTCTATGAGGCGATCAAAAAATTTCATAAGGATCTTAGCGTGCTCTTATCATTCTAAATATTTGGCCAGCAAGTCATCCATGTAGTCTTCCAAGATTGTGTGCATGTAGTCATGAAATATATATGTCATGGCCCGTTGGTATGTGGCACTAGCATTATTTATGCAAAATGGCATCACTTTGTAACAAAAAGTTCCCCATGGAGTAATGAAAGCAGTCTTATGCTGGTCTTCAAGTTTGATTTGGAATTGATTGTATCCAAAAAACCTATCCATTAGAGAGAGAATCTCATGACCTATAGTGGCATCAACCAGAGCATTTATGTTTGGCAATAGGAATGAATTCTTCAGAGTTTCCCTATTCAAGCCCCTAAAATTTGTGCAAATGCAAACTCTTCCATCTGGTTTTCCCACGAGCACCATGTTCGAGATTAATTTAGGATAGTATATGGGAACTATGAAGATCACATCCAATATTTTTTACAAGTTGTTTTTTACCATCAAAGCAATGGTTGGATGCATCTTCCTCAATTTTCGCTTGACTGATTTCTTTAGGGGATCCAATGAAATGTTGTGAACAACTAACTTTGGATTAATCCCTAGCATGTCTTTATAAGTCCAAGCAAAAATATTTTGTCAATCCTTGGAGAGAGGAATAATGATGGATTTCTCCTCTGGAGATAGACTTTCTTCAAACTTGAATTTCTTTAGTTGAGTAGGATCATCACCGATGTCCACATCTAAAGTTGCTTCTATAGCCATATGTGAAACATATTCCAACTGATGAGGCATGGGTATCAATTGAATGTCATCAACAGGATTTATAGGTCCTACTGACTTAGGATCTAGACCAACATGGAACACATCATATGCATAGCTTGATGCAAAATAGAATGTTGTAATATCTCTTCATTAGAGAAAATATCCTCAGGATCCATGGGTGAATCAACATGATTCCAATAAATATCCTCCGTATCAATACATAAAGGTTTAGTGGGATTTGTTGGGTTATGAAGTGGAGTGGTCAAATCAATAGATATTGCATTGATGGATGGAATAAAATCTCCAAAACCACATGAGTCAAATCTTGTCTCAGAGGTTTTCTTTCTATACTCGTGATGAGGCTCTAGAGGAAAAGGAATCTCCGAATCTGGCCCATGAGCTGGTTGTATAATAGGATCATTGGGCTCTAAGAGTTCCTTCAATGTGGATGAAGGGGGATTGACCATGCGATGAATGATATTAAGTCAATAGGTCTCCCCAAAATTTGCAAGCCAGTGTCTATGGTATAAAGTACCGCTTCTCTTTCTACCAACATGTCGACCTGTCACAAGTGGCGAGGTCCAAGATAATTCATCTTAGTCTCGTCATAAAAATTGTCATCACTTATCCAAAAACCATTAGCATTGGTATGTGGTCCCAAGGTAAGGGTCACGTCTCTTGGCCCTAAGTAGGCCATATTTGTCTCATCCTCATATTCTTCGTCACTTATGAAGATGTCATTTGCATTAGTATGTTACCCTAAGTCATTGGGCCTGTTGGAACCAATTCTTGCATCCATAGGATTTTGATTGTCACGCTACAAGAATCCTTTTGAAACCAACGAGCTATTACAGGCTCTGGTCGACCTGCCTCATGTTCTGCTAAACACAAATATTGCTAAAGAAGACTGCAGAATAGGTAAGGAAACCCCAGCGGTAATTCTTTGATTAAACTTCTAATTACACGCTCCAGATTTATATTATACTATATGTATTCTTTTTAAAATGACCAAGCATGAAAACAACCAATTGTTATGCCTTATGTAGACCGGTGCCTAGATTCATTGGGCTGTTATAGCAATTTAACAACAATTTTAATGATGAATAGAGAGAATGAGGGAAAAAAAATTGGCGTTCAAATCTTCATTCAAATATCGTAATAAAACTAGGATTTAACCAAAAAGAGAAACGTATATAATGCATTCAAATAATGTAACCCATTATACAGGTGACACACAGATACTAAGACAAAGATATGACAGGAATAAAATCCAGAATTGTATTGATTTCATGAAATATTACATGCGAGTGGGCGGGATGCCTTTTAACTCTATTTTCCTCAAGTAGAATACATCAATACAATGAAGAAGACTCTCATTCAAATGATGTAACAGGTCTCTCCTACTCTCCTTATTCCAATCTAGTAATAGTAGAGTCTCTGAATCCTAGGCTCAATAGGACTAGAAATATTCTCAGCTTCTTGAGCGCTTTCCTATCAAAATATTGCATAGCAAAGGGAAGAATAAGAAATTAGAAAGAAAATAGACACCAGAAGGGGATACAACAACACAACTAACAGGGCACTCAAGTATACCTCTTAGCAAAAATGCTATTCTCTAATTGCTTGATGCAGAATCTATCCACAACTGCCTCTTCTTATAGCCTCTGGTTCTTGATTCTATTATTTTTGGTTGATTTCTAGCCTTACACTTGTCAGTATCTGATTGAATTTCCAAAATTGATACAACTGGCTCCAATTATTCTTGTAATATTGACTTTATTCTCTTCTTTGACTTTTTCAAACATAACTCTATCCAACCGGTGATTAAGGTATGAGGAAGACCTTTATCTTCTTCCTTTACTTCTTCATGTGTTTTCCACTCATAATTTTTGTCTTTCGAACTACTTTCTTTTTAACTGCCTTCCTTTGATTACTTGGCTCTTTGACTATCTCAGAGACATACCCTATTTTTGCAGCTACCTGTGGTGTTGAACTCACTTTCTTCTGCTGACTGTAGGTATTAACCTTTTTCCCTTTTAGATTTCATTGCAGCCCTTTTATATGTTCATCAATCAATTTCTAAACTTTTGTATCAAACGTGGTTGCTATCCTTAGCATGTTCATTTCCTGCAATATTATGTTTTTTTGTACAACAATAATAGGCATGTTCCTATCATACTGAAACAGTAACATCTCTACAACATTCACCATAAGCGTAGTTTGCTTAACCATTTCTTCCTCATCACCTGGTTCATAGTCAAATATTTCCAAGGTCTCCTTGAATACCCCTTCCATATCTGAGGCCTCTAAACATTGGTCTAAGGATAGGCCAATATCTGCCAACTTCTCCGTGGCATATTTTATTAGGTCATTCACTTTATTTATAGAATTGATCCATCTCTCCCTGTTTGATCCAAACAGGGCTGCTTTGAAGAATTCAAAATTGATCTGAATCTTATTGTCATCCTGTGTCATTATTTCTTGTCCTTGTAACTCTTCAAAATGATCTCCTATAAAGTCTAGGGTGGGGTGGATGATTCCAAAATCCTCTTCTCTTTCCTGCATCAAGGTCATAATTTCTTGAGCAGTTATTTGAATCACCTTTATCTGTCTGAACATCTCAGTAAATCCCCTGGCATGAGCTTTTATCTTCCTCAACATATTCTTCTTCATTGTATTGAGATAGTAGACATGATCTTGGATTTTTACCTCCGAAGGGGGTTGGATACTTGAAGCATCTCTTCGAGTCAATTCTTCCTGTTGCCTATTTATTATTGCTTTTAGTTCTGCCTTTTCTTTCTCTTATTTATCCAGTTGTTTCCTTAGTTTATCAATAGTTCCAAAAAATTGGTCTATGACTTGAACCTGCATGGCTTTGGCAACTTCAGCCATCTCACCTTCTTTCCCTAGCACTGATGAGCCTCCTGTTTCCTCATTAACTCTGAAGACAAGTGGATTTTGTAGAGTAGGGAGATTTACCTCTGCTATGTCTGATATAGGTGCTTCTAGTTGTGATTCTTCTATAAACTGTTCTCCTTTGTTTCCCATTCCTGCTACTAATTGTAACTCTTGTTCATCTGTAGTAGTGAAAGGAGTTTGCTACTTCTGTTCTTTCCAAAACAACTTTCGTAGAGGGTAAAGACAACCTGGGTTTCTTCTTTTCCAAAGCAATTACCTCTATTTGATTCTTCACTAGGTGACTTCGGAATAGTCCACCTAATCCACCAGTTCTCCTACTGTTCATTTGTACTACTGAGGGAACTTTAATCTCCTACCTTTTTATGGTTATAGTGGCAGGGACAACCATGGGTGCCAATTTCTTCACACTTGTTACAGCTAGGACTCTATCCGAAATAGGAACTATGGCCTATTTTGAGAGAGCAGATTCTTGAGTTGGCATTATTACAATCTCTTTCCCTTTATCTGTATTCTGGTCTTTGGAAGCTTCTTGGGAAGTGTTTGGTGTTGCTTCTATTCTGAGTTGAGTACTTTCTGAAGGTCCAACTTGTTGCTCTACTATATCTACAACATTTATAGTGACCTCCATTAGGTCAATACCCTGCTCCTCTATTAGTTCTAATATGGGATCTTCTTTGATTTTTGGAATTGCCCCTGGCAGAATGGGTGCTACAACATCTACTGAACCTTCTTGGAGCCTTCTTAACTCTATGGGGTAATCATAGGCTTCACAAACCTGTGTGCTACCCCTTTTTTGGGAGGGAATTCATCCCACACTTTTTGCAAATCTAATCCTTTTTCCATTGCCTCTAATAAGCTTTCTTCAAAAGCATCTTCCCAGTGTAGTATACGGGCATATTCTATTTTCACCATCATTCTGTTGTATGTTCCTTTTGGGTCATAAAATCTCCAAGTCACTTCATCAAATCCCCTGTTATCCAGCTCAAACATTCCTTTGAGCAAGGAAGGGTAACCCACAAATATAAAATCTCCAAAGCGATAGGGAACATCGAGCCA
Organism: Wollemia nobilis; assembly: GCA_028583015.1. NCBI lineage: Eukaryota > Viridiplantae > Streptophyta > Pinopsida > Araucariales > Araucariaceae > Wollemia > Wollemia nobilis. The sequence goes on from JAQPPZ010003103.1 coordinate 1,535,120, forward strand.
AGGGACCTTACCATGTTTCTTTACTAATCTCATCTTAGCTTCTTCGGCTACTTGCCTACATAATTCCAAAGCTGCTAGGGACAAGGGGAAGTACATTGGTAGCAATTTAGGGGGAATTTTAGCCCCATATAATCTGATATAAGTAAAACTTTCTATGAAGAAATAATCCCCAATCTCCTTTTCTTTGATAAAGGCTCTTACCCCTGGCCCTATCCTCTCTAGGACTAATCCTGTTAAAGCCCAATGAATTTCTACCATAAAGTGATCACAAAACCAGCCCATGTGAGTTCGTCCTTCATGTATTCTCCAGAAGCTAGTCTGGACATATGGGATGTCAATGGCTTTTACTCTTTTACGGGCTTCTTCTCCCAATTGACCCGCTATTAGATGGATGAAAAATGAATATAGTGAAAAATGGGGCATTTCTTGCCTCTGTTCCAAAATTGCCTTTCTCAATTCCACCATCTCTTTATGTATTTGGGTACTTAATTCCAATTCCTAGGCATAAATTGGGGTGTTATATTCCCTATTGCATTGTGCAACTAAGTATAAAACTCTCTTTGTTATTCTACTTAGATCCTGTACTCCCAAAACTAGGTTTATCATATCACAGAAATCTTGGACCCATGGTTTAAAGGCATCCTTCCTAATTGGAAATTCTTTCTCTATTTTTTTATGCATATCAAACATTTTCTTAAAAACTTCCATATCAGTAAACATACGGGACTGGTGTTCGATTACCTGGTCTACCATGAAAGTGGTATACTTTGTCAAATTGAAGACCTTCTGGATTTGCTCGACTTTAATGTTGAACACCCGTCGGTTATTGTTGTCTCGAAATGTCTTCATTCTCTCATCATATGCCACCGCCAGCCATGCCATAAAATCTAGAGAGAAGTGTACTTTCGGACATACCAGCTTCCCAAGATTATTGTTCCATCGATTATTCCTAGGGAAACCCTTGTACTATAGCCTCTGTGCTTTGTGAAATAAATCGGCCATTATCCATGGGGTCCTGTCATCATTTTCCATTACACGAGAAAAACTATTGATGCATGCATTATCGATTTCATACTGCTGCGCTGGGGTGAGTCTTTTATCAACTCCACTCTTCTGGGAAAAATCATACATGGTGGTACCAGGAACAAGAGGTCCAGAGATTACAGAATATGGTGACCTATTTGTGATGAACTGCACAACTTCCCTGGTGTCTTCGGGTATGAAAACATCTCCCCATGATGCCATTGTTCTCAAAGAAGTAGGTAGGATTTTTCTGTGACTGTGAAGCTTAAAATTCTTCTCCTCTCTGTACTTTCTGTATATCAGCTTCTATTCTTTGTTCACTCAGGTAGTAGCCCCGACTGTTCTAGTGAGCTCATATACGAGGTGGTAGAAAGGGTTTGATTAATTCACATATTTTGTCATCAACCCGATGCCACTTCCAATGAAATTTTGCCAACTCATCCTTTTATGGAATTTAGCTTTTTATGATGGGTAATGTCCTTCATCTTACATGCCCTAGGACCCTTTTATTTGTGTGCCTATAATTATTTAAAAACTTTCGCTATTCATTGTTGGGAACCTTTTTCATCAAACGTGGAACTGGTATGAGCCATTGGGATGATTTCCTTTTTGAATCTCGTGCCACCTCGGGTTTGAATGATAACTAAATCTTTGGGATTGATTATATGTTACTTAGGCAATGTTCTCCCTCAAGATTTTATAAGATCGGGTCCTTGGTGTGAGTGACAACTTTAATTTCCTCGAGTGTCTCCCTTTTTCCTTAAGTCAAACATGATCAAGCATAGTCGTTGGATGTGCTTCTTTCCTATCACCACCATGGATATTTTCAAACTGCAGGTCAGTTATTCAAAAGAAAACATGCTCCGATCCTCTTTAATTTTGACCAATAAGGATGGGGATTAATAAAGGGTTTACAACCTTGTTAAATGTGTTTAAAAATTTTAATTAGTAAAGCACCAATTTAACTTACCTTCAGTTTACCTTTGGATCACGTGCTACCATTGGATCTGAGTGGAGGTCAAGCGTACCTATTAGATCTATCGAAGATGCTCTTCATTTAACCCTTTTGCATTCTTCATTTTGACTCTGACTCTTTCATGACCATTGGATCTCTTTTATCTTGATGAAGCGCTACCGTTAGATTATTGCCAATTGATTCATCGCTTAATTCTTTGGTTTGTGCACTGCCATCAATTTTCCTGAGTAGAGTCAGCGCAACCGTTGATATCATGGGACCTGCATGATTGTTAGTCTACATGTACTTGATTAATTTGGTTAATCATGCTTATATGGTCAAAAATCTTAGGTCCGATAATAATTCATTTTGAAAAACTCAAGGTTAAAGACTATACCCTTATTTGTTTGATCCTCTAGTAACATGGTATATTAATCCTTGATTAATCGTAGTTAGCCTAGTGATTACCACCTTAACCTCATTGTATTAAACCTAGGCATTTATACAACACTTTTACTTCTCTGAGCGATCACCATTAGATCATATTACAATGAGAGCACTACCATTGGATCATTTCGATCATATGCCAAGTTTAACGTAAGATAGGAGGGACAAATTATAAAGCATTTAATTAATCAAAAGAAAACCTTTAGATTAAACCTTGATCACTTTTACTGATGTGCCACCATTAGATTAGTACGGGGATGGGTGCAGCTGTCAGATCTCCAATTGATTGTATACTTTTGTTATGCTTGTGATATTTTTACCGCCACCATAGACCATCTCATCCATTGATCTTTGAGCTCATTCGAGCGCTGTCATTGATTTCCTATAAGGTGCACACTAAATAATCAAAAGGGCGCATCTTTTGAGTTGATTAATCCTAGTTTAAGCCGAAGGGGATAATTTAGCAATGCATTAAACCCTCACTAATACATGATTAACTTTACCTGGGTATCTTACTCCAACATCTTACCACTTCTTTGTTTTTGGCATGGTCGTTGGATCTTGATCGATGTTTGACACGACCATTGATCTCCTTCAACCTACGAGTCAGTTACTAAGGACATGCAATTTTAAACCTTGGTTAAGCCAAAAGGGGGATGATTAGCCAATGTGTTTAAACCATTATTAATCATGCTTAATATTTTAATTAATCATATGGGGATTTTTACCTTTTAAAAGCATACTTTATAGGAGCGCCACCATCGGATTGAATCTTGATCGAGCGCTGTCGTCCGATCTGACCAACTTGCTCGGTGGTTATTCCAAAGGGGGCATGGACCCTTAACATTAATTTTAATGTGTGATTCTTTTAAAACAAGCACAACCATTGATTTTAAATTTTATTGAGCATTGTCGTTCGATCCGTCAGAGTTGCTCACTTTTTAATTGGCAGTTTTGACCTATTACGACTTCTTTTTAAAGTTTTGACTCTTTGGAAATTGTGCAACCGTTGGATTTGGCTTGGATCAAGTGCATCCATCCAGATCAGCCAAGTCGCATGGTTTTTAATCATTTTTGACCTTAGGTTGTAACTTTATAGATATTTTGACTTATATGATGGCGGGTTGCTTAAAGCGCTACCATTCGATTTGGAGCGGTAAAGGCACGACCTTTGATTTTAATAATGTTGCTCATTTTTTAGCAAAGGGGGTGCATACCCTTAGTTTCAATTAAAATTTAATTTTAACCTTAGGCTAGCACTTTTGAATTTTGGTTTTTAGACCACGATGATTTATTTGACCCTCTTTTTAAAGTATAAAGCTATTTGGACCTTAGGGTATAATGATTTATTTAATCCTTAGTGATATACTTTCAAATTTTAGGTCTTTATGTTTTAACATTGGATTTAGACCTTAGGGAGGCTTTACTTATGAAGGTCAATTATTAATAAAACTTGCCATAACCCTTATTAATACAATTAAGCAATTATTAAAAGGGTGTCTACCTAATAAATGACCAAGATTTAGACTCATCAAACCAATTCAATGAAAAAATTAGATACTCACACTAATTTGAAGAAGTGACCAACATTATGGATACTTTGATTGAAACCAAAAATTTAAATTTGGGGGTTTCAAAGTTGAGTCAAATTTGGCTCCAACATAGGCTCTGACTGGGACAAGGTGCTGAAAACTTGAGGCTCTTGAGAATTCCAGAATCTCTCGGTTTTATTTGCAAAAGAAAATAAACAAGAATAAAACTTTGAACTGCTAAGTAAAGCTTGAATTGTATAAAAGAAAACTTTTTCTTCCTCTTTTCTTTCTTTTTTTTTTATATATATACTGAAAAACTGTATGAACAACATGATATCAAAGCAAGTAGAGTATGAAAAATTGTAGATCCCTTTTCATTCAATTTGGAAAAAAAGGTTAGAATTTTAGAAATCAATGAGTTTTATTTTGAAATATTGTAATGCTTGTTTTAGCTAAGTCATAAGATATGATTACACAAATTTTGTCACAACCGTTTGTTTCATCATATTTTTGCCCATGTGTGTGTTTGTGCATTCTTTTTTGGATTTCTAAATCTTTCGAAACTTTACCATATCTGAGAAAAATAGCCAAGCCTAATATGTGATTTCACTCTTTAAAAATTTTCACCATTCTGTAGGGCTCCACTGCCAATCAGGCGTCTATAGCCCCGGTGGAGTTGCTTCTAATCCCATCTTGGTTTTACCCTACTGCCAGTCAAGCGTCTATAGCTCCGGTAGAGGTTTTCCAAGATATCTCAGGCAATGACTCAGTTTTACTTTATTTTTTATTTTTCTTTCTCGTGAGAGAAGTGTTTGGATATATAAGCAAATTGTGCAATAAGTATGCCTGAGTTGAGGATTAGTTTCTGGCTATAAAATATGAGTGTAATGATTTTTGGCTCAACTACCCTCTCAAAGATAACTCAGCTTCTTCGGACCTTTGAAGTCACCTTAAGTATCATTTGTAATGTGAGGCTTGACATGATGTTTCAATCAGCTTTGTTTTCCTTCTGTTTTATCTCATATCAAACAACTATAGCATAAACAATCATTTTTTGAAAAATTGTAAACTCATCAAAATCCAAAATAAATCTCCTTTTTTCTTATTGTTTTTGGTGGAATAAACAGTTATATATACTCATCAAACTAAGATATCATGTGTACAGTAAACTCAAAATTATTCAAGAACAAAAGGGAAGCTTAACAAAATAACAAAAATGCATCACTCTATTTTTGATTTTTTTTGTTTTTCTATTTTTTTGTTTTGCATAGTACACCTTCAACAAGGATTGTACATTTTGAGGTGTTGGCCATTAATAGGGATAGCCATTATTTCTCCCTGTAAAGTCTGTAGCTTGTAAGTATTCTGACTGATAACATGAGCAATTTGATATGGGCCAATCCATTTAGGTTCAAACTTACCCTTTTCACCATGCTTATCATTTTTAGGATCCCAATAGATGACTATATCTCCTTGAGAAAAAGGAGTACCCTTAGATTTCTTATTAAACAATTTTATAGTTTTCTGGGTTTGTTCCATCATTCTATTAAGGGTCTCTCTTCTTTGTTCTTCTAACAAGACAATTTGGTCAAGCCTTCTCTGAATGGGATCAGGGTTTTCATGATCTTGCAATAAAAGGGAAAGTGCCATTTTTTCTATTTTTGGGGGTAGTAGGGCTTTTTCTCCATAAACCATCTCATAGGGGGTTCTTCCTGTATTTCTTTTGATAGACAACCTATCAGCCCATAAAGAAAATTTAAGTTCATTGTCCCATCCCCTTTTATTTTTGCCTAATGACCTTTTTATTCTTGTTATTACATTTTTATTTGATGACTCAGCTAAACCATTTCCTTGGGGGTAATAATTGGCAGAATGAGATAATTCAATTCCATATTCAGCACAAAATTCTACCATTTCATATGACACAAAATATTGAGCATTATCAGTTACAAGATTTTTAGGAACTCCATACCTGGTCAAGATGTTTTCTTCTATGAATCTGATGACTGCAGCAGTTGTAGATGTTCTCAAAGGTGCAGCTTCCACCCACTTTGTGAAGTAATCTGTTGCAGTTATGATCCACTTATGCTGGCCAGATGAATTAGGCTTGATCTCTCCAATCAGGTCAATACCCCATTGAGCAAAAGGTGCTTCAATAATTACTGGCTTGAGGGGCATGGTCGGTAGATGCTTTTTTCCTACAAAAACTTGGCAGTTATGACAATTCCTAACATATTTATATACATCCTTAAAAAGGGATGGCCAATAATATCCTGCTCTCATGATTTTATTAGTTGTAGCTCTTGGAGCAAAGTGTCCTCCACAGAAACCATTATGAAATTCATTAATTATTTTTGGGACTTCTCTTTCATATAAGCAGACTAATAATACTCCATCGGGATGTTTCCAATATAATACTCCATTTTGTATATAATACTTCAGAGCTTGAAGTTTTAATGACCTCATTCTGTTTATTGACATATCTTCGGGAAAAGACAACGTTTGTAAGTATGACAAAATTTCTTCATACCATTTACATTCTTCATTTTTTATTCTTCTGTCATCATATGTCTGATCTATGGTGAGAATATTTTCAGATCCTGCTTCTTCTTTGTTAGCCAATAGTTTAGCTAAACCTTACCCTTTGACTGTTTTAACTATTTTGAATTCAACATCGTATTGCAAAAGTTTTACCATCCATCTTGTTGGTCTTCCTAATGGCTCTGATTGAGAAAAGATATCTTTTATTGCTATAAAGGGAATACAGCAGTAAACTTTGTTTGAGCCAAATATACCTTTGAAGTGTTCTAAAGATTGGATGACTGCATAGGCATGTTTTTCTAGCAGGGTGTATTTAAGATTTGCTCCTTTTAGTCCTGAGCTCATAAAGGCTATTGGCCTTTCATTATTTTCATTATCTTTCTATGAAAGAACTGCAGCAATAGAGTGTTCAGACGCATATGAATAGATATTAAAATCTTTTGCATAATCAGGGCAACTTAAAGCTGGAGTGGTTGATATGGCTTCTTTGATCTTGTTAAATGTTTCCATATTTTCTATTGTCCATTTTATTTCTCCAGTTTTCTTCACCATATCATTTATGGGTTTGGTCATTTCTACAAAATTTGGGACAAATCTTCTGATAAAATTTATTTTGCCAAAGAATGACCTTACTCCTTTTAGGTTCTTGGGTGGGGGAATTTTAGAAATGGCTTCTATCCTTTCTGGATCAATGCTTATCCCCTTTTCTGAAACTATATGACCTAGCAATTTTCCTTGTGTAGTTTCGAATATGCATTTTTTTGGATTTAGAGAGATTCCAAATTCCTTGCACCGGGCAAAAACTGTAGTCAAATGTTCTAGATGATCTTCTAGATTTTTAGAAAAAACTGTGATATCATCTAAGTACACTACTACAATTTTGAACATTAATCCTTTGAAAGCAAAGTCCATCGCTCTCTGGAAAGTAGCACCTGCATTCATCAATCCAAAAGGTATTCTTAAATATTCAAATGTGCCCCAGGGTGTGGTGAATGTTGCCTTGTGTCTATCTTCTGGATTTATCAGAATTTGATTGTACCCTGAAAATCCATCTAACAGGGACAATCTAGTTGAACCTACTATAGCTTGCAGTAGTTGTTCCATGTTAGGCAATGGGTAATTGTCTTTTAGTGAGCTCTTGTTTAAATTTCTAAAATCCATGCATAGTCTAATGTCCCCATTCTTTTTCCTAACTGGTACTAAGTTGGATATCCAGGAGGAAAATCTTACTTTTCTTATTATCTTGGAGTCCAACAATTTTTGTACCTCTTTTTGCATTACTGGGTGCAGAGTTGGATTGTACTTTCCTTTGTTTTTGTCTGAATGGCTTGGCCTCTTCTTTCAAGGGTATTATGTGTGTCATCACATCCGTTTTGAAGGTTTTGAGATCTTCATAAGTCCAAGAAAAATGTTCTTTGTTCTTTTTCAAGAAACTGATATATCCAACCTTTTCTTTAGCAGGTAATGCCATGTCTACTTTCACTATTCTGGGTTCTTTCATTGAGCCAATATTAATATCCTCAGATATCACTTCTCTTTGTAAAGGTTTATAGGCTTTGTCAAAATCATCGAATAGGCTCTCTAGAGAAACTAATCCTTTGGGTATTCTATTAGTTTTCAACTGGATTACTTCTACTGGCTCTCCTATTTGATTTTTTAATTTTTCTTCATCCTTTTCATCACAGATTACATCTACATACTGATTTTGTAAAGTCATAAAATCCTTAATATCTATATCATCTTGAAAGACCTGAAGATAGACTATGTTATCTGGCACAGAAGGTTTATAGACTGAAATAGTTGGGAATCTATCCATATATTCTGTAGTTATCTCTGGGTGATCTAGACCTGAGGCATTTACAGCTAAAATATCTGCAACATGATTTTGTTCTCTAGGAATATATGAAATATTGAAAGCCAAAAATTTATCAATTTCTTCCAATAACTGCATTTCTATATTGCTTAAGTCTAGGATGCTTGGTCCGATATTTACCTTTGATTTGTAGTATAATAAGTTTTGCATCCCTTGTTACAGTTAAGTAGTTAATACCTAACTCTTTTGCTTTCCTTAGCCCTAATAGTAAAGCTTCATACTCAACTACATTGTTTGTGCAAGGAAATTGCAATCTGTAAGGGATACTAAGGTAGTTTCCTTTAATATCAATCAAATTTACACCTGCACCTACTCTAGATTGGGATTTAGCCCCATCAAATGACATGGTCCACATTTCTTGGGTTAATACTTGATTTGATTCAGCATCAATTATTCTCATATCTTCTGGATCCATGTTCTTTGCATTTGGTACTTCCACCAAGAATGGGTTGTGCCATATTGAATAGACTCCCATCCCTTTTTCTTCCATAGAGTTAACTAAGTTAATCATGGTTTCATCTATTTGAATTAACTCTACGGAATGTTTGTTGAATGGTTCCCTTCTCAAAATTATATTCTCCTTATCTGATATGGGGATGGTAGCATAAGACCAGTCTAGTTGTATTGATCCCCCTAGTTGTTATGCCCAATGCCTACCGAGTAAAAGTGAGAAGAATGGGTCAACATCAACTATTGCTACGTCCATGACAATGCCCTTTTTGGGGTGTTGGTCTAGGTAAACTAATAATCCAGTTATCACCCCTACACAGGGAATTTGTCTACTGTCCATTACAAAAATAGGAGTAGAATCTCTAGTATAGATTAATCCCATTTGGTCAGCTATTAGCTTAGGCATGATATTATGTGAAGCTCCACTATCGAGCATGCAATTATGAATCACATATCTTTCCCCTTCATCTGAATTATATCTTAACGACACGTATAAGGGTCTGACAGAAGATGGTGATCTTGTATCATGTTGATTTTGTCTAGCAGCATGACAAGTAGGGTCTTCTTTCTACTCTACTAATCCAAAAGCTCTGCATACTTGTTCTCTATATGTTTGAACTTTCATAAGTTCACCAAATGTGATATTAACTTTTTGCTTACTGAGTTCTGACCCAACATCAAATTCTATCTTCTTTATATCCAATGGTTTATTACTTTCTTCTTTGGGAACCTCTTCCATTGATTCTATTACCTCAGGAGTAATCTTGTTAGGGTTCCTATCAGTTTTCTCTTTACTGATATTTTTATTGGTGAAAGTTTATCTTCTTGTTTCATTTATAGATAATTTCTCTGTTCTTTCAGGGACTGTTCTATTCCTTAAATTTAAAACATGGGTTGCCTCTAATTCTTCAACCTCTTGAGTAGTGGGGATCAATTTCCCTTGCTTCATCTTATCATATCTTGACTCATGTGATTTCTGCAATATTTTAGTTCCTTCAATTACTAAGATCTGAGGATGATGATTTGAAGCATATTTATCCATGTCTTCTTCAAACAACCTTTCTCTGGATTCATCTTCAACGGACCAACATGCATTGATTCTTATATCCTCTTCTGATTCTTGCATGCATATCTACATTACGTTGATCACTTAGGTGTATTCCACATGCATCGGGGTTATGGGGTGCATCACAAGTAGAGAAAAAATAAGGAAAACCTTCAGCTACATTGGCAGATGGCATTGGGTTAGGGACATTGTTCTGATCCCTATCGGAATCTCTATTTTTCCAGTTATTATTCCCATTACCCCTATTCCTATTCCCTTCTTCAAAACCATTGTTGTTTCCCCAATTCTTATTGTAATTTTTCTTAAAGGGGGGACGGTTGTCAATATGTGGTCACTCTATCTATGAAGATTCACCATTATTTCCATTTCTTTCAATTCTTGCTAACCTGTTACTCATGTTGTTGAACATTTATGTCATTTGACTAGTCAACTTCTCCACAGGATCAATTTTAGTTCTTCTTTGTATATCAAAAGCCACTCTCTTAGGTTTTCTCTCAAGCATGTTAACCTCTAAAGAATAAGGCTTCATCTTACCACTGTCAAGCATATTTCTTTCTATATCCATTGCTTTTTCCATACAACCATCAATGGTAGTGGCTTGTTCTTGCCTTAATTCATAGTTAAACTCTCCTTGAAAAGCATTCTTATAAAAACAAATAGATTGAATATCACTAGGCCCGAGGTTGGAAGGGATTTTGTTTCTTGTTTTTGAAAATATTCTCTTAAAATCACTAACAGCCTCATTTTATTTCTTCTTCATAGTGGCTAGCTGAGTTAACAATGATTGTTCATTTTTCCTTTCACCATACTTCTTTAGGAACACCTCTTCCATTTTGGTGAAGTATGGGGATATCATTGTTAGGAAGGGAATTAAACCATTATCTAGCATATTTTTCTAAAGTCTCGTAGAAACAGTCTTAATACTACATCTTCATGTTCAACTTCCAGACTATCCATTGCATATAAGAAACTTTTGATATGATCCTCTCCGATTCATCGCACTATTTCCTAAAAACTTAGGGAGGTATTTGTGAGCTTTACTTGGGTAAGGCATTTAAATTTACTTGGTAATACAAAAGGCCTATATCTGTTAGTTCTCCATAAATGAACATTACCCTGAGCCATTGCTACTATAGAATTTAATTTCATAGATGTAGTACCTACGGTGGTATGGGTCTGGGCAGCTTGAACGTAAACTGATGGATTATCTACCTTTGAATGAGAATAATCACATATATCTTCTACTACTGATTTTAAACGTTCATCTATAGTAATATCAGTAGTAATAGTATTCTAAATTTTCTTCACGTACCTTTTACCGCTAGAATTTAATCTACTGCTATAAATAATATTCTTAAAAAGTGGAGTTTTCTGGGTATGTATAAATACCTCTGGATTCTCAAGTTCTAGAAATAGCTCCTTACCACTTCTCCTGGTGTTAGCCAGCACGTTCTATTCTCATTTTTTATATTTTTCTTTTGGGTTTGTCCAGCAGAGTCACCAAAGACTCGAGGTGCAGAAATAACGTGCACTTTTACCAAGAATGCTTGATATTACCACTCATCCTCACAGAAGTTGGTTCTTGGGAAAATTCAAGAACATCAAGAAAAGGAATTTTCAAGAAAATCAAGAAGTGGGAATTCAAGAAAATACAAGGACGCAAAAATTCATGATTAAAAACTACGGGCAAAAATAAAATAAAGAACATTAGAAGTCATGGAAATTAAAATGCAAGTTCTTTATTTTAATTTGGTTGCTTGTTGATTGATATATGTCATGAACTCTAGGATTAGAACGTAAGAATTCATCCCCGACAACGACGCCAAAAAACTATTGGAACCGATTCTTGCATCCGTAGGATTTCGATTGTCACGCTACAAGAATCTGTTTGAAACCAATGAGCTATTACAGGCTCTGGTCGACCTGCCTCATGTTCTGCTAAACACAAATATTGCTAAAGAAGACTACAGAACGGGTAAGGAAACCCCAACGGTAATTCTATGATTAAACCTCTAATTACACGCTCCAGATTTATATTATACTATAAGTATTCTTTTTAAAATGACCAAGCATGAAAACAACCAACTGTTATGCCTTATGTAGACCGATGCCTAGATTCATTGGGTTGTTATAGCAATTTAACAACAATTTTAATCATGAACAAAGAGAATGAGGGAAAAGAAAATTGGTGTTCAAAGCTTCATTCGAATATTGTAATAAAACTAGGAGTTAACCAATGAGAGAAATGTATATAATGCATTCAAATAATGTAACCCATTATACAGTGACACACAATACCGAGACAAATAAATGATAGAAATAAAACTCAAAATTGTATTGATTCATGAAATATTACATGCAGAGTGGGCAGGATGCCTTTTAACTCTTTTTTCTCAAGAAATATATCAATACAATGAAGAAGATTATGTTCAAATAATGTAACAGGTCTCTCCTACTCTCCTTGTTCCAATCTGGTAACAAAAGAGTCTCTGAATCCTAGGCTCAATAGGACTGGAAATATTCTCAGCTTCTTGAGCACTTTCCTATCATATGATCCTGCACAACAAAGGGAAGAATAAGAATGAATAAGAAAAATAGACACAAAAGGGGATACAACAACACAACTAACAGGGCACTCAAGTATACCTCTTAGCAAAAATGCTATTCTCTAATTGCTTGATGCAGAATCTATCCACAACTGCTTCTTCTTATAGCCTCTGGTTCTTGATTCTATTATTTCTGGTTTATTTCTAGCCTTACACTTGTCAGCATCTGATTGAATTTCCAAAATTGATACAATTGGCTCCAATTATTCTTGTAATATTGACTTTATTCTCTTCTTTGACTTTTTCAAACATAACTCTATCCAACCGGTGATTAAGGTATGAGGAAGACCTTTATCTTCTTCTGCTACTTCTTTGTGCATTTAGTTGTTGTCTTTCGAACTGGCCTCTTTTGGTCTGCTTTCCTTTGATTACTTGGCTCTTTGACTATCTCAGAGACATGCCTATTGTTGTTGCAGCTACCTGTGGTGTTGAACTCACTTTCTGCTGCTGACTGTAGGTATTAACCTTTTTTCCTTTTAGACTTTGTTGCAGCTCTTTTATATGTTCATCAATCAATTTCCAAACTCTTGTATCAAATGTGGCTGCAATCCTTAGCATGTTCATTTCCTACAATATTATATTTTTCTGTACAGCAATAATAGGCATGTTCCTATCATACTGAAATAGTAACATCTCCACAACATTCACCATAAGCGTAGTTTGCTTAACCATTTCTTCCTCATCACCTGGTTCACAGCCAAATATTTCCAAGGTCTCCTTGAATATCCCTTCCATATCTGAGGCCTCTAAACATTGGTCTAAGGATAGGCCAATATCTGCCAACTTCTCTATGGCATCTTTTATTAGGTCATTCACTTTATTTATAGAATTGATCCATCTCTCCCTGTTTGATCCAAACAGGGCTGCTTTGAAGAATTCAAAATTGATCTGAATCTTATTGTCGTCCTGTGTCATTATTTCTTGTCCTTGTAACTCTTCAAAATGATCTCCTATAAAGTCTAGGGTGGGGTGGATGATTCCAAAATCCTCTTCTCTTTCCTGCATCAAGGTCAAAATTTCTTGAGCAGTTATTTGAATCACCTTTATCTGTATGAACATCTCAGTAAATCCCTTGGCATGAGCTTTTATCTTCCTCAACATATTCTTCTTCATTGTATTGAGATAGTAGACATGATCTTGGATTTTTACCTCCGAAGGGGGCTGGATACTTGAAGCATCTCTTCGAGTCAATTCTTCCTGTTGCCTATTTATTATTGCCTGTAGTTCTACCCTTTCTTTCTCTTCTTTATCCAGTTGTTTCCTTAGTTTATCAATAGTTCCAACAAATTGGTCTATGACTTGAACCTGCATGGCTTTGGCAACTTCAGCCATCTCACCTTCTTTCCCTAGCACTGATGAGCCTCCTGTTTCCTCATTAACTCTGAAGACAAGTGGATTTTGTAGAGTAGGGAGATTTACCTCTACTATGTCTGATATAGGTGCTTCTAGTTGTGATTCTTCTATAAACTATTCTCCTTTGTTTCCCATTCCTGCTACTAATTGTAACTCTTGTTCATCTATAGCAGTGAAAGGAGTTTGCTCATCTGTTCTTTCCAAAACAACTTTCGTAGAGGGTAAAGACAACCTGGGTTTCTTCTTTTCCAAAGCAATTACCTCTATTTGATTCTTCACTAGGTGACTTTGGAATAGTCCACCTAATCCACCAGTTCTCCTACTGTTCATTTGTACTACTGAGGGAACTTTAATCTCCTACCTTTTTATGGTTATAGTGGTAGGGACAGCCATGGGTGCCAATTTCTTCACACTTGTTACAGCTAGGACTCTATCCAAAATAGGAACTATGGCCTGTTCTGAGAGAGCAGATTCTTGAGTTGGCATTATTACAATCTCTTTCCCTTTATCTGTATTCTGGTCTTTGGAAGCTTCTTGGGAAGTGTTTGGTGCTACTTCTATTCTGAGTTGAGTACTTTTTGAAGGTCCAACTTGTTGCTCTACTATGTCTGCAACATTTACAGTGACCTCCATCAGGTCAATACCCTGCTCCTCTATTAGTTCTAATATGGGATCTTCTTTGATTGTTGGAACTCCCCTGGCAGAATGGGTGCTACAACATCTACTGAACCTTCTCGGAGCCTTCTTAACTCTGTGGGGTAATCATAGGCTTCACAAACCTATGTGCTGCCCCTTTTTTTGGGAGGGAATTCATCCCACACTTTTTGCAAATCTAATCCTTTTTCCATTGCCTCTAATAAGATTTCTTCAAAAGCATCTTCCCGATGTAGTATATGGGCGTATTCTCTTTTCACCATCATTCTATTGTATGTTCCTTTTGGGTCATAAAATCTCCAAGTCACTTCATCAAATCCCCTGTTATCCAGCTCAAACATTCCTTTGAGCAAGGAAGGGTAACCCACAAATATAAAATCTCCAAAGCGATAGGGAACATCGAGCCAAGGGACCTTACCATGTTTCTTTACTAATCTCATCTTAGCTTCTTCGACTACTTGCCTACATAATTCCAAAGTTGCTAGGGACAAGGGGTAGTACATTGGTAGCAATTTAGGGGGAATTTTAGCCCCATATAATCTGATATAAGTAAAACATTTTGTGAAGAAATAATCCCCAATCTCCTTTTCTTTGATAAAGGCTCTTACCCCTGGCCCTATCCTCTCTGGGACTAATCTTGTTAAAACCCAATGAATTTCTACCATAAAGCGATCACAAAACCAGCCCATGTGAGTTCGTCCTTCATGTATCCTCTAGAAGCTGGTCTGGACATATGGGTTGTCAATGGATTTTACTCTTTTATGGGCTTCTTCTCCCAATTGACCCGCTATTAGATGGATGAAAAATGAATATAGTGAAAAATGGGGCATTTCTTGCCTCTGTTCCAAAACTGCCTTTCTCAATTCCACCATCTCTTTGTGTATTTGGGTACTTATTTCCAATTCCCAGGCATAAATTGGGGTGTTATATTCCCTATTGCATTGTGCAGCTAAGTATAAAACTCTCTTTGTTATTCTACTTAGATCCTGTACTCCCAAAACTAGGTTTATCATATCACAAAAATCTTGGACCCATGGTTTAAAGGCATCCTTCCTAATTGGAAATTCTTTCTCTATTTTTTTATGTGTATCAAACATTTTCTTAAAAAATTCCATATCAGTAAACATACGAGACTGGTGTTCGATTACCTGGTCTACCATGAAAGTGGTATACTTTGTCAAATTGAAGACCTTCTAGATTTGCTTGACTTTAATGCTGAACACCCATCGGTTATTGTTGTCTCAAAATATCTTCATTCTCTCATCATATGCCACCGCCAGCCATGCCATCAAATCTAGAGAGAAGTGTACTTTCGGACATACCAGCTTCCCAAGATTACTGTTCCATAGGTTATTCCTAGGGAAACCCTTGTACTACAGCCTTTGTGCTTTGTGAAATAAATCGGCCATTATCCATGGGGTCCTGTCATCATTTTCCATTACACGAGAAAAACTATTGATGCATGTATTATCGATTTCATACTACTGCGCTAGGGTGAGTCTTTTATCAGCTCCACTCTTCTGGGTAAAATCATACATGGTGGTACCAAGAACAAGAGGTCCAAAGATTACAGAATATGGTGACCTATTTGTGATGAATTGCACAGCTTCCCTAGTGTCTTCGAGTATGAAAACATCTCCCCATGATGCCATTGTTCTCAAAGAAGCAGGTAGGATTTTTCTATGATTGTGAAGCTTAAAATTCTTCTCCTCTCTATACTTTCTGTGTATCAGCTTCTATTCTTTGTTTGCTCAGGTAGTAGCCTCGACTATTCTGGTGAGCTCATATACGAGGTGGTAGAACGGGTTTGATTATTTTGCATTTTTTGTCATTAACCCGATGCCACAACTACTTGTTTAAAATCGGCCAATTTTTTTGCCAACTAGTCCTGTTCAATAATTTAGCTTTTTATGATGGGTAGTGTCCTTCATCTTACATGCCCTGGGACCCTTTGATTTGTGTGCCTGTAATTATTTAAAAACTTTCGCTATTCATTGTTGGGAACTTTTTTCATCAGACGTGGAACTGGTATGAGCCACTGGGATGATTTTATTTTTGAGTCTCATGCCACCTCGGGTTTGAATGATAACTAAATCTTTGGGATTGATTATATGTTACTTAGGCAATGTTCTCCCTCGGGATTTTATAAGATCGGGTCCTTGGTGTGAGTGATAGCTTTAATTTCCTCGAGTGTCTCCCTTTTTCCTTAAGTCAAACGTGATCAAGCATAGCCATTGGATGTGCTTCTTTTGTATCGCTACCATAGATATTTTCAAACTATAAAAAAATGATTTAATACAACAAATTTAAAACTAATATAAACACAATTTAACTTACCTTCATTTTACCTTTGGATCATGTGCTACCATTGGATCTGAGTGGAGGTCAAGCGTACCCGTTAGATCTATCGAAGATGCTCTTCATTTAACCCTTTTGCATTCTTCATTTTGACTCTAGCTCTTTCACGACCGTTGGATCTCTTTTGTCTCGATGAAGCGCTACCATTAGATTATTTCTAGTTGATTCATCGCTTAATTCTTTGGTTCATGCACTGCCATCGATTTTCCTGAGTAGAGTCAGTGCAACCGTCGATATCATGGGACCTGCATGATTGTTAGTCTATAGGTACTTGATTAATTTGGTTAATCATGCTTATATGGTCAAAAACCTTAGGTCCGATAATAATTCATTAAAACATGATTAATGCGAAAGACTATATATTTATCGATTTAATTTTCTAGTAACATGGTATGTTAATCCTCGTTTAATCATAGTTAGCCTAGTGATTACCACCTTAACCTCGTTGTATTAAACCTAGGCATTTATAGTACTTTTATCTCTTTGAGCGATCACCATTAGATTATATCACGATGAGAGCGCTACCATTGGATCATTTCAATCATATGCACATAGATTTTAACGTAAGATAGGAGGGACAAATTATAAAGCATTTAATTAATCAAAAGAGAACCTTTAGATTAAACCTTGATCACTTTTACTGATGCACCATTGTTAGATTAGTATGGGGATGGGCACAGCTGTCAGATCTCCAATTCATTGTATACTTTTATTTTTCTTGTGATATTTTTATCGTCGCCATAGACTTTCGCATCCATTGATCTTTGAGCTCATTCGAGCATTGTCATTGGATCTCCTATAAGATGCATGCTACATAGCCAAAAACATAAACCCTTTGATTTTTATTAATCATAGTTTAAGCCGAAATGGGGGTAATTTAGCAATGTATTAAACCCTCACTAATACATGATTAACTTTACCTGGGTCTCTTACTCCAACATCTTACCACTTCTTTGTTTTTGGTGCGATCGTTGGATCTTGATCGATGTTCGGCATGACCACTGATCTCCTTCAACCTGCGGGGTCAGTTACTAAGGACATGCAATTTTAAACCTTGGTTAAGCCAAAAGGGGGATGATTAGCCAATATGTTTAGACCCTTATTAATCATGCTTAATGTTTTAATTAATCATATGGGGACTTTTACCTTTTAAAAGCATCTTTTATGGGAGCACCGCCATTGGATTGAATCTCGATCGAGCACTGTCGTCCGATCCGACCAACTTGCTCGGTGGTTATTCCAAAGGGGGCGTGGACCCTTAACATTAATTTTAATGCGTGATTCATTTAAAACAAGTGCGACCATTGATTTTAAATTTGATTGAGCATTGTCGTCCGATCCGTTAGAGTTGCTCACTTTTTAATTGGTAGTTTTGACCTATTATGACTTCTTTTTAAAGTTTTGACTCTTTGGAAATTGCGCAGCCGTTGGATTTGGCTTGGATCGAGCGCATCCATCCAGATCGACCAAGTCGTATGGTTTTTAATCATTTTTTGACCTTAGGTTGTAACTTTATAGATCTTTTGACTTATATGATGGCGGGTTGCTTAAAGTGCTACCATTCGATTTGGAGTGGTAAAGGCGTGGCCTTTGATTTTAATAATGTTGCTCATTTTTTAGAAAAGGGGGTGCATACCCTTAGTTTCAATTAAACTTTGATTTTAACCTTAGGCTAGCGCTTTTGAATTTTGGTTTTTAGACCACGATGATTTATTTGACCCTCTTTTAAAGTATAAAGCTATTTGGACCTTAGGGTATAATGATTTATTTAATCCTTAGTGATATACTTTTGGATTTTAGGTCTTTATGTTTTAACATTGGATTTAGACCTTAGGGAGGCTTTACTTATGAAGGTCAATTATTAATAAAACTTGCCATAACCCTTATTAAGACAATTAAGCAATTATTAAAAGGGTGTCTACCTAATCAATGACCAATATTTAGACTCATCAAACCAATTCAATGAAAAACTTAGATACTCACACTAATTTGAAGAAGCGACCAACATTATGGATACTTTGATTGAAACCAAAAATTTAAATTTGGGGGTTTCAAAGTTGAGTCAAATTTGGCTCCAACAGGGCCATTGCCTTATTCCTAAGTAGGCTCTCTCTGTTGAGTCCTCTGACTCATAGCCACTTTCATTTGATATATACCCACTCTCATTGTGGTCATACCAGGAAAGGCTTTGTAAATAATGAGGCCCATGATAGACTATGATTTTCTATGCTTCATCATCATTTACCTCGTATATGTTTCCTTCACGTTCCTCATCCCACAAGTTACAACCTATTGGGAGGGTCTCAATTATGGAGCTTGGATGATAATTTTCAGGAGGTGGTATGCTTACCACCACCACTTGTCTATTGCTCGGATATCTTACACTTGGTGGGTGATAGGGAATAAAATTGATGTCTTCTCCTAACCCCAAGCTTAATCCATATGATGCTACTGCTAGAGATTCATCTTGACCTCTAATGTGATAGCCTAACCTGTTGAGTGAATATTTTGTCCTATAACAAAATGACCACGCAACTAGAGTCTCAGACAAGAAACTCTTTCTTGCAAAGAAAATTTGTTATTTTTAATTTCTCCAAGGTTCTTGTGAACAAACATTCATATGCATATAACCAATTAAGACTTAATGCAAATAAATGAATGTATCCTAGAATAACTTAAATCCTGCAAGTAACTATTAACAAGGGGCCTTTAATGATTCACAACAAACTTTGTAACCCTAATCTGTTAAAATAACCAACCGTGTAAAAAAAGAAAGAAAAATCCTTTTTTCTTTTATGCTCTTGAAATTAATGAAACCCACCCGAAAATAAATTAGTAACCTCTTTTATCTTTTGGCTTAAAGAAAGATTTCAAATGAGAAAATGCGTGGTATAAGCCACTTCATTTTAAGCTCCGTGCCTTTAACATGAGGTTCATTTTATCGTTAACCGGTTCATTTTATCTTTTATTTAACTGTTCTGCTATTTCTATGTTAGCTTTTGGAGTTAGTAAAATTGAAAACGTATTCTGGAATGCACCAGAATCCGAAATGCCAATCTTTGAATAAAAAATGTGAAAATAAAATTAGAACCTAAAACAGAAATGTTGCTTATGAGAATCAGCTGGAAAACTAAAAATAGGACGTTAATTTGGTTAGCAATCTCCTCCCTGCAAAACCCCAAGTTATGAGATGAAGCTCTAAAACAACCTGACCTAACAGACCTGCAATAAAACACAGTTGAATCAGATCAGATGCAAGACTCTAAGGAAATAAATAATTGCAACATTCTATCATTCACCTATCGTAACCCACATTATGGTGTAAACGAATAGATACAAGAAAGAATAATGCAAGGGAAAGATCTACAGAGATAACAGTAGTCTTAGCCTTCAATCTCCTTTTGGTTTCACACACAAAAGTTACTCTTGCCAAATAAACTCCTTTTTTTTCAAAAAAATAATGCTTTTCTTCTTACAATTTCTAGCCCTTGTATCTACATTCACTTTTGCTTTTAAACTTTCTATTGTGGCTCTCGGTTTCGCTCTGTGACGCTTCGTTTCATTTCCCATATCGCTTCGTTTCATTTTCTCGCTTCTTTGGTGTTTTGACCTTTTGCTCGAGCCTGAAACGTTTGGTCTTCTCTGCTAACTGTAATCGTCGATCCGAAGCGTTATCATGACCCTCATGCCTTTGTGCCACGTGTTCGGCGCTTTTTTGCATATTTTCGTAACGGCCCCATGTAAATCATGACGTTTTTATGCATGCAGCTTTGCTCCTTTGCTTTCATCATGAAAACGTGACATGTCGCGATATCATGACATTTTCCTACCAACCTTGCCAATGCAACCTATCTGAAATCGTGACGTTTTTCTATTTCGAGGTGTGAGGCTGCTTCTTGTCATGAAATCATGATGTTTTTCATCTCCATACGCCTCAGCTACTTCCTGTCACGAAATCGTGATGCTTTTTCACTTGGTATGCCTTCGATCGCAACCTATCGCAAAATCATGACATTTTTTCACTTGGTGCTATCTTGCGGCTTTCTGTCACGAAATCGCTACGCTTCTCGTTCTCCCTTTCAACTATCTGAAATCGCAACGCTTTTCTATTTTGGGCCCTTTTCACTGCAACCTATCACGAAATCATGACACTTTTCCATTTCATACCATTTCGCTGCAACCTATCACGAAATCGTGACGCTTTTCTATTTCGGCTATCATCAACTTAAATCGTGACCTTTTCTCTTTCTCCACTATCTGAAATCGTGACACTTTTCTTTTAGCTTCCAGCATTTTATGTCATGAAATCATGACACTTTTTCATTTCGAGCTATCCAGCTAATTTATGTCACGAAATCGTGACACTTTTTCATTCTAATTTAGCGAAATCGTGACAACTTTTGTGGCTTGCCCTGTTTGAATGGTTTGACCGCGATTTTGTGACATGTCGCGATATCGCGACAATTTTTCATTTTCGGTCGCGATGAAGCAACATGTCGCGATATCGCGACAACTTTTCATTTTCTGCCGCGATGGAGCAACATGTCGCGATATCGCGACAACTTTTCATTTTTGGCCGCGACGGAGCAACATGTCGCGATATCGCGACAACTTTTCTCCTTAGTGAAATTTTGCCTTTTTCTTTGATTTTCTTAGCATCTGGGTCACTTTTTTCTTCTTTGAAAGCATGCAAAAAGGTGGGCCCCCAATTTTGGGGTGTGTTGTGGATTAGCCACAACAAATGGTGACTCTACTGTCAAATGCTCCAGAGCATTTTGGTGAGAACCCAACCTGAAATATACAAGCTTAGATACAGGCGTCAGCACATAAAAGATAAACAAATACCGACAGATCAGAAGTACATGAAACATCAGAATCATTAGTATTAGCTCGGTGTGTGCTATTTGTTTTCATTCCATATCGCTTGAACTTGATCAACATTCCATTGTCAGTTTTACATGCATGCATATGTGAGACTCTGAATGATTTGTGTAACCTAATAAATATGCTTAGAGATTTTGCTTTTATAAATGCATAGACCTTCTAATATCATACACAAACATTCAAGATTATCAAACCCTCTTAGGATCAACCATATGTATAATGAATTGTTTTATTAGATCCCAAAGTTGGTTATGAGTCACTACTATCTTGAACCCATGTGTAAGTGAAAGTGAAATCAGAGCTTTGGGAAATCGGACTCCCAACCTAATCGAGATGAGAGTTTAACCCTATTCTTACTACTCCGATTTAGAGTTCATTACCTCACTTTGAGCAAAATAATTTAACCAATTATGGAAGAAATGGTCATGCTAGTCTAACCCTTTGAACGAATCAGTGGTCTTGTTTTTTAGACAAGACATGTTGCCATGCATGGGCATACCTAACCCCATAATCCATGACTTAGCTTCATTTCTTTGGACCTTGGGGATGACTACCCATCCTTTGCAGAGGACAAGTAGTACGATCCTTCCAATCCAATATAAAGATGAGATGGGAAAATTAATTTTTTACTTCTTGGACCTTGGGGATGACTACCCATCCTTTGTAGAGGACAAGTAGTACGATCCTTCCAATCCAAGCTTTAGATGTAAATGAAGAATATTAATTTTATTGCTTGGACCTTGGGGATGACTACCCATCCTTTGCAGAGGACAAGTAGTACGATCCTTCCAATCCAAGCTTTATCATGAAATGAGACATAGGAGCTTTGGGGAATCAGATTCTCAACCTAGGCGAGATGAGAATTATGCCCTATCCTTACTACTCCATGTAGGTCAAATCAAAGTTTTGGGGAGTTGGATCCTCAACCTAAGTTCGATGAGGACTTAACCCTATCCTTACTACTCTGATTTTAGGCTTTAAGCTTTATGGAAGTGGTAAAAACCACTGTTTTAAGGATCATGTTGCATAATAGGATAGACATGAAATACTTCTTTCGCTTGACCTTTTCTTCCAAGCAAGGTTTTGATCATTTTGCTCAAGATCCTTTTTAATGTGTATAAAATGTGCTTGGTTCTAGATATCTCGGGGCTCAGTTTCCAACCTTAGGATTTTTTCTTATTTATGTTGTAGCATAACCCTAAGAGGATTTGACACACTTTAATGATTTGTATCTGAAATGCATATGCAACTAAGATGGCATGTATATGCAAAGTGAGATGTAATATGAATGCATTGCCCTTTGAATTGCAGATAAAGTATTGTCATAATTTGTAAAACTGACTACTTCATGCATCACAAGCTTCAAACGATATTATTTAACTGTTTGTGTTACATGCGGAGCTTTTACAACATAATTCCAATGTTTCATATTTTCCCGATCTTAGGCATGAGTTAACATTTCAAACTTTTATTCTTTTTATTATTATTTATTTATTTATATATATATTTATTTTTTAAGAAACCAAAACATGTCCAATAAACGCACCACCTAAACGTCAAATCTGCACACACAAAAGAAACAAAGCACGACATTATTACATATAATACAAAACCTTAACATGTCAAACAAACACACAACTTAAACATCAAATCTGCACACACAAAAGAAACAAAGCATGGCATAATTACATATAATACAAAACCCAGCCGCTTCAGGCCTGGAAATAGTGTTTCAAGTGCAACCCATTGACAGGTAATGCCAAATCCTTTCCATCCAAGGTTTTTAGTCTAAAACTGTTTTCCCCTAGGACTTCTAAAATCTGGTAAGGACCCAACCATAAGTAGTCAAACTTATCATGATCCCCTTTCTTCTCATGTCTTTTATCCCATAACAACACTAGATCTGATATTTTAAAAGCCTTGGCTCTAGACTTTTTGTCGAACCATATTTTTACTACATCCTGGTGTTTACTAAAATGAAGCATAGCCTCATCCCTTTTTTCATCCAGATGCATTAATTGTGTTAGTCTAGACTCAAGTTTATCATCAGTTCCGAAGTAATCTTTCATGAAATGGAGTGTTTGTAACTTGAGATTTGTAGGAAAAATGGGATCTTGTCCATAAACCAGATGGTAAGGAGATGTTCCTATTGATTCTTTGACTCTGATTCTGTCAGCCCAAAGAGCCAACTTAAGTTTGTTATGCCAATCTCTAGGATTTCTTTCCAACAATTTTTTTATGACGCATAACAAATTCTTGTTAGAAGATTCAGCCAATCCATTACCTTGCGGATAATAATTGGAAGAGAATTTTAAACTCACACTGTTGTCAAATGCCCAATTAGAAAATTCCAGAGAGGAAAAAGCTGAACCATTATCACTTACAATGGAGTTAGGCATTCCAAACCGAGTGACAATATTATCCTCTAAGAATTTAATAACAACCTCCGAAGTAGCATTCTTTGTGGGGATAGCTTCCGTCCACCTTGTGCAATAATCCGTAGCTGTCAGAATGTATTTGTGGGAATCGGATGAATTGGGACTGATAATCCCAACAAAATCCAGGCCCCATTGCGCAAAAGGTCTAGACTCAATTACGGATTGTAATGGCATGGAAGCACCCCTGTCTCTATTGGCTGTAGTTTGACATGTATGACATGACCTCACATGAGTATGGGCATCTTTGAACAGTCGAGGCCAATAATAACCGGCTCTAAGGATTTGATGGGCTGTGGCATTAGCGGACCCATGTCCTGTCCCATGTTTACCATGAAATTCCTCGAGTATTTGCATTGCCTCTTTTTGATCAACACAACGAAGGTAAATACCTTCATGGTTTTTCTTGTATAACGTGCCGGATCTAATTAGAAAATTAGCAGATTTCAAGCGCAAGGCTCTTCATTGAGTAGAATTCAAATGTGGTGGACATTTACCATTTAGTAGAAAATACACATCTACATACCAATCATCTTTGGTTATATCTGCGATTTCATAATGTTGACATGAAATTGCGAGATCCTTTTCTCGCTATAGCCTTAACCAACCCTTGTCCCCGCACTATCTTCATGGATTGAATCTCAAGATCAAACTCTTGCAAAGTTGAAATCCACTTACCTCGTCATTTCACCTAATTCATTCTGTATAAACATGGCTTTGACTGCAGGATCCGGGACTATAGCAAACACCCTACTGTGGACTATATAATGCCTGAATTTTTTAACGGTCTTAACTAGAGCATACATTTGCTTGTCCAAGATGGAGTATCTCAGCTTTGCATCTTTGAGAGGACTACTCAAGAAGGCAATAGGATTTTCAATGTTGCCTTCACTTTTCTGAGTTAAAACACTCGCAAAGGAGTGATCTGAAGCAAATGTGTAAATATAGAAAGGCTTCGTATAATCGGGACTCACTAAAATCGGGGCTTTAGAAATCGCGTCCTTGATATTTTTGAAAGCATCTCTATTTTCATCTCGTCCACTTGATTTGGACCTCTTTCTTTAACATGTCGTTCAAAGGCTTTGCTATTTCTGCAAAATCTGCAATAAATTTTCTGACGAAATTGATCTTCCCAAAAAATGATCTCAACCCCTTTTTGTTGTTGGGACAAGGAATCTATTGTATGGCCTCTATTCTTTCAGGGTCAATGGAAATTCCATCCTTAGATATTACATGTCCCAATAATTTTCCTTTCGTTACCCCGAAAATGCACTTCTTTGGGTTGAGAGAAATGCCATGTTCCCTGCATCTTTGAAAGACTTTCTTTAGATCCCTGACGTGGTTTTCCCTGTTCTTAGAAAAGACAGGAATGTCATCTACATAGATAATAATGCACTTACCTATGAGCCCCTTAAAAGCAAAGTCCATAGCTCGTTGGAATGTGGCACCTGCGTTCAATAGTCCGAAAGGCATTCTCCTGTATGCAAAGGTGCCCCACTTTGTGGTGAAGGCGATTTTCATCCTATCACTAGGATGGATAAGGACCTGATTATATCCCGAATAACCATCCAGGAATGACATCATCTCCGACCCATTTACCTTTTGAAGTATTTCATCAATGGTGGGTAAAGGGTAATTGTCCTTTTGTGAGGCTTTATTAAGATTTCTAAAATCGATACATAACCTTATTTCTCCACTCTTTTTCCTCACGGGGACCAGGTTAGCAACCCATGTGGAATGCCTAACAAGAAAGATGATTTTAGCTTCTAACAGTCGCTTTACCTCTTTCTC
The DNA here is from genome assembly GCA_028583015.1 of Wollemia nobilis. Classification (NCBI taxonomy): domain Eukaryota; kingdom Viridiplantae; phylum Streptophyta; class Pinopsida; order Araucariales; family Araucariaceae; genus Wollemia; species Wollemia nobilis. The sequence goes on from JAQPPZ010003103.1 coordinate 1,561,088, forward strand.
TATCAAGGGTTCTAATAATGGATTGACTGGCCTTTGTCTTTGCCTGAAGGGTTTGGAGTCTGGCTTCAAAGGAATCGTATGCGTTATGACATTCTGATCATAAGTTTTCAGCTCCTTATAACTCCAAGCTATGCAATCTATGTATTCCTTTAATGTATTGGCAATGGAATCCTTCTCCTGTTTGGTACATGCTTTTGCTATGAATACTTCTCGAGGGCTTTTAGCACTTCCAATATTAACCAAGTCACAGGCTTCTCTGGGAGGTGGAACCTTTCTACCTTCTTTTGGTTGGTATCCGATATCGAAAGTTTTTTCTAATGAAGCCATCTCATTTGGCATCTTATTACATTTTCCAATAATCTTTTCTTCCAAATCTGCATCTTCTAGGTCCCTCTCGTCTTCATCTATAACCTGCTTTTCAAATATACCAGAATTAGTGACAAAATGGAATATGTGCCTGTCACTATCAAACACTTGGAAATTCGTGACATTATCCGGTATCGAGGGGCAAGGGACCAGCTCTATGGAGAATTTCTTGCATTTCTTGTGATCCACTGGTTTCAACATACTCGCAGCTACGGCTAGAGAGTCTGCTAGATGATTGCCTTTTCTAGAGATCGGAGATATGTTAAAAGCATCAAACTCATCTATTAAATCTCTAACCCTGGTTCGATAAAGTCCGAGCCGCTTGTTCTTACATACGTATTGTCCCTTCACTTGTTTTACCACTAGTTCCGAATCACCAAGGACCTTGATACACTTAACTTTCTTTCGAAGGGCCAATTGAAGTCTGAGAATCAAGGCCTCATATTTCGCCATATTGTTGGTGGCAGGGAACTCGTAGTCTATATGCAGTGAACATAGGCTCTCTCGTCCGAACATGACAATTCAATACCGGCTCCTCGCCCCTTGTCTGGACCTGGATCCATCAAATCTTAAAGTCCAAATGTCCCGATGTCCTTCGAGAACGTTGCATCCAATCCTTTCATTTTGGGAATTTTTAGGTGTTTCTATGTCCAAACAATATGCTCCTAATTCAGCTTCAATGTATTGGATCTCATTAGGTTTGTTGTATTCCGTGATCATCTCCTTGAGCCTAGGTTCACTATCAATCCGAATTTGGTTGGCCACTCCCCTCCAAGGCAACCACATATGTGAAGAATCTGTCACAATGTAACCGTTTAGGTTTTTACTCCAATCTCTTCCCAACACCATGCCATATTTGATAGGAATGTCGAGCACCAATATGTCTATGTGATGTTGAACCCTAGGTTCTGAATTGACTTGAATAAGAACATCACCCAATTCTCCCACTGCCTCCATGGTTGATCTATCCAGCTGCACCACCCTGCTTCTAGAAGGTTTTGGTGTAAGTCCCAATTTTTTACAGATTTCTAGGGGCATAATGGTAGCCGAGGCCCCTGAATCTATTAAGCAATTGTGCAGATTTTTACCTGCAATTCTAATGGTTATCAGAAAAGGAGGTATATCTCGTTTTTCCTTTTTCAAAACCAATCGGGACTCAACACTTTTAGCTTCATGAACTTGGGCAGGTGGATCTAAACTTTTTGGTGGACTTACTTCTTGGCCTAATAATCGGGACATATCATACATTGAGACATTGGCCTTAGTTTTCTTCATGTCTTCTACCAAGTCATAAGTGGGTTTTTCTGAATTTGACATGTTTTGCACCATCTTAGACTTTTCCACCATGGATGGAGGAGAGGGATTGACATCTCCTTTGAAATCGGGAGGGAGTAATTGGTTGTTTGGAGGAGTAGAGGAAGTTTTGGGCTCCTTAGAACTCCTAGTGTAATATTTGTGATTTCCTTTCCCAAAACGTTTGTTGGCATGAACTTCCAATGTTTCTTCATCTTCGTTTCCAAAAAATTCCACATCCTCCTCTTCTTCACTTTCTTGGGAATGTATAACCTCAGTAAGTATAGACTCATGTTTCCCGTGGCCACAGTGCATGCAATCGTTGTCACAAGGTCCCGATTCTCCAAAATCTTTCGAGACATCTGCCTGATTGGCTACGGGATTGGGTACTCGCCCATTATTCGGCTGCGTGTTGTATGTTCCTTTTCCTCTATGGTTATGAGGTCGGTTATGACCCATGGCTTGGTCAACCTTTTTATTGACATTTCCCACCGTAACCAAAACTTTGGCCAAGGTTTCCTTCATGTTTTCTATGGCGGATTCGGACCCTTGTGGTTGGGGCACGGTAATTCCGGGTCCAGTTGTGTTTGCTGCATTAGCCACCTCTGGAATAGGTACAATGGCTTGGGTCTGGGCAGTTGGATTCCATCCTGGATTCACACTTTGAATCGGAGTGATTGTTGGATAAGTCGTTGGGCTTGGCATGCTAATCGGAGCAAACCCCGACATGGTCAACAAATTACTGCCCATGCCGAACCCAGGCAAACCCATCGGGCTATTTTGAATTAATCCCTGCGTTTGAACGGAGGCATTAGGATAACTTGGAAATGACGCCACTTGGGTGGGTGTTTGGAAATTGTTCATCATAGGAACCTGTGGTGCCATTAACTGGTTCATCATGGCAAATTGACTGTATGGACCATATTGTCCCATCCCAGTCAATTGAGACAATCCTGCTCCTGGTAAGTTCATTTGTTGTTCGAGAGTCATTGTCTCTGCATAGGCTAAAGGAAGCGTCGTAACCTGAGGATTCCTTCTAGTCAACAAAGATGTTAAAGGATCTAAGGCTCCAAAATATAATTGCAAGGCGACCGCAGGATCTACCGCAAAGTGACGAGTCAGATTCGTGTATAGTTTTTGGAACCTCTGATTGAATGTTCGTATGGGCTCATTGGGTAATCTTTTGCATGATACGAACAAATTGTAAATTATGGAGGGATCCAATAACATTCTAAATTGGCTAATGAAGGCGGTTTCTAATTGGGCCCATGAAGTGATGGACCCTGTCTGGAAGATTCCTATACCATTCATTGGCCGTGTTGTCTAGACTAGCAGGGAAAACTCTGGCAAGCAACATCCTCGTGAGTAACCCCTTGTCTAAACATGTAATCCTTGTAGATTTGGACATGATCTTCGCACTGTTGTGGGACCATCGTGCATGAATTTGGGTAATCCCCTTTCAATGTTTCTAGGCAAGTCATGGACTGCCCCAAGAATATCCAAGGGGGAACTTTGCGCACCATACCAAAGGGCAGGTGGTTGTTGTTGTTGTTGGGCCATGTTGTTCAAAGGTGTTAACCCTGTGGGAACAATGGAAACGCTTGGAACTATGGAGACAGATACACCTGGTGTTGCTGTCGCACTTGAAATTAAGGGCTCAGGCCCGCTAGACGTACTTGAGTCTAAAGAAATCCCTAACTCAAGTATACTGGGTGGTATTTCGATCTCTAATGTTTTGTTTTTCGGCTTCCTAGCAGTGGGAGAAAGGCTTTGGAAAATAGTTTCCCCTGTGGTCTTGGACCTAGTAGCTATGTACTCAAGTTGGGCCAGCTTGAAAACTCTAGAACTCTAAAAGACTTCTCTCAACTTACTTGCAAAATAAAGTATCTAAATGTTATACCTGCAAGCACAATAGGTGGAAACAAAACTACCCACGTTAATCGTTAGAACAGATCATAATCACAAAGCAATAAAGAAGGCCCTCCTTCTAGCGCCAAAATGTTGAGTGAATATTTTGTCCTATAACAAAATGACCACGCAACTAGAGTCTCAGACAGGAAACTCTTTCTTGCAAAGAAAATTTGTTATTTTTAATTTCTCCAAGGTTCTTGTGAACAAACATTCATATGCATATAACCAATTAAGACTTAATGCAAATAAATGAATGTATCCTAGAATAACTTAAATCCTGCAAGTAACTGTTAACAAGGGGCCTTTAATGATTCACAACAAACTTTGTAACCCTAATCTGTTAAAATAACCAACCGTGTAAAAAAAGAAAGAAAAAATCCCTTTCTTCTTTTATGCTCTTGAAATTAATGAAACCCACCCGAAAATAAATTAGTAACCTCTTTTATCTTTTGGCTTAAAGAAATATTTCAAATGAGAAAATGCGTGGTATAAGCCACTTCATTTTAAGCTCCGTGCCTTTAACATGAGGTTCATTTTATCGTTAACTGGTTCATTTTATCTTTTATTTAACTGTTTTGCTATTTCTATGTTAGCTTTTGGAGTTAGTAAAATTGAAAACGTATTCTGGAATGCACCAGAATCCGAAATGCCAATCTTTGAATAAAAAATGTGAAAATAAAATTAGAACCTAAAACAGAAAGATTCTTTATGAGAATCAGCTAGAAAACTAAAAACAGGACGTTAATTTGGTTAGCAATCTCCTCCCTGCAAAACCCCAAGTTATGAGATGAAGCTCTAAAACAACCTGACCTAACAGACCTGCAATAAAACACAGTCGAATCAGATCAGATGCAAGACTCTAAGGAAATAAATAATTGCAACATTCTATCATTCACCTATCGTAACCCACATTATGGTGTAAACGAATAGATACAAGAAAGAATAATGCAAGGGAAAGATCTACAAAGATAACAATAGTCTTAGCCTTCGATCTCCTTTTGGTTTCACACACAAAAGTTACTCTTGCCAAATAAACTCCTTTTTATTCAAAAAAATAATGCTTTTCTTCTTACAATTTCCAGCCCTTGTATCTACCTACACTTCTGCTATTTAAACTTTCTGTTGCTGCTCTTGGTTTCGCTCTGTGACGCTTCGTTTCATTTCCCAGATCGCTTCGTTTCATTTTCCTGCTTCTTTGGTGTTTTGACCTTTTGCTCGAGCCTGAAACGTTTGGTCTTCTCTGCTAACTGTAACTGTCGATCTGAAGCGTTATCATGACCCTCATGCCTTTGTGCCATGTGTTCAACGCTTTTTGCATGTTCTGTAATGGCCCCATGTAAATCGTGATGTTTTTATGCATGCAGCTTTGCTCCTTTGCTTTCACCACGAAAACGCGACATGTCACGATATCGTGACATTTTCCTGCCAGCAGCCTTGCCAATGCAACCTGTCATGAAATCATGACGTTTTTCTCATTTCGAGCTGTGAGGCTGCTTCTTGTCATGAAATCGTGACGTTTTTCATCTCCGTACGCCTCGGCTGCTTCCTATCGCGAAATCGCGACGCTTTTTCACTTGGTATGCCTTTGGCCGCAACCTGTCGCAAAATCATGACGTTTTTCACTTGGTGCTATCTTGCTGCTTTCTGTCGTGAAATCGCCATGCTTCTTCATTTCGTACCACTTTGCCAACTTTTCGTCGCAAAATCGTGACGCTTTTCTATTTTGGGCCCTTTTCGCTGCAACTTGTCATGAAATCGTGACACTTTTCCATTTCGTACCATTTCGCTGCAACCTATCGCGAAATCACGACGCTTTTCTATTTTGGGCTATGCAGATGCAAACCTATCGTGAAATCATGACCATTTTCTCTTTCAGTTGTCCAGCTGCTTTCTGTCACGAAATCGTGACGCCTTTTCGTTTCGAGCTGTCCAGCTGTTTTATGTCGCAAAATCGTGACACTTTTTCATTTCGGGCTATCGAACTGCTTTATGTCATGAAATCATGACACTTTTTCATTCCGTACCATCATGGCTGCTTTCTATAGCGAAATCGTGACATGTCGCGATATCGCGACAACTTTAGTGGCTTGCCCTGTTTGACTGGTTTGACCGCGATTTTGTGACATGTCGCGATATCGCGACAATTTTCCATTTTCGGCCGCGACGAAGCAACATGTCGCGATATCGTGACAACTTTTCATTTTCTGCCGCGACGGAGCAACATGTCGCGATATCGCGACAACTTTTCATTTTCGGCCGCGACGGAGCAACATGTCGCGATATCGCGACAACTTTTCTCCTTAGTGAAATTTTGCCTTTTTCTTTGATTTTCTTAGCATCTGGGTCACTGTTTTCTTCTTTGAAAGCATGCAAAAAGGTGGGCCCCCAATTTTGGGGTGTGTTGTGGATTAGCCACAACATAACCCATACCTATCAGACAAAAGTTGGTATTACGACTTGAATGGCCGCCTATGCCTCTGCTCATATATACCAAGATCGTAACCATGCCAATGGCAACGTTCAAAGTAGCTTAGAGAAAACTTAGGATTAGAGAGGTAATTAACATTAACAATGAATAATTCATCATTGTCCTCTTCTATATTCATAGACTTATGGGTGCAATCCAGGCCAGCGTAGATGAAATTTATCTGGTTGGGGGAATTCCAAGCAGAACCACTATTCCCACTGGTGGTCTCAGGTCTTTTGGCCATCCCATGTCTTGTGCAGACTCTATGATGGGTGTAAATGTTATGTTCTACACAAGATAATCTCCTACCCCCATACTTGCCAAGTGTATTGTCGCATGTGATGTATATGATCCCACAAATGACATTGGCAAAGCAGGCTCTAGTATCTCCTCAACTTGATCTTGGAGATCTTCCTCCTCCATGGGAGTTGAAATTTTCTTAACCTCTATGGTTAGCACTTCCTTGGGCTTTTGTTTCCTCAACTAAGGGTACCTTTAGCTTCTGATTTTCTTTTGGTTTAGACATTGATGGTCTCTTAGAAGCATTAGTCATGTCGATCACTAGATGAGGTGTTGATGTAGATGGGTATTTTTGTACCCCTTTGTCTTTATCATTCAGTTGCGTAGTTGGAGATGAAGGTCCTACATATAAGTGTTCAAAAGAAATCACAAATTCTCCTGGATAATCCACCTGATGAATGTACTTGAATGGCTCTTCATCAGCCAACACCATGTAGACTTTTTTATCATGCACATACTTGACACATTGGTGTAATATCGAAGGAACACATTTCATGTCCCTTATCCAAGGTCTCTCTAGGAGGATGTTGTATTGCATGGCCCCTTCCAATACATGACACATCACGGGGATGGTATTATGCCCCACCTTGATAGGTATGACTATTGTTCCCATAGTATTGCATAAATCATTGTTAAAATCCCTTAATGTATAGGCTCTTAGAAATATATTGGACTTGAGGATCTTAAGGTGTTCTATTGTTGTTATTGTGATGATGTTGATTGATGAACCTGTATCGATCAAGATCCACTTAAAAGGTAAATCATTGATTGAAATCACAATCTACAGCGAAGGGTCTGGTAAGGTAGTTGGTACTATCTTAATCTCATAATCATATAATCAAATTACAGGTTCCTATAATTCTTGTACTTGTCCCATAAAATGGGTGAATGCATTTGGATCTTATGGTTGGAGCTCAATCGACCTTAAAATATCCATCAAGGTCTCCCTGTGCTTTGGGGACTATTGTATGAGCTCATAGATGGATAGCTTAGCTGGAGTCATTTGTAAGTTATGCTCCAATCTACTCTGAATAGTTACCATAGGTCGAGTTGGCGGACTTGGAAGGTTGTTTTGCCCCTGCCTCTACCTAGGTGCAGTGGGGACATTAATGGGAGCTTCAGGAGGTTGCAGTTGACCATACCATCTACTTCAGGTTGCTATATTGATAATTTCAACCATCCCAATGCACCTATGGGTAGACGTATAAAATCAAACCTAATTAACTTGTGCACCTTGTCCTCTAGGGACATCATGGTTTGGTAGTGGGTTTTTTTAGATGCCCATATCTCTGTTGTTAGGAGCCAATGGGTTGTCAACTTTGAGTTCTCCCGCCTCAATCATGTTTTGCACCTGGTGATTGAAACCAACGCAAACCTCAATATTATGCCCTGGTATCCTATGATAAGAGAAAATTGTTCTTCCCTATATCATTTTGGCTTAGGATGTTTGGGATCTATAGGAGGTGTATCAGGGAACCTGATATTTCCCACCTTGCTCAATTGGTTTAAATATTGATTGCATTGATTCTATCAATGGTGCGAAATAGAGAGGGGTTTTACGTGCTTTGTTTCACCCTTGATTTTTCTTTTGATCATAATTGATTGGTGGGGGTTGTGCTTGATAATTTTTGGGTTGGTGCACAACCCCGTCCTTAGGTGGAGCCAATACCACTTGATAAACTGGAGTAGGGTTTACCTGCTTCTGCTTGTATTTGCCATTTTTGTCATTTTTGTTCCACTCCTTGGTTCGGAGTTTGATGGTTCCCTCATATACTTTTATGTCCTCGATGAGTTTGGCCTATGCTAACACTTCCTCAAATGAGGGGTATTGTTGAATTTGTAGCAAGAGAGAAATGTGTTTGGAACAACTCTTGGTGAACATCCGAACGATCTCTTCTATGGGGATAAAGAATGATAATTTTGCCATGACTCATCTCCATCTATTCCCATAATCCATTACTAGCTCATCATCATAATGTCTCAAATTGGCCAGCTCTAAAAGGTTCACTTTCCTCTTAGCACCAAAAGAGAAGCATTTCAAGAAAGCATTCACTAGTTGTTCGAAATTGGATATGCTATGCTTGGGCAGATGGTTGAACCATTGGGTGGCGGCACCCAAAAATTTCATAATGAATGTCTTGAGCATAAGATCATCATTGTCTTAAAGATGAAAATATGTATTGATGAAATTGATAACATACTATTGTGCATCCTCTTCATCCTTAAACTTTTTCAACCTAGGCATCTCAAAATTCTTAGGGTATGCGGGGCTAGGGACAGATGGACATAATGGTTGATTGTGTATTTTTCTCAATGTTTTTTGGCTACCAACCGTCTCTTGTTTTTCAAAGGACTTCATATTTTTAGAAATTTCTTGGAACACCTTTGAAGCAAGTATTTCCTCCTCTTGTAGACCCCCCCACGGTGGTGGTGGAGGTAACCCTCTATCCATTTGATTTGCTTTATTTTCTTCCCTCCTATGAGGGGATTCAGGATGTGCCTGATCCTACTCTATTAAGTTTACCCTTTCACCACCAGTTGGATTTTGCTCATGATTTGGAGGGTGATCTTGTTTTGAGTTTCCTTCTTGTCTAGTGTGCTCCTCTCTTGGTGATTCAGTGCATTTATCTCTTTGATGATCATTTCTATTTGCTTGTCGGTTGATATGAGCTAGCTACTAAACTTTCTCTCTTAAATGTTGCTCATGTTGGTGCAACAACCATTCTCTTTGTTTATCATGTTTGAGAGCTTCTACAAGCTCTCTCTCTTTGTACAAGGTATTTTCTAACCATCACATATAGTTAACTTACACGATCATAGAATACTCATCATTATTTGATCCTATTCTAGTGGTTTTGATTCGCATATTTATTGAAGAGGTTTTTGTTGTTTCTTTGCTCTTGCTAGCTAATGTGACTTTTTTAGTGTATTTTTTAGTGTCTCCATGATCAGAATCTGTATGTTTACTACGAGGTCACCTTGAGGCACCCCCAATTTTAGAAGTGGGCTTAGAAGTCATTGTTCGTGGACTTCTAGATGCAAAATTCTCTGTGGCTACGATTTTGGGAGGTGGTCTCAAATAAATTCAATTCATCTCATATAACTGTCTTGTTTTCTATGGCTCATTTTGTGGGGTACCATTTAATCCAATGAGGTCATAGTCTATTGGAATTCTTCCTCTTTTGTGGAGGATATCTTCTATTTGATGTTTATGACTGGATGTATCTCTAGTTTCCTTCCCCTCAGTGGGATGATCTATTCTAAGTGTCTCATGTGAATATTGGTATGTTGCGACCCTTGTGTGTCTTTTTGGTGATGAGGGTTTTGTGGCCCTATCTACCCTCCATGAGGATGGATATGGATAAACCTCATCATCCCTGTGTGAATAACAAGGTCTATAACCCTCCTTATATCCATGTGGGGAGGAAGCTCTTGAAGTTTCCTCACATCTATGATAAGTTTTTATGTGTTTAGAGGAAGGCCTTGAGTCTTCCTCATGTCTCCTTTATGATGATGGTCGTGAGGCCTCTTTGTTTTTATGTGATGTAGTTCCCTGATGTGGTTCCTTATTTGGGATTTCTCGAGGGGATCCCCAAGGGTTGATTTATCACCCCTTAGACTCACAGAACTATGTCTCACAATATTTCAAGTAGGTCTTTCAATGTTACTATGACTTCGCCTAAGGGTATGTGTTGCTTTAGATTCTCCCTTAGTATCAGAACAAGGATTTTTAATTCTTGTTTTGACCATTGTTTTGGGGAATTTAGCTTTTGTATTGCACTTAGATATGATCAAACAATATCAAGCAACTGTTTATCTTGATTACCAATTTAAATTTTCCCTAAACTGTTTGTTGTATTTTGATGTTTTTTTGTTTCTTGTTTCTTGTTTCTTGTTCTTGCTTTGGATTTAGAATGAGGAGACTCATCCATAGTGATAATCAAGAACACTCATGCCAAACATAATTTCTCAAAAGAGACTAGGGTACACCACTTAAATCCTAGTGGGGGGTTCACCTAGCTTTTCCACTCTGAACCAATGATTGTTTTAATAGTGGGAGATAGTTTGAACACAAGTAACTTAGTATCACTATAAGTAAGTTCCTCAATCCATTCCTAGGAAGCTCTAGGGGGAAAAACTGATGGAAGGAGATGAATGCCAATGTCACTGGACTAAATTGAGGGTTGGTTATGAAATACAACTCCTCAATGTTTAAAAGATGTGTGTGTGGGGGGGTTAATTTTAAGTTTGCATGAATAAGAATGCATCATACAACAATAATGTCTCTTTCCTATATGCCTAATGTAAAATGTGTTTCAATTTTCAGAAAGGTGCATAGCTACTATGAGATTAATGTATGCACTCTATTAGGTGCAAGTATGGCCTTTAGAAAGGCCTCAAATCAAGTAAACCAACACATAGTGTCTAGCACGTTGGATTCTAGGGAAAAATTTACAAACAGAAGTCGTTGTTCCTAGCAACACCTAGTGGAAAATATAAAAGGAAACCTAAGATGTATAAGATGCAAGTTCTTTCTCTTTCATTATTTCAGTTTTCCAAATTGAAATGTCTTTTTTATCACTATTTTCAAGAGATCATAAATAGATAGAAAACCATAAAGTGTTATAAAAGTTGTACCAACCTTTAATCCAGCTCAGAGAATCAATTTTTTGACCTCTGTTGCAATCCAGTTTTGCCCACTATTGACTAGAGTGATTGTTTTTTGGCCGCTATTGACCAAAATGATTGACTCCTAGCTACTATAGATCAGAGCAGCTAGACCTGCACATAAAAACATGGATCAGTAAAGTGGCAAAAAATAAAATTAAACTAAAGAACTGGGTAGGGGTCCCACTGTGATTGCCATCTGTAGTGATCTCGAGGAAGTGGTGTACCATCCACTAACTACTCTACTTGTGATTCGATTGAATCCTTTAATGTTAAATATGCAATAAATGAAAGGCATAATGCAGATATAACTAAAATACAAAGAAATAAATGAATGAATTATTTTTGTATTTATATTCCCAAGATTCGGTTACATATGAATCCCTCTAAGGGATACCCTTCATTTGATAGATGATTTTACACACAAAGAGGGTAGCAGGGTATAAAATATCCCCTTACACAGGGGGGCATGCTTTATTAGGCTTCTCGGTGATGAACACAAAAATGTATGAGGGCTTACAGATGCCTCCTTCTCTAGGTCTGATTGCTAGAGGGATCTTCTTGCTCTCGTATGTTGTGGATTTGCTCGATTGAACCTGTAGCCCTGAAATCAATGAAACAACAACACACACTTAGATGTCCGATATTGCCTCCCTAGATGAGGCTGTTAGAAATGAATAAGCTCAATGGAAACAAATGCAATGAAACTACTAATATGAATATGAATAACTAAAATAAATCTTATGCTAATGAAATGAAAGAGAAAGTAGAATAAAAGAAACTAACACCTAAAACCCTAGACTAGGTTGCAAGCCACTATCTAGGACAACGACCGCTAAGGTGGAATATCCCTCTATTGATCCAACAGCTATTGGCTAAATTCTACTACTAATGTTAAAGTTATTACCTTATGTGTTCATATTTTCCCTCCAATATGACAGGGCTCTTCTACAAGAATTGATCTCTAAGGGAATCTCTCCAAGTCTCTATAAGCTCTCCTTAATGATCCAACTTGTTCAAAGTTTTGATGTATGATGTTCTCTCTATATGATTAATAAAATAAGGTCCCCTAGTGCTTTTAGGTTTACTTATTATAAATTTTTTGAAGCCCTAGGTCAATTTTCAAACCCTAGGACGGAATCCCTCATGCGTACTAGGTGTTAGCATGAGAAGCTCTTTGTTTTTCTATGTTTAACTTAAGTCTAAATTTGAACTTGAGTCTTTCATGTAGACTGGCTATGAGGAGGAATACAAAGTTGTCTTCGCTCATCCTTATTACATGCATACTTCCACTTCCACCCAATATTAGGTTGTATGGGTGGAAAAATGCATTTAAAGTTTAGCTGATGTCATCTATAGTGGCTAAGGTTTGGCCACTTTGAGCTACAATGGTTGAATTTTGGCTGCTCTGGTCTAAAACGGCCAGGATTGGATGGGTTGAAAATGCCTCAAATGAGTGGTAAAAACAACTTTTGACACTTGGAAGGTCCCAAGGTTTAGTCACATGACCTATGATTGTACCCATGTTAGTAGTCTCCATAAAAATAACATGTTTTATGGATGTGGATTTCAAATAACTCGTCAATAAAATAATTTCATATACCTAGATGATATGATAGTGTTCTCTCACCATAAAGGAGATCACATAGCACATCTCATAAGTGTGTTCAAGAAGTGTAGGGTGTTTGGCATCTCCATAAATCCTAGAAAATCTATCTTCACTATGGAGGAAGATCTTCTACTCAGCCATGTTGTATTTAAGTCTGGTCTAGCCATAGACCCTAACCAGTTGAAAGCACTGTTAGATCTCCCTCTCACCCCCAAAAAAGAGCTTGTAGTTATTATTTTTCCAAATCAATTTTATCTACAAATTCATAACTAATTTTGCGCAAATCATCAAGCCTATGACAAAGTTATTGAAAAAGGATATTATGTTCAAATGGACAGATGCAAGAAAGCAATCCTTCTAGTAGAACAAAGAACAAATAGCTCAAGCTCCTATCCTAGTTAACCTAGATTACTCTAGAGATTTCATCTTATATGATATAGGTGAAAAAAGGAGCTACACCGTAGTTCTCACACAAAAAGGAACTGACAATGAAGAAATGCCCATAGCTTTTCTAAGTTAGACTATGCAAGAACATGAAGAAAAATATAACTTCATCATGAATCAGATCTATGCAATAATAAATTCTCTAAAAAATTTTAGGTATTTCTTATCACAGAGTAGGGTTATCATCTATACAATTCACCCCAATGTATGAAGCTTAATCATACAAGGGGATATTAGTGATACAAGAGCTGGTTGGGTAACAAAAATACAAGAGTACAATGTAGAAATACACCTGACCAAGTTGGTGAGAGGTAGAGCAATGTAGAAACTTGTAAAGCAAGCTTCATTAGAGTATATAGCTTGTCAGACTCAAGAAGCGGTATCAGATGATAACCAACCTTCAGAGTGGCTCGACTGGATAGACAAGTTAACCAGTTATTTTTAAACTAAAAATGCCCAAAAGGCTTGAATGCTTCACAGTGAAGGAGGTATCGAATCCAGGATTTGAAATACACTTTGCTACCCAAATGACTATATAGGAAAATTTGGATGGAGTACTGCTTCGATGTGTAATAGAAGAGCAAAAATGAAAAATCTTGGAAGAATTCCATGGAGGCTTATCTAGAGGACACTACTCAGGAAGGAATACCACCCTAAAAATAATTAGGACTAGGTGTTACTAGCTAACCATTTTTGCAGAAACTTTCAAAATAATGAGAAACTATGAAGAATGCTAGAGATACGTTGGGAGAAACAGGAATTCTTAATTACTCTAAAGTCCATCTAGGTTGAAGAGCCTTTTCAACAATGGAGGTTGGACTTCATTGGGATAATTGAACCCAACTCATCAATTTAACATAAGTACATCCTCATAGCTATCGACTATTTCACAAAATGGTTAGAGGTAATTCCCACCAAAAAGGTATACCAAGAGGTGGTGATGGAATTTATGGAAAGTCTAATCACAAGATTTGGCATCCTTGATGCATTAGTCATAGACAATGGCTCATCCTTCGTAGGTGCCAAGATGATCTATTTTACATGCAAATATAGGATCTACTTAAAAATATCCTCAAACTATTATACCTAGGGGAATGGACTAGCCGATTCCACAAACAAAAACCTACTCAAGATTTTGAAGCAAACTTTGAAAGATAATAAGATAATTTGGCACTCTCTAATAAATAAAGCACTTTGGGATGATATAATTACCATCAATAAGTCTATCAAAACATCCCCCTACTCTTTGGTCTATGGAAAAGAAGTGGTCCTTCTGATACACATAGAGATACCAGCTCTAAAGTTGCTCAATAAAACTAGCACTAAAGAGGCAGAACCAATGGATAATAGGCTAATCTAACTCCTACAACTAGAGGAACAGAAGCAACAAGCCTACAACCACTATCAAAAGCATATAGCTGCTATGAAGAGATGGTTTAATAAAAAGACCACCCTGAGGAAATTTAAGGTGGGAGACTTAGTCCTGATATGGAATGAGAAGAAGTCTAAACCTGGAAACCATGATAAATTTGATGCATTATGGGAAGGCCCTTTCAAAATAATAGAGTAAAAGTAGCACAATTCTTTCCAACTGAGAGATGAACAGGGTCAGGTTCAACCCATCCCTGTCAACGACTTTCATTTGAAGTTTTACTACAAATAAATAGTTCATCTCTATCTTATATGTATTTCTATGTAAATATGTTTTCTGTTTTATATTTTCCAAGTGAAATTTTTCGTATTTTCAAGGCTTTTTGGTAGTTGAGAAACTCACCAAGGGAAATGTCATGATGGCATGAATTTTGGCACATAATGGCCCCTTCAAAGAAATTCATCATGATTTCATGACTTTTGGGCAACTGAGCACCTCACCAAGGGAAAATGTTGTAATGGCATGACTTTTTGATGCACAATGGATCCTTCAAATAAATTTGTCATGATTTCATGACATTTGTGCAATCGAGCACCTCACCAAGGGAAAATTTTATGATGGTGCGACTTTTTGGTGCACATGTTGGCAATTTGAGTTATTTTGTGTTGTCATTGATGTCACATGGATCACATTGAGTTTTGGTGGCAAAAGCACTTCATAAATAATCATTTATGATATTTTGGAGAGCAAGGATATATACAGGGTTTTGTGGCACAAGAGGCATATAATATTTAATTTTTTAAATATTATATTAATGGTTTTTATTAAAACCAATGGTAAAGGTTTTTATTAAAACCAACGACAAGGGTTTTTATTAAAACCGATGGAAAGATTTTTAATAAAACCAACGGAAAGGGTTTTCATTAAAACCATTGGAAAGGGTTTTTCATTAAAACCACTATGCTAAGACTTCTCCAAATTATGATGGATGAAAAGGTTTTCCAATAAAACCTAGGTGCAAAAAGTTTCATGGCAAAATTCAAAAGAATGAAGGAGATATCCCAATTCAAAGTTAAGAGGTGAATTATTAAATTTTTATTTAATAATTCTAAGGTCTAAAGTTGAATTACATTATCCGCCGACGTGCAAAGGTTGGGGAGATTAATAAATTTAGCCGACATCATTCGAAGGCATGGAGGTGCATATAAATAAAAGGTAAAAACCTTTGATTATTTAGGAAATAGCGCATGAGAGAGAGTCGTCGAAAGGGGAGCAGCGAAGAAAGAAGGATAAATAACTTTTGATTTGAGAGCAAGGTCAAGTAAACAGCATGGGAAAGTGACATCACGGAGGACTCCTATAGCGTAGTTGGTAGCACACGAACTTTGCACAAGGTAGGTTCGCTGTTCGAATCTCGCCAAGGGCAAAGTGTTTTGCTAAGAAAGTAAAATCGAGTTTCAGATTTGAGTGCAGGTTAAAGTTGGGTGTTTGGGATTAAATCCCAACGTGGGCTGACGCCCACGTGGTAAGTGCCTCATAGCGCTAGGTGAGAGGAATAGAGTTCGACTCCCACGAAGGTGTGAAGGCGCATTAATTTTGGCAAGGCATTGAATTTCAATGTGAGACTTTTTTTGGCAAAGACGATTTCGAAGGTTGTGAAGGCAACAAATTTTGAATAAAGGTATTTATCTCCAGCACATGGTAATATTTGTTATTACCAAAGTTTTGGTGCATTAAAATTATTTATGTGATAACTAGGGAGTCATAAGGTGTTTAGGGAAATAAATGCTTGTTGTATGTGTTAATGTGCTTAGGGAGTTATAAGGTGTAAAATTGAAATATTTGTGATTGTTGTGTGTGATTAGGGAGATATAAGGTGTGGAAATAAATATTTGTGTTTGTTGTATATGGAGTTATAAGGTGTGAAAACAAATAAATAAAAGCATAGGTGCTTGTTGTTTATGTTAATGAAATTAGGGAGTCATAAGGTTGAAAAGTGTTGAACCTGTATATGTCCTAGTGCATGATTTGATTATGAAGTTAAACTAGGAACTTGAGACCTAGTTAATTGCTACCTTGAGTTAGAAGACATGCACATGAGTTAGGGTTTGAAGTTGAAGACAAATTGCTTGATTAATGTGCCTTGGCTATTGAGAGGAAGTGGATGGATTAGAAAATCAATTTTATGGATAAAATTGATGCTTGAGTTCCATGATTGCTTTAGTGGAGTTCATTGAGAGTATTGCCATTATTGAGGAGGTTTTTGCTATTGCTTTGAGGAGATTATTGTTGGTTACTTTTTGAGTACATTGCCACTATTTGAGACCATTGAGGAGATCATTTGCTAGTCACTTGTGGATACATTTGTCTTTCATTTGAGGAGATCATTGTTGGCTATTTGAGAGCTCTTTGCTTGAGGGAGTTGTGCTTGTTTCTTGAGAGCTTATTGACATTGCATGAGGAAGATATTATTGAGAACCTATTGCTATCACTTGTGGAGATTGTCCTTGGTTGGTTGAAGTCCTCATTGTTATTTCTTGGAGAGGTTTCCATTTGAGAGATCATTTGTCATCCATTTGAGAGTACATTGTTGAGCATTGTTGTCATCCATTTGAGAGTACATTGTTGAGCATTGTTGTCATCCATTTGAGAGATCATTTGTCATACATTGTTGAGATCATTGTGGATCATTGTTGTCATCCATTGAAGAGTACATTGTCATTCATTTTTGAGCATATTGTTGAGTATTGTCATCATTCATTTGTTATCCATTGTTGAGTTCATCATTGAGCCTTGCCTTCATTGATTTGTGGTTGAGATTTGAGTGCTACTTGAGAGTCATTGGTTGAGCCTTTGGGAAGGCTTTTGGGATAAAATTTCTAGATAGATTTGAGACAACTTTTGTGCATGATTGGTTGAGCCTTTGGGAAGGCTTTTGGGATAGAATTTTTGGATATATTTGAGACAACTTTTGTGCATGATTGGTTGAGCCTTTGAGAAGGCTTTTGGGACAGATTTGTGGACATATTTGGGATAGCATTTGAGCAATATTGTTTGAGCCTTTTGTGAAGGCTTTGAGGATAGATTTGGGATAGCATTTGAGTAGGATTGTTTGAGCCTTATGAGAAGGCATTGAGGTAGATTTGTGAGCAATGAAAGAGATAGGATAGAAATAGAAAAACACATCAACACTAGTTGCCTAGATGAGTAGATAAGTGGATAGCCTAGATGAGCAGATCAATGGAGAGCCTAGTTGATTAGATAAGTGGATAGCCTAGCTGAGCAGATCAATGGATAGCCTAGCTAAGTAGATTAGTGGATAGCCTAGCTAAGCATATCAATGGATAGCCTAGCTGAGAAGATCAATGGATAGCCTAGCTGAGCAAATAAGTGGATAGCCTAGCTAAGAAGATCAATGGATAGCCTAGCTAATCATATTAGTGGATATCCTAGTTGAGCAGATTAGTGGAGAGCCTAGCTTTGAGTAGATCAAAGTAATCATTTGTATTGGGATAAGGATCCCTATTTCTTTGTGAAATATTATAAGGAGATTATCTTGTGGACTACCCCACATTGGGGGAACCACGTTAAATATTGTGTCTCAATTGTGTGTGGTGATTTGTGCACTTGCTTACTATTGCTATCTATGTTATTAATGCACATTGCTATATTTGGTTATTGCAATTGAGGACACTAATTGATATTGGTTTGGAAAGAAAGTAAAAAGTGGGTGCTATACTAGTTCACCCCCCCTCTCAGTATAAGCTTGTGTTCTTCAATTGGTATCAGAGTGGGTTCCTTAAGAAAGGCTAACAACTTGAGGGTAGATTCTACAAGAACATAGATGGCTTCATAGAATGGATCATCTACAAGTAAGGCTCCACTATTTGACGATAACAATTATGCTTTTTGGAGCATGAGAATGAAGAACTACTTGATATCACAGGGATATGAGGTATGGCAGATGGTTGCAAAAGAGTATAAGGTTGAAGGTGATCCCGAGATAGATAAGACTATCAGGAAATTGGTTGAGATCAATGCAAAGGCAATGAATTGTATTCTGAGTGGGCTTCATGAGATAGATTTTGTAAAGGTCATGGTATGTAATTTAGCTAATGAAATGTGGACCAAGTTGTGGAATACCTATGAAGGAGATTCCAAGGTAAAGTTGGCAAAACTACAAACTCATAGAAGAAGATTCGAGGAATTGAAAATGGAATATTCTGAAGATATTACAAATTTCTTGCTTCGAGTTGATGAGATTGCTAACACCATGAGAGGCCTAGGATTTGAGATGAAAGAATCAGATGTTACTCAAAATGTTTTGAGATCACTTCCCATGAAGTATGATGCAAAGGTTTCAGTGATAGAAGAAACAATGAATATCGACAAGCTAACAATGGAAGAACTACAAGGAACTCTCACAGCTTATGATATGAGGATAGATAAGCATCAGGCTCCAAAGAAAGAAATTGCATTCAAAGCTTTAGAGAAAAATAAAGGGAAATATCCAGAGACAGATAGAGATTCAGATAATGATGAGGAAGCTAACTTCATCAAAAGGAAAAAGGACTCAAGGAATTACAGGGATATGAAGAAAGTCAAATGCTACAAGTGTGGTGATTATGGTCACTATGCAAACAAGTGTCCACATGAAGAAAATAGTGATGATGAAAAATAGGGTCACAGAAGAAAAGAAGAAGGAAAGCATAAGCATGACAAAGAGGACAGGTACAAGCAAAGCAAGCATGAGAAGAAGAAAAGTTTTCGTAAGACAAAGAAAACCTTCTACATTGAAGAAGCAAATGATGGCTCAGATCACAGCGATAGAGACAAGTCAGATGATGAAAAGGAAGAACATCTATTCTTAGGAATAGAAGGTGAAAGAGAACAATGCTTTGTGTGTGGTCAAAGAGATCACAGATCAGGATATTGCAATGGCTTCAGTGATAGTGAAGATGAAATGACACATCAAGGAAACAGGCATGGTCAAAGAATTCATGAGAGTTTGTTTGCTATAGAAGAAGATAATGATCTCAGTGATAGTGAAGATGAAGAAGATTGTACATTCTTTGGAATAAGTGAAGAAATACAAGAATACCTACTCCTAGGTATTGAAGTTAAAGAAGAGGACATATCTATCGAAGAATGACATGAAGAACTTGCTATAGCCATTGAGCAAGAAAACAGGTACAAGAAGGGTCTAAGAATACTAAAATGCTTCATATGCAGAGACTTTGGGCATTTAGATGATGATTGCACCTACTACAACAATTGCAACAAGAAAATTTTATTTGTGGAAAAAGAAAGCAACAGTTCCAGTAATAGTTCTAGCAGTAGTTCTAGTGACAATTCCGTAGCAGTGATGATGAAGAAGAGGAATCCACAAAACAAGAAAATAAAATCAAGAGATTGAAAAGGAAAATCAAAAGGCTTGAAAATAAGGTTCATGAAAATGAAAAGGTCAAAGTAATGCTTAATCGACACATTCAAGGTTTGGAAAAAGAGCTTCAAGAAACAAAAGAGCTTGGCATCACTATTTTTGAGCAATTGAAGAAGAAGAAAGAAAGATGTAATTAGTTAGAAGAAGAAGATCAGAAATGTTTGGGGACCTACATAAATAAGTTAGCATGATTTCAAAGGAATTCAAAAACTTTGGATAACTTTTTGGATTTACAACGAGATCCATCTATAAAGACAGGGCTTGGTTATGAAGAAGGGAAATAAAAAATAAACACACAAGGACCTCTATTTGTATCAGGAGGTTTTATTTCAAAAATATATAAGGAAGAATCAGTTCCCAAAGAAAAGGAAGCAACAAAAATGGATACTTGCATTTCAGAGGCTATAGAGATGTGTGCCAATTTGCTATTTGACACAAATGAAGAGAAAGAAGAGGAAGGTTCCAAAGCACCAAAGGTCTCATATTTCAGGTTTGGGGAGTCACACTCAAAAGGAAAGGAAGTTCTAAAATATGAAAGCAAGGAAGCACCTAAGATTCATGAAGAAAGTTCCAAAGCTCCTATGGCTCCAAATATCCAATTTGGATCTTGTTTTGAGATAGGTGAATCAAGTTCAAGAGGCAAATAAATTCTTGAAGAAGAAAGCAAGGAAGAAGTTAAGGAAGAAGATTTGGATACCACAAAGAAGGATCAAGGATACAATGCACAAGTCAAAGATGATCACAAGGATAAAGGTCAAGAAAGGTATGAGGAACCAAGGCATGAACAAAGGGATTTTCAAGGACATTGTTTTTCTTGTAATGGATTTGGACACAGGGCTATACATTGCAGGGTCTATGGATCAAAGAAAAAGTTTGATTTCACTAGAAGGATCTTCAAAGGAAGAAGATATGGTTTTTAGGGACATTGCTTCTTATGCAACAGGATTGGTCATAGAGCTTCTCAGTGCAAATAAAATGAGCAACATGGTTTTGATTATAGAGCTACACAATTCAGAGGTCATGGTCAAAATGATTATGAAAATAGAACTTCACAATACAAGGTTCAGGAAAGGAATGGATATGGAAATGATTTCAAGAAAGAATTCAGGATATGGGCACCATCCAAAGGCTACAATATCAAGTGTTTTAATTGCAATAACTTTGGACATATTGCAAGATGGTGTAGGACTCAATTCCAAATAGGTTCAAGACAAGAATATCAAGTAACTCATCAAGAAAAGGATATCAAAAATATGTGGAAGGAAGTTGACAAAGGAAAGGAACAATGTAATATGGGAGTAAATGTACTCCCACCCCAAAATTAATCACCTCAAGAGAGAAGGTGGTAGGGGGCTAAGCTTAAGAGTCATATACTTTAGCCCCATAGGTGTCCCTTTTGCCATTGATGTCAAAGGGGGAGAGATTTGAGTAAGGGGGAGAGCATTGAGTTAAGGGGAGCAACCTCCAAAGAGAGCATTGAGATAGGGGGAGCAACCTCCAAAGAGAACATTGAGATAGGGGGAGAAACCTCCATAGAGAGTATTGAGTTAGGGGGAGCAACTTTGATTTTCAGAAATGGCTTTTGTAGTGATTGTGGTGATTTGCATTAGAGGTGTTGCCATCAATGACAAAGGGGGAGATTGTTGGCAATTTGAGTTATTTTGTGTTGTCATTGATGTCACATGGATCACATTGAGTTTTGGTGGCAAAAGCACTTCATAAATAATCATTTATGATATTTTGGAGAGCAAGGATATATACAAGGTTTTGTGGCACAAGAGGCATATAATATTTAATTTTTTTAATATTATATTAATGGTTTTTATTAAAACCAATGGTAAAGTTTTTTATTAAAACCAATGGTAAAGGTTTTTATTAAAACCAATGGCAAGGGTTTTTATTAAAACCGATGGAAAGGTTTTTTATTAAAACCAACGGAAAGGGTTTTCATTAAAACCATTGGAAAGGGTTTTTCATTAAAACCACTATGCTAAGACTTCTCCAAATTATGATGGATGAAAAGGTTTTCCAATAAAACCTAGGTGCAAAAAGTTTCATGGCAAAATTCAAAAGAATGAAGGAGATATCCCAATTCAAAGTTAAGAGGTGAATTATTAAATTTTTATTTAATAATTCTAAGGTCTAAAGTTGAATTACATTATCCGTCGATGTGCAAAGGTTGGGGAGATTAATAAAGATTCGCCGATGTCATTCGAAGGCATGGAGGTGCATATAAATAAAAGGTAAAAACCTTTGTTTATTTAGACTTGACATAGCGCATGAGAGAGAGTCATCGAAAGGGGAGCAGCGAAGAAAGAAGGATAAATAACTTTCGATTTGAGAGCAAGGTCAAGTAAACAGCATGGGAAAGTGACGTCACGGAGGACTTCTATAGCATAGTTGGTAGCACATGAACTTTGCACAAGGCAGGTTCATTGTTCGAATCCCGCCAAGGGCAAAGTGTTTTGCTAAGAAAGTAAAATCGAGTTTTAGATTTGAGCACAGGTTAAAGTTGGGTGTTTGGGATTAAATCCCAACATGGGCTGATTCCCACATGGTAAGCGCCTCACAGTGCTAGGTGAGAGGAACAGAGTTTGACTCCCGTGAAGGTGTGAAGGCACATTAATTTTGGCAAGGCATTACGATCAGATTTATTTTGGCAAAGGAATTATGATTTCAAAGGTTGTGAAGGCAGCAAATTTTGAATAAAGGTATTTATCTCCAATGCATGGTAATATTTGTTATTACCAAATTTTTGGTGCATTAAAATTATTTCTGTGATAACTAGGGAGTCATAAGGTGTTTAGGGAAATAAATGCTTGTTGTATGTGTTAATGTGCTTAGGGAGTTATAAGGTGTAAAATTGAAATATTTGTGATTGTTGTGTGTGCTTAGGGAGATATAAGGTGTGGAAATAAATATTTGTGTTTGTTGTATATGGAGTTATAAGGTGTGAAAATAAATAAATAAAAGCATAGGTGCTTGTTGTTTATGTTAATGAAATTAGGGAGTCATAAGGTTGAAAAGTGTTGAACTTGTTATATGTCCTAGTGCATGATTTGATTATGAAATTAAACTAGGAACTTGAGACCTAGTTAATTGCTACCTTGAGTTAGAAGACATGCACATGAGTTAGGGTTTGAAGTTGAAGACAAATTGCTTGATTAATGTGCCTTGGCTATTGAGAGGAAGTGGATGGATTAGAAAATCAATTTTATGGATAAAATTGATGCTTGAGTTCCATGATTGCTTTAGTGGAGTTCATTGAGAGTATTGCCATTATTGAGGAGGTTTTTGCTATTGCTTTGAGGATATTATTGTTGGTTACTTGTTGAGTACATTGCCACTATTTGAGACCATTGAGGAGATCATTTGCTAGTCACTTGTGGATACATTTGTCTTTCATTTGAGGAGATCATTGTTGGCTATTTGAGAGCTCTTTGCTTGAGGGAGTTGTGCTTGTTTCTTGAGAGCTTATTGACATTGCATGAGGAAGATATTATTGAGAACCTATTGCTATCACTTGTGGAGATTGTCCTTGGTTGGTTGAAGTCCTCATTGTTATTGCTTGGAGAGGTTTCCATTTGAGAGATCATTTGTCATCCATTTGAGAGTACCTTGTTGAGAATTTTTGTCATCCATTTGAGAGTACATTGTTGAGCATTGTTGTCATCCATTTGAGAGATCATTTATCATACATTGTTGAGATCATTATGGATCATTGTTGTCATCCATTGAAGAGTACATTGCCATTCATTGTTGAGCACATTGTTGAGTATTGTCATCATTCATTTGTTATCCATTGTTGAGTTCATCATTGAGCCTTGCCTTCATTGATTTGTGGTTGAGATTTGAGTGCTACTTGAGAGTCATTGGTTGAGCATTTGGGAAGGCTTTTGGGATAGAATTTATGGACAGATTTGAGACAACTTTTGTGCATGATTGGTTGAGCCTTTGGGAAGGCTTTTGGGATAGAATTTTTGGATAGATTTGAGACAGCTTTTGTGCATGATTGGTTGAGCCTTTGAGAAGGCTTTTGGGACAGATTTGTGGATAGATTTGGGACAGCATTTGAGTAGGATTGTTTGAGCCTTTTATGAAGGCTTTGAGGATATATTTGGGATAGTATTTGAGTAGGATTTTTTGAGCCTTGTGAGAAGGCATTGAGGTAGATTTATGAGCAGTGAAAGAGATAGGATAGAAATAGAAAACACATCAACACCAATTTCCTAGCTAAGAAGATTAGTGGATAGCCTAGCTGAGAAGATCAATGGATAGCCTAGTTGAGTAGATCAATGGAGAGCCTAGCTGAGTAGATCAGTGGATAGCCTAGCTAAGAATATCAGTGGATAGCCTAGCTAAGCAGATCAGTGGATAGCCTAGCTGATCAGATCAGTGGATAGCCTAGCTGAGCATATCAGTGGAGAGCCTAGCTAAGCAGATTAGTGGATAGCCTAGCTGAGCAGATCAGTGGATAGCCTAGCTGAGCAGATCAATGGATAGCCTAGCTGAGAAGATCAGTGGATAGCCTAGCTAAGTAGATTAGTGGAGAGCCTAGCTTTGAGTAGATCAAAGTAATCATTTGTATTGGGATAAGGATCCCTATTTCTTTATGAAATATTATAAGGATATTATCTTGTGGACTACCCCACATTGGGGGAACCATGTTAAATATTGTGTCTCAATTGTGTGTGGTGATTTGTGCACTTGCTTACTATTGCTATCTATGTTATTAATGCACATTGCTATATTTGGTTATTGCAATTGAGGACACTAATTGATATTGGTTTGGAAAGAAAGTAAAAAGTGGGTGCTATACTGTTCACCCCCCTCTCAGTATAAGCTTGTGTTCTTTAGCACAATGGCTCCTTCAAAGAAATCCATCATGATTTTGAAACTTTTGGGTAATTGAGCACCTCACCAAGGGAAAATGTCATGATGGCATGACATTTTGGTGCACAATGACCTCTTCAAATAAATCTATCATGATTTCATGAATTTTGGGCAACTAAGCACCTCACCAAGGGAAAATATCATGGTCACCAACTCATGGCCATGTCAGATCAATTGAGAACTTTTGGCAATAAAAATAGTTGCCTCAAGATTATAAAAAAATACCACTTTTAAAGTACCTCCATACCCACTAATTGGCTTGGATAGAATTGGTGCCAATTTATTTTCCCAGTACAACATCAGAGCATATCATTGGTCTAAGCCAAAAATGGCAACACAGGGTGGTTGTATCCTTAAATATTGGCACACAAATTGAGACTCCTGGCAACAATTGAAATCTGCATTAGGCATGTGCCACCAACCATAATAATTCAAGGTCACCTCGACAGTTATTACATACCTTTTTGGCATGAGCATGCATAGTCGATTATATCACTAATCTCCCATTCCCCTTTTCATATCCTACAACATATTTTCTTCCTTCTCACTATGTTTCCTCCTCACTCAGAAAGCTCTGCAACATCCTGATAAGCATGCTCTACACTATTTCTAGATACCAAGCTACAAAATATAAATATGATGGCAATCACCCTTAGCCACTGCTTTATCGACCACACCTTCAAAGAAGAAAAAAAGCTCAAGCATAAAGGAAAGTAGCTTTGCATACCCCGATAGTCATATTACATATGCAAATATAACATGGAAGGACCCAAGGGAAATTTTTAAAGATATTGCTGCCAGGATGGCCATAGATGTCTCCTCATCAAGCTCGAGCATATTTTCTTACTATTATTTTCTCTACTGGTATATTTTCCCTCAAGTGCATCCCTACCCCAAGATTATCAGAGCCATGGTAGAGTTTTACGATGTCAAGCATAGTATAGTGAGTAATTCTAAAAGGGAGGTCATGTTCACATTGACCCCGACACAATCAGGGTTGCCTTTGCCTATGGTAGAAAGCCTACAGTTTTCCTAGTTTAGTTTGAGCCTACCAATTCCTCAAAGTATTACATCAACACCCCAAACATCAGGGCATTCCTGCAAGAGCACTTAATAGATGCTCTTCCCAATAAATCTTTACAAAAATTCTTGATTCCCCCACCCAGGTTTAAGAAAAAATAACTCTTTTCCATTATAGCCATGGTAGCAGGATTATAATATTATACTCAAGTATATGGGTGGCAAATCATAGTAGGATAGTGCATGTCCAACCCAAAATTCTATGACAAGGTGCATGTGGACCCTGATAGAGTACCAATATACTTTGATTGGTCGATGTACCTAACCAAACAACTACATTCAGACCTCTTCAATATACAAAAGGGAGTTCCCGATACCTTCAGGTTTTCTTCGTACCTCGTATGGCTTTGCTTATTTTTTTAGGCCAAGAATTTAAGTTTTATTTCTACCACTAAAAATGACTCAAAATGGGAGCTCTTGCCTTCATGTGAATGGATTTTGCTCTTCAAAACAGGTCCATATTATCACTTTAACATGGAATTCCTAGGACCTAATCTAAAACTTATGTATGGCAACATTCCAATAATCCCCAAGCAAATGCACAAAAATTTGAGGCACCCACATGCAGAGTAAGGATATTGGTTTATTCTAACATAGGGAGTGGTCATCAAGCTCTACGACTTCACAAAGAAGCCCTTCCTATTGCCTTACTATGTTACTAAGAAAATTTTTGCCCTAGAGTAAGTGAGGCAAATGGAATTCATCAACAACAAGTTTGGTACAAGTGCTTAGAGGACACATACTTGTCTCATACCTTTCCAATATGAGGGAGTACCAGTATCGAATAAGGGATACCACGAGCAAATTTCTCAAGTTTTAAGAGCCCTAAAATTAGTCAAACTGCCAGAAATATTGAAATATGACCCTGACGACAATTTTGCTCAGAGGCAAGCCACCCTGAATAAGGCTCCTTTCAAGCGATTCCATGCCTTCGACAGACAAATTGATAAGCAAGGTAGAAATAATAGCGAGGATCAATCACTAGAGTGGCATGTCATTAAAATATAGCCACTACCCCTGTGGCATGATTTTTACAAGCACTTGGAAGATTGGAGCCCAGGTTCAAACTCAACCCATAGGCTCAAGGACAAAACCATAAATAGAATGAAGAAAAAAGGAGAATACGAGGATCACACTAAAATATTAGAATGGTGGCAAATGAGGTGCCACATTCAAACATTCACCAGGTATGGTTGAATATGGACATAGAATTCTCTAAAAGGTATGATGAAAATCATGATGACTGGTCTGAAACCTTGGTAGATAAAGTTCCCCTAGGAATCAACAACATTCCCATTAAATAAATTGAAGGTAGTACCAAAAATGACAAGGGGAAAGAAGTCACTTCTACGCAAACAGAGGTCCCAAGAAGGAAACACTAGGAGTTCATTCCTCCCTCTGGATCAGATATAGAGTCTAAAGATAGTGCTCAACTTGAGCATAGGAGAAGAATAGTAGAATAAAAGAAAAGAAAAGCAGAGTTGGAGAAGGGAAGGGCCCAAAAGAAGAGAACATCCTCTGAAGAATTAGAACATGAGGAATCAGAAGAGCATGAGGAGTCTAGGGAACACGTAGGATCAAAATAGCATGAGGAGAAAGGGGACCAAGAAGGAACAAGGGAGAGTTCAGAGTGAAATCCTAAGAAATAGAAGATAGATAAATAGATGGTTAAAATAGTTGAAGAACCTCCCCCAAATGAAACCCCTAGCGAGGAGAAAACCCTGACAAAAGTAACAACCTACGTTGATGACTCAAGCCTAAAGAAAATTGTATAAGCCTACATTGAGGATTCATAGGGAACTGAAGACCACCCCATCGAAGGCCTTATGTATATCTCCTATTGATCTTGATACTCCTCCTTCCTCTCATTACCAAAATGTTTCCCCTCCCCATTCTGAAGGTCAAGGTAATCCATCACCATCACCTTCCCATCAACCACCACCATCCACTCATCAAACTCCACCTACTTCACCGCCAGCTCAGCAAACTCAATAAATCCCCTCTCTTTTCATGTAGGTTCCCCCATTGAACAATTGAGTATGTAAGCTTCCCTAGCCACCACTCTTTTCCCTTACTCTACCACCTTACTAATATTCCAATCCATGCATACTTCTTCTCTTGCAAGCAACCCTACCATTGCTAACTTTAAGAAATTGAATAAAGCCACCCTAAACACTGCTATATGGTTGAATTAATGAAGATCCTAAAGTTCTATATATATAGCCCACATCAGAGAAGTATCAGTGTTATATCCCATTAGAATGCAATGTTCTACCATGAATATGACTCCACTTGTACAAAAACTAGAGAAAGAAATGACTTTGGAAGACTACTAAGCTGAGGTGACCACGGAGGATATGACTTAGCTACCAATGGATGATGAGTGGAGCAAAGCTCAGACCCACATGGGGACCATTTATCTAAATGTAGAGTACTACAAGGAGAAGTTCCTCTGGGATGAGTAGGCAAGAAAGCATTTAGAAGAAGCCTTTCTTCAGCAAAAAATAATGGAAAAATCTTTAAAAATGAAGCCAAAAAATGGGAGCAGATGTTCAACAAGACGGCTCCCTACAATGAAAAAATAGCAAAGTCTATAAAGAAAGTAGAAAAGACCAAAGAATAAATTTAGGTACTATAGCAGCAGGTCAAGGATCTTAAGTAGCAGTTATCTGACAACACTGCTACAACCAGCAGGTTGTCCAACGAAAAAGTGAGGACTACTAGGAGAAATATGCTTGAAAATTTTAGCAATATGATCCTTAAGGCTAGGCATACACCAGTATACCTCCTCAAAATCAAATATATGTTGGTCCAGGTAGAGGACGAGTTTGAATCATCCATAAAGCTCCTGGAAGCAAGAGTGTCAACAGCCAAAAAAATTCAAATAGCATGTAGGAAATAGCTGGATACAAACCACACAATAAGAATTGATCCCAGGCCAAGTTGATTACCAAAAATTTATTCAAGAGATACAGTTGGTGATAAAAAGTGCCAAGATCATGCAATAACTAAGAGTAGAGGCTAAGGTAATTTTAAAACATGTGAGCATAGCTGAAACTTGTGGCATGCCTATATTTTGGGATAAAAATTCAAATCTCCTAATAGAAGATGAGTTGAAAGCCGCTTGGAGTAAATTCATGGAGGATGAATAAAAATTTGATAATTGGGAGGAACCAGTTCAAGAATATCAAATATTTTCCATGGCTCAGGATATCACCCAGATCAACTCTTGTCTGCATGAGCTATACATAAAGTTGAGAGCTTTATCATATGATAAAATTGAAGAATTGGAGTATTTGTACATCAATTTTAGGGAAATAATAGATACAGATGAAGAAAATTGGAAGAAGGCCTACACCACCTACAATGAGGTTTTTCTAGAAAAGGACAAGCAATATAGGGAGAAACAAGGAAGGTCTAAGAAAGCTTTTTCAAGCAGTGTAGCACCTTCGGGTCAAGAAGAAACAAAAAAATCCTCTTAGGGAGAAACGAAGATACTCGAGAAGAATGACCGCCCCAAAGCAAGATATTATTTTTGTGCTCAGTATCATTCCCCTTAATTCCCTTATTTTTTATTATTATTCTCTTTTTCGACTTCGTTCCCCAATGGATAAAGGCTCTAGGTTCTAACATTCAGCTAAAAAAATTACCCCAAGAGGTGCCAAGAATATTGGTCAAAATGACCACATCCAGGGAAATAAGGAATAATATTCTCAAGATTTTGCTAAGTATAGATAAAAGTCATGATAGCATGAAATTTTGGAAGTGGGAGAATAAGCTAAGGCCAAAATTCATGATTCTATGACATTTTGGAGGGCCAAGAGCAAGCTGAGGTAAAAAGTCATGATGGCATGATATTTTGGAGGCCAAGGAGCAAGCTGAGATCAAAAGTCATGATAGCACAATATGTTGGAAGCTAGAGAATAATTTAAGACCAAAACTCATGATTCCATAATATTTTGGAGGGCCAAGAGCAAGTTGAGGTGAAAATTCATGATGGCATAACATTTTGGAGGGCGAAGAGCAAGCTAAGGTGAAAATTCATGATGGCACGACATTTTTAAGGCCAAGGAGCAAGTTGAGGTGAAAATTCATGATGGCACGACATTTTGGAGGCCAAGGAGCAATCTGAGATCAAAATTTGTGATAGCACGACATTTTGGAAGTTGGAGAATAAGCTAAGGCTAAAAGTCGCAATGACATGACATTTTGAGGGCAAAGAGCAGAGCTAAGATAGAAATTCATGATTTCATGATATTTTGAAGGTCGAGGAGCAAGCCAAGGTGAAAAGTCATGATTTTGTGACATTTTGGAGACCAAGTGGACCATGATGTCTAAAAGAGGTTAGGGAAGATCACCATAACAAGAAGATCTCCAACCACTTCCAATTGAGGATTCCATGCTCCCTCAACAGATTTTGAACCAGAATGAGCCTACAAGCACGATGTTGTAACAACTTTTAGTTTTTCTATTATGTAAAACTCTTATATATAGAATGAGCGATCAAAACAAAAGGTTTGCTCTTAGGCGTTTACAAGGCTATGTATACATACTTTTGAAAGCTTAATAAATATCATCCATTCTGGTTCTTGGATCACTGGTGTTTCAAATCAAGTATGTATGTGTTATCTATTGCTATATAAATCTAATTTGAATGTAACCTGCATTAATTCTTAATCTAGATTTCTACATTAACGTTCAGTTAGATCTGCAATTTACTTCATGGATAAGTTGCATTTAAATAATATATTCACTAGGAGTTTTAGTTTTTATTTTTTGGTTTTGTTATGCTTCTCTACAAAATGTTGTGGTAGTTGCTTAATCTATACCATTTTAACTCTCTAGCCATAGCTATATTTCCCTCTCTTTATGCATTTCCCTCTCTCTCCATTTTCCTAAAAGAAGCAAAGGAACCAGCCTCCTCTAGATATTGAACCAAGTAGACTCTGTTCTGACCTGTTATTTCAATATTGGTAAAGTCTTGGGCACAAATGTAACCAAAGGCAGATTTTTCTCCAACAGCTCACAGACCCATTCTCACTCCTAACCTAGATTATTGTTATTCAAAGGCATCCTCAAGAGTCTATATCCGATTTTAATCTCAATTTTAGTAGAACCTAGAAAAGAATTCTCAACGAGCTCAGACTAGCCTCTCCCTTGGCTTACAGGTATTATATCAAAGCTTTAGGACCAGCTATTGGTTTATAGATCTTGCAATATGGAATAACCACATACCCCTATGTTTATCAAATAATGGTTCATGCTAAAGATATTTTGATTTTAGTAGGAACATTACCTCCCAAACATGTTACTCCATACACTCCTGAAATCACACAACAACCTTTAGCCTCATCTTTTCCCACCATGAATCCTTATCCACTTGCAATTTATTTTCCTACTGCAAATCCACCACCACCTCCTAAATTACTCGTTGTTATACCTTTCCCTTCTCTTCCATCTCAACCACCCCAATAGTCTTCAATACTTCTTTATATTCAAAACTCTTTGAAGGCTATCAACAACAAAGTCAATACCATAGAGAAAAAAGAGATGGAAAGA
This sequence comes from Wollemia nobilis, assembly GCA_028583015.1. NCBI lineage: Eukaryota > Viridiplantae > Streptophyta > Pinopsida > Araucariales > Araucariaceae > Wollemia > Wollemia nobilis. Next base: position 1,592,493 of record JAQPPZ010003103.1, read on the forward strand.
TCTTAGTAGAGGAGATTTTCTTATATCAATAAAGATCAAAAGCTCAGTTCAAGTAACAATGCAAGGCCAAGAGTTAATGCTACTTAAGGGGAATATGATTCAAATCCTGAGACTGCTCTAGTCAATATCTGGTGCTTGGTATGCAATGGTCCTTATGATCCTGACTCTTGCTACATGTATCAACACCATATCTAGCAATCCATGGAAAAGGCTAAGAGGGATCAGAAGGGAAGAGTTAATATGTTGTGGTAATGTGAGCAAGTGTTGAATGAACCCAAATCCTTTGAGATAGAATTTGTGTTAGTATTAATTAGATCTGGAAAGAAACCATTATAGGTTAATCCATAAAAATTAAGTTCATTTTAGGTCCCTTCTTGGAATAATAAGGACCAACCTTTTCTAAACAAGGATAATTTCCTCATTCCAAAAGCAACCAAAAAATGATATTTACCTCCTAAGGCACAAGAAAAGGAAAATGATGAACCAAAGTAGAGTGAAAAAGAGAAATATAAGGAGCAATTAGGTTCTAAAGAGGAAGCAAGAGAAAATTTGTAGTTCCCTTCTATTACTAAGATACATAGGATTGAGTTACTCAATAGCATAGGAGGAGTTTTGGAGAACTAGACAAGAGAGAAGAGAGAAATTTTGTGGAGAAGCTGAAATTCAATATTGTATAAGAGCTTAAAAGGAATCCATCTAGAGCAATTATATATGACACGCTTTTCTTACCTGCTCAAATAGATTTATTGAAAGAATCTCTTGATAAAAAATCTCAAGGGAAAGAGATGGCTACTGTGCTTAACAAAATTCATGATCAAAAAAATATGTCCTTGGCTACTCTAAAAAATAAGCCTCCACCATTCTATATTTCTCTAAGAATGGAGGGATGGATAATTTACAATTGCATGATCGATTTCGAGGCTTCTACTACTATTATGCCCAAGGTTGTTTGTAATAATATGGGGATGGAATATACCTATTATTTCCAAGGAGTCTTATAGCTAGATGGTACCTCGGTAAAGACTATGGGAGTGGTGAAATATGAATTGTTGATATTGCATAGAGCTCCCGAGATCACTATTGTGTAGGAAATTATAGTGGTAGATCTTGAGCCCTACTTTGGCCTATGTCTTTTTAGAGAATTTATATTCAAATTAGGAGGATGCGTATATTTGGACTACTCTGGTATAATGATACCTCACAAAGGAAAGAGGATAAGACTAATTCTTGAAAATTTGATCACCTACTATAATGAGAGAATAGAAGAAGATATGTATAATCACTCAGTCATGGAAGAACTACAATTGGTAGAACTCTTGGAGTATTTAGAAGTTGATTACCAACTACCTTTTTAAGATGTCCAAGATCTACTTGAAACATGAATGGGTACATACAATATATTAGTAGAACCAGAGAAAAAGACCCATGTTGTATCCAACCAGTCATTGAGAGAGTCTAAAATTTGTGTTGGAAATATTAAAGCATGATGAGTTTTCATTGATGTCAAAGGTGCATAGTCATTGATTTCAAAAGGTTAATATCAAAAGAAGGTAAGACAAGGTTCATCTCAAAGCACTTGGGACAAAGTTCTAAGTAATTGAATAAAAGGTTTGAAGGCCCAAGTTTAAAAAGGTTTGAAGACTCAAGTTTAAGACCATGGTTCAAAAAGAAAGCAAGTTTAAATCACAAGTGACTAAGGCTTAAAAGAGATAATATTATAATATTTGGGACAAAAGTTTGAAGACAAAGGTTTAAGTGTTGTAAGGGAAGCTAAAATTTTATTATAATATTTTAATATTATAGTTTAAACCCAAGATGGTTTTGGCATCAACGTGTTCGAAGGTTTCAAATTAAAATTTTAATATAAGCATCGATGTCAAGAAAGGAGGTGAAATCCATATAAATATGGATTAAAATCATTCACTTGGAGTGTGTTCGGAAAATAAAAAATTGATCTCCCTCGTGCGCAATTGTAATAAATAAAGGAAGGAGAAGACGAAATTTAAAAATAGATAGGACGGTGTGAATAAGAATAATATCATGGGCAATTTTTCTCAAGTGGGCGGCTGGCCTAGTGGTAGTCTAGGCAATGCTAAGGCGCAGGGCAAGCAGTAGGTCCTAGGATAAAAACTTGACAATGAATTTTTTTTATGTTTTTATTGACAAATAGGATTCACCGAAATTTTTAAAACATAATTTGTGCATATACAACTCTGTGCGGGTGACTAGCCTAGCGGCAGCCCAAGTGGAACTAGCATGCGGGCAAGTAAGAGGTGTCGTGGTCGATTCTCACCCACGACAATATTGGCAAGCATAAAAATTAATTTTTTTTGTCTAAGGTTGAATTATTAGGAGGCATAAGTTGTGTTTGGTTATTATGCACACTATTTGACTTAGGGAGTCATAAGGGCAATAAGTTTTTATTTTAGCAATTATTTTAGAAGAAAATAAAAAGCGAAATTGCAATATTTTAAGGGTGTTATTTTGATGAGTAATAAGGTGTAATTAGTGGTTAATTAATTTTTATTTTGTGTTGTTGAAATATTGTTTTGGCTCTTTAGAAAGGAGAAATAATGTGTAATTTAAGTCTATTGATATTTGTATTTTGGCACACTTTGAAAAGAGAAGGTTGAGATTTTAGTCTTAAAATTCAAAGCTTTATCTTTACAAGACTAAAGAGAAAATATAGATTATATTTGAGCACATCTTTGAGGAAAGGTTTTTGTGATTGTTTTGAAAAGAAGATTGGCTAACTTCTTAAAGTGGCAAAAAGGAAATTTATTTTGAAATAGGTTTTGAGGGCACATTTTCATCCAAGCAAGTTAAGAGGTATGTTGAGATTATTCCTTATCTAAGATGGATGGTTGAGCAAATATTTTTGAATAATAAAATGGAGAAATAAATATTGTATATGTGCATTGTTGGAAATATTTGAGCTAGGATTTGTGCTTCATTGTTGAAGGAGATTGAAACATTTGTGATAAAGGTTGAGAACAAGTTTGTGCATCATTATGAAGTATTTGGGTATTGGTTTGAGTGACATTGAAATTAATTGTAAAAGTGTTTGAGATCGATCTTGTGAAGAAAATTTGTGCATTATTTTGTTTGGTCCTTGAGAGCAAAATTTGCATGGAACATAAACTAGTTTTGTGAAGAAAAGTTTAACACTAACGAGATTTAATTTGAAATGAATATGAAAGAGATAGAGATCTAATTTGTTGAATGTGAAAGCAAAAAATTTAATGAATGTGAAGAATGTATTGAGCATTTGTTTAGTGCATATCATTATTTGTATGTTCAAGAGGTTAAACAAATTTTGGGTAGAATATGTCTGAATTACTTTGATTGAAGAAAGTATTTTTGAAAGGAATATATCCATTGTTGTGAGCATTATTTGTGTGCAAGTTTTGGAAAAAATTGAGCATGTGTTATGAGCAGTTTTGAGCATGTATTATGAATAGTTTTGAGCATGTGTTAGAGTAGAGTTGAGCAGATATAATAGGCAGACTTGAGCAAGTCTTGTGACAAGACTTGAAGCAATTTTAAGGAAGATTTGAGCAAGTCTTGTGAGAAGACTTGAGGTAAGTTTAAGGAATATTTGAGCAAGTCTTGTGAGAATACTTGAAGCAGGTTTAAGATAGATTTGAGCAAGTCTTGTGAGAAGACTTGAAGCAGGTTTAAGGTATATTTGAGAAAGTCTTGTGAGAAGACTTGAAGGAGGTTTGAGGCAAAATTGAGAAAGTCTTGTGAGAAAACTTGGGACAGAGTTGAGAATAAATTTGTGCATGTAATGTGTAAATTTGGACAATTTTGTAAGAAGAGTTGGAGCAAATTTGTACTAGCCTTATGATGAGGTTTGGTGTAGACTTGAGATAGATTTGAGAGTAAGCTTTAGAGTAGACTAGAGTAGAGGGGATAGAGTTATCCTATGGAGAGAGATCCACAAACCAGAGTAGATGGGATAGAGTTCTCCTATAGAGAGAGATCCACAAACTAAAGCAGAGGGGATAGAGTTATCTTGTGGAGAGAGATCCATGAACCATAGTAGAGGGGATAGATTTCTCCTATGGAGAGAGATCCATGAACTAGAGCAAAGGGGATATAATTCTCTTATATAGAGAGATCCACGAACCAGAGCAAAGGGGATAGAGTTCTCCTATGGAAAGAGATCCATGAACTGAAGTAGAGGGGATAGAGTTATCCTATGGAAAGAGATCCACAAACTAGATTAGAGGAGATAGAGTTGTCCTATGGATAGAGATCCATAAACCAAAGTAGAGGGGATAGATTTCTCTTGTGGAGAGAGATCCACACACCATAGCAAAGAGGATAGATTTCTCCTATAGAGAGATATCCACAAACTAGAGCAAAGGGTATATAATTTTCCTATGGAGAGATCCATGAACCAGAGTATTAGGGATTGAGATCTCCTTTGGACAGAGGTCCATAAACATTGTAATAGGGATTTGGTTCCCAAGAGATTTGTTGAGAAAATTTAGAAGAAATATTTTCTCCATGGACATAGCCCACATTGGGTGAACCATGTTAAATCTGTGTCTCTCATGTGTGTGATGATTTGTGCATTATTTATTTTACTGCATTGATATTATTATTGTTATAATTTGGAAAGAAATGTAAAAGTTGGTCTTATACTATTCATCCCCCCTCTCATTATAAGATTGTGTTCTTTAATTGGTATCAGAGTGGGTTCCTTCAAAAAAGTCTAACAGCTTGAAAGAAGATATTACAGGAACACAAATGGCATCTTAGAATGAATCTTTGACAAATAAGGCTCCATTGTTTGACGGGAATAATTATGCTTTCTATAGTATGAGGATGAATACTTATTTGATGGTACAAGGATATGAAACATGGCAATATTTTGAGGATGGGTTCACACCTACAACTACTCCTTCCACAGATAAGGATGGTAAGAAATTACATGTAAATAATTCCAAGGCTATGAATGGAATCTTAAGTGGATTACGTGAATCAAAATTTGTGAAAATTATGCAATGCAAATTAGAAAAAGAGATATGGGACAAATTGAAGAAAACATATGAAGGAGATAGTAAGGTCAAGTTAGCAAAACTGCAATCTCATAGAAGGAGGTTTGAAGAGTTGAAGATGGAATATGAGGAAGACATTACTAAATACTTACTTCATGTTGATGAAGTTTTTAATACCATGCATGGACTTGGAATGGATATTGAGGACTCTAGTGTTTCTCAAAAAGTATTAATATCACTCCCTATAAGGTATGGCGCAAAGGTTTCAGCTATAGAAGAGATGAAAGATATTGATAAGTTGACTATGGATGAGTTACATGGAATTATCATAGCTTATGATAAATGAACAAAAAATTATCATTATTCCAATAAAGAGACAACTTTCAAATCTTCAAAGAAGACAAAATATAAGAAACCAAAATCAAGTAATGAGTCAAGCAGTAATGAAGAAGCTAACTATGTGAGAAGAAATAAGAAGGACTAAATAAATAACAAATATATAAATACTGTGAAATGCTTTAATTGTGATGACTTTGGTCACTATGCATCTAATTTTCCATAAGCTAGAAGTAGTAGCAGTGAAGAGAAATAGAATTATAAGAAAAAGGAAGAAGGAAAATTTAGGCATGAAAAGAAAAGTAGGTATGGTCAAGGTAAGCATGAAAATAAGTTATTTCAAAGACACAAGAAGAGTTTCTATGTTAAAAAGGTAAGCAGTGCTTCAAGCGATAGTGATGAAAGACTCTCATATAGTGAAGAAGAAAATATTCTATTTTTGGCAATAGAAGAGGAAGAAAATCCTCCTATTGAAGATCATGTAGAAGAGTATGAAGATGCTCTTTAATACCAAGACCTATAGAAAGATTCAAAAAAATAAGAAGGTACAGTTGATATAGAAGAAGAACTTATTGTTGCTCTCAGAGAGTCGAAAAGAGTTAGAAAGCATAATTCAAGATTGAAGGCTCAAGTTTAAAGAACATGAGGAAGTAAAAGAAAATATTATACAAGATCTCACAAACTCAAAGGTAAAGGTAAGGAGATTTAAAGAAGTCATGGTTGAAAAGTTAGAGGTAAAAGACTTAGAATGTGAAATATTATAACATGAAGTGGTTTCTCTAAGGATGGAAGTAAAATATTCTAAGGATAAGTTGCACATGTTTAGGAAAAGCTCAAAAACCTTGGATACCATTATCAAAGCAAAAAGATCTTCATTTATCAAAACAAGACTTGGTTTTGAAGAAGGACAAGGGAAACAAGAAGAAGGATCAAGCTCAAGCTCAAAATAAAAGGAAGTTTTAGAGGAAGATATTGAAGAAGAACCCAAGACCTATGTTGATAAGTTGAAGAGTGGAATATTTACTAAGAAATAAAACAATGCACAAACAAGAAACTGGTATCATCATAAATAAGGCAAATAAATGACTAAGAGACCAAATTTTTCAATACAATATGAATATTTCTTCAAATGGCATTGTTTTTCATGTAATAGTTTTGGTCACAAAGCTATGCATTGTAGGGTTTATGGAAATGAGTATGGCTTCACTAAGAGGAACTTAAACTCTTTCAAAGATGGATATTTCTTTCAAGGTTATTGCTACTCATGTAATCACTTTGGTCATAGAGCAATCCACTATAGGGTTCATGATAAAAATTATTATGGCTTCACCAAGAGGAACTTCAAGTCATTTGTACCTTCCAAGAACTACAACATTAGGTGTTACAAGTGTAATAATCTTGGGCATAAATCCAAGTGCTTTAGAACAAAGTTTCTATAACTTCCAAATTCAAGCAAAGAACAGGGACACTCAAAAGGATCAAAATGGTATAATTACAAAGGTGTTGAAAAAAAAGGTTGAAAAAGAAAAAGAGCATTGTATCTTGGGAGTATATTTACTCCCACCCCAAAATTAATCACCTCAAGGAGAGGATGTGGGTAGGGGATTTAGCTAATAATCTTATATTTAGCACCAAAGGAGTCCCTTTGCCATTGATGTCAAAGGAGGACATATTTGAGTAAGGGGGAGAGCATTCAGTCAGGGGGAGCAAAGTTGGAATTCAATGTTTGAAAAAATAATTTTTAGAAAGGCTTACCATCAATGAAAAAGGGGATATTATTGTAAATATTAAAGCATAATGAGTTGTCATTGATGTCAAAGGTGCATAGTCATTTATTTCAAATGGTTAATATCAAAATAAGGCAATGCAAGGTTCATCTCAAAGCACTTGGGACAAAGTTCGAAGTAATTGAATAAAATATTTGAAGGCCCAAGTTTAAAAAGGTTTGAAGACTCAAGCTTAATACCATGGTTCAAAAAGAAAGCAAGTTTAAATCACAAGTGAATAAGGTTTAAAAGAGATAATATTATAATATTTGGGACAAAAGTTTGAAGACAAAGGTTTAAGTGTTGCAAGGGAAGCTAAACATTTATTATAATATTTTTATATTATATTTTAAACCCAATATGTGTTTTGCGCCAACGCGTTCGAAGGTTTCAAATGAAAATTTTAATATAAGCATTGACATCAAGAAAGAAGGTGAAATTCATATAAATATGGATTAAAATCATTCACTTGAGAGTGTGTTCGAAAAATGAAAAATTGATCTTCCTCGTACGCAATTGTAAGAAATAAAGGAAGGAGAAGACAAAATTTAAAAAGATATAGGACGATGTGAATAAGGATAATATCATGGGAAATTATTCTCAAGCAGGTGGCTAGCCTAGCGGCAGTCTAGGCAGCGCTAAGGCGCTGGGTAGGTAGCAGGTCCTAGGATCAAAACTTGACGGCAAATTTTTTTTATGTTTTTGTTGAAAAAGAGGATTCGTTGAAAGGTTTATAATATAATTCATGCATATACAACTCTATGTGGGTGGTTGGCCTAGCAGTAGCCCAAGCAGTGCTAGCATTCAGGTAGGTAGGAGGTGTCATGGTCGATTCTCACCTGCAGTGGTTTTGGTAAGTACAAAAATTAATTTTTGTTGTCTAAGGTTGAATTATTAGGAGGAATAAGTTGTGTTTGGTTATTATGTGCACTATTTGACTTAAGGAGTCATAAGGGCAATAAGTTTTTATTTTGGTAATTATTTTAGAATAAAATAAAAAGGGAAATTGCAATATTTTAAGGTGTTATTTTGAGTAATAAGGTGTAATTAGTGGTTAATTAATTTGTATTTTGTGTTGTCAAAATATTATTTTGACCTTTTAGAAAGGAGAAATAAGGTGTAATTTAAGTCTATTGATATTTGTATTTTGGAACACTTTGAAAAGAGAAGGTTGAGATTTTAGTCTTAAAATTCAAAGCTTTATCTTTACAAGACTAAAGAGAAATTATAGAGTATATTTGAGAACATATTTTAGGAAAGGTTTTTGTGATTGTTTTGAAAAGAAGATTGGCTAACTTCTTGAAGTGGAAAAAAGAAAATTTATCTTGAAATGAGGGCACATTTTCATCAAAGCAAGTTAAGAGGTATGTTGACATTATTCCTTCTCTAAGGTGGATGGTTGAGCAAATATTTTTGAATAATAAAGTGAAGAAAAAAAGATTGTATATGTGCGTTGATGGAAATATTTGAGCTAGGGTTTGTGCTTCATTGTTGAAGGAGATTGAAACATTTGTAAAAAATGTTGAGAACAAGCTTGTGCATCATTGTGAAGTATTTGGGTATTGGTTTGAGTGACATTGAAAGTAATTGTGAAAGTTTTTGAGATTGATCTTGTGAAGAAAATTTATGCATTATTTGGTCCTTGAGAGTAAAATTTGCAAGGAACATAAACCAGTTTTGTGAAGAAAATTTTTACACTAGCGAGATTTGATTTGAAAGTAATATGAAAGATATAGAGATATGATTTGTTGAATGTGAAAACGATAGACTTAATGACTGTAAATAATGTATTGAGTATTTTTTTAGTGCATATTTGTATGTTCAAGAGGTTAAACGAATTTTGGGTAGAATATGTCTGAATTACTTTGATTGAAGAAAGTATTTCTGAAAGGAATATATCCATTGTTGTGAGCATTATTTATGTGCAAGTTTTGGGAAAATTTGAGCATGTGTTATGAGCAGTCTTGAGCATGTATTATGAACAATTTTGAGCATGTGTTAGAGTAGATTTGAGCAGAGATAGTAGGTAGACTTTAGCAAGTCTTATGAGAAGACTTGAAGTAGGTTTAAGGTAAATTTGAGCAAGTCTTGTGAGAATACTTGAAGAAGGTTTAAGGTAGATTTGAGCAAGTCTTATGAGAAGACTTGAAGTAGGTTTAAGGTAGATTTGAGCAAGTCTTGTGAGAAGACTTAAAGCAGGTTTAAGGTAGATTTGAGCAAGTCTTTTGAGAAGACTTGAAGAAGGTTTGAGGTAGAATTGAGCAAGTATTGTGAGAAGACTTGGGATAGAGTTGAAAACATATTTGTGCATGTAATGTGTGCAAATTTTAATATATTTATAAGAATATATGGAGCAGTTTTGTACTGGCCTTGTTATGAGGTTTGGTGTAGATTTGAGATAGAGTTAAGAGTAGGATTTGGAGCAGACCAAATCATAGAGGATAGAGTTCTCCTATGGAGAGATATCCATAAACTTGAGTAGATGGGATAGAGTTCTCCTATGGAGAGAGATCCACAAACCAGAGTAGAGGAGATAGAGTTCTCTTATGGAGAGAGATCTGTGAACCAGAGTAGAGGGGATAGAGTTATCCTATAGAGAGAGATCCACGAACTAGAGTAGAGGGGATAGAGTTATTCTATAGAGAGAGGTCCAAAGACCATAGAAGAGGGGATAGAGTTCTCTTATGGATAAAGATCCATGAACCAAAGAAGAGGGGATAGAGTTCTCCTGTAGATAGAGATCCACAAAATAGAGAAGAGGAGATAGAGTTATCTTGTGGAAAGATATCCACAAAATAGAGTAGAGGTGATAGAGTTATCCTATGGAGAGAGATCCACACACTAGAGTAAAAGGGATAGAGTTATCCTGTGGAGAGAGATCCACAAACTAGAGCAAAGGGGATAGATTTCTCCTATGGAGAGAGATCCATAAGCTAGAGTATTGGGAATTGAGATATCCTTTTGACAGAGGTCCATAAATATTGTAATAGGGATTTGGTTCCCAAGAGATTTGTTAAGAAAATTTAGAAGAAATATTTTCTCCATGGATGTAGCCCACATTGGGTGAACCACATTAAATCTATATCTCTCATGTGTGTGATGATTTGTGCATTATTTATTTTACTGCATTCATATTATTATTGTTATAATTTGGAAAGAAAAGTGAAAGTTGGTATTATACTGTTCACCCCCTATCAGTATAAGCTTGTGTTCTTCAATTTGGATAATACATTTTGATGGAGCAAGATGCAAAAATGGAGTTGAAGTAGGAGTAGTTTTAAAATATCCATCAGAAGGAGTAAAAACCTCTTCTTTTAGATTCACTTGGTCTTGCACAAATAATATTGTAGAGTATGAAGCTCTTTGATTAGGACTAATAAAAGCAAAAGAGATGGGCATCAAAATTTTGGATATTTATGGTGAATTGGAGCTTATTGTCAATCAAGTCACTAAAAAGTATAGTAATAACCACCATTATTTGAAGGCTTACATAAACATAGTATGGGATATGATGGAAGCCTTTGATGCTTTAAATTTACATGTTGTCCCAAGGCAGCAAAAAATTTTGGCAGATGTCATGGCTATCAAGGGAGCCAATTTATCTCCTTCTATAGATTATGGATCCCCTAATAATAGGAGAGTGAAACTTATCTTCAGACCAGCAATGTTGAATAGACAAATATATTGTCAAGTTTTCAAGAGCAATGAGTAGATTGTTGATTTTTTATTAAGGAAGTGGATTGCACTTTTCTCAAGGTGAGCTTGCTCTTGAAATTGATCAATGGGGAATTATTTAGCTAAAAAACAATCACATACCTAAGGGGTTTATCACTCTAGAAATATTATTTGATAACAAGGATGGCAAGATATTAAAGTAGATGAAAATTGATGATAATATCTATAGAGAGATCGAAGTACTAAATGGAGAAAAAATAAATTTTGGTATCCAATACACTACAGAGGAAGCTAAAGGCTTTAAAGCTTTATGTCACAAGTATCAAGATATAGTAGCTTGGACTTATTATGACTTGAAGGTATATGATAAAAGTGTAATTTAGCATACCATTGAGCTAGTACCTTATGCCAAGCCCTTCAGATAGAAATAGAGACTAGTGAATCCTAAAATTGAAGTAATCATGAGATAGGAGCTACTCAAGCTATTGAGAGCTAAGATAATTCACCCTATTAAGAACTCCACTTGGGTGGCCAATTTGGTCCCAATAAGAAAGAAGAATGGTGATATTCACCTCTGTGTTGACTTCAGGAACCTAAACCAAACTTCTTTGAAAGATCACTATCCCCTACCATAGATAGATTATATTTTACAGATGGTAGCAGGGGCGAAGAGGTTCTCTTTGTTAGCTAGCTTCTCTAGGTACAACCAGATTTGGATCAAGAATGAGGATCAACACAAGACTATATTTACTACAAAGTGGGGCACCTTTGCCTATCAGAGAATACCTTTTAGTCTATCAAATATTGGTGTCACTTTTTAAATGTTAATGGATTATGCTTTTAGAAAGCTTATAAATAAAATAATTTTGATATATTTAGATGATATGACTATATTTTCTCATGATAAACATAATCACCTTCATCATTTAGAACAAGTTTTTTAGAAGTGCAGAGAATTTTGAATATGATTAAATCCTAATAAATCCCTCTTTACAGTCCATGAAGGGAATTTGTTGGGGCATGTAGTGTCAAAACAAGGAATGTCCATTGATCCTGACAAGATAAAAGTAATATTGGCACTACCCTTCCAATGAACAAAAAAGCTTTTCAATTTTTCTTTGGGTAGATTAATTTTGTAAGGAAATTTATCTCATATTTTGCTTAGATTGTAAATCCAATCTCAGAGTTACTCAAGAAATATATCAATTACATATGGATTGACAAAATAAAGCAAGCATTCAAACTAATCAAATAGACCATCACCACAGCTCTAGTCCTGGTCTACTTAAACTTTGATAGGGACATCATTTTATATGCCTATGGGGCTATTGAGAGTTATGCTGATGTGCTAACCCAAAAGGATGATCAAAACAATAAACACCATATTTTCTTTTGGAGTCAAAAACTACATGAATATAAGGTGAAATATAACTTTATAGAAAGATAGGTGTTTGTAGTCATAAAATCCTTGAAGAATTTTAGATATTATCTAGATCAAAGCAAAGCATTGGTGTATGTAGTCTACCCTGATGTCAGAACCTTCATTTTATAAGGAGAACTTGGTGAAAGGAGAGCAATATGGATTGCAAAGATTCAAGAGTTTGAAATAGAGATTTATCCCACAAAATTGGTGAGAGAAAGAGTACTTTATTAGGAGTTAACCACTAAAGCTAATTCAAAAGAAGTAGTATTCCAAATTGAAGATCTAGAGCAAGAGGGTGATACTCTCCCAGAAAAAGAATATTGGATAGATCATCTTACAAATTACTTCCAAACAGGGGTATGTCCTCCAAACCTAAACTTTTCACAAAGAGGAAGGTATAGGCTTTGAGCCTTACATTATACAATGCTATGTGGAGAGCTTTATAAAAATAACCTAGATGGTGTCCTATTAAGGTGTGTAAGAGAATATCAAAAGCATAGGATCCTAATAGAATTCCATAATGGGTTATCTAGAGGTCACTATTTAGGTAGATCTACTACACTTCAGATCATAAGAGTAGAATATTATTGGCCTATTGTCTTTTTCAATGCTTTTAATAATGCTAGATCCTATGAAAAATTCCAAAGATACACAGGTAAAAATAGAAACACTACAATACCTCTACAGCCAGTGCAAGTAGAGTAGCCATTTTAGTAGTGGGATCTAGACTTTGTAGGATAAATCAATCCTAATTATTCAGTAGGACATGGATATATTCTGACAGTCACAAATTATTTTACTAGATGGGTTAAGGTGATTCATACCAAGAAATGTGATTAGGATGTAGTGCTCAAATTTCTTGAAGCCTTGATCACTAGGTTTGGCATCCTCGGGGATTTAGTAAGTGATAATGGTCTAGCTTTCATAGGAGCCAAATATGTTGATTTTTCTAGTAGATATAGCATTTACTTGAAGAATTCTTCCAATTATTTCCCATAGGGAAATAGCTTAGCAGAATCAAGCCATAAAAATATCCTTAGAATGCTAAAAATGTCTCTAGAAGACAATAAAAAATCTTGGCATTTACTAATAAACTAGGTCATATGGGTAGATAGGATTACTATGAAGAAATCTATAGGCACTTCTCCTTATGATCTAGTATATGGAAAAAAGGTTGTGTTGCCTGTTAATTTAGAATTACCTACTTTAAATTATGTCAACAATGATGATTCTAATAAAGGTGACCCTATAAATGAAAGGCTACTTCAATTGTTACACTTGCAAGAGTAGAGAGATGAATCCTATGAAAATTTCTAGAAGATCTTGTTACAAACGAAGGTTTGGTTTAATAGAAGAACCACCTTCAGGATATTTAGAGTTGGTGAATCATTTTTGAAATGGAATATAGATAATTCTAAGCCAAGGAAACATGTGAAGTTTGGCTCATTCTAGGAAGGTTATTTTCAAATAGAGGTAATCAAGTAGAAGAACGTGTTTCAGCTCAAAGACCAAGATGGAGATGTGCTACCAATTCCAGTAAATGGGTACCATATCAAATTATATATCAAGTAAGGAACTAATTTTTGTGTACTATATAATCATATATGTAAATATTTTATCTTTTTGTACTTTGCATTAATGACAAGAGAAAATTAATAAAAGATGCACCATTATGGTGAGTATCCTCATAAGCCATAACCTCTAGTCTGTGTGTAAAGTAATTGCTATACCATGTGTCCTATTCTGGCACCATCTCATTCCCTAGATAGGGAAAATAAATACAACCACACAAAAAGCAAAAAATGTGTTTGATTAATATTACACCGATATTGAAATCCAAAATATATGTGGGGCTCTCCATTCAAATCAAATATAGCACATAATTTCAAATTTATATAAGAAAGGTTTACACATGTTAAATTGGTACTTCCAAGTACAAGGTTATCCCAATCATGAATAGGAGATGGTATCAACGTAGTTTCACATGCAGATGAAAATTACACCCACCTCATTTAAGATTCACACTTCAGGGAAACTATATATTTGGTGCTATAGAGTAGAATACTCCCTTATCATATACTCTAAATTTTGAGAGTTATGCAGTAAATAAGAGAGCGATTTTCTAAAGAGTGACTGAGAGCACAATTTTATTCTCGAGCAAGAGTAATCTACTTGTATTCAACAATGGCTATATCATCTTTAGTTGTGAATAAAGCCATTGTCATGGATATTAAGGTGAATAGCTACTTCAAAGATACTAGGAGTAAAATTATTGACACCATCACCACCTTTAAAGAGAAGGCTCAAATGAGAATAAATGTGGAGAAGAGAATTGCCATTGGCACATCAACTTCACATCTAAGAGAAATAGCAGTTAGTTCACTCTTATATTTCTATATGTGTGATTTTGTACATCCATACCCTAAATTTATACATGTAATAGAAGAGAATTATAATCCTAAACATAATACATTGTAAAGTGTTGATAGCAAGACCCTAATGCATATTAAGGGTGAATCTTTCAATAATGCCTTCACCCCAGGAGTGAAACTAGGCTTAAATGTCAAACCATTTTCTACAAAATCTCAGAAAAATATTATGCATTGAGAAAACATGCTAAGGGGAGAAAAGGTTTTCTAAATTGGGTAGCAGGCCAGATAGAAATAAAATTGAGCAGTAGTGCACTACCATCAACCCCGATCAAAATAGATGAGTTCAAAGACTTTGAGATTTACTCTATGTTGGTCATAATAGTTGGATTAGTCTTCTATAGGTATATATACCATTAGTAGATAGATACTACCCACTACATTTCCAGCCCCAAGAATTATGATTCTACCCATATGAGCAATTACCCAATATTCTTTGACTAGCCATGATATTTAGCCACTATAACTCACGATTTTTTTATGAAAATGAAAGAAAATAAAAAAGGATCACCTTTTAGATACTATTCTCATATGGCATGGCTCTTCCTTTATTTCAATCACTTGGATCCACCATTTATCCCAGTAAAAGTTGCAAGCCCTAATGGAACCACTCTCATCATCTATTCATGGACCAATGCACTAAGTAAAATGAAATCCTATTATAATTTCAATAGAGAATTCCTAGGGCTTGCCTAAATTTGATTTATGGATGAATGCCAAGAATACCTAAGTTGGCAATTGATACCCTAAGAAATAATGGGGAGGAAGAAGGTTACCATTACATACTGACTGAAGGGACAATTATTCGCCTATAACCCTTCATCTTGCCTCACTATGTTACCAAGAGAATATTCGTTCTAGAATACTACCACTAGAAAGATTATATAAATATCATCTTTGGAATGGGAAAAGTTAGGAAGGGCACTTGCACCTATCCCATTAAGGTAAGTGATATCTATGTTAACAAAGGACAGTATAAAAGCATCACTAGATATATGCAAGAAATGGGGCTAGTAGAACTTCCCCATCGATGGAGATACAATCTAGAGAATAAATTTTTAGAGAAAATAAATGACCCAAAAGCTAAAACTGCAAGATTCAAAAGAACTCTCCAATCCCACTTCAATAAATTCAAAAATAATGATGCAAAATCAGAATTGTAGTGGGATGTTTAGCACATGGAGGTATTGTCCCCTTGGAGATATTTCTATGACCATGTCATAGATTATGATCTAGAAAACAATCCAACGCATGTTTACATTGAATATGATGTTAAATATTTGATTAATAAAGAGGACTGGAACCTGCAACAATTTTTGAATTTTGGATAATGTGAGTGGAATCGAATACAGTGAAATCAAGGTTCCCCACTAAGAATGATAAATGATTTGAAGAGTTGTATGACCTGCATGCTGATACTTGACAAGGTACTTGTAAATTTTTGGCATTGAGCTTTAGGAATCCTACAAGCTAGGGAGGAGTGATAAATAATGAATATGCTGGTAGGAAAAAGCTAAAGCCCATCACCATCATAACTCCTCCATCCTCCCCTCCATGAACAAAGATGCCCACAAAAATTATCCCTGTCGAGAAGGGCAAATAAGTTGCTTTTTAGTGTCCAACAAGGAAATTACAGACATATGGGCCAAGTTCCCATCTAGTGCAAATATAGGGTTATCAAGGAGGAGGTTTGGGCCCTAATGATATGGGCAATGCAGGAACCATCTAGGTGGAACAAAGAACAGAAAAGTTAGCTCTAGGGGCATTCATCAAAGGATATATAGAACCAAGACATAGAAGATATCAAGATCACGTTATGTTTGGTACCTATGTAGTGAGGCTCACATGGTCTACTCCCTCCCAATAGCAAATTCAACCTGAGAGATCACAAATAGAGCTAAAGAAACCAACTCAAGAAGAAAAAGTAATAGCCGATTCCTTTAAGTTGCAGTTTATAGTAGTTTCCTTTAGAATAGCTCAGGCAACAGATGAATAGGAATAATAAAAAGAAGAGGTATAATAGGTTTCTCAAGCATTGGAGTAGACTTAGGCTCCATTTATAGAGTAATCAAGACCAAATAAAATTATGCATCAATCCCTGTCAAGGGACTCAGGTATGTTTTTTATCCCTTATTTTAATCTACTTCCTCTAGATTCCTAAGAGAAATCCCCCTCCCATTCTGAATAGTGAGTTCAATAAGAAAAAGTCCCCCACCTATTTCATCTTAGATTTCCACATCCACTGCATCTTTCCATTCATCTTCATGCATATCCTCCGCATTTTCACATCATTTCCAAAGTCATTTTTTCCATCTCATTATTTCCATCCATTTTCTTCCACTTCATTATCCTCAATCTTTTCATTTTCTTAGACTCCATAAACCCAATGAATAAGGCTCTAAATTCCAATATATTGTGAGCAAGACTCCCTAGGAGGCGCCAATAATGTAGGCCAAAATAGGCTACATATTTAGTTAGGAAAAAAAAATACAAAATTGACTAAGTATTGAGAAAGAAAACAAGAAAGCACTGAAAAACACAAAAGTGTTGAAAAGAGCCACAAATGGAGAATTCGGGTGAGCTGAGATTCTCTCCTACCTTTGTATTTAGTACGCAAACAAGAAAGCACCAAGAAACACAAAACCACTAAAATATGGACAAAACAAAGAAGATAGAGTGCATCAAGATTTTTTGTCCACTTTGTAACCCACGTGTAAACAAAAAAAAACATGAAAAATAAGAAAGCATGGAAAAGTGCCAAAAATAGAGAAGGATATTGTGTTGAGATTCTCTACAACCTTTGTAAAATGCATGCAAATATAAAAAGCACCAAGAAATATAAAAGTGTTGAAAAGGGTCACAAATGGAGAAAAGAAAGGTTTTGAGATTTTATGTTCCTTTGTAATCTTCATGCAAATTTGAAAAGCACCAGGAAATAAAAAAGCGAAAAAAATAACTGAAAGTAGAGAAGGGTTTGCAAAGCATGATTCTTTGACTCCTTTATAATCTCTACATAAATTTGAAAAGCACTAGAAAAAAAAACATGCATGAAAAATATGAAAAATGAAGAATAGCATCCATGCTACGATTCTCTATCCTATTTATTATTGTTATGCAAATCATAAATACATTGAGCCCAAGAAGCTAGAGGGGAGGTAAGAAATTTTTTATTTCATGTAATTTCTCATCTCAATAAAGTATAAGAGATATTGAGATGAAGGAAATCGGCATGACAATCAGCTATGGTCGTCTTATTGATAGATCAACAACAATTATCTAACCCCCTTTTATTCATATTTTTCATGAATTTTTATGCGTGCATCATTATAGAAGATAGAGGAAAGCTAAATTAGATGCAATAAAATACTAATCATTGTCCCCCAAAAGCTTCCAAAATATTCTGATGAAACTGAGTTAGTTGCAGATCAGTGGATAAAAAGGGATCACAAGAACCATGGACGACAAAGACAATTTGAAGTAGAAGTTGGTTGTAATAGATCAAGAACTTGTAGTTTTCTCGCACCATGGATGGAGAGTGGCCAAGAAAATCAAGAAATATTGAACTCCCTGTAATTCTTAGAAAGGATTATCATTGTAAAACTATAAATAAAGGCAGCAACCTCCTTTCAAAAGGTCAACTCTAAAGTGTTTGCTTGCACTACTATGTATATTTTCTGCAAATTTAATGAATTAAGCATGACAAGGTATGTTTACCTCAAACTTGCACTTGTGTTAATTGGTTGGATCTAATTCTATGAAATTGTCTCTATTTTTCCTGTTATGGTTAGTCTATTCTGTTAATTTGAATAGCTAACATAGAATAAATTGACATAATTTGTTCTTGCATACATACTTTCGATAATTTTAATTTTGGTAGTCAATGTATTGATCTTATTCTATTAATTTGGATAATTAGTGCTTTAGATGTATGGAATAATTTTGTGAGCATGCAAAAGGTCGTTGACAGAGTTTTGAATGTTGTTAGTCCCGAATATTGTCTCTAAATTTTATTTTGTCAAGGGATGCTCTATGGATTTCTATGTTGTTAGCTTCACCCATCCATTCTTTATTCATACATTTCTAACCCTACCATTTCTATCCCTAAACTTTCACTATTTGATCTAAATAAAATCAACAACCATTAAGTTGACAAGGTATACCAACCTTTTCTAGAGGTTGAATCAAAGCAATTTGTTTCTTCCAATGTTTATTCTAGGTTTTGATTAGCGATTGCTCACCTTTAGATCCTTTAAGATAATAATCATAGTTATAGCATTGGCTTGATGACAAACCATACTATCATAAAAAACTAGATGACCATACTAGATGGATGGGGAATATTTGTAGGTATATGGCTACTTGATAGGTATGGAGTATTGAAAACCAAAGAAAATGATTGATTCAAGAAGAAATCAATGCATTATACATGGCTTGATGGTGTCTTAGTTATAAAATTGTATGATTGCATCTTGCTATGGTGTCAAAATCCTAAGTGTTGAATACTACTAGCCTACCATATTTTCTAGTTTATTTTAGTGGGTTAGAAAGTACAAATTCTATTATATGTTCATGGGAAAGAGAAGGATATCATCAATACCATTAAATCTCATTATCATGACTGAACCTTTCCAACAATAGGTTCTAGACTTCATTGGCAAGATCAATCCCCTATCAAGTACGTCATCAAAGTGGATCCTCATCACCACTAGTTACTTCACTAAGTGTATTTAAGCAATGTTACTTAAATTATCTTATCAAGAGGTGGTGTTTTAGTTTCTAGAATATGTTATCACCATGTTTAGGATTCGATCCACTATAGTCACTAATAAAGTGGCCAATACGATGAAGTTTGCCATAGAATATGGCTTCTTGTTTAAACCATCCTAAAATTACTAACCTCAAGGTAATGGACTTGGTAGAATCAATGAATAAAATATAATAAGTATCCTAAAGAAAACCATCACCAAATCACAAAGGAACTAGCATGCCAATTTGTAAAAGGTTTTTTAGGTCAATCAAGTGACACCTAAGACCTCTACAAGCTCATCTTCTTACAAGACAATTTATAGCAAGAAAGTAGTGTTTCCAATGAACTTAGAACTCTCCTTCCTCCAAATTGCATAGCAATTAGAACTAGAAAACATCGATATTGAGAAAATGTAACTAAGGCTAAATACTTTATTCACCTTAGTGGAAGAAAGAGAAACTTTATTCAATAGGAAAGTGCAACAGCAAAAGGCATTCAAAAGGTGGTTCTATAAAATAGTCATCAAGATGAATTACAAGGAAAGCAATCTAGTGTTCAAGTGGGATGAAGGCCGAGCTAAGCTTGGAAGCCATTAGAAATTTGGCTCTCTCTGTAATAGTCCCTATCAGATACTTTAGATCATAGGTCCTAATGCTTACAAAATTCCACCATGGATGGAAATAATCTACCAATTTTGGTGAATAGGTAGTATCTTTGACACATCTAGCAAAATCTCTAGATAAAAAAATTGCAAATATGTATATATTCTTTTGGCTATTATTTTTTTTATAGTATTTTCTCATCATATTTCCCTTCTTCTATGAAACCTTGTTTTTAGATTTTTTTTTCTCTAAAAAACTTACCTTTTTCCTTCTTATTTTCTTCTTCAAGGTAAATTTTAGGTTATTGTTGTCATTATGAATTGTTGGTTAAAAACTTTAATGTGAAGGAAGCAATTCACTCCATTTATAAAGTGAATCACTTCAAATAGTGAGTGAGTCACTCATAAAGTTCCCACCTTAGGTATGGTTTACTCAATTCAATTGGCCTTCTTGTGTAGTCTCCATGGCTTGCATAGGAAAAATCCCATGTAAAGTCTATAAAATACCTCATCCAAGTCATTTTTTCCTACTCATGCTCACACATTTGCCTTGATTACTCACTTTGCTATACTTCTGATTTGCTTAGTACTCTATGGCCTTGTTGCTACAAATTTCTCATCAGTTTAACCATAGTAGCATGCTCTCTCTTAGTTGGGTTGAGTCTCAAGGGACTCTCTAAGCAAAGTTGGTTAACTCACCAGTGGTATATGAAAGGTATTTCTTAGGGAAAGGAAGTCATATGAAATTTAGTTGTTATGGTTTAAAGTAAACCATTCATATTTGTTTCATGACCAAATAGTAAGTGTAATGCACTCCATTCTTTGTCGAATTGCTTCATTTGAACATTGGCTCATAGCAAATTGATCATTCCTCATAGGAAATTGATCATTCTAACAAACTACTTCCTCATATAAAATTGACAATTCTAGCAAACTATTTCCTCATAGCAAATTGATCATTCTAATAACCACCTTTATAGCAATTATTTGACCAAGTCCACATAATCAAGCAAATCACTTGCTTTCTTAAGAAAAATTCTTGTTTTTCTTAACAAACCATCTTGTTCTAAAAAATAAACCACTCAAACTATTTGAAATATCTAAGTGACTATCCAAGAATCAAATCACATGCATATGCAAGCAAAAAAAATGAATATTTAAGTAAATTTATCCATCTAGACCAATTACCTCAAAAACTTTCCAAGTTCTCTTCCTGCTAGCGAATTGCTCGTATTTGTAAGAAAATAATCTAAAAACCAAATAAATTTAATAAGTCCTCTATCAAAATGAATTTCCCTATTCAACAATAAAATGGCTTATATTTGCAAACAAAAAATTCTAAAACTCAAAATTTGTAAAAAAAATCTTCAAATATCAAAAACTAACATCTTCCATTCTAAACACAATGGACACTTCATCTACTTCCAAAAACTTATCATTGTCCAAAGCCAATCCAATGTCATCATCTTCCACTAACACTGCCCCCATATTTTCTTTGCCATCACTCATACCTACACTACCATAAGAAGTTGAGTCATTATAGGGAAAGGGAAGGAATAAAATGGGTAAGAGAAAGAAGTAACCCTTATATCTTCCTTTAAGGTTAGAGGAACTATTCAATAACCTCTATATTATGATGAAAGAAGGAAAATTTAAACATTCCATTGGAGAGGTGAAGATGGAGGTTTTAATATGCTATGACCTAGGTCCCAAAATAGATTCATGGAGTATTAGCATAATATAGACCTTAGGATTAGTAATGAATTGTGTTCCCTAAGTGTAGAGTTTCCTAGAATTAGTAGAGGCATCAAAAGATATGACCCATAGGGAAGAAGCTTTAGACCCCCATAATGGAGTAAAGAATCATTTTATATAATACAAGGGGATACTAGAGAGATGTTGAAATATATAGATAACCCTACCATGTGGGTGTTCTATAATCCCAACATCCAAAAGGACTTTTATTATAGTGGAACCAATAACTATTTAGGGACTTCTTAGTTCCTTATCTAAAGAATTCCAACTTGGCATCTTACTTAAACATCCTACTAGACTTGAAAGTCTTTAAATATGTTGTACAAATTGTGTTATCTGGGACTGTTGTAGTGCTCAACAAGAGGATAGATATAAAGATCTATGAGGAGCACATCACCTTACTACAAATATTAAAAGCCTACCTAGGGCACTTTTAGATGATTTACTATGATAAATACACCATTGATTAGATAGATAGTATAAGGAATTCATAGAAGAAAGGAATTTCACCTACCCTTCCTACCTAGTCTAGCTCATCATTTACTAGAAGAAACGCTTGTCCTTGACCTTACAACTATATCAAGTGGGGGTAGATGTAAATACCCTTTTTTGAGAGGATTGCATAGGCATACCCTACTAAGAAATAGGTAAGACCTGCTATCACCATTATGATGAGGTATACATGGATATAATGGATAATTTTAAAGAAAAATTTTCTAGGTTGTATGATAAATATCAATAATATTGAGAGTGGGCCAATGAATACCAAACCCCATAACTTTATTTCCATTGTCATAATTTTAGATAACCACCTCATAACCACTAGTACCATATTCCCTATTACCTTCACCATCATCCACCTCATCACCAATGATGTCCCTACCAACAATATTGCTTGTATAATAGGTATCAGCACCAATGCTTTTTGTACCTTCTACATTCACCACCATATCCATGCAATTCACTCCACCAACCATATTGACACACCCACATTGTCCATCTTACTAGGCAAGGTGAATCCTATAGGTGATGATGCCACCCACCCTAACTATATAGACTAAGTTTGTAGATATATTCCTTAAATTCAGTACAACCACAGGGCCAAGCTAAGCACCATCTATAAGAGATGAAACCACAAGGATTCGATTTTGATGTAGGTACAACTAGTATGCAAGGTAATAATATCTACATAACAAAGGCAAAAGAGAGTAACTTGTCCAAAGTTGTAACTTCCCCTATTAACTTTATTGCAAGAGTTTCCAAGTTGGATTTGAATTAATTAGATCCATATCATATGATCAAAGTAATGAATAAAATCTTGATTAGCACAACCATAAAAAATTTCCAACTGGCAATAGAGGATGAAGAATTTGCAAATAAGAATCAAGAGCTTAAAATAGAAGTGGTATAGCTCAAGTCCTAAAAGGAGCAATTTCAACAAGAGAATGAGGCACCAAAGAAATATATCCCAAAAAGATATCGACCAAGGAAATAGGTTGAATATATAAAATTTTAATGTATTGAGGATAAAAAGAGCACATGGTAGCAATATCTCCCATAGCAACTTGTGGAAGGGTAAGACCAGATTCAACAACTCTAAGAAGACCTACAAGAGAGAGATCAAAAATCAAATAGCTCCAAGGAGAACTAATGATTTTAAATTAAATAGAGATAGTTGTAGACCCTAAGAAGGATTTTTATAACCAACAAGTTAAATCCCATTAGGAAAAAATTAGGATAGAAGTAATAAAAAATTAGATATTATTCCATTTTATAGACTATGTAGAGCACAACATGAGTCAAGTGATAGAGACCACCAAGCAAGTTGAAGAACAATTATCTACAAAATAAATATTCCAAGAAGTATTAAAGCTTTTATCCACCATGTTCATAGCACAAATATAGCAACTAGCTATTAACATGAAGGATTTAGTCAAGAAGCTTAAGAAAATCCTAGATGCATAGAGATCTACAAATCTATAAGAATATATTAGCCTCTCTAAAAACCTTAGTGTAGGAAATAATCAAGGAGGTTTAAGGTTTATTTCTTATCAAACTACTAGATGTATTTGACACACAAAGGAAGACCTTTGATAATGATATTGTTGATACGATGTTCAAAGAGAAGTATCAAGCCAACAAAGGGGATGCAATTGAAACTAATAAGAAGCTAGATTCTACTTATCCAAAACTTTAGGAGCTCAAGAGGAAGCAATATGGGTTTTCTAAAATTCATATGAAAATATTTTGAGAGAAGATGAGGACCTCACATTTATTCAATTATCAAGTGGTGAGGAGTGGAAGAAATTTTTAGGGCTATTACCATACAAGAGAGAGTAGGACAACCATAATTTTAAATATGGGATCATATTTTTGTATACTTTATACCTAAGTATAAAGGTAGGATCCAATATCTATTGTCAATCAAGCTTGGCATCCCATGAAGTCTCTAAAAATGTAGTGCCTTATCACTACCTTACAATTTTTTATTTTGGAAGAGTGTACAAAATAATAAGATTAAACAACCAATGTCTTCCAAAACCCTTCAAATTTTGACTAAATATAACTTAGGTTTCCATTTTCTCACAAAGGGTCAAATTTTTTAGGAGCAATCCACTTGTAAAGTGGCCCAATTGACTCATGAGAGTTAAGTCCTTAAGGTTAGCTAGTGGTCTTCTCACTTCCTACTCGCTTCATAGAGAAAATTATTCCCTAGCCTATGGAGGGATAAAAATAAAGGTACAAATATTGAGAAAAATATTTTGCAAACAATAATTTAACATGTAGTAGAGCACGACCTTATTTTGGAAGTCTTCTAAGCCTATTTAGAGGAATGTAACATTTTTAGTGCATTATTTTGTTAGAGATGCCTCTAAATATTCATATTTATTAGGATTAATAGACTTCCACCCCAAGTAACTGAAGGATAAACTCTTACTATAAATAGAAGCCATGGGATCCATTGTAAACATATTTTGGCCATTAGAATTTATAGATACACTTTAATAAACCCACATTGTGCTTTGTGTCTCATGAAGTTGGTGATATATTGGTAAGTTTTTTGCATTTCACCAGTGGCACTACCCTCTTGGATTGTAGAATAAGTGGTGATTGAGACATAGTCCATATTCCATCTTGTCATTCACTTAAAAATTTCATATTTTTTGGATGGGGATATTTTTGTTATTTGGATTTTCATGTGTTGATTTATCACACACTTCCTTGTTATGGTTACAGTCATATTTTTTTCAATTTCTCACAAACATAAATATTTAAATTTACATTTCATACATTTAATTTTGCACTTTAATTTCATGTAATTAGATTATTTTAGATTATAAATTAGCAAGGATAGTGGGGAGTCAACCTAAATTCATATGTTTGAAGGAGCCCAAGCCCTTCCTTCCAATAGCTTCTTGAAAGGCTAAAATTGAGGTGCATTATTGCTCAAATTAGAAGCTAGAACTATTCCCCAATTTAACAAGGCCCAAGTTCAAAACTTGTCAAGATATACATGCATAATTTCCAAGTATTTATAATACCACTATGTGATGATGATGTAATATGGGTGGTATCGTCTCAATCCCATATAACCAATATAAATGAAAAAAAATATTTTATATAATTCTTTTGTTCTTATTTTTTGCTTCCAATTATAAATATTATTTGTTAAAATTAAATTTGATGCACTATATCTTTTTCATGGCATTTAAAATATAAAAAATCAAATATTTATCTATATTTTATAAGAAAATAACTCTGTGTAAACTTTGAATTTAAAAAATATTCACAGTAGTAATAAATTTGAAAGATTTACCAATGGCATTTGGGTAATAAATGAGTAGTGAGAAGCTTCACATTGTAGACCAATATTCCAATCCTATAGATGTACCTAAACATTTAGCACACTATGTTTTGGATGAGTGGTTGAAACTGGAGAGTTTCACATTGTAGAGCAATTTTCCAATCCCATGGATAAACCTTAACATTTTAGCCCAAAAAGTTTGGGGTAAGCAATAGGAAGTGAGGATTTTTACATTGTAGATCCAAGTTCTAGCATCATGGGTAAGCACTTTCTAGATCCATGAGGACAAGTAGATGTTAAGTTCAAACCTGTGGTTATGCCTGGACCCAAGTTGAGTGGCCATATACCTTGGTCGAATGTACGCATATTACAAATTCAAGTTATCCTCATATTCTTTATGAATTTTTCCCAATGCTAAACTCAATAGGATTGACATAAAGGGTGAGGAGCAATAAGTTTCACATTTTAAAACCATGTTATAATCTAGCATATGAACCATTGTAGAGCCAAGAGGACACTTAGAGGTTGGGGTCAAACTGTCATGACCCACCCTGGTAGAATTTTTGGTAAAGAAACAATGTATGACTATATGATGTTTTAATACCTAAGTGAGCAATTGAACCAACTATGTGATGTTTAGTTGATTTGAAGAACATGATATTGCTAACAAATTGCCAAGATGTGTAGGATCAGGTACACTCATAGGTGGAAGAAGAAGAATCATCCACCAAAAGTGGGGGTACTTGAGGTCAAGAAAATGATGATTAAGGCAAATCAAGGGTAACATTGATGGATACCTTCATATATGTATGCATTCGGTTAGGGATAATCATCGAAAGCTAGCCACCTTGAGCCCTAGATTGATAGCCTAGTAGCTATCATAAATTCTAGAGGCTGAGACTCAAGAGCGTACATAAGTTGATTGTCTTGAAATTCTAATTCTTGGAAATGCTTGGTATGATGTTATATAGCAAGTCTTTATTTTTAAATGTTAAAATAATTACATTTTTAAATAAAAGTTAGTTTATTTTTAAATGTTAAAAGAATTACATTTTTAAATAAAAGTTAGTTTATTTTTAAATGTTAAAAGAATTACATTTTTAAATAAAAGTTAGTTTATTTTTTAATGTTAAAATAATTACATTTTCAAATAAAAGTTAGTTTAATTTTAAAATAATTACATTTCTAAATAAAATTTAGTTTATTTTTTAATGTCAAAAGAATTACATTTTTAAATAAAAAATAGTTTTTTTATAATATGAAAAAGGGAATTCATTTTATAAGTTAGAGATAACTTATATATGAAAGAGAAGAGAATCCCATTCAAAAATATAATAAACCCTTTTTATTATAAGTCAATGGAGTTCTTAATGAAGCATGGGGTTTCTAGAATGTGGTAGATCGTGCATTCAAGGAGGCTCCTACCACCCTCTACCGACCAAAGGAAAATATCCCATCTACCACCCTGGAATTAGAGAGAATTGATGATGGTAGATAGAATTAAAAGGGGATAAGACAAGAGGAGAGGGGAGATCGAAGGGTTGGCAATTTGAGGAAGAAGAAGCAAAGACTACAGACACTGGGAGAAGGAGAGTTGCTGGAATAGAAACCAGAGGACTCAATGTTCTCAAGGAAGCGTTAATATTTTAGGTTGGTAAAAATAAATATAGATTAACTCTTTTGCTATTTATGCCTACGAAATATTTAGAGAACCTTTCTTAACGTTTGGCCTTAGGCTTCTTGTTGTTAGTCATACCTTCCTATGGAGTTATTTTACCTTGATGGTAGTAACTTGTTTTGGAACCAAACCCCTATGAAGGCTTATCAGGAGCTATGTTGCTCCCCTCTACCTTAATCAATGGTGGCTACATAGGTAGTGTATATGTTTTTCCTATCCTCGCTAGGAAAGGTGAGTCCAATTGTGATCACATCTAAGTGAGAAGAACTCCTTGATGATGGGTTTAATATCTTCTACTTGTGCGTGTATCGATAGGCCAATACCTTCTATGTGTTAGTTGGTGTCGACTGGTCTGTGGCTTAAGATAGGCCAATATTTCTTCATTTTTAGCTTTTGCCTTCCCTATCCGTGATGTTTTTCATAGAGGATGTAGGGCAAAGAGACTCGCAAATGGTTAAGGATGGTAAGCATTTTACTATCCCTTGTTGACCATTATGCACTCAACAAACTTGGTTGAGGATTATCGTAGTTTCCTTATGATGATTGGATGTCGCATATGACTCTGGCTTGAACTCCTTTCATCATTGTGCTATTTTTGTGCTTCCATATTGGTTTTGTAGTGTGGTGTTACCATTTAACCTAGAGAAGTGGGGCTTAGAATACTTAGGATTGTGAGTTGTACGGTGGATGCCATAGCTTGTGTAGGTGCGAGCTCTTGGAAGCCTTGCAGTATGGTTTAATTAACGAAACCTATGCTACTTTGTAAATTAAGTAGATAAAACTTAATTTAAGGGAATTAAAGAACTTTATAATGATTTGTAAATTAAGTAGAGGATACTTAATTTAAGGGAATTAAATAACTTTATAAAGTTTTATAAAGTAATTAGAGGGAACTTAATTTGGGAGAAATAAAAGAATGAATTATTTGTAAATGGTTTATTTTATGAATTAAAGGTTATGGGACTTTGGTTTATAAAATAAAGAGAATATGATTTATTTATGAATTAAAGGTTATGGGACTTTGATTTACTAAATAAAGTGAATGGTTTATTTTATGAATTAAATTTTATGGGACTTTGGTTTATAAAATAAAGAGAATAGGATTCAGCCCATTATCCATAAAACTTGGCATTGGTTGGTGTTGTGCGATCGAAGGTCCCCATAGCAGCAAGAAAATTATGCCTGCTAGTGGCTTCCAGCATTTTCTATGGGGGATTGGTGTTCGATCATCTGTTTCACTCCTTTTTTGGTTTTTTTTTCCACATAATTCCTTCGTAGATTATTTCCTGCCCTCCGCCCATCCTCCCGTCGCTTCCTAGGGCTAGCCAGGTGCCTTCCTTGACCCCCAAAATTGGGTCACACCAGCAAAATTATTCTCATAGGCACTCCCCATGGCGATGCACTTAGATCCTAATCGTTGCAGTAGAGACGTCGAGGGCTCTGTCAGGCCTGGCACCATGGCCAAGCAAGGGCTCCATATCCTAGGCAAGGTTCCAACAGTAGGATGTAAGCCATCCTTTGCTTATTTGCTCCAAAAAAATAAATTCCTATGTCGTCTACAGCTAAGGAATTCATCACGCAAGGGAATAATTTTCTATGCCCTAAACCCCTCATGGAAAACTATGAATCCCGGGATACCAACTCCTTGGTAGGTAAATTCATCGGTGGGCAACCTGACTTAGATTCTATTCGCATATGGGTGGATTCAAAATGGAAAACCCTAGGAAACTTAGAGATATCGGCAATGATAAGGGGTTTTTTCATTATTCAACTCAATTCCCATGAAGACACATAGCACATCTTATCTGAAGGGCCCTGATTCTATGGAAGGTGAAGTTTGTTCCTCAAAAAATGGCAACCAAAATTCAACCCCAACTCCTAGAACATGAATTTCACCCCCATCTCGGTTAGACTTCTATATATCCTAGCCTACCTCTTCTATTAACATGCCTTTCTTGGTCTTTCTAAGGCAATCTATGAGCTCATGGCTATCAACCTGGCCACCCGGGAAAGAACATGGCTAACCCAAACCCGCATTTGCTTGAATGTGAACCTAGGAAGTCAGCTTCCAGACCACTTGAACTTCATCTATGGTGACTTCAACTGGAAGCAACCACTCTTCTATGAAAACAAGATAGCTTTTTGCCCTGAATGCCAATCCCAGGGCCATCTTCAGTCGCAGTACCCCAAACTCTAGATCCCACCATAGTCTAAACCCGCCAGGGACCAGTAAAATAATATGCAACATCAACCCATGCCTATATTTCTTATGGCTAGCAAAGCTATTTCTAGACCCCCTCTAAGATCACTCAATCGTAAGGCAAATATCTCTGTTCCTCTAATCAATAAATTCAATCCTTTGCATAGTTTTGTTATCAGTGAGGATTATGAGGAAGGCCAGATCTTGACCACCTCTAAACCAATGGCCATCCTATCACCCCCTCGACCTCCCCTGGTCTACCCCCCTACCACCCCCATCCATAATCCTGCCCCCATCCTTGATGCCCCCACTTCCCCAATAATTCCTCAAGGTTCGCCTCCCCTCTCTCCTCCTTCATCCCCCCGCTTGGGTCCTGAAGACCCAACCTCTCCTGTGTACTCAAACTCTATCTCTACTGATGACGAAGCCAAGGACCAGTCATCCCCTAAGTAATGTAGTCCCAGGATAACTTGGAGCTCCCAAAAATCTATGATGGATGTAGGAGGGAAAAAAAGAGAGGAAGACCCTCTGATTCGGACATAAGGAACAAAATGCGGCTGAAGATATAGCCAATGGAACCTAGAGAATGCTATTTCAAGAAACAAAAACAATTCCAAATATGAAAGTCGAAGATCCAAACCCCCTGCTCAACAAGGAAAAGGGGACAAGAGAATTTCCAAGAGTTTGAAATGAAAGTCCTCTCCTAGAATGCGAGAGGTCTAAATGGGGTAGCCAAATAGATATTGGCCGCATCCATGAGGAGAGAACATAATCCAACCATTTTTTTCATTCAGGGAACAAAATTGGGTGATCAATGGTCCCCTAACATTACTATAAATATTTAGCAAAACTATGATTTCATTCATTCCCTAGCTTTTGGGATGTCAGGAGGATCCCTGGAGCTTGGTAGGGTTTCATTCATTGCTAGAGAGATTTCATTCATTTCTAGAGAGATCTCTAGAATCCTACCAAGCTCTAGGGAAACCTTATTTCGGGCCATGATAGGGTAAGCAACATCCTATTCCAGGATACTGAATCCTAGAATTCTTGGGTGATGTCAAATTTCTATGCCCCGAACACCTCTGTGGGTAGAGAAGCTCTATGGAAAATGCTCACTTCAATGAGGCAGGTCTTCGAAGGAACTCCCTAGATCCTAGTAGGGGACTTCAATTCTCCTTTGCACCTCAAGGACAAAAAAGGAGGGAACAAAATCACTCACAAAGATACTACAGACCTAAGAAACTTCATTAATTCCAACTCTCTCATGGATGTCCAACTTCAGGGGTTCCTCTTTACTTAGAGCAATAGAAGGAAGGGCACCAATCTGATCCAAGAGCACCTAGACAGATTTTTACTTTCCTAGGAAGCCCTCCCCTTCTTTGGGTATGCCAGTTTGTGAGCCCTCCCAAAGATAGGCTCTAATCATAGTCCCCTCACCCTGGAATCAAATTCTAGATCATAGTTCAATACCCCTTTCAGGTTTGAAGCAATGTGGATTCACCACAAGGATCTCAAGGGCTTGATACAGTCATGGTGGAGTCAAAAATTCCTAGGGTTTGCTATTAACCAAGTAACCCAGAAACTTAGGTTCATCAAAGGGAACTTGAAAAATTGGAATAAGGAAACCTTTGGGAACATCTTCGAAGACAAAAAGTAGGTCAAATATTGAATAAGCCAAATTAAGGAGTCCTTTCAGAAAGGCAAAGGTAGTGATAGTCTTAGGGATGAGGAGAGCACCTTGTTGTCTGAGTACCACAACATCCTCACCAAGGAGGAAACTTTTTGGTGCTAGAATTCAAGACAGCTTTGGCTCAAGTAAGGTGATGCCAATACCAAGTTCTTCCACATCTCAACCTTGAGGCATAGGAGTGCCAATAAGATCAAAAGCCTTGTCTTGCAGGATGGGGCAGCCATTTCAGATATCTATGCAATCAGAGAAGAAGCCATCAATCATTTTAGAATCCTCCTAGGTTCCAGCCCGCCCAAGCCCTCGAGTCCATGGAATCCCTCCTAGCCATAATCCCCACCATCATCTCCCATGAATCAAATTATTTTCTCCTTAGCCCCATATCCTAGGATGAAGTTCACCAGGACCTCTTTTCCATGAAGTCCAACAAAGCCCCTGGATCGAACGGGTTCTTGCCCAGGTTTTTCGATACCTTTTGGGACATCGTGGGGTAGGATCTTTCTAACGCCATTAGGGAAATGCAAATATCCAGGTCATTCCTAGAGATGTGAATTCCACCTTCTTGGATCTCACCCCAAAGGGGCCAATTCCTGATCCCTCTCTGATTACTAACCCATCAGCCTGTGTAATGTCATTTACAAAATCCTCACCAAAGCCCTAGCATCTAGGCTATCCAACATTATTTCATCCATCATTGACCCGTGTCAGGGGAGCACAGTCAAAGGATGCAATATTCTTGATGGGGTCATCACCATCCATGAATTGATCCATTCAACCCAGGTTTCAGATATAGTTGCCTTCTTCCTCAAGCTGGACATGAACAAGGCCTTTGATAGATTCAAGAGGGAATTCCTAAGCCAAATCCTTCTCAATTTTAGGTTCCATGAGTCCTGGGTAAACCTAATCTACAACTACATTTCCTCTTCTTGGTTCTCTGTCATGGTAAATGGTTCTACTACGGGTTACTTCTTGAGTTCTTGGAGCCTGAGGCAGGGTGACCCTCTATCCCCCATTCTGTTCATCATCCTGGTAGAGAGTTTGGGGAGAACTATCAAGGAGGCCTGCTCCTGCAATTAGCTTTCTAGGATCAGGACAGCGTCCGAGCTTCCCCCCACCACTCACCAGTAGTTTTTAGATGACACATTGATGGCTACTAAGGCTTTGATAGTAGATGCCAAGGTGATCAAGGATATTCTCAACCGCTTTGAGGAAGTTGTTGGCTAGAAAATCAATTACACTAAAAGCAAGTTGTTATTCATCCATACCCCGACAAAAAGAGAGTGCAAGATCACCAAAATCCTGGGATGTTCCATTTCTAAGTTCCCGACCACTTACCTCGAGCTCCCCATGTTCCATGGCAGGTCTCGGCCAACCATGTGGGCAAACATGGTGGATAAGATCCATAACAAGTTAGTTGGGTGGAAAGGGGCCCTACTCACTAGTGTAGGGAAGGGAACTTTGGTAAAATATATCTTGCAAAGCATCCCCACATATTTCATGTCTGTGATCAAAATCTCAGCCTCGGTGGAAGAAGCCATTGAAAAATTTAAAAGCAGATCCTTTGTTCTAGATCAGAGGCCTCAAGAAAGCTCCACCTAGTATCTTGGGATAAATTTTGCTCTCCCAAAGATCGGGGAGTTCTTGGTCTACGTCGAATCTCAGTTGCCAACCTAGCTCTCCTAGCCAAGTAGGCTTGGAGAGTAGTGACTAAGGCCAATATTGAATGGGTAAACATCCTGTAAAGAAAGTACCTTTAGCACCAGGCCTTCCTCCAAGTGCCTCCCCCACACAACAATTCCCGTTCATGGAAATCCATCACTCATACCCAAAACATCATCCTCAAAGGGTCTTCCTAGAAGCTGAGGAATGGGGCCAACATCAACAACTAGAAAGATACTTGGGTCAAAAATTTCCCTCTCATCAGCAATCCAATTTTAATCCCTTCCAGGCATTTTACTGACAACAGATTCAAGCTCAGGGTTACAGACTTCATTTCCTACAGCCCAAAATCCCAGGAGTGGAAGAAGATTAATTTCATAATAAGAAATGAACCCATTAGGGAAGCCATGAAAAGGATTTAGGAGATCAAAAGATCAACTTTCCTCCCCCTTGTCAACAGGAGAGATGAGCGATGTTGGAAAGGCACCAATGATGGGAATTTATCTATCAAGACCGTGGTCCAGCTTATTGATAAGATGGGTTCCCAAGGCACCCCCAGCTATGATAAGGTGGTCGCTAATGAGGTGTGGATAAAATCCTTCATTCCCAAAATCACACACTTTTGTTGGATGGCCATCCACAACAAAATCCTTATTGGGGACAATCTCATTCAACGAAGGATCATGGTGTTGAATAGATGTTTCCTATGCCTCCAAACCTAGGAATTTGTTCACCACATCTTGATGGATTGCCCCTACTCCAGAAATGTTCTCTCCCTAGCCACCCAAAGCTTTTAGGTTAGCTAGACGTGGCCAAACTCTATCAAAAAGTTCATTTGCCAATGGCCTAAGCCTTTCAAGCATCCCAGGCTAAGCTTTTTGTGGAAAGTCCTCATCCATCACATCTTCTGGTAGCTTTGGTTAGAGTGCAACAGGTGAGTTTTCAACAAATTCCCTAGAACCTGTGAAGTCGTAGCTGCCAGAGCCTTTGCTTATGCCACCAAAAATTTTGGACTCATCCCTTTTTAGGCCAGCCCTGCTTTGGGGATTGAAGAATTGCTCTGTTCCACCCTCAAGATTCCCTCAGGATCGCAGTAAGTCTCAAAAACCTAGAAAATATAGATCTTAGGTCACTTGGGTTCCTCCCCCCCAATGTTGGCTCAAGGCTAACTTTGATGGTGCCTCCAAAGGGAACCCAAGCAAAGTGAGAGCAGGAAGGGTCTTTAGATATCATAGTGGAAAAATCCTTAAGGCCTTTGTTGAAAATCTGGGGTCCCAGACCAACAACTTCATGAAATCCATGGCCCTCTAGATATGTATTGACATTTCTAAAAACCCGGCAGCCCCTGTCATCTATGAAGGGGACTCAAAGATCATTTTCAAAGTCATCCAAAGAAATAGCAAGGGTGGGAAAAATATAGAGAACATTATCCAGGAATTCCAGCTAGGCCTTTGCAACAATGAGCAACCCCAGATCAAGCATGTGTTCACGGAGGCCAATCAAGTGGATGACACCTTGGCAAACAGAGCAATCAAAGAGAGCTCCCTCATCATTTGGGAAGACAACTTTCCCATGAAAGTCATTGAGAAAGTCAACTTGGATAATGACAAAATATCAAACACTTAGCTCTGCTGAAGTAGGAGGGTGCCTCTTCTTTAACATTGTTAGAATGTTTACAAATGCCAATCATCAGTGGCCAAATTTTACTAGTGGTTCTAACCACCTAAAATGTGTCTCTTCGACACCATCAGTCAGTTTTTTTTGGTTTAGCTCGGCTGTTAGTTTTTGTTGGTTTTCTACTATGGTGATGGTGTTTTTTCCCTACATTACGAATGTAGATGAACTATTATAAATTGGTTTTTTTGGCCTACATTTCAAATGCATATGATCTTCTTGTAAATAGGGGTGGGTCCCTTCAACTCGTAAGTAAATAAATTTTACTTTACCTACCAAAAAAGAAATAAAGAGAATAGGATTTATTTATAAATTAAAGGTTATGGAACTTTGATTTACTAAATAAAGTGAATGGTTTATTTTATGAATTAAAGGTTATGGGACTTTGGTTTATAAAATAAAGAGAATAGGATTTATTTATGAATTAAAAGTTATGGGACTTTGATTTATTAAATAAAATGGATGAATTATTTTATAGATTAAAAGTTATAGAACTTTGGTTTATAAAAGGAAAAGGAAGGGATTTACTTATGAATTGAAGTGGTAGAGCTTTGAATTATTAAGTAAAGAAAATAGTTTATTTTATAGATTAAAGAAATGAAACTTTGATTTATAAAGATAAAGGAAGGTTGATTTTATAAGTTAAGTGTTATTATTAATTTATAAAAATATAGGAGTCTGGCTTATTTGATTATAAAGGGTATGGGACTTTAATTGTTGAATGAAGGTTGAGTAAATTGATTAAAGTAGGATCTATGCTCTGTTTGTAATTGTTGAAAGACTCTCATTGGGTAATGAGATGGGAAAAGTAAAACATAGGTTTTATTAATATCAACTATGCAGTAGATGGATAGTTACTTTGATATATTTGTATAGTTACAATTTGGCATTGAAATAAGTAAATGCATTTAGAAGCATGTCTATCATGGAACTATGAGTGCCCTGATCCCCTACTATCCTCAAATGATCGAGGGAATATGAAAAGGACCAAGGAGGTAGTTGGAATCAATGCATTGGTTTGATTCTACTCATAACAATTTACTTATGCTTTAATATACTACCCATATGAGGAGATTTCCCTAATGAAATTGATGTAGTATGGAAGATTTACCATACTTTATTTAGTGTAATAAATATTAATTGATGAAATATGTACCTTTAAATTACTATTGATTTATTCTATATTGTATAAATATCCTTTTATTTAATGCTTCTATCTCTTGAATGTTGATCTCTCTTTAATATTTTGTATGTTATGAATTTACTTTTGTTAGATTTAGTATATGATCTATTCTTGTTTTGCTTGTTAAAAATTAGAAACTTAATTAATAAGGGACCTAGGGGATTGAGACCCCCTTAGGGTGAACATAGTGGACCTAATGGGATTAAGACCCCTTAGGGAGAATAATAACTAAGTTAGGAAATACTACACCTGAGTTAAGAAAGCTCATCATAGAGATGAGATGGATAGCTTAGCTCACAATATGCATAGCATATCTACACCAGTTAACTTATGTATGGTATGGTGATGGGTGTATACCTTCGATTAACTAAAGATGATAATTTTAGCTCATCAAGAATTATGAGAGGGATGAACTTATTTGTAGCAACATATTGTACACCTACACGAATGGACTTGTGTTAGGGTACCTAGTGAGGTGTAGCTCTTCGAGCAACCTAGGAAATTTAAACAATATTCAGTTAGGAGTTGGATAGAGGTTTATGAATCCCTTTCCTTAGTTTTAAAAAAAAAAAAATTCTTTCTATGTGTTTTATTTTAGTTTAATTTTGGGTCATTAAATTTGGTATTAGAGCTCTAGGTACAAGGGCATAAAGCTTCTTATGTGTGCTAAAGAGATTTGGATATCTCCAATGAAGACTTGCTTAAAGTATAAGCTAAATTTGGGATGACCTAGAATGCCATGTTTTATAAAATCTAATGGGAATTAATTCCAAGGGTGAATGAATGTTATGATACCTTAGTATGGGCTTTGGTATTAATGATACATCATAATATTATAATGCTACCCTAGTTAGATTATTGATGCTTTTAGCAAGAGAAATTTGTATTGTGGCTTGAATTAGTGATACAGTTTAAGGTGAAATGATAGCCTAATATTTTTTTTGTTGTAACTAGGTTAAACATGCCACCAAAGGCCATAAAAGAGAGGCCTACACCTAGACAAACATGAAAAAATAATGTTGAATAAGATATTTGAGAGGAGGATCCAGAGAATTCCAATAGAGGGATAGAATACCTCACTACTATGATTGTTGCCATGTAGGATCAGATGAGAAAAGTATTGGAAATAATTACAAATAAAAATTCACAAGCTAGGGGCTCATAGTTTGGCCAAGTTGATGGGATAACTATAGAAGAAGTTGCAAGCTAGAGCCCTTCTAGAAAAAGAAATGGCTAGGGATCTAAAAAATATTTGTATCTCCAAGTTTGGTGGATAAGGTGAAGGGGATGCAACTGAAGTATGGCTTAGAGAATTAGAGGTTTACTTCATGGTAAATGGCTTTCCCCAAGGATCCATATGGTTTGGGCCACAATAAAATTAGAAGGGTCTGATCTTGATTGGTGGGAAATATGAGCTTTTGATGTAGCATGTAATGAGAGATGACACACAAGATGTAGAATAAAATAACATAAAGCAAATTTAAAATATAATTTTATATATATATATATATATATATAAATTATGGTGGTGTTTACAAAATAGCTTTGGAATAAATGAACACTCCATGAATAGACCTACTGATCAAGAATGGGTATTGAGTATATTACACCCCACCAGATTACATCACAATGCTACATCATATCACTCTGACTCTATATAACTCTCTTTATGATCTATCTCACTATGATCTTGATTCTCTTGATCTATACCTATGGCCCTTTATATAGGAAATAGGTTCCTTGGCCAACACTCTACCTAGATGTGCAAGGGATAGCTTACACTTTGACACTTGTGCAGTTATTACATTGCATGAAGTAACTAGATAACTTTCCCCTAAAGTAATCTAATGTCCTAAGTATGTACCAAGATAAAGGTGCATTTACATGATCCAAATTATGTAATAGACTCTATTTCTAACATAAAAACCACTATGAGAAGACTAATATTGAACCTATTGACATTCCATGGAAATAATTCATAGTGATCTTCATGAAAAGGTTCCTAATAGAGCATTTCTATGCACTAAAATTTGAATTATTTTCTAGCCTACGATAAGGAACCAAGACTGTGGAAATATACTATAATAAGTTGGTATGGTTACTTAAGTATGTGCCTACCTATGATGAGAAAATGAGGGTTCACAAGTTTATCCATGGGTTGGAATCTAGAGTAAACATGATGTAAACATGCATGAGCCTAAATCATTGCAAAAGGCATATGACTTGGAAAAGAAAGCTGACGTACACTTCCAGTTTAACTATGCCACCCAATACGTCCAAGATCAAAAAGCACTGAAGAAGAGAAATAGTCAAGGATTCTTGAAATGAGAAGAGGAAGAAGATCAAAAAACCAAGAACCCTCAGAATTTCAAGAAGATAAATGACATGAAAAATGGAAATTTCAAGAAATATTTCCAAAATAAAACCAACCATAATCCCAACAATGCAAAACCTCATCCTCAAAAATTGTAAACTTCAGCACCAACAACTAAAGTAGGGGAAAAAAAATAAAAAAATATGCAAGGACCCAAGGATGGGTGTTACAATTACAAAGGTCCACACTATGCTAATCAATATCCACACCAAATAGGACCAAGTTTATCCAATGCTAAATGGAAGTATCTTGAGCATCATATCTACGCTGCAACTAGAAAATAAAAGTTAGAGGGGCAAGCTACCCCATTGCTTGTAAAAGGTAATATTTTTAATAAGCAAGTAAACATTATAATAGACAGTGGAGCCACTGATAGTTTTATGTCTTCTAGTTTAGAAAGGAATATATCATAAATGCTAGGATATTTAGCCCATGGTT
The DNA here is from genome assembly GCA_028583015.1 of Wollemia nobilis. Classification (NCBI taxonomy): domain Eukaryota; kingdom Viridiplantae; phylum Streptophyta; class Pinopsida; order Araucariales; family Araucariaceae; genus Wollemia; species Wollemia nobilis. The sequence goes on from JAQPPZ010003103.1 coordinate 1,630,932, forward strand.
AGAAGATATAGTATGGTTCTAGATAAACCTACTCAGTAAACTAGTATTATCCAATGGCAAAAATTACTTTAGATAGTGGGACCACTAAAGGTTATTTATATGTAGCTCCACTCCATGCATTTGATGTAATCCTAGGGATGGATTGGTTACAGGACCATAAATCCTTGATCAATTTCCACTATCGATGGATTGAGTATTCAAATAAAAGTGGAGAAAGGCTAAGAATTCATAGTGAACAAGGGGTGTTCAAACCCTAGATATTGTCGGCTATGCAATTGAAGAAAGCCCTCAAGAAATGAGGGATAGTGTATGTTGTAAAAATTAATGAAGTAGGTGATGATCAAAAAAGAGAAGTGCTAGGAAAGCACCCAATTTTACAAGATTTTAAGGATGTATTTCTATAATATTTACCTGGACTACCTCTTGTATGGGAATTTGACTTCATAATTGATCTTATTTCAAGATCAGAACCTATTCATAGATCATCATATAGGATGAATCCTATCGATATGCAAGAACTAAAGGTTCAATTGCAAGGGTTATTAGAAAAGGGACTGATAAAACCAAGTGTGTCACCATGGGGTGCACCAGTTTTATTTATAAAAAAGAAATATAGTTCTTTAATATTATCTATTGATTACAAGATGCCTAATAAGGCTACAATCAATAATTGATATCTCTTACCTAGGATCAAATATTTTTTTGACCAACTAAGAGATGCCATGGTATTCACAAAAATTGATCTAATATTAGGGTATCATCAGTTAAGAATACATGAGGAGGACACTCACAAGATGATATTCAAGACTAGATATGGGCATTATGAGTTTATAGTTCTACCCTTTGGACTAACTAACTCCCTAGCTGAATTCATGAATCTAATGAATAGTGTATTCAGAAGGCGCTTGGACCAGTTTGTCAAATTCCTAGATGATATCTTAATATACTCTAGAAACAAAGAAGAACACGATAAACATATCAAGATTGTGTTAGAGCTATTGAGGGAAAACCAACTCTATGGAAATTTGACCAAAAGTGATTTCTATGTTTTAGAGGTTTTATATCTTGGACATATCATATCAGTGGAAGGAATTTTTATGGATCCAAACAAGATAGAGGTAATTCTAAATTGGCCATCCCCTACTAATGTGACTAAAGAGAGAAGCTTCATGGGGTTAATGGGCTACTATAGGCATTCCATAAAGGATTACTCCAATATTGATGTGATAATAACTAACCTTCAGAAGAAGGGAAAGGAATTCAAGTGGTTAAAGAAGTGTGAAGCTGCATTTTTTATTTCTAAAACATAAACTCACTACCGCATCAATCCTAAAAATTCTTGACCCTCAAAGGGGACTTTTTGGTATGTACAAATGCATCATTGGAAGGATTAGGGAGAATACTTTCTCAAGAAGAGTCATTAGTAGCATATACTTCAATAAAGCTTAAAAAACATGAATTTAATTATGCTATACATGATTTAGAGCTAGTGGCTATGGTCCACACTCTAAAGTTTTGGTGCCACTACTTGGTGGGGAAGCCATTTGAATTAATAACCGACCATCAAAATCTAAGGTACATATTCACCCAACCTATGTTAAATGCGAGATAGAGGAGATGGGTTGAATTCTTTACTGAATATGACTTTGAAATTAAGTACATTAAAGGGAAAGAGAATAAGGTTGTTGATGCCTTGAGTAGAAGGAAACACATAGCAGCCATAACCTGAAGTCACATGGGTCTGATGGACCAGGTAAGACAAGAGCCATCTCGGATGAGTATTTCCAAGAAATTTGAGCTAGAATGAATATAGATCTAGAAAATAACAATGAATTTAGCATGATAGATGATATTTTATGCTACAAAGGTAGAGTTATCATATGAAAGATATGTAATATAAGGAAGATAGTAATGAAAGAGCCCCATAGATCTCCTTATTATGCTCATCCTGGAGGGGCCAAAATGTGGGAAAACATGAAAAGAACCTTCTTTTGGGTAGGAATGAAGAAGGATATCACCAATTTTATCACTCGATGCCTCGAATGTTAAAAATTTAAGGTAGAATGCAAGAATCCTATAGGAAAATTGTATTTGCAAGATATACCTATGCAAAATGGTAGGTTATATCTATGGATTTTATAGTAGGTTAACCCAAAACTCGGTACCAACATGATGCAATATTAGTAATAGTGGATAGATTGACTAAAGTTGCACATTTCATACTTGGGAACATCAAGGATGATGCTCAGGTAGTGGCTAATAGATTTTCTAGAGAGGTATTTTGTTTACATGGATTTCTTGAGGTGATAATTTTAGATAGGGATTCTAAGTTCATTTCTAAATTCTGGGAGTCCCTACATCATGCAGTGGGTATGAAATTGAATATGAGCTCAATGTACCATCCTAAAATAGATGGCCAAACTGAGTAGATAAACCAAGTACTAGAGGATATGCTCCGTATGTACTGCATGGATCTAAAGTATCATTGGAAAGACTACTTATATATTATGAAATTTATCTACAATAATGGACATCACACCTCTCTAGGAATGGCTCCTTTTGATGCCTTGTATGGGTGAAAGTGTAGGATGCCATTATCTTGGGATAACCTAGAAGATCAAGCTATGATCGAGCCAGATATGGTCTGAAAAATGGAATATTAGTTGAAGGTAATTAGGCAAAGACTTAAAGAAGCTATCGATAGGAAAAAAAGTTATACTAATCTCAAGATAACTCCAAGAGAATACTCAATTGGGGGCAAAGTATTTTTAAGGGTTAAGACAATGAAGAGCACTATCAAATCCGTGAATTTGGATCCATAGTTTGTGGGACCCTTTGAAATCATTGAAAATATTAGTCTGGTTGCATACCAACTTGCCTTACCATCTAACCTATCCAAGATCCATGACACCTTCCACATATCCTTGCTTAGGAAGTATATTTCTAACCCTGAACATGTGTGGGATGTTTCTAATTTGCAGATGGTAAATTTAAAGGTTATTAAATTAATGTCAGTAAATATCCTTGAGTTCCATTCTAAGTCTATGCGGAACTAGACTCTTGAGTAGTGGAGGGTCCAGTGGGACCAATTTTCTTAAAGAAATACCACTTGGGAAAAAGTGGATGATATGCAAAAATATTTTCCCTTCTTGTTTGAAAATATAATGTAATAACTTTACTTTGTAAAACTGGAAACACCCAAGATGGTGTTTAGTCCAAGGGGGATAGGATGTCATGACCCTCCTTGGAAAACTTTTTGGTAAAGAAACAATGTATTACTATATGATGTTTTAATACCTAAGTGATCAATTCAAACAACTATGTGATGTTTAGTTGATTTTAAGAACATGATATTGTTGATAAATTACCAAGATCTGTAGGATTAAGTATAGTCATATGTGGAAGAAGTAGAATCATCCACCAAAAGTGGAGCTACTTGACGTTAGGGAAGTGATGATTAAGATAAATCAGGGGTAACATTGATGGATACCTTCATATAGGCATGCATTTAGTTAGGGATAATCATCAAAAACTAGCCACATTGAGCCCCAGATTGATAGCCTAGTAGCTATCATAAATTCTAGAGGCTAAGACAGGTGACTAGGTTGATGGAAATATTCCCTCTTTGTTTGTTGCATATGTTTGATTATCTTTTACTTCATCACTTTTTGCATCATGATTTTGAGGATCATGCATAAGTTGATTGTCTTGAAACTCCTTGTAATGCTTGGAAATGCTTGGTATAATGTTATATAGCAAGTCTTTATTTTTTAATGTTAAAAGAATTACATTTTTAAATAAAAATTTATTTATTTTTTGAATGCCAAAATAATTACATTTTTAAATAAAAATTAGTTTATTTTTTAATATTAAAAAGAGAATTCATTTTATAAGTTAGAGATAACTTATATGTAAAAGAGAAGATAATCCCATTCAAAAATATAATAAACCCTTTTTATTATAAGTCAATGGAGTTCTTAATGAAGCATGGGGCTTCTAGAACATGGCAGATCACGCATTCAAGGAGGATCCTACCACCCTATGTCGACCAAGAGAAAATATCCCATCTACCTCCCTGGAGTCAGAGATAATTGATGGTGATAGATGGACTTTAGAAGGTGATAAGACAATAGGAGAGGGGAGATCGAAGGGTTGGCCATTCAAGGAAGAAGAAGCAGAGACTACGGATGCTAGAAAAAGAAGAGCTACTTGAATAGAAACTAGAGGACTCAATTTTTGCAAGGGAGCATTAATATTTTAGGTTGGTAAAAATAAATATAGATTAACTCTTTTGCTATTTATGCCTACTAAATATTTAGAGAGCCTTGTTTGACATCTGGCCTCAGGCTTGTTGTTGTCAGTCATACCTCCCTGTGGAGTCATTTGCCTTGATAGTAGTAAATTGTTTTATAACCAAATCTCTGTGAATACTTAGTGGGAGCTATGTTTCTCCCCTTTGTCTTATCCAATGGTAGCTATGTAGGTAGTTATTGTGCTTTATCTATCCTCATTAATAAATATGAGTCCATTTGTGAGTACCTCTGAGTGAGAAAAACTCCTCAATTATGGGTTTAATATCTTCTACCTATGCGTGTATTGATAGGCCAGTCCCTTCTATGTTTTATTTGATGTCGACTGGTCTGTGTCTTAATCCAGGCTAGGATTTCCTTGTTTTTAGCTTTTGTATTCCTTGTTTATGATGTCCTCCATAGGGGACATCGGGTGAAGATACTCGCAAAAAATCAGGTGGTGGTAAGTCTTTTATTATCAATTGTTGACCATTGTGCACTCAATAAGCTTAGTTGGGATTGTCATAGTTTCCTTGTGGCGATTGGATGTTGCATATGACTCTAGGTTGAACTTCCTTCACTGTTGTGCTATCATTGTGCTTATGTATTGGGTTTGTTGAAGAACTCAAGCTTATACTTATAGGGGGAGTGAACAGTATAAGACCACTTTTTAACTTTTTTATTTTACCTCATAAAGCAATGCAATGAACCAATAGAAAAATCAAATCAATAATCAAACTAGTGTACAAGTCATCACACAATTGATACACCAATATAATGTGGTTCACCCAAGGTGGGCTACTCCATAGAGAAAATATTTCACTAAATTTTCTCAATCAAATCCTTTGGGAATCCTTCCCAATTACAATGTTTATGGAATTCCTTTCCAAAGGAGAATCCTTCCCCTAATCAAATATTTATGAGACTCCTACCCAAAGGAGATGTCCTATCCCCCAAAGAAGTATTTATGAGCCTCCTACCCAAAGGAGATGTCCTATCCCCAAAAGCTCTAGAAATTATAATTCAAAAGATCACTACCTCTTCTACTACTAGCAGGTGGAACTCCTTTCCACAGAAGACGTCATGTCCTCCTTGCTCTAGCTCTAGAGACTTTTGTCCTCACTAATCACCTCCACAGCTGCTCATCAAAACCTATAATAAACACAGTCAGTCGGTCGAACACAAGTCCTCTCAAACTCTATCACAAATGTACACCAAAATCAGTCCTTTAGTCCAGTACAAATTTGCTCTCAAATATCTATCAAATCTATCCCAAGCTTAAGCTAAAATCTTGAACAAATCAATAACAACTGCTCACAAGTCTTCACCAAGACATCATAAAATTTGTCCACAAGTTCTTCAACAAGAACCTATCCAAATCAGTCCACGAGTTCTCCACAAGAACCTATCCAAATGAGTCCACAAGTTCTCCACAAGAACCTATCCAAATCAGTCCACAAGTTCTCCACAAGAACCTGTCCAAATCTGTCCTAGCAAGTTCATCAAGAACTTGCCAAAATCAGCTCAAGCAAGTTTACCAAGAAACTTGCCCAATGTAAACACACAAAGAGAATTGTTAGAGACCCAATGTGTTTCATCCAATCATATCAAATCAATCTCATAGAAGCATAAAGAGAATTGTTAGAGACTCAATATGTTCTATCCTTCAACTTTCAATCTCAACTCAAATCAATATCATAGAAGCATAAAGAGAATTGTTAGAGACTCAATATGTTCTATCCTTCAACTCTCAATCTCAACTCAAATCAATCTCATAGAAGCATAAAGATAATTGTTAGAGACTCAATATGTTCTATCCTTCAACTCTCAATCTCAACTCAAATCAATCTCATAGAAGCATAAAGAGAATTGTTAGACTCAATATGTTCTATCCTTCAACTCTCAATCTCAACTCAAATCAATCTCATAGAAGAATAAAGAGAATTGTTAGACTCAATATGTTCTATCCTTCAACTTTCAATCTCAACTCAAATCAATTTCATAGGAGCATAAAGAGAATTGTTAGAGACTCAATATGTTCTATCCTTCAACTCAAAAACAAACTCTTTTTCAAATCATAATAAAGATAGAAGTAGTATACTTTCACAAGATCTTGAACCACGACCCAACAATTATCAATAATGCAATATCAAGGAATCAACTCCTCCAGCATAGAACCATAACTTGCTATCAAACCCTAGCCAAGTTAGTTTTCAATAACTCAAAGAAATATCTCTCTAAGCATAAAAAATGGATTCAAGATATTTCCAACTTCTCTCAAATTGGAATGCTCAACTTAACCACACAACCAAGTTTATCAAGCAAGGTACAACTTGATAAAATCAAATCTCAAAAGAGCAAGCCCAACTAATGTATCAAGTAAAGCATAACTTGATCAACTCAATATCAATGGAAGCAATCTCAAAACCAAACTCTCAAAAATCAAACAACTCAAGGTTTCAACAACTTATAGCAATGGCATAAGCTTCTCACTCAAAAACCCTAAAGCAAACTTCAAATGCTTCCACTCTCATAAACTAGAATTATGCAAAAACTCATAATGATCTCATAATGCATAATCAATACTTCAACTTTCAAAAAATAAGATCCACTCCAAATAAGGAAACTTAATTTAATACTTTTCACTCCAAACTTATTTTTAGAAAACCATCAATCAATAATAGCCATGGAAGAGGTGCTTTAATCTGGTGGAGAACCGAGCTCTGGCGATTTGGCGGGAAAACTTCTGAACAGGCGTCGGGCGATGCTCGAGGGTTTTCGATCCGAAAGATCTAACCAGAGTCTGCGGTGGTTTGTTTCTGTTCTATTCTGAAGGTTTGCTCGTTGCTTCGGGAGGGCCCGATGGGGTCTCCTCCAGTCCCTCTTGCAGGGAGAAAGAGTTCTTATGCCGAAATGTTGAAAGAAAATCCCTCGTCTTCCACTGGAGAAGCTCAGAGGAATGCTTTTCAAACGCTTCTCAAGAATGCTGGCAATGGCCCAAATGCTCACCGCGTTAATGGATGCCTCCCGCAATCCGCTTCCAGACCTAAGATTGTTATTGAACCCAAGCTGGTCGAGGATACAATCGTCTACCGAGCTAACCATGACTTGATCTGCAAATTCATGGGCATCCGACCTTCTCTGAATTTTCTGCATACCTGGGTTCGACAGAACTGGGAACCACAAGGTGAGTACTCTTTATGGACAATAAGCAATGGGTATTTCATCATTAGTTTCTCTTCTTTAGCAGATAGAAACAGAGCATTTGAATCAGAAAAAAGAAGCCACGGACCAGCAGGGTTATTTGTTCAACCCTGGAGAGTGGGCTTCGATCCCCGCATTGAACCCATGGCTGTTCCGGTCTGGATCCGACTGTATGCTCTCCCGATGGAGTTTTGGGGAGAGCAGGTTCTAGAAATAATAGGTAATTCCCTAGGCAGATATATAGGAGTCTCTAAAGATACCATAGAGGGAAATACAACTGTTTTTTCCAGAATCTGTGTTGAAATGGACATTAGCCAGCCTTTATCAACTGAGGTGGAACTTGAGTTGGCAGGAGTAACCTGGATCCAGCAGTTAGACTATGAGGCCCTACCTTTCAGGTGCAGAGTGTGCCATAAGCATGGACATTTGGCTAGGTTCTGTCCTAACACCTTGAGCACAAAAGCGGAAGCTCCGACTGGAATGCCAAGCCGCCCTAGAGAGGGTAAGCCCACCCCTATCAATGAACCTTCCAACACTTCTCCAGGTCCTGATGTTCAGAAGGATGGCTTCGAACAGCCGAAACGAAAGAGAAACAAAAAGAAGAATGGCAAGGAGCAGATGCAACTCAAGCCAAACAATCGGTATGAAATTTTTAAGTCATTAGTGGATCTGGAAGACCAAGTCATGGAGGGAGTGGATGGGAATGGTGAGCTTAATAGTTCTCACTCTCAGGATTCTCCTTTACCAACTCCTGTAGTCCAACAGGTGACTGCACCCTCTGAAAGTCTGCAGTTAGAGAACCCAGGGGCATTGGTGATACACTCCCCAGCACAGCCTGCTATTAAAGATGTCACCATGGGAAATGCAGATAAAAATAGAGAAAGGCCAGCTTTAGGGATCACTCAGGTGGAGAAGAGATCTAAAAGCAGTAACTCGCAAGGAGCGGGGAGAAAATCCAATAAGGAATTACTCACAGCACAGGGAGACAAGCTGATCAATGGAGGATCGGTGAGGTCAATTGATTCTTACTGCTCCCAAGGTTTTCAATGATTATACAATCTTGGAATGTTAGGGGTTTAAACAGTAGAACCCATCAATCTGCTGTTCAAAGACTCTTAAGAAAGTATAGAACAGATTTTTTGCTTATCCAGGAGACAAAAATGTCGCTAGATCTTATGAGTAAAACTGTTAATAGGATTTGGAGGGGCGCTGGTTATATGGATGTGGCTGCCCAAGGTGCCTCAGGGGGGATTGTTACTCTTTGGAACCCTCAGGAATGGACGGCTTTAGAACATATTTCCTGGAGGGGTGTTCTCACATCTCACTTCAGGAATACTGTCACAGCTGAGCATGTTTTAATTACAAATTTCTATGGGGCTCAAAGCCTTGACAGCCAGAGGCTCCAATGGAAAGTTGTTCACAACATGAGGTCCTCAAGACAAGTTTTTGACTGGATCATTGCTGGAGATTTTAATGCCAAATTATCTGCTCGGGATCAGGAAGGTGGAACCCCTGTTTTGGACCCGGGGGACAGGCTTCTGATTGCCCAGGTCCAGGCTTTTCACTTAGTGGATATCCAAGGCCCTGGAACTTTTTTTACTTGGACTAATAAGAGGAGGGAGCCATACTACAGGAAGGTTAAGCTGGATCGCTTTCTGGTCTCAGAGGAGGCATTTGTTAAGTGGAATGTTAAATTTCAGATTTTGGATGGCCCTGTTTCTGATCACTCTCCCATCCTGCTGCAGGGTGGGACTCAGACAGGGCAGTACAACAAACCGTTTAGATTTGAGAATTTTTGGCTACAAAAGGAGGACCTTCATGAGAAAATTCCACAATGGTGGGAAGAAGGCCGTCCACCTTTTGGGACAGCAATGTTTACTTTCCACAAACAGCTTCATTTTGTTAAATGTAAATTGAAACAGTGGAGGCATGCCAATAAGTCGGATTTCCAACTGCAAAGAGCCCCCTTGATGGCCCGCTGGGAGGAAGTGCAGAAACAATTCAGGGAAGGATTAATTACTGAACAACTTAAAAATGAAGATGATACCTTGCGCAAAGCTGTTGAAGACATTGATAACCAAGAGGAAATCTACTGGAAACAGCGGGCTAGGAATTCTTGGTTGTTGGAAGGAGATAGAAATACAAAATTTTTCCATCGTTCAGCCTGTGCTAGAAGACAGATTAATAACATGGCAGTTCTGCAGGATGAGACTGGTCACTCCTTTGACACTCTTCCTGGTATGCACTCCCACTCAGTGGATTATTTCTCTAAGCTTTTTGCAGAAAACAGGGAGCAAGATGTGAGGGCGCAAAATGAAGTCCTTGATATTATTCCCCCTATTATCACTCATGAAGAAAATCAGGCTCTCCTTAGACCCATTGATGGAGATGAATTGAAGAGTGTGGTCTTTGGAATGAGCACAGGCAAATCTCCCGGCCCAGATGGTTTTCCTATTGAGTTTTTCCAGGCCTTTTGGGATACCTTGGCGGAGGATGTGTTGGCTGTTATAGAGGAGTCCCGAACCAATAAGAGAATGCTCAAGGCATTAAATCATACGTTCATCACTTTAATTCCCAAGGGGGAGGAAGGGATTCATATCTCTGACTTTAGACCTATTGCCTTATGTAATGTGATTTATAAAATTATCACAAAGATAATAGCTGAACGTCTCAAACCTCTCCTTCATAACATCATCTCCTCAGAACAAGGGGGATTTGTTGAGGGTAGACAGATCTTGGATGGAGTGGTCCTTGCCCAGGAGGCTATTCACTCAATGCAGAACTCTGGCAACAAAGGAATGTTCATCAAACTGGATATGTCCAAGGCTTATGATAGAGTGGAGTGGGGCTTCTTGTCAAAGATGCTAGCTGCCTTTGGTTTTTCCCAGGACTGGATTGACTGGGTTATGAGCTGTGTTTCCATGCCTTCTTATTCTGTTCTAATTAAGGGGCTTCCCTCGCTTCCTTTTGGAGCTTCTCGTGGTCTCCGACAAGGGGACCCTTGCTCTCCCTACTTATTCCTTATTTTGGCTGAAGGATTAGGTAGACTCTTTTCGAGAAGGAGACATCAAGGCCTGTTAACAGGTATTAAGGTTGGTGCAGAAACTATGACTCATTTACAATTTGTGGATGATACTGGCCTGGTTGGAGTGGCCAGTCTCAGGGAAGCCAGGGGAATCAAAGACTCTCTTAATGTTTACCTTAGGGCCTCCAATCAAGTTATCAATGACAGAAAATCCAAAGTGGTCTTTTTCAACCTCGACCAACGGCTACAGGACAGAATTATAGAGATTTTGGGCTTCACTAGAACTTCTCTTCCTATAATCTACTTGGGGGTTCCTTTGCACTTCAAGAAATTGAAAATTGACATTTGGAAAGATCTTTTGGACGGCTTGAAAGACAGAATGAATCATTGGTCTCATAAATGGTTAAGCTATGGCGGCCGGTTAACCTTTCTACAGTCTGTTATTCAAGCCATGCCAATTTATAAATTCTCTATCCTGGCTGCCCCACCTTCTATTTGGAAAGAGCTGGACAAATTGGCCAGAAGATTCTTATGGGAAGGTGCAAAAAGTGAGAAGAAATGGGCCTTGGTTGGCTGGGATAAAGTTACGCAGCCCAAAGAAAAAGGAGGGTTGGGATTGAGAAGCTCTAAACTCAACAACAAAGCCTTGGCAGGTAAATTGTATTGGAGATGGATCTCCCAGCCATCATCACTATTCAGCAGAATCTTAACCAGCAAATATTTGGGCCAAGTCCACCCCTCTGAAGTAAGCCGATTCCCTTTGGATGGCAATGGATCCCTAGTTTGGCAAGCTCTCAAGCTGGGCTCTCAAGTTATTAAAGACCAATTGTTCTGGAAAGTGGGAAGAGGGGAGAAGGCTCGGTTCTGGACTGACTCTTGGGACCAGTATCCACCTATCATTGCTGAATATCCTGAATTGCTTCCAATTAAAACTGTCTTAGAGTCCCAGGGCTGGGTCAATATTGAGAATTATTTCAGCACTAGCCAATTGGGTCAGTATAAATTCAAGAAGTTTAAGCGGTTGGAGGAGTGGCCAGTCACAATCCCTCCGGAGCTAGCAACCATCTTGACCAACATCTTAACAGCTAGGTTTCTCACGGGCAGAGATGAAGAGGATGAGATAGCTTGGGGCCATGGGAACCTTGGGGTTTATACTGTGAAGGCTGGATATGTTCAGATCCTCCCAGAGCCTCCCCCGCATGCTTTCCCGGTTCAATATTGGAAGAAGATTTGGCATTCCAAGTGCTGGCCGAAAGTGAACTTCTTTGCCTGGCAGTTTATGCACAATGGCATTCTCACCTTTGACAACCTCAGAAACAGAGGAATCATTGGTCCCTCTCAGTGTATTTTATGCCATAAGAATGAGGAGACTGCTGATCACTTGATGTTTGAGTGCTCTTTCACAGTTCAGATCTGGAATCGGTGGTTCTCTCAGTTTAAACTTCAGAATATTGGTGCTCTGACTCGAAACAATATCTGGCAAAGATGGATGAAAGGTAGATTTAAATCTAAAGCCCTCCGGCTGGGGTGGGATCTTGGTCTTTCCTTCATCTGGTGGCAAGTATGGCTAGAAAGAAACGCTCGAATCTTTAGAGAGACCTTCTCCTCGCTAGATGGAATATGGCAGGTTATCTGGAGTAAAGTCACAGAGACGGTTGCCATGTATGCTGAAGAGGAAATTTCGGCTGAGCTGGGTCCACAGGAAGAGGGAGCTGCGGTACAAGGTAGAAAGAACATAGCCAGTTGGAAACCCCCCCAGCAGGCTGGGTTAAAATTAACACAGATGGAGCTGCAAAGGGCAATCCGGGCAATGTTGGAATTGGTGTTGTGTGCCGTGATCATGCTGGAACTGTGCTTTACTGGGAACTTCAGGGTCTGGGAAGAGCCACCAACAATGAAGCCGAAGCCTATGCTATCAAAATTGCTTCCTTCTGGGCTGTCAATCGGGGCTACAGAAAGATAATCCTTGAGACCGACTCTCAAATTCTGGTTGGCGCTCTGGATTGTTTGAGGAACTTTGCTTTGAAAGCTTGGAAGATTCAGATTCTTGTCTCTCAAATCAAGGACCTTTGGAAGGAACTTGAAGATGTGATCCCTATCCATGTGAGTCGTGACTTAAATTCGACAGCCGATTTCCTTGCAAATATGGGTGCGGAAAAAGAGGTTGGAGTTCAGCAGCACAGTGACATGCCTGTGGAAGATGCTGAGATTCGACAGGGACTTGCAAAATTTTTGAGTCAATGAGAAATTTTTGTGCTAAGGTTGATTTTCGTCGCGTTTTCGTGACCTGTTGTGCTGCTGTGGCCTTTGGCAGGAAACTGTCGCGATATCGCGACAGTTTTCATCGCCACGGCCTTCGGAAGGTTTTCGTCGTGATTTCGCGACGCTTTGGGAGAAGATGCAACAAGGAGGCAAATAGTCGCGATATCGCGACAGTTTTTGTGTTTCGGCGACAAGGGAAAAAACCGTTCGATATCGCGACAGGTTTCGTCGTCACGGCCTTCGGAAGTTTTCCGTCGCGATATCGCGACGCTTTGAGAGAAGTTGCAACAAGGAGGAAAACAGTCGCGATATCGCGACAGTTTTTGTGTCTCGACGACAAGGGAAAAAACTGTCGCGATATCGCGACAGGTTTCGTCGCCACGGCCTTTGGAAGTTTTTCGTCGCGATATCGTGACGCTTTGAGAAAAGTTGCAACAAGGAGGAAAACAGCCGCGATATCGTGACAGTTTGTGTGTTTCGGCGACAAAGGAAAAAACCGTCGCGATATCGCGACGTTTTTGATGACTGTGTGCCTGCTAGAAGAACTGTCGCGATTTCGTGACATTTTTGGCAAATGGATGACTTCTGGAAAAGACGTCGCGATTTCGTGACCATTTTGGAGCTTGTGCCTCATGAAGATTTTTTGTCGCGATTTCGCGACACTTGGGAGGATTGTTTGCAGTTTGGCATTTTTGTCGCGATTTCGCGACACTTCTGGCGTGGGGGTGTCAAAAGGAATTTGTGTCACGATATCGCGACATTTTTGAGGGCTGATTGCTTTGTTGAGAATCCGTCGCGATATCGCGACATTGTTGGTGGTCAAGGGTTGCTGGCTTATGCTGTCGCGATTTCGTGACATGTCACGATTTCGTGATCGGTTGCTCGGTGGTCGGCTTGACTGTCGTGATATCGCGACATGTCACGATTTTGCGACATGTCATGATTTCGCGCCTGTCTTTCCTCTTGTGCTTTGTGTTGGGAAGTGCTGCCCTCTTGTCTTTTGTTTTGGCTTCTGGCTTCCTTGCTCTGGTTTGGGATGTTTTGGCTCCCTCTTGTACAGGTTCTTTGTTTTAATTCAAGTTTTTCAATTTTTCTCAAAAAAATAATAGCCATGGAAGAATGTGCCCATACCTTTACTTTGATGAAGAAGGAGAAATCAAAATTTTTCATAACACTAACTCTCAATTTGCCACAAATTAGAGTTAGGAACAATGGAATAATGCACAATGATAAGAGCCCTAATAACACCTTATCACTCCAACTCATCAATGATCAAAACTCATAAATATACATATCAACAATATTCCTTTACACCTTATAACTCCTACTTAATATATCACAACATAACTTCAACCTCAAAAATAATTACAAGAGAATATCCACTCAATAACTCCAAAGGCTTTCTAACCCCAATATGACATTAAGCACAATTATTCCTTAAACCCTTATAACTTCTAAAATACATTTACTTCTAAATGCATTTACCATATAAACATTAAGCATCAATAATAACAATGTCAAAGCAATATTTCTATTTAACCTTATACCTCCATCCAATTACCAACAATAATTGTCAAGTCAAATCAAATATTCCACATTATCAACAAAAGATTTACCTTGGCCAAAAATCAATTCTCCAACCTTAGGAGAAGTGTGGAGACACCAACATAAGTGCCAAAGCACTTCCTCCTCCAAACTCGTGGCCCAAAGCAATCACCGTACCACGTGCACAATAACCGCTACCAAGAAAAAAATTGAAACACGCATGTCGCAAATCGAACTCGATAACTCTTCTTAGTGAGCACCTTCGCTCCATTGCCTCCATCATTGGAGCACAAGTGCCCAACAAAACTCTCAAGTGCCACTCGTCGTTTTACCTTCCCTTTGCTCACAAAAATTAAAGACAAACAGATTTGTCTTCCTCACAGGTGTACGAAATTGAAACTTAAACATAGAGCAATACGAAACTCAAAAATCACAGAGCAATCCAAAATCGAAGATCACAGAGCAATACGAAATCGAAGGTAATCACGCAAATCGGAGGTGTATTGAACCTTAGTAATTAATGCCCTTTAATAGTCTTTTGCATCCCATGCAAGTTGATGTCGGTGCTCCTTCCAAAAAAATGACGTCGACGAGGTAAGTCTTCTACATTAGCATCACTAAGGGTTTAGAAACCCTTTCAATAATAATTATTAAATTAATAATTATTATTTTATTAATAATAAACTTAAATTAAAACCTTTTCAAAGGTTTGAGTTAATTTATTTATTAATAATCAAAATGGAATTTTAAGGTTTTTTCAAGGAGAAAAATCTTTTCATTAAGCCAAGATGGTTTTAATAAAAACCCTTAATGAGTCCAAATGGTTTTAAGAAAAACCTTTAATCTTGTCACCATGGTTTTAATAAAAACCCTTAAACAAACATCATGGAACTTTCAAGATCTTTTTGGCACCAAACTATTTTTGACATCAGCACAAATTCCTTTTGACATCAACACAAACTCCTTTTGACATCAATGACAACTCACAAACATGAAGCTAGGCAACATACCCAAAATTGCCAACAATCTTCCCCTTTGTCATTTATGGAAAACCACTACTGAAACCACTGCCAATTGTCAAAATTGAAACCAACTAAAAACCATCCTCTAAAGCTTTTCTCCCCCTGACCCAAGGCTCTCCCCCTTACTCAAATCTCTCCCCCTTTGTCATCAACAACAAAGGGTCACCTTTGGGGCTCAGGGCTATGAATGAGCCTCTTAGCTTAGCCCCTCCTCCACCTCCTATTGAGGTGATTTATTTTGGGGTGGGAGTAAAACTCCGATTAGGCACTGATCATCATTAGTGTCCATAGCTACCTTTCCATGATTTTTCTTGATATCCTTGTCCATGTTCTTGTTCCTATTCTTGTTCATATCCTTGTTCTTGTTCATGTTCAAAACCATGTTCCTGTTCATGTTCTCATCCCTATTTCTATCCAAACCATTATTCCTCTTCCTATAATTATTCTTGTTCCTACCATTATTCCTATTCTTGTTCATAGCCCTGAACCTATACCTTGGAACTTCTGCTCTACACCATTTGGTTGTATGTCCTTCATTATTGCACTTATAACATTTGACAATGTTATTCCTTTGAGATGTACCTATTTTTTGAATCCTCTCTGTTGGACCAAACCTATTCCTGTTGTTAACTCTAAAATTAACTGCCTTGTGCCCAAACTGATTACAAGAGTAGCAATACCCTTGAAAGAAATTACCATTTCTAAAATTTCCATTAACATGTCTTGCTTGAGCCCTACACTATGAAGCCATGTGTCCAAACCTATGACATGTAAAACATCTTCTATTGAACTTTCCTTGCCTTGACCTCATAGGTCCTTTAGTATTTCTCCCCTTATGTTGATTCTTGTTTTCTGATTCTATGTTATCTGAATTACCATTTGAAAACTTACTCTCTGAAGTACTCTCTTCATCTGAACCATCTTCTTCTTGGGAGCTCATACTAGATTCCTCAACCTGTTCCTTTTGTTTCTTTCCAAAACCAAGACTTATTTTATCTATTGTCCTTATTTGATCCTTGATGATTGATTTTACCTTCTTGGAACTTTCTTCAAACTTGTAAAGCTTCTCCTTGTACTCTTTAGTTTCCTTTTTCAAGGAAGCTACTTCATATTTTAACTCTTTACACTCAAGAGACCTAGCTGCCAACTCTTCTTTGATTTCTTGTGTCTTTGCTATAGAGATATCAAGATTCTATATAATCTCATATCTTTCATAACGGTATTCATAAAACCTATCAATGAGTCTAGCATATTTCTTTCTTTATTTCTTTAACACATCAAGAGCATTAACAAGTTCAGCCTTAATATCTACTTCTCCCTTTTCTAAAACATCCTCTATTTGTTTACCTTTTAAAACATCAATATCCTTTTCTTATTTCTTACCACTAGAGGTGCTACCTTCATCTAAATCCATAATAAGATCTTCCTCACAATTTTTTGAAGCATTCTCATACATAGTATTACCAGAATTCAAACCATCATTTGTACAATCATCCTCAAGGTGACCAAAATTTCCAAATCTAAAGCACTTAAGCACAACAAATTTATTCCTCTTTTCTTTTCCTTCCTTTTCTATTAGAAACATATCATTTCTATCATCACTTGAAGAACTTCCATCATCACTACTAGAACACTTACTTGCTTTATATGTGTAGAAACTTTTCATGTGTTTTTGGAAGTACCTCTTCCTTTGACTATTTTGCTCATTTTTGTTCTTCCTTTGATACTTGTGCTTCTCAAATTCCCTGTGCTTATAATCCTATTTTTCTTCATCACAATCATCCTTGGGTTTTGGACAGTTAGTAGCATAGTGACCAAACTTTCCACAATTGAAACATTTAACAGATTTCATACCTTTGTGCTTTCTTGAGAACTTGCATTTCCTACTGTAGTTTGCTTCTTCATCACTAGAAGACTCATCACTGTCTTCGGGTTGTTTACCCTTGGACTTCTTGGTAGCTTTAAAATTTATCTCCTTCTTAGGATCAGGTAAAACTTTAGTTCTTAACTCAAAATTTGCAAGTATACTTTGCAATATCTCAATTTTGCTTTTCTGACATTCGCATCACCTGTATGAACCACTTGCAATTGATCCCACATTTCCTTTGTTGTATTACAATGAATCACCTTTGTAAGATCTGCCTTTTGTATACCTTTAATAATTGCATTCATTGCCCTTGAACTGTTGTGATGTAGAAGTTTCTCATCTTTAGTAGTAGGAGGGAGCTTTGGAATAGTGTACCCAAACTCAACTACTTCCCAAACTTCATTTCCAAGATCCATTAGATGAACCTTCATCTTTATGCTCCATAGACCAAAATATGTCCCATCAAGAATAGGTGCTAAATTACCACTTGTAAAATCCATTGTATTATTTTTAATCTTTTCCTTCAAGCTGTGAAAATATTTCGAAGGATTTTGCTTTGATACCAATTGAAGAACACAAGCTTATACTGAGAGGGGGAGGTGAACAGTATAAGATCACTTTTTAACTTTTTCCTTTTACTTTAGAAAGTAATGCAATGAATCAATAGCAAAATCAAAGCAGTAATCAAACCAGTGTACAAGTCATCATACAAATGAGACACCAATATAACATGGTTCACCCAAGGTGGGATACTCCACAAAGAAAATATTTCACTAAATTTTCTCAATCAAATCCTTTGGGAATCCTTCCCAATTATAATGTTTATGGACTTCCTGTCCAAAGAAGAATCCTTCCCCTAATCAAATATTAATGAGCCTCCTACCAAAAGGAGATATCCTATCCCCCAAACAAGTATTTACGAGCCTCCTATCCAAAGGAGTTGTCCTATCCCCCAAAGCTTTGGAAATGATACTTTAGAAGATCACTGCCTCTTCTACTTCTAGCAGGTGAAACTCCTTTCTATAGAAGACATCATGTCCTCCTTGCTCTAGCTCTAAAGACTTTTGTCCTCACTGATCACCTCCATAGTTGCTCATAAAAACCTATACTAAACATAGTCAGTCGGTCCAACACAAGTCCTCTCAAACTCTGTCACAAATGTACACCAAACTCAGTCCTCTGGTCCAGCACAAATCTGCTCTCAAATCTCTGTCAGATCTATCCCAAGCTTAAGCCAAAATCTTGAACAAATCAATCACAACTGCTCACAAGTCTTCACCAAGACTTCATAAAATCTATCCACAAGTTCTTCAACAAGAACCTATCCAAATCAGTCCACAAGTTCTCCAAAAGAACCTGTCCAAATCAGTCCACAAGTTCTCCACAAGAACCTATCCAAATCAGTCCACAAGTTCTCCACAAGAACCTATCCAAATCTGTCCTAGCAAGCTCACCAAGAACTTGCCCAAATCATCTCAAGCAAGTTTACCAAGAAACTTGCCCAATGTGAACACACAAAGATAATTGTTAGAGACCCAATGTGTTTCATCCAATCATATCAAATCAATCTCATAGAAGCATAAAGAGAATTTTTAGAGACTCAATATTTTCTATCCTTCAACTTTCAATCTCAACTCAAATCAATCTCATAGAAGCATAAAGAGAATTATTAGAGACTCAATATGTTCTATCCTTCAACTCTCAATCTCAACTCAAATCAATCTCATAGAAGCATAAAGATAATTTTTAGAGACTCAATATGTTCTATCCTTCAACTCTCAATCTCAACTCAAATCAATCTCATAGAAGAATAAAGAGAATTGTTAGAGAATCAATATGTTCTATCCTTCAACTTTCAATCTCAACTCAAATCAATATCATAGGAGCATAAAGATAATTGTTAGAGACTCAATATGTTCTATACTTCAACTCCAAAACAAACTCTTTCTCAAATTAGAATAAAGATAGAAGTAGTATACTTTCACAAGATCTTGAACCAAGACCCAACAATTATCAATAATGTAATATCAAGGAATCAACTCCTCCAACATAGAACCATAACTTGTTATCAAACCCTAGCCAAGTTAGTTTTCAATAACTCAAAGCAATCTCTCTCTAAGCATCAAAAAGGGGTTCAATATATTTTCAACTTCTCTCAAATGGGAATGCTCAATTTAACCACACAACCAAGTTTATCAAGCAAGGTACAACTTGATAAAATCAAATCTCAAAGGATCAAGCCCAACTCATGTATCAAGTAAAGCATAACTTGATCAACTCAATCTTAATGGAAGCAATATCAAAACCAAAATCTCAACAACCAAACAACTCAATTAGGGTTTCAACAACTTATAGCAATGGCATAAGCTTCTCACTCAAAAAACCTAAAGCAAACTTCAAATGCTTCCACTCTCATAAACCAAAATTATGCAATAACTCATAAAATTATCATGATCTCATAATGCATAATCAATACTTCCACTTTCAGAAAATAAGATCCACTCCAAATAAGGAAACTTAATTTAATCATTTTCACTCCAAACTTATTTTTAGAAAACCATCAATCAATAATAACCATGGAAGAATGTGCCCATACCTTTACTTTGATGAAGAAGGAGAACTCAAAATCTGTCACAACACTAACTCTCAATTTACCGCAAATTAGAGTTAGCAACAATGGAATAATGCACAATGATAAGAGTCCTAATATCACCTTATCACTCCAACTCATCAATAATCAAAACTTAGAAATATACATATCAACAATATTCCTTTACACCTTATAACTTCTACTTAATATATCACAAATTAACTTCAACCTCAAAAATAATTACAAGAGAATATCCACTCAATAACTCCAAAGGCTTTCTAACCCCAATATGACATTAAGCACAATTATTCCTTAAACCCTTATAACTCCTAAAATACATTTACTTATAAATGCATTTACCATATAAACATTAAGCATCAATAATAACAATGTCAAAGCAATATTTCTATTTAACCTTATACCTCCATCCAATTACCAACAATAATTGCCAAGTCAAATCAAATATTCCACATTATCAACAAAATATTTACCTTGGCCAAAAATCAATTCTCCAACCTTAGGATAAGTGTGGAGACACCAACATAAGCGCCAAAGTGCTTCCTCCTCCAAACTTGTGGCCCAAAGCAACCGTTGTACCACGTGCACAATAATCGCGACCAAAAAAAAATTGAAACATGTCTGTCATGAATTGAACTCGGCACCTCTGCTTAGCAAGCACCTTTGCGCCACTACATCCACCGTTGGAGCACAAGTGCACATCAAAACTCTCAAGCACCACTTGTTGTTTTACCTTCCCTTTGCTCGTAGAAATTAAAGACAAACAGATTTGTCTTCCTCACAGGCGTACAAAATCGAAACTTAAACACAGAGCAATACGAAACTCAAAAATCATAGAGCAATCCAAAATCAAAGGTCATAGAGCAATACGAAATCGAAGGTAATCGCACAAATCGAAGGTGTATTGAACCTTAGGAATTAATGCCCTTTAATAGTCTTTTGCATCCCATGCAAGTTGACGTTGATGCTCCTTCCAAACAAACAACGTTGGTGAGGTAAGTCTTCTACATTGGCGTCGCTAAGGGTTTAGAAACCCTTTCAATAATAATTATTAAATTAATAATTATTATTTTATTAATAATAAACTTAACTTAAAAAAATTTCAAAGGTTTGAGTTAATTTATTTATTAATAATCAAAATGGACTTTTAAGGTTTTTTCAAGGATCAAAACCTTTTCATTAAGCCAAGATGGTTTTAATAAAAACCCTTAATGAGTCCAGATGGTTTTAAGAAAAATGTTTAACCTTGTCACCATGGTTTTAATAAAACCCCTTAAACAAACATCATGGAACTTTCAAGATCTTTTTGGCATCAAACTCTTTTTGACATCAGCACAAATTCCTTTTGACATCAACACAAACTCCTTTTGACATCAATGACAACTCACAAACATGAAGCTAGGCAACATACCCAAAATTGTCAACATTTGTAGTGTGGTGTTACCATTTAATCTAGAGGAGGGCTTAGAATCCTTAGAATTGTGAGTTGTAGAGTGGATGCCATAGCTTGTGTAGTGACAAGCTCTTGGAAGCCTTGCTTTGTGGTTTAATTAAAGAACCCTATGCTTATTTGTAAATTAAGTAGAGGAAACTTAATTTAAGGTAATTAAAGAAAATTATAATTCTTTGTAAATTAAGTAGAGGAAACTTAATTTAGGGAAAATAGAGAACTTTATAATATTTTCATAAATTAAGTAGAGGAAACTTAATTTAAGGGAATTAAAAAACTTTATAATGTTTTATAAAGTAAGTAGAGGGAACTTAATTTGGGAGAAATAAAAGAATGAATTATTTGTGAATGGTTTATTTTATGAATTAAAGGTTATGGGACTTTGGTTTATAAAATAAAGAGAATATGATTTATTTATGAATTGAATGTTATGGGACTTTGATTTACTAAATAAAGTGAATGGTTTATTTTATGAATTAAATGTTAGGGGAATTTGGTTTATAAAATAAAGAGAATAGGATATGTAGCACCCTAAAATTGGCGCAATAAACCTTAGCAAATAATTAAAATTACCTTAGTAAT
Organism: Wollemia nobilis; assembly: GCA_028583015.1. Taxonomy (NCBI): domain Eukaryota; kingdom Viridiplantae; phylum Streptophyta; class Pinopsida; order Araucariales; family Araucariaceae; genus Wollemia; species Wollemia nobilis. Next base: position 1,652,786 of record JAQPPZ010003103.1, read on the forward strand.
AATTCAAATTCAAATTTTAACCCCAAAACCGCTCCCAAACCGCCTGCTACCCGTTTCCTCGTTTTCCATGCCATTTTTAGAGTTTGTTTCGTCCGTTGGACGATATCGTCTCCGATCAGACGATATCGCCTCAGATCGGACGATTTCATCTGGAGCAGAACGTCCAGCCGATTTCGTCCCAAAACTAATTTTTCATAATTAGCTTCTGTTTCAACGGCGTCTCTAATCTAGGCAGAAGCGTGTCTGCACCGTTAGAGACCTCCCCCATTGGAGATCTTCCAGATTAGGATGATCTCCAACCTCCTAACCTCCCTCCTAAGCCTATTTAAACCTTAGGACCCCCCTTGACATCCCCCTGGCTGAAATTTCCTGTAACACGAGTTCTACATGCATTAGACTATCCTAAACCACCATTTGCCTTCGTATCTTTTCTAAGTTTTTTTGCAGGAACTTTGTTATTCTTCAGCCGGAGCAAGCTCAGATCGTCATAGACGATCCTGTACAAATCTTGAGACGATTTCATACCAATCCGAGATGATTTCGACTGCAGTCAACATTGGGGGCAATTAGTGCCCTGAGTTTGCATTCTTTCTCTTCTCTCTCATTGTTTTATTTTGCATTATTAGCATTATTAACTTATTTTTATTTTGCATCCCGGAGTTCACCCATATAGTTTTAATGCATAATAAAATCATAAATTATCATTAAATCATTGTAATGCACTTGCATTTTTATTTATGATTATCATTTTAACATTATTATTGTCATTCTACATCATTGCCCTCTATTGGCATAGCTGCATTTTCTGTATTTTGTATCTATTTCTCTGATTGCAGGTCTCTGACGAATTTGTTTGATGAATTCATCAGATCTCAGATGATCCTGTCAGATCGGAGACGATCCTGTCAAATTCAAGACGATCTTGACTGCTTCAAAAATCAGAACCTCCATCAGACATCCGAAACCAGGTATGGATTTCTTCACTTAATTATTCTCTGTGTTTTCTGTTTAAATCTATTTTCTGTCTTCATTTAACTTGCATTTTCATAATAGAACAACTTAGATTCATCTGGCCAAACCTAGGACTTGGATGTTTAAAGCTAAAATTGAACACATTAAACTCATTCCCAACCTAGGCATGGAAACTGCCACTAAACGTTTCCTCGGTGAACCCCACCATCCGTCAAAAAATCACCTTAATACCCCTCCCCCGAGAGGCGGGACCTTCAAAGGGCCTCTCAGTTCGAGGTATTGTCCCATCCTTTTCCCATCCTCCTTCCGGGCACGGATCCTTTAGCCTGAAGGTAAGGATGCAAAAAATTTGGAACGATACATTTTGGTGAACCCGACGTGAAACTAAAACCTTTTGAAAACAAAAAAAAACAAAAACATAGATGCATTTAAAATCATTAGAAAACTACTAAGTTGCATATCATGTCTAGATGGTAGCTCCTAAGAAAAGACTAGTTGTCACTATAAATGTTGAAAACCAATTAGCAGCCATAGAAGTTAATTTTGTGCTTAGTGTGCTTGAAACAGGATAGAAACCAACTTCTGTGGAAAGAACTTGATAGGAGGCTAGGTATCATTTCATCTAGATCAATCGAACTTAAACAAATCAAGAGGTTTGCCCTAGATAGGATCCTGGATCCTCATCAACTCATTTTTTATCATGAACTTCGGAGAGCTCGCCATAGGTGGTTAGCTTATAGGAGAGCTCTTGTGTCTTCAGAATTGTTCACCTTCGAGGAATACCTCGAGAACGCAGTTGTTATACACCAATTCCTAGGTCATGTAGAAGATCAAGAGGTCGTTCTTACGGATAGGGAAATATGGAATAGAGTTCCTAGAGCTGTGTTATATCGAGAGTATTGCCACGAACTTTATTTCTACCAACCAGAATCTGAGACAGATAATATCACTATAGCACTTTTTGTCAAATTCTTGAAAGAAAATTTTCAATTTGAAGAACACTTCATGACTCCTGAAGAACTCGAGCCCATTAATGATATTTATAAATTGTTTATAGAAAACTAGATCATTGCTTTCATTATTATTATTTCTTGCATTTAGTGTGTTGTTTGTTATCTTTATAATATTGTTACAAAAACAAAAAAACAAAAAACAGAAAAAAAACAAGAAAAACTAAAAACATAACAAAACCAAAACATTTTATTTTTTTTACTATAGTAGGTATATAATTAAAATATATACCTCTTAAGCTTGTTGCATATATATATATATATATATACAAGTATATATATATATATATATATATATATATATATATATATATATATATATTTGCTGAAATCTAAATTTAAGCACAATGCCTAGACTTAGGAATGGTAAACAAACTGAAGAAGAAGAAGAAGATTGGTTAGGAGACAAAACAAAAAACCCAAATGTCCTTCCTGAGGATTCAATTCCGGAAGGAGAAACTCTAGAACAGCCAGAAGATGAGCTGGCTGAAGAAAATGAACAACAAGAAAATCTTAAAGAGGAAGGATCCTCATCCCCTAGAATGGCTCCAGATGGAACTATTGCTTTTGATAACTTAGATCATTTCTGGAAATTTTTCAATAATAACATTGGTGCTCTTAATATGGCAGTTCGTATTGATAGAGGACAAATTAGTGACACTCAAGCAGCCATGGAAGATATGTTTAACATACACACTAATCCCTTGTCCTTTGTTGATCAAGAAAGTGATAAGGCTGGCCCATCCAATAGAGATATGGTCACTATGATTCAGAACATGCAAAAACAATAGGTTACCCAACCCCCTAAGGAACCTCTTATTGAGCCTAAAATCATTCCCACACAAAAGAAACCTTCATTCACTGCTTTATTTCGCCAAACTATTGATCAATATGCTTCAAATCGACAAAAACCTAAAATGAAGCCAAACACCAATTTTCAACAATCTGGGATACAACATAATACAACTTCAAAACTTCTTCATAACACCCTTCCTACCAACAATTTACACAATAGCAATATAGCCTCTAATCTTCATGTCCCTCCATCATATGCTCACAAATCCCATATTAATACCCTACCGAACCAATATGGTGGGCAAACCAGTAATCTGGAAGCCATGGTGAAATAGTTAGCTTCACGTATGGACCAGATAGATCCCTACCGTCCCTCGTACAATTATCGAGAGATGTGTAGTCAACCTTTGGATCCCATAGTTGTAGCACAACCATACCCTAAACACTTTCCCATGCCCGTCCTGCCTATATATAAAGGAACCGAAGATCCCATAGAGCATCTTCGCATGTTTAGGATAGCATGTCATGATATATCACATGATGACTTGCTATTACTAAAAATGTTCCCGAAAAGTTTAGGAGGAATGGCATTAGAGTGGTACTATCAATTGCCCACTCATTCTTTGAGAAATTTTGAAGAAACAGCTGAATATTTTGTCCATCAATTTAGTGCCTACATCGAGAGGCACGTCACCATTAAAGATTTGTACAACTTAAAACAAGACAAAGATGAATGTTTTGCTGATTTCTTAGCTAGATGGAGGCAATTGACAGGAAAACTGCACTTTGTGCTACCTTATAGGGAAATGTTGGATATTTTTATCAATAATTTGCAAGAACAAATATCCTATGAGTTATCAACTGCTACTTTAACCACCTTCGATCAAGCTATAGACTTAGCTCGAAGAGTGGAAGATGCTCTCATTAGGAGAGGTCACCTCAAAAAGAAAGATGATGAGAAAACATCCAAAAATCAGTATAAAAACAAACAAGTTGTAGGTGACGGAGTCACTGATAGTAGAAACGTTGCTAATATCAATACAACGAAGACAACAAAAAAATTTATATTAAAACCTCCTGATAAACCTCCTCGAGAATTTACTAGACTCAATCAACCATTATCAACTATTTTACCTCAATTACTAGCAAGAGGTTTGATTCAATTACCAGCTATCCGGGAACCTGATCCAACTATACCCGGATACGGAGCTGATTTACATTGTGATTTTCATAGAGGACCTGGACATGCTACAAACTCTTGCAAAATATTGAAACATAAAATACAAGATCTGATTGATAATAATGAAATGGAGGTGCAAGCCTTCCAACCTAAACAAAATGCTCCTAATAACGCTCAAAAGACCATTCCCCAAAATCAGAATCAAAATGCTAATCAATCATTAGATATATTTCAACATCCTTTACCAAAACATGGTAAAGAAGTGGCCAATCAAATCGAACATCATAATGTTCCCCCTCCTACCCGATATGTAGGGACTATTAGCGGACAATTATCTGTTCAGGATCCTCAAATATTTGGCACAACTTTATCCATGGTCACGACCCGACCCCTACATAATATTCAAACTCCCGATCCTAGTGATGTAGAATCGGATACTCAAAGTGAAGTAGACATCACCTCAAATCAATCGAATAGTTCTGAAAATGAATCAGATCCTATTCAACCTATCACAGATGCTATGGTTCCAGAAGAACCATTTCCTAGAAGAGTTACTACTCGACCCTCTTCTAATCAGTTCCTTCCTAATGAACAAGCCATAAACGCTCAACCAAGACCAGTTCAGCGTCTTCAATATAACATTGTAGGTACCATCGGAGTTGTTACCAGACAACGAGGCTCAAAACTCTCAACAGGATCAAACTCAGAATGATGGATCAGCTCCATTTGTTTTGAAAAATCCCAATAAAGGGAATCATATGTCTAATGTTCAACCTAAGCCTCCTTACAATATTAATGAACAATTATCCAATACTACAGCCAGAATTTCCCTTTTGGACTTGTTAAGATCTTCTCCTATCCATAGGGATGAATTAATGCTCACATTAAGCCAAATGATGGTACCTCAAAATATTCAACCTGAAGCCATGTCCAATACTATCATCACTCGAGAAGTCGATTGTATTGACTTTCGGGATAAAGACATCCCACAACATAGTTTACATAAGGATAACCCCTTATATATTACTGCCCTAATTGGAGATGTAGCTATTAAACGAGTCTTGATTGATAATGGTTCATCTCTAAACATATGCACTTTTGACTTCTACCAAATATTTGGCTTTAGAAGTGATGAAATGAAAAAAATGGATATGATTATCAAAGCTTTCAATGACGAGACACAAGAAACGTGTGGAGTCATTACTATACCCTTGCAAGTTGGTCCTCGAACCCTAGATACAACCGTGTTTATTGTACATTGCCCAACATCGTACAATATACTTTTGGGTCGCCCTTGGATCAATGCGATGCGAGCGGTTCCCTCCACTTTACATCAGTGTGTTAAATTTGAATTTAAAAATCAGTTGGTCACTATCCATGGTGACCCTAGACCCTTTGATATGTGTGCTTTGGCAGAACCTGTTGGAGTGCAATTTTGCCCCGCTCTGTCATCCACACATCCTAATTCTTATTTTTCATCTAAACGTGTGAAACACACACCCATAACATCATCTACCCCATCAACTACACCTATACATTTACCTCAACCATCTTCTGAACAAACCACACTAGAACCTCAACAGGATCTTAAATCCACAACCAATCCTTCATGTTCCATCCCTATAATTTCAAAACCTATAGACCCATTTATTAACACCTCCACATTATCTACATCTATCATACCTTCCACATCTAAAGATATAGGGAATGATCCTTCTACATCTTATGCTCTTTCTGATGAACTTTTATCGGATTTATCTAAAATTTTAATATCAAAAAAAACAAATGCTTTTATGCAAGATTCACTTCTTTTAAATAACTTGCCGCCATCTCCTCGTACTTTGGGCCTCCCACAACCTATGGGAAGTACTTACCAAGTCGGGAGTTGTGCTTTTATTTATAAAGGATATGATTGGGGAAGAATACCCCGAAACATCAAGACGCATTGTGATGGATATGCTCGATGCTATTTTGCTAATGAATATATTAAAGCTAAACCTATAATGCTTAAAATGGGATATAAAGGGAAAGGCTTGGGACCTTTCCAAAATGGTATGAAAGAACCTATCGAGGTAGAACCATGGCCCGCCCGATGTGGTGTGGGCCTGTTTCCTAGTAAGGGTCAACCCTTCCCTTTTGAAGGTAATGATCAACTCATATGTTATCAAGATTATCTAGATAAACAAGATTCTTTGTGTCCAAAGAATAATCCCTTTACATGCAATATGCTATCCATAGCTTACCCTGAATTGATTGCTGAATCCGATGATGAGTTGGAAGGAGATATTTTCCATGATGTCTCCGTTGAAGAGTTGTTACACAATGGTTTTTATTTTGATGGTTCTATACCAACTATAGCCCAGCTTGAGGCCACGACTCCTCACGATGAATTATCCAACTTAACCTTAAAATAATTACAAGAATTGGGCGTCTCACCCGCCCCACCTAATTTTGAAAGAGATCTACACATGGAAGTAGAAAACGTCATTAAAGTTAACATTGGAACTGAGGATAATCCTCACATAATCAATATTGGATCAGAATTAAGTCAAGAAAAACAAAATGAATACATTGCATTTCTTAAAGATTATGAAGATGTCTTTGCTTGGACATATGAAGACATGCCAGGTCTGGACCCTTCTGTAGTCATGCATCATCTAGTAGTCCATCCGGATGCTAAACCGGTTAAACAGAAACTTAGAAAAATGCATCCCAAAGTGGCCTTGCTAGTCAAAGGGGAGTTAGAAAAACTCCTGAATGTTGTTTTTATACAAGCTATTGATTATGCTTGAATGGATCTCGAATGTAGTTCCAGTCACCAAGAAAGAAGCTACCAAAGTTAGGGTTTGCACAGACTTTAGAGATATTAACGTCGCATGCCCTAAAGATGATTTTCCTCTTCCAAACATGGATCAAATCATTGAATTTACTGTCGGGAGTGGAATGATGTCCCTAATGGATGGATTTTTTGGCTATAATCAGATCAGGATAGCTCCTGAAGATCAGGCTAAAATAGCCTTTATTACCCCTTGGGGTACCTTTTGTTGGAAAGTGATGCCATTTGGTTTAAAGAATGCAGGTGCAACATATCAACGAGCTATGACTTATATCTTTCATGATATGATGCATGATATCCTACATGATTATGTAGATGATATTATAGCTCGCTCTATTAATGAAGATGATCATTTAGATGATTTGAGAAAAGTATTTAATCGGTTAAGAGAATATCTTATTCGATTAAATCCAACCAAATGTATATTCGGAGTCAAGTCCGATAAACTATTAGGGGTTTTAGTTTCTTTACGTGGTATCAAAATCGACCCTCTCAAGATTGCGGCTATCACTGATATGCCCGCACCTACCAATATATCTGAGTTACGAAGTTTACAAGGTAAGCTTCAAGCCATCCGTCGCTTCATCGATAAGCTAGCGGACAAAACCGGTCCCTTTCTTAAGCTCCTTAAGAAAGATGTCCCTTTTAATTGGGACGACGAATGTAAGGAAGCTTTTGAACTTCTCAAACAATACCTCCTTAACCCACCTGTGCTTTCACCGCCTAAATCTGATCGTCCTTTTCTCCTGTATATTTTAGCTTTAGATTCTGCCTTAGGAGCTATGTTAGCTCAGCTTGATGATGAGAAGAAAGAACGTGCTAATTATTACATTAGCAGAACCCTCATCAGTTATGAAACCCGCTACACAACATTAGAAAAATTATGTCTAGCAGTCGTATTCTCTACACAGAAACTACGACATTATATGCTCAGTCAAAAAACGTATGTCATTGCTAAATATGATCCCTTGCGGTATCTCATGAGTCGACCTTATTTATCGGGTCGCACAGCCAAGTGGGTTCTTGCTCTAAGCGAGTTTGAACTCACGTTCATAGGACAAAAGTCTATTAAGGGTCAAATCATAGCAGATCAATTAGTTGTTGCACCCTTAGAGTCTACCCATCCCCTCATCATTGAGTTTCCTGATGAATGCCTTCAATTAGAGGCAGACCATATTGAACAATGGTCCTTATACTTTGATGGAGCCCGATGCATGAGTGGGGCTGGTGCGGGTATTATTTTAATATCTCCACAAAAACACATTATACCTTTGTCCTTTAAATTAACATTTGCTTGCACCAATAATACTGCTGAATACGAGGCTCTAATCCTTGGATTACGAGCTGCCTTGGCGCTAAAAATTAAACACCTGCTAGTTTTTGGTGATTCTCAACTTGTCATAAATCAAATTAATGAAGTTTATCAGACCAGAGATGATAAATTGCGCCCATATAAAGCATATGTTTTACAATTAATATCTCTATTTGATAAAGTTACCTTGGAAGCTATTCCGTGAACTAGCAACCGTGTAGCTGATGCTATGGTCGCAGCTGCATCGCTTCTGCCCTTGGAGTTAGATGACGAATTTGCCACCATCATTATTCGTCGACTCCAGGAACCCGCTTCAAATAAGTCATGTTTAGAACCTTTGGATGTGTTTCTAATCAATGAAACTACTCCTGAACCTTGGTATACGGATATATTTGATTTTCTTCAAAATGGGACTTTCCCTGCCAATTCTAATAGAAACCAAGCATCGGTTATTACGTAGACGAGCAAGTCGATTTGTAATAATTGGCAATACTTTATATAGGAGATCTTTTGAAGGTATCCTATTGAGATGTTTGAATCTAGAAGAATCCAAATCAGCTTTAAGTGAAGCCCACGATGGATCTTGTGGAGGACACTTCAGTGGTAGTGTCATTGCTAAAAAGCTCCTTAGGATAGGATACTTTTGGCCTACCATGGAAAATGATGCACATGATTATGTGCGCCATTGCGACAAGTGCCAGAAACATGCTGACCTTGTCCATGCGCCTGCACAAGAGCTGCAGGCTATTTCATCTCCTTGGCCCTTTTCAAAATGGGGCTTAGACATTATTGGTAAAATTAATCCTGTGTCATCTGATGGACACAAATTCATCATAACCGCCACCGAGTATTTCACGAAGTGGGTTGAAGCTATGCCTTTAGCTTCCTGCACTGGAACACAAGTCTCTAAATTTATTTTTAATCAAATCATTTGTAGGTTCGGAATTCCTGCAAATCTCATCTCAGACAATGGAACTTGTTTCAAAAATAAAGATGTTAAGAAATTATGCCAAAAATATAAGATTCAACATCGTCGGTCCACTCCCTATTATCCTCAAGGTAATGGTCAAGCAGAAGCATCTAACAAAACCTTAATCAAAATTCTTAAAATATTGGTCAATAAATCTGGCCGCGACTGGCACATTCAATTATATCCAGCTTTGTGGGCATATCGAACTAGTGTTCGAACTCCCACTGGAACTTCACCTTTTGTCTTGGTTTATGGCGCTGAAGTTGTTTTTCCCTTTGAATTAGAAGTTCCTTCTTTGGCTCTACTACTTCAAGATACCGAAGTAGGAGATGAATATCGAGCTGGTAGACTCAGTCAACTGGAACTCCTAGATGAAAAGCGCATCAATGCTTTGGAGCATCTTCGTGCCTACCAAAACAAGCTTAAAAGATCATATGCCAAGAAAGTTCGTCATCGATCCTTTGAGATCGGTGACCTTGTTTTAAAAGAAAATCAAAAAAATACTAATGCAACTAAAGACCTTAAAGGTAAATTTGAGCCCAACTGGCTTGGACCATATATTATCACTGCTAAATTTGAATCGAGAGCATACAAATTAGCTACCTTAGATGGTAAATATTTAAAAGAACCTATGAATATTATGCATCTTAAGCGATATTACGCATAAAATTTGGTCATTTCATCATTTGTACATATTTTGCATGTTGTCTCATTTTAAAAATATATATATAACTGTTTAAACAAAAACAAACAAAAATAATAAAAAGTAAAAACAACAATATTATTGACTCTTTTGAAACCAAAAAAAATAAAGAAGAAAGAGAGAGTCAAGATCATCAAACTCCTCAAAAATATTTGTTGTATATATTTCTTCTTCAAGTATTGCAGTTATATTTTCAAGTTATTTTGGATAAATTAGCATTTATTTGGAATCCCTCACTATCACAAACACAAAAATAAATATCTTGATTTTATCTGGCATGATTACTAATCTCTCTTATATCAAAGTCCACAAAATTTAATTAAATAAAGTTTGAGCATAGAGAATTGATCTTGTTATTTACTTAAGCCAAGCATATCCTTTCACAATAAAATGATTATATTTGTAATGTCCATGCTATGCTACATAGTAGAAGTGGTTTCTTGAGCGAAAAGTTTCCCCTGCTATCCTATCATGCACATGGTCTAGAATCTTTGAGAATTGGCAAAAGGACAAGCTCACCCCTACCCAGAATAAAAATCCCTTGCTCTACAACTAATCCGAGCAAGTATCCCTAGCATAGGAAGAAAAGAAAAGTTCAAGAAAAAGAGAAAAAGAAAAAAGTTATTTCAGCGTTATCTCAAATATCAAGCCAAAATACAAAAGTACAAAAAAAAGAAAGAAAAAAAAAAAGAGCAAAAGAGAAAAGCAAAAGCAAAAAAAAAAAAATCCCTTTCCCTACCCATTGAAAAGAAAAGAAGGGTTGATGAGCTTGAATCCCTGGAATTCTCAATTATTCGAAAACTATGAGGTAAGCCCCATAACAGGTGGTTTGTGCCCAACCCGCTTGGCCTTGGGTAACTCCTAGCGTGGTGATATGTCTGTCACATTAGCGACCTTCTTTTGTACAGACCTATGTCCGCTTATGGATTAGCTAGCTCTTGATAACCCGACTTACATAGTAGTCTCGGTATGGTTATATGCATCTAAATCATGGTTAATGAACACTTATTTGGTTCATTCAAATCACTTGTATCAAATTATCTTGCTCAAAACTGGTAAATGAACAATGCAATTGCACACACATTTGTATTTGAGAGATTTTGTGTATCATTATGATAAATCAAGATTGGTAATGAACTCACATACGCACATGGGATTCCTTATAAATCTAACTTTTGTCTTTAAGATTCTTTGAAATATTTTTGCAAATTGTTTGGAATAAATTCATTTTCTTCTTTGAAGAACAGTTGTTTAGTATAAAGACAACTACATGCATTATCAAAAATCAAAATCATTTTCAAAAACATGCAATCAAGTTACATTTATATATAACTTTTGACTTTCGCGACGATGGTATAGTTCCAAAACCAAAATTGGAATTTTATGCCTAGCGCAAGTCCTCATCTTCATATTTTCTGACTATTTTCAAAAATTAAAAATCAACCATGCAATAAAACTATTATATTATTTTCTTCTTTGGATTTCGCGATGATGGTATAAGTCTATACCTAAATATTCTATGCCTAGCGCAAACCATTGTACCAATTTTATTTTCCATTTATTTAAAATAATAAAAACATATGACTTAAATCATTATGTTACACAATTATGCTTTAAAACAAACAAACACTTATTCTATTTCATGTCATTATGTCAAACTTCAATTTTGCAATGATGGCATAATTCCTAGGGAATTATCCAAAAAATTTATCACACTTAGAAATTTATGCCTAGCAAAATCATTTTAAAATATTTCATGCATAATATTTTCATGGAAATCTGAAAACAAATCATCATCATCATCATCATTTGCATCATCACAACAAAGTCTTAAGACAAGTCTCTTAAGCACTCTTTTACTTTTAGCAATATTTCTATACTCGGGATTAGCTTGACGACCGAGTGAGCGGCGACTCCATGAAATGGTCTATAATAGCGACAATGTCCTTTGAAATTATTGTTAAAAGTCCCCTTTTATTTTTATCAAATTATCACATCACAACCACCAATTGTTTACATCAGATTATTTCATTTAAATTTTAAAAGCATGACATTCAAACCATAATATTTCCAAACGACATAATCACATGAATCATCAAATCAATCACACCAAAACATTAAAGCATCATACAAACACATAAGACAAGTCATATGATCAAAAATATCTCATCTATATATATATCAACAATATCTACATCATCTCAAAACTGGATCGGTATGCCACAATCTGTACCTCGGCATACTCAATCCTCTATCAATAATAATAAGCACTATGTATCAATCTATGCAGTGCAATCTGTAGCAGCTAGCCTCGAGAACCCCTCGAGCTCTCAACCTCATCTCTTCCCCCGCCCTAAGGTGGATGAGGTGGCCCCATCGTAGTCCATGTGGTGCTATGAGTCCTGGACTCTGATCGTGATGATGTCCTCGATGACCTCATCACGATAGGCTTCGCAATATGGGCCGACAGCGGTAATCTCTGCCCCTCTGGTACCATATGGTGGTATAGCATCCGATAGAATGTGATCCGGGCAATAGCCCATGCTAAGTCCCGAGTGCTCGCCCCTCCGCTCCATGCCCCGAGGCGTGCTACCTCATCTCTCGAGCTGTGTGGCCTCCTCTCGGTGTCGTGCAGCCTCATCCTGCAAGGTTTGCACCTGAGCCCGGAGACGAACAGTCTCTGCCCGGAGAGTAGCCATCTCGCTACTCTCTCCTACCTCGACACCCTTGCCCTTATCGGGCGATGGTGGCCTCTCTCTCCATGGAGAAGGGGGTCTCTCCTCCCTCCTCTCCCACCGCCATGGCCTCTACCGAGCCTCGTGGCCTCCTCTCGCTCTCTCCCGCCGTGACCCTGTGCCGCCTCCATGGCCGCCCGGTGCCACCTCCCCATCCGATGCACAACTGCGTGAATCGGACCCCGAGCCCTCGTCATCCGAGGAGGGCGGATGCTTGTGTACCAGGCATCATAGCCGTCGGCTACCCCTATGTCGTCCCCATCCACTGGCTGAATGGGGGCATCATCTACGTCCTGACTCCAGAAGCGCTGCATATCTGGAGCCCCGCTAACTGTAGTGTTATCCCGGACGGTCCGAGAAAACTCGTAGTCTCTGAGAGATGGGATCCCCTGCTGTAGACCGAACTGCCTCAAAACTCGGTCGTAGCGATGGAGCTCCACCTCTCCCCTCTCCATCCTCAGCCAATAGGTTCGCCTAACGTGAGCCAGCTCCTGTCCATCCTCGGCCCACCCTGGATGATCTCTCCAAGGCCTCCAGGTGATCTGGTCGGAGACAAGGTCGTCAAGTAGTCTCTGGGACATTGGCAGATCTATCCACCGTTGTGACCCTCTTCGGAGCCACCAGTAGAAAGCTCGGGGCCTCTCCCTATCAATCCCTATCAGTGGGAGCCCTATCGGCCTCTGCACCATGATGTGCTCCCAGCACCAAACCTGTAGTAGTGATGTCATAACCAGACATCGACCGCCCTTGTATACGACCCCATGCAGGATCCTATACAATCGGCATAGTACAAAGCTCCCCCAAGCAAACCTGTACCCGTGGTCTCTCATGTCATAGACCACATCTGTTAGTAGCCATGGTACTCTGCATCCACTCTGATGGCATAGCAACAGACCACCTACAACCCCAGCCAAAACCTGTGTCAATCTAGATGCCCGGGCATCTGGCGTAGCGACTCGATGTTCACTCCGCCCTTCTCTAGGGCGAAGCTCGGATCTCCGCACAGTCGCATCATCGCGTGGCCCTGATTGGCCATGGGAGTTATTAGCCGTCCTTGTATGGGGATCCTCAAAATCCTCCATACATCCTCCAGTGTGGGAGTCATCTCCCCTGTCGGTAACCGAAAATAGGAAGAACCCGGATACCACCTCTCTGCTAGGGCTGTCAATAGCCCCATATCTATAGAAACCTGTGGCATATCTGCCACATGCCGCAAGCCGACTTGAGCCAACTGATCTCGCTCTGCTTGAGATAGAGTGGCCAAGTCATCCCTCACCCATCGTATTTCCATTCCTGGCTCTTTAATAATCCTCTCTCGCAACATAAACAACAAAACAATAAAAATCATTAATAAAACAGTGATTAAAAATGCAAGTAACACAAGTTCAATTTGAGCAAATTCGTCTCCGATTTTGCAAGCCGAAATCGTCCCTTATTTGACGAAATCGTCCCCATTTCGTCGATTTCGCCCCTGGACGAAATCGGCGATATCGAGATGATTTCGATGAAATCGAGACGATTTCGTCTCGACGATGTCGATGGCCCAAAAATGGCCGTGATGCTCAAAAATCATTTAAAATTAATCTAAAAAGCATAAAAAATCAAAATTAAAGCATTCTAAACTAAGTTAGACCCTTACCCATAGCCCGCGTCGGACCTCTGTCGATCTGTGCGCTGTCTCGACCATTTTGTTTGCAGAGCTCCAGAAACCAGAAAATGAAAATGAACAATAACAATGAATTAGGGTTTTCCCTATTTTTCTTAATTTTATTCAAAAACACTTAACAACATTTTTAAAAATTTTGCTTTTTCACGTTTTTACCTCAAACGTTCGATTTGGGTAAAAACACGGAGGGGGCACCATAGTAAGTCGTCGTACGATTCGACCAAGAATCGTCGCCTAAAAATGGGAATAATTTTTGCTTTCTCGTAAATCGAGAAGAACTCATCTTTAACGCATTTTCTTCGAAAAATTCGCTAAAGAGGGGGCAAAATGTAGCACCCTAAAATTGGCGCGAGAAACCTTAGCAAATAATTAAAATTACCTTAGTAATAATTCAAATTCAAATTTTAACCCCAAAACCGCTCCCAAACCGCCTGCTACCCATTTCCTCATTTTCCATGCCATTTTTAGAGTTTGTTTCATCCGTTGGACGATATCGTCTCCGATCAGACGATATCGCCTCAGATCGGACGATTTCATCTAGAGCAGAACGTCCAGCCGATTTCGTCCCAAAACTGATTTTTCATAATTAGCTTCTGTTTCAACGGCGTCTCTAATCTGGGCAGAAGCGTGTCTGCGCCGTTAGAGACCTCCCCCATTGGAGATCTTCCAGATTAGGATGATCTCCAACCTCCTAACCTCCCTCCTAAGCCTATTTAAACCTTAGGACCCCCCTTGACATCCCCCTGGCTGAAATTTCCTATAACACGAGTTTTACATGCATTAGAATATCCTAGACCATTGTTTGCCTTGGTCTCTTTTCTAAGTTTTCTTGCAGGAACTTTGTTATTCTTCAGCCGGAGCAAGCTCAGATCGTCGCAGACGATCCTATCCAATTCGAGACGATTTCATACCAATCCGAGATGATTTTGACTACACTCAACATTGGGGGCAATCAGTGCCTAGAGTTTGCATTTTCTCTTCTCTTCTATTGTTTTGATTTGCATTAGTTAAACTTATTATTATTTATGCATCCCGGAGTTCACCCATATAGTTTTAATGCATAATAAAATCATAAATAGTCATTAAATCATTGTAATGCACTTGTGTTTTTGTTTATTATTATCATTTTAACATTATTACTGTCATTCTACATCATTGCCCTCTATTGGCATAGCTGCATTTTTTGTATTTTGTATCTATTTCTCTGATTGCAGGTCTCTGACGAATTTGTTTGACGAATTCGTCAGATCTCAGACGATCCTGTCAGATCGGAGACGATTCTGTCAAATTCCAGATGATCTTGACTGCTTCAAAAATTAGAACCTCCATCAGACATCCGGAACCAGGTATGGATTTCTTCACTTAATTATTCTCTGTGTTTTCTGTTTAAATCTATTTTTTGTCTTCATTTAACTTGCATTTTCATAATAGAACAACTTAGATTCATCCAGCCAAACCTAGGACTTGGATGTTTAAAGCTAAAATTGAACACATTAAACTCATTCCCAACCTAGGCGTGGAAACTGCCACTAAACGTTTCCTGGTGAACCCCACCATCCAGTCGAAAAATCACCTTAATACCCCTCCCCCGAGAGGCGGGACCTTCAAAGGGCCTCTCGATCTGAGGTATTGTCCCATCCTTTTCCCATCCTCCTTCCGGGCACGGATCCTTTAGCCTGAAGGTAAGGATGCAAAAAATTTGGAACGATACAGGATATATTTATGAATTAAAGGTTATGGGACTTTGATTTACTAAATAAAGTGAATGGTTTATTTTATGAATTAAAGGTTATGGTACTTTGGTTTATAAAATAAAGAGAATAGGATTTATTTATGAATTAAAGGTTATGGGACTTTGATTTACTAAATAAAGTGAATGGTTTATTTTATGAATTAAAGGTTATGGGACTTTGGTTTATAAAATAAAGAGAATAGGATTTATTTATGAATTAAAGGTTATGGGACTTTGATTTATTAAATAAAGTGGATGAATTTTTTTATAGATTAAAAGTTATAGAATGTTGGTTTATAAAAGGAAGGGATTTACTTATGAATTGAAGTGGTAGAGCTTTGAATTATTAAGTAAAGAAAATAGTTTATTTTATAGATTAAAGGAATGAAACTTTGATTTATAAAGATAAAGGAAATGTGATTTTATAAGTTAAATGTTAGTCTTGATTTATAAAAATATAGGAGCCTAGCTTATTTGATGATTAAGGGTATGGGACTTTAATTGTTGAATAAAGGTTGAGTAAATTGATTAAAGTAGGATCTATACTCTGTTTGTAATTGTTGAAAGACTCTCATTGGGTAATGAGAGGGAAAAATAAAAATAGAGATTTTATTAATATCAACTATGCAGTAGATGGATAGTTACTTTGATAAATTTGTATAGTTGCAATTTGGCATTGAAATAAGTAAATGCATTTAGAAGCATATCTATCATGGAACTATGAGTGCCCTGATCCCCTACTATCCTCAAATGATCTAGGGAAGCTAAAAAGAACCAAGGAGGTAGTTGGAATCAATGCATCGGTTTGATTCTACTCATAACAATTTACTTATGCTTTAATAGACTAACCATGTGGGGAGATTTCCCTGATGAAATTGATGTATTATATTATTCTTGAGAGTATGGAAGATTTACCATACTTGCTTTAATGTAATAAATATTAATTGATGAAATATGTACCTTTAAATTATTGTTGATTTATTCTGTCTTGTATGAATATCCTTCCATTTAATGTTGTTATCTTTTGAATGTTTATCTCTCTTTAATATTTTGTATGTTTTGAATTTACTTTTGTTAGATTTAGTATCTGATTTATTCTTGTTTTGATTGTTAAACATTAAAAAATTAATTAAAAAGTTCTAGGGTAAACTTAGAGGTGACCTAAGATATTGAGAGCCCTTTAGGGTGAACGTAGTGGACCTAAGGGGATTAATATCCCTTAGGGAGAATGATAATTGAGTTATAAAAGACTACACCTAAGTTAATATAGCTCATCGTAGAGATGATATGGATAGCTTAACTCACAATATGCATAGCATATCTACACAGATTGACTTGTGTATGGTATGGTGATGGACGTATACCTTCGATTTATTGAAGGTGATAATTTTAGCTCATCAAGAATGATGATAGGGATGAACTTATTTGTAGAAACACATTGTACGCCTACATAGATGGACTTGTGTTAGGGTATCTAGTGAGGTGTAGCTCTTCGAGTAACTTAGGGGATTTAAACAATAGATCAGTTAGGAGTTGGATAGGGATTTATGAATCCTTTTCCTTAGTTTAAAAAAAAAACTATTTTCTTTCTGTGTATTTTCTTGTAGTTGAATTTTGGGTCATTACACAAATTACATGGATCTAGGGTGAGCCGCAAGAGACCTTGGGTTGAATGTACTCATAATATGAATCCAAGCTCACCCTCATCTTCTTTATGAGCTTTTCTAAATGTCACACCATAAACTAAGGTTTAAATCTCATGGGTGATTCTTAACATTTTAGTTCATGGGATTTTGGGTAAGTGATTGTTAGTATAGTATTTTATGACATTTAAAAAAAAATCTTCAATCTCATGTATGAACCTTAGCATTTAAAGTACAACTTAAGTGGTCCTAATAGCAAAGACTTGGGTACTCCAAAGAGGATATTCAAGGTTCAAAACTAAAAAGGAGTAAAGTTGTACATTAGTTTAAATACTTATAATACCAATATGTCTCATGTAACCTCAACCCCATATAACTAACCAATTTTTGTACAATTTGAGTGGGCCTTAAAATTAAGACTTAGATACTCTAAATAAAAGAGTTAAGGTTTGAATATGAAAGAAAATAAAGTTACACACATTTTAAATAAGGAATAGTATGAATGACACCTAAGTAATTTTAATTCCATGTAACTAATTAAATTTGATCAAAATATCATGAAATTAAAGGGCTAAATTTTCAAGACAATAATCTAGATTTAAATCTTATCATATTTTATATATGTAAATAAAATTATTAAATACTATTATAAAAGTTTTTTTTTTTTTTTTTTGTATTTACATGGTGGAATCGGTAGCCGCCACGAATTCGGGCAGGTTTTCTAGCTTTTATGGCCGCCATAGTATTTTGCATTGTCCGCCCCAGAAGCCACCACACATATCTTCACACAATCCACCCCTATAACCACCATGCCACAATCATTTTAAACATTTTACGTTGTTGAAAGCACCAAGAAAGGGACAAGCGTTCAGTCCAACGAGGCCCTAGATTTGAACCTTGGACCTCCGCCCCCCTTATGGGGTTTGGATGAACCAATTGGTCTACACCTCGGACCTTATTATAAAAGTTATTAAAAATTTATAATAACATGATTATAATCTAATAAAATATTAGAATAATTCAATTTTAATTATATATTGTTATTTTTTAATAATATTTAAATGTGACTATAAATATTTATATTAAAAAAAACTTAAACCCAAAAGAGATAGGTATTTTGGTAGCAACTCAGTGCTTGTCATGTGCTGCCCCAGTTTGATTTCTTGGATATTCAAGATCCTATTGAATTCAACTTTATCCAGTTGGCTAAGGATTATAGAGGTTTTCTTTCACCCTAAATAAATAAAATTATTTTTTTAAGATATTAAACACGCATATGGGACTATGAAGCAACATGTAAAAGTATATTCTTCAATTATAGGTAAAGAAAAATAGGTAAAGCTATAACAAACTCATATAGGCTACCAAGACCATCATGTGCACCTACACCAAAAATAGTGATCTTTGTGGCACCAACAACACTAATAATGGTTAACACAATAATAAATCAAACAATAATTGAAGGGTAAAGAGGAATTTAAGGTTATGGTTCAATTTTTTAAAAGGTAGTAGTAGCACATGAGTAACAAAAATGAATGCCTCAAATCAAGAAGTTGGAATCCCTTAAGGATGATCCTCTCTCAAGTTGAGAATGGTCAGGTTAGTGGCTATTGCAGGCCAAACAAAGTTAACTTATTTCCTAATTTTGTCACATGCCCGTGCATTTAATCTATCAACCTAGGGAGCTTCGTAAACTTGCAAAGGGTCTTGAACAAGATTACTTATAATACCACTTGATATGAGTCCGCTAGTTCTACTATTGGGGGGTGTTTCAACGGTCGTCAATCATTCATACACTCCTTAATAATTTACGTAAAAACAATTAAATCTACAAAAAGGAAATATTCATGCATTCCTGGAAATAAACCTATTGCAATACTAGAAATAAAAATGAGATAAATAATCTTATAAAAGTGGTAAACTAATCTATAAAACACAAGAAAAATAGGGGAAGAAATACTGGCTTGGAGTGGGCCCAGGCTCCAGCAGCTTCCTCCCAGCTGAACACGCACTTAGAAACTCTTAGAACTGTATTATAATTATCAAAGTATTACAATGCTTCTTTTGTATATATCTCTACATTTACTATCAAAATATTCTATATATCCTTAGAGAGGTCTGCATGTGTTTATATAGCACACCCGAGATCTTCTGTTACAAAGAAGTTATAACAGTCGATTCATTCCAGACTAAACTAAGATAGTTTGGTAAATGTGATCGACGTCTTCTAAAATTGGCATTCGTTTCTAATAGTGGCGTGCTCACTGATTGGTTTATCCTTTACTTGGCATTGGTAGGACATTCTCATACATCGATGTGATCCCCAATTTAACTCTACATGACGTAGAGTTGGAACTGTATCAGTCTCTATTGTCCACGTCGTGCTTGTCTGGTCAACGGGCGAATAACAAGGGTGCCTTCCCTATGAGGAAGGTGCCTAAGTATGTCGGGTGCCTTCTCTATGCGGAAGGTGCCTTACTGCCTTTGGTGCCTTCCTGGAAGAGGAAGGTGCTTATCTTCTCTTGGCGCCTTCCTATGAGAGGAAGGCGCTTGCCTTCTAGTGGCACCTTCTTGTTGGTGCCTTCCTTATGAGAGGAAGGCGCTTATTTTCCTTTGGCACCTTCCTAGAAGAGGAAGGCGTTGGCCTTCTATTGGCGCCTTCTTGGGAGAGGAAGGTGCTTGTCTTTCCTTGGTGCCTTCCTGGAAGAGGAAGGTGCCTACTTACGCTTGGCGCCTTCCTAGAAGAGGAAGGCGCCTACCTTCTCTACGTTGATTCCGAAAGAAACAAAGTGCTAGGTCCATGAAAAGACCTTGACTGATCCAAATCTGACTAAATCAACTACAATTCCACAAAAACACACTGAAAACACATGAATTACATAACACGCATAAATTCATCAAATAATTATATAATCATTCATAAACATATGCAATCCTTATTATACGACCGCATAATAATCAAGAAAATATATACAAAATATGAGCATTTCGATGCTCATCATCCCCCACGCCTAACATATGCCACGCCCTCGTGGCATCAAAAATGTAGGTAGCCCTGTTGACCCCTCATCATTGTCATTTCTTGGTGGATCTGGCTGTACCTGCAGCCCGTGTCTGCCTCTTCTACACATTGGCATCTAGAGGTGTGGCTCCTCTTTTTCTATGTGGGGCTATGGGTGTTGTTGTCGGCTTTGCTTTCCTCATCCTGGCTGCTATCGAAGGTGATATAGCCAGCATCGTCTTTGCTACCTGAAATGTAGCTTCTATAGCTTGCCATAGCCATAGGTCAACATTTGGAGGTCTAACCACTATAAGAGGGATATATGAATTATCCCTCTTAAGATGAACTACTTGGGCTTTGTACAATCAGGCTACTTCAGGAGTAAGCCCTACGTTCTCCTTTGCAATGGTAGTGGCTTCCAATTCAGGTCCATATACCCCCCATCATTCAAAATACCTTCTTATCTTTGAGGGTTGTCCATGAGATGACCTGTAAATCTCTCAAAATTGGTTGTCCTCTGTTGGATTGACGTAGATACCAGAGTCCCCCTGCATCCTCGAGGTTGCCTTCCTGGTCTCCTTAGTTGTTGTCATCTCTTTGATCAGTCATTCAAACTATTTTTGCCTCTTTGCGAATGGCTACTTTTCCCACTCATATTCTTCTGGCTCGACGAAGGTCACCTTTGCCTTCTTTCGAGCCGCCCTGAGCCCTTTTTTGTTGGCCTTTATAGAAAATGTGGTAGCTTGAATAGGGGTTTTCCCGTTCTCCCTAGCGAATGTCTTCTCGCTCTGAGGGGCCTGCTCTGCGGTCCCTGGAGCATTCTCTTCACTCTGGGGGACTTGTGTTGCCATCCCTGGGGATGCTTCTTCACCCCCCTATCTGTCCTATGCCGACCCCTCAGGTTCTTCTCTTTCTTCCTTAGGTCCGAGGAGTTCTTCCTTATCCCTCGGTCATTTTTGATGTTGTTGGTCCTCGTCCTGCTTTGTATCACTTAGGTCGATGATAGGGGGTGTTTTGGGACTTCTTTCCCCTTCACTCCTAAAAATAGAGGAATTCTCCCCTGCCCCCAGGCTGCTCTATCGGGCGTTCGATCAAAATTCTATCGAAGAGAATACTTGTTCTATAGATGTGGGAGAATTCATTGGGACCTCTATTGCCCAGTCAATTTGGGTCAATGCATCCCTTATTTCTATTCCCTTGTCCTGGAGTTGCTGGTTCTCCTCCCGCAACTACTGTACCAGCTACTCGAGTTGGGTGATTCATCTTTCTCGTTCTTCCAATTCCCCTCTATGCTTGTTCTGGTAGTCCTCCAAAAAATTTTGGGCCATCCAACAATTGATTTGCCACTCCAACACTTCCTCCAAGGCTATTTTGACCTAATAATTGCTCCCAAAAGTCCTTGCATCTTGTGGGCTTCGGTTTGTCAATTCCTGAAGGGTTTGGGCTATAATGTCAACTTTTGGGTCATTCTCTTCTTCTTCTACCGATATGAGGAGTCACCGCAGGCGTTTTCTCTTGGGGACTATTTTTTGCGGCTGGAACTCAGCCTTGTTGCTAATAAGCAGTGCTCCTTCCTCTTCATACTCGAGCACTGGGGAATGCCCTCTTTCCTCTATGCATTCGGGCACTGGTGAATACCCTCTTTCTTCTGTGAAATTGGGCAATGCCAATTGCTCGATACTTTCAATCTCCTCTACAGGGCTTCCCTCTTATTGCCATGTTTTAGCAACATCATATTGTTGCCTTTCTTCGCTGCCATCTCCCTCTGCATCGGGGTTCTACCTCTACGCTTCTGCATGGTGGACCAGTGCTGATATTAGCCCATGGTGGTTCAAGGCATACGGTGCTCTATTCTGGTACCTAGCCACTTCTTCCTTCAAGGCATTTTCTAGGTATAAGGGCATGTTCAACTTTCTTCCATGCACCAGGTGATTTAGAAACTACACATGGTTAGTGTGCAAATGGGTATACTTCCCGATGCATGTATAGAATCGAGCAACCAGCTCGAATATCTTCTGTAGATTCATGGGAAGGCTACTTTTGGGTAGCCCTTCCTTATCTATCTACACATTTTCTCCTAGCAGTAGCACTTTGGTGTATAGCTTCAACAGTCCACCTTTGTATATGCATTCACCTATGAGGGGTAATCCAATCGCCTGCGATATGTATTCGGGGGTGACCAAAATTTCTACCCCTCACACCTGAGCCATGTCGCCCCTCAAGAAGGTAGCAAATTCCTTAGCTGCCTCCATATCTTGGACCTGACTGACCAGGGTACAGTATTCAAACCATCCCTCGACCTCAAACTGTGTTTTTACTATTCCTCTAATTTCCTCCATATCACTCGGCTCATTCTTTTTCACTACATGATTCTTCGACCTTCCTCCCATGGTGCCTTCTCTTACTGTTGCACTTCTTCTTCTTCTTTTGTCCTTACTTCTTCAAGAAGGCACCTTCTTATAAGGAAGGTGCCTAACCTTAGCATTTAATTCTAGGGTATGCCTTTTGAGCCATATTATTGGCAAGTGGTTTTGGCCATGGGGGTAAATGATTTTTATGACGGCAATATTTTTTGGTACTGCATAATTTATGAATATTTATATAAATATTTGAATTAGTATGCACGTACCTTATTTGGTGTTTCATGTGTCATGAAGAGTGTTGATTCGTTGATTTGTGACACGAGCGAGGGGTATTTCATTTATGCGGATTACGTTGGACTTTGGTGCTGAGTTGTTTTATGGTTGGTGCTGAAGACAAACTCCCGATTTGCTCAAAAAAATTGTCTATCCATCATCTTTGGAACGTGCGCGCTGATC
Organism: Wollemia nobilis; assembly: GCA_028583015.1. Classification (NCBI taxonomy): domain Eukaryota; kingdom Viridiplantae; phylum Streptophyta; class Pinopsida; order Araucariales; family Araucariaceae; genus Wollemia; species Wollemia nobilis. The sequence goes on from JAQPPZ010003103.1 coordinate 1,676,160, forward strand.
TCGCCCCATAATTCTTTGAGATTTTTTTTATTGGGGCAGATTTCCATCACATGGGCGATGGTGGTAATCTGATGTCGCTCATTCATGTGGTGATTTTGTTCCGATCGAGGCATCCATGAGACTTAAGTTTTGGTTGTACGTGAAAGGTGCTCTTTGGTACCTTCACAATGTGGAAGGTGCTTATGTGGTGCCTTCTCAATGTGTAATGCACTTATATGGTGCCTTCTTGATGTTTTCGATGCTCTTTGAATGGATGCACCTTCTGGTGGTGGAAGACACCCTTTTGATGATGGCGCATTCCTGCTATGAAAGGTGCTTCTGAATGGGTGCGCCTTCTTGATGTGGAAGGCACTATTGAATACTTGTACCTTCCTAGGGTGGAAGGCATTGTTGTATACCTATGCATTCCTGGGGTGGAAGGCACCTTGGTCTGTATGCGCCTTCCTGATGTGGAAGGCACCTCGGGATCTTTTTTTTTTTTTTTGGCGCCTTCCTGATGTGGAAGGCACCTATGTTCTTCTCTCTTTTTTTTTTGTGCACCTTCTTTATAAGTAAGGCGCATTCTTCTGGCGGGGTGCCTTCTTCATAAGGAAGGAGCCTTATTCTGGAGGGGCGCCTTCTTCATAAGGAAGGAGCCTTATTCTGGAGGGGTGCCTTCTTCATAAGGAAGGAGCCTTATTCTAGCTGGGTGCCTTCATACAGAAGGCACCTTCTTCTGTGCCTTCTCGATGTGGAAGGCACTTTATTCTTGGTAATCATGTTGTGATTGACTTGGAAAGGGTGATCAAACCTTCTCAGTCTCTCTTCATGCTGCCTTAGCTTCTACCTACGAGTGTCGATGTTGGAATGCTGAGCCGAATCATGCATGGTTTCCCAGATACCTATTCCTCATGCTATCAGGTCCTCCACCTACAAAAAGTAAATGAAAAGAAAGAAAAATAAATGCAGTTAGATGCATTCCATGCATGTTAGGCTCTGTATTAGGATGCTTGCAGCTTGCATGTGGGCATCATCCCTACAAAAAACACCATAATAAAAAACTAAATTAATTTATTTTGGTGAGCACCTCCATGCCCATCGTTTCATCTATTAAGAGTTTGTTAGTCTCACAATGAAATTGAGAGGGGGGTGAATCATTATAGCTCTTTAAAACTTAAATATTCAACTCTTAAAGCCAAAACAAAGAAAACTTAAAACCAAATAAAGCAAGTATAACAAGAGAGCATCACACAACACAAGATGTATCGAGGTTCACTAATTTGGCTACTCCTCAAAAATGGCTGTTTGGACTACCATCCAAATCCAGCCTTTGCAAAGCACAACTTTACAATCAATTTACTAGCACCCACTGGAAGGAGCACCAACCCCTGATTTATCTACACCAAAAGAAAGGAGCACCAACCCCTGATTTATCTACACCAATAGAAAGGAGCACCAACCCCTGATTTACCAGCACCAACTGGAAGGAGCACCAACCCCTGATGCCAAGCACCAACTTGGACTTCAATTTTGAAACTAGAATATTGACATAAAAATACCTTCACTTTTACAAGACCTTGACTGGTCTATTGCTTACCCAACATCGCCCACAATTCACAAAATACACACCCTTCTCGCTTGCCTCTTGCTCTCCTCTCACTCTCTTCACAAGATAGAATCCACACTAAAATTCTCCAAGCAGCACTCCTTTTATAACAATCCTTTCTCTTTGTAACTCCAGTTGTAACTCCTTTCATATTCTCATGTGCCACTTGTCAATTGTAACTACTTATTTATGTAACTCCTTTTGTTTATTTTGAGAAGGCATTTTGTCAAACACGTCACATGCAAATAATTGACACCATATTCTCCTACCATGACTGTTCATTTTCTTGGTCATGACTATTTTTTTCCTCCTTCGATGACTGTTCGTTTTCTCCTTCATGACTATCTGTTTTCTCCTTGCATGACTGTTCGTTTTCTCTTTGCATGTCTGTTCATTTTCTCTTTGCATGACTGTTCATTTTCTCCTTGATGACTGTTCATTTTCTCTTTGCATGTCTATTCATTTTCTCTTTGCATGAATGTGTTTTGGTTTCCAAAAAAAGCTTTTCATTTCTATTTTGAGGCCCTTCTTGAGTCGCGAAAATGTGACATGTCGCGATATCGCGACACTTTTGTTTCTCTGCCTGCCTGCCCTTTTTGAGTCGCGAAAATGTGACATGTCGCGATATCACGACACTTTTGTTTCTCCACCTGCCTGCCCTTTTTGAGTTGCGAAAATGCGACATGTCGCGATATCATGACACTTTTTCTTTCTCTACCTGCCTACCCTTTTTGAGTCATGAAAATGCGACATGTCACGATATCGCGACACTTTTTCTTTCTCTGTCTGCCTACCCTTTTTTAAGTCACAAAAATGCGACATGTCACGATATCGTGGCACTTTTTCTTTCTCTGCCTGCCTACCCTTTTTTGAGTCACAAAAATGTGACATGTTGCAATATCGCGACACTTTTTCCTTCTTTACCTGCCTGCCCTTTTTGAGTTGCAAAAATGCGACATGTCGTGATATTGCAACACTTTTTCCTTCTTGCTCTTTCTCCTTGCTTTGGCCCACAAAAATACATGTCACGATATCGCGACACTTTTTCTCCTTGCTCTTTCTCTTTGCTTTGGCCCGCGAAAATACAACATGTTGCGATATCATGACACTTTTTCTCCTTGCTCTTTCTCTTTGCTTTGGCCCGTGAAAATACATGTCGTGATATCGTGACACTTTTTCTCCTTGCTCTTTCTCTTTTCTTTGGCCCACAAAAATACAACATGTCGCGATATCATGACACTTTTTCTCCTTGCTCTTTCTCTTTGCTTTGGCCCATGAAAATACATGTCGCGATATCACGACATTTTTTCTCCTTGTTCTTTCTATTTGCTTTGACCCATGAAAATACAACATGTCACAATATCGTGACACTTTTTCTCCTTGCTCTTTCTCTTTGCTTTGGCCCGCAAAAATAAAACATGTCGCGATATCGCGACACTTTTTCTTCTTTGCGATGTTTTACTTTTTCTTTGATCTTTAGCATATGGGCCACTTCGGTCTTCACCCAAACATCAAAAACATCCTCATAAGCTTTTAAAATCACTGTACATACTCTTAATAACCTCTAAACTCATGTCCACTGCATCAACCGATCTATCTGACTGTGTTGACAACAATGACAATACTGTCGCTGCACCTTGCTCAACAATCTCCCCCTTTGGAATTGTTGGCAACACACGTGCAATTTCATGTAACTCTTCTCCCCCTTTGACAACAATATCAAAGGGATGTTACAGACTCCCCCTGAGTCCATGCACAACATTCTCAGGAAAAAATTATAATACTTAGCAAAAATCACAAACATGAGCAAAAAGATAAACAAATACCTAAATGCTCCCCCTGAGAATGTGGTCCCGATAGCTAGTCCATTCTTGGGAAGCGTTACCACTCCCAATTTATTGCGAAGGTGCTCAAAGAATTCCTTGGGCAATGGTTTTGCGAAGATATCCGCTACTTGCTCTGTTGTTGGAACAAAATCCAATTTAACCTCACCTTTCACAACTTTCTCCTTCAAAAAGTGATACCGAATAGCAATATGTTTTGTGTGAGAATGCATAACCAGATTCTTTGAGATGTTAATGGCATTGGTGTTATCACACTTAACTAAAATTGGCTCACTGAAGTTAATACCAAGATATTTTAGGGTTTGTTTCATCCATAATACCTACGTACAAAACATTGTCGCTGCAATATATTCTGCCTCTACTATGGATAAGGAGACTGACTCTTGTTCCTTATTGTGCCACGTGACCAACCTGTCTCCAAGATAGAATGCACCTCCAATGGTGCTCTTTCTGTCATCTACACATCCTGCCCAATCTACATTTGAATACGCAATAAGGGTGAAGTCCTTACCTTTCAGATACCATAACCCATACTCCATAGTACCCTTGAGATACCGAAGAATCCTCTTCACTGCTGTCACATGAGTCTCCTTGGGATTAGCTTGAAATCATGCTACCATGCATACTGCTTGTAAAATATCAGGTCTGGTAGCTTTCAAGTATAGTAAGCTCCCAATCATAGATCTATACATGGTTTGATCAACATGTGGAGATTTGTCATCCTTGCTCAACTTGCAACCTATTTTCATGGGAGTGCTAACTGGATTACAATCCTCCATTGTGAACTTTTTTAGTATCTCTTTCACATATTTAACTTGAGAAATAAATATACCCTTCTCATTTTGATTAACTTGCAACTCGAGGAAATACAAAAGTTCACCAATCATTGACATTTCAAATTCTTTTTTCATCTTATTTGCTAAATATTTACATGACTCATCTTTGCTATTGCCAAATATGATATCATCAACATATACAACAAGAACAATAATATGGCCATTTTTTGTTTTGACATACAAATTACTATCCACCATACCTTTCTTGAATCCTTGTTGAGTAAGATAGTTGTCTAGCCTTGCATACCATGCTCGGGGTGCCTGTTTTAAGCCATATAATGCTTTCTTCAACTTGCAAACCAAGTTGGGATCATCACCAAGTTGGAAACCATCTGGCTGCTCAATAAAAACCTCTTCTTCGAGTTTCCCATTCAAAAATGCTGATTTCACATCCATTTGATAAACTTTGAAATTCTTGTAAACTGCTAAATCCAGAAACATTCTAATTGCCTCTAGTCTAGCCACAGGTGTAAAGGTTTCCTCAAATTCAATACCTTCAACTTGTGCATAGCCTTTACATACCAATATTGCTTTATTCCTAACTACCTATCCATCTTCATTCAATTTGTTTTGAAAGATCCATTTAGTATCGATTATATTTTTATTTGCAGGTCTTGGTACTAACTCCCAAGTTTTTTTTTTCTTGATTTGATCTAATTCTTCATTTATTGCCTTCATCCAACTTTCATCTTTGTTTGCATCAGCAACATTTTTGGGCTCAATGCTAGATAATAGAGAGTAGTTGCTTACTACTCTTCTTCTTGTCTGAACACCAACTGTGGGGTCTCCAATTATTTGCTCTCTAGGATGATCTTTCTGCCAGTTATCTGTTTTGAATTTCTTATTTTCTTCCACTTTTGAATCCCTATTTGAATCATCTGAGTCAATTTTTTGTTTCTTTTTCGTTTCCTTTTCCTCATCTTCTTCAATAACCTCTTCATCAATTGGATAGTTCTCTTCATATCTAATTACTCGTTCCCTACCTTCATCAACTTTAACATCGGTACTATCCACAATTTTCCTTAGCCTCTTGTTGTAGCATTTGTAAGCTTTGCTTTTTGAAGAATAACCAAGAAAAATACCTTCATTCGCTCTATCTTCAAACTTACCAAGGTTTTCTTCAGTTCTTTTGATGTAACACTTGCTGCCAAAAACTTTAAAGTATCTTACTATTGCCTTTTTACCGAACCACAACTCATAAGGAGTTTTGCTTTCATGCATCCTCAACATGCACCTATTTTGGATGTATATCGTAGTATGGACTGCCTCTTTCCAAAATATGTCTGCTACTTTTCTCTCAGTCAACATAGTTCATGCCATTTCCTGCACTGTCCTTTTCTTTCTTTCTACCACACCATTCTGCTGAGGTGTCCTGGCTGCTAAAAACTGTCTTCTAATACCATATTTTTCATAGTACTCTATAAAATCCTCTGAAATGAACTCTCCTCCTCTATCTAATATTAAACATTTAATAATTTTTCCTGTTTTATTCTCAACTTGGTTTTTGAAAATCTTGAACATCTCAAAAGCTTTTGATTTATGCTTCAAAAATAGTACCCATGTCATCCTGGAATAGTCATCTATATACAACATAAAATATTTGTCACCATTTATGCTTTGCATTCTCATGGGTCCACATAAATCAATATGTATTAGTTCCAAAGGTTTGCTTGTGTAGTACTCTTTTGTTTTAAATGAGACTCTAGTTTGATTTCCCTTTTGGCATGAAGCACAAATTCTATTTGATGGTTTTCCAATGGTGGGAATATTTCTCACTGCATTTTTTGAGCTAATTTTTACTAGATTGTCAAAACTGATATGACCAAGCCTCTTGTGCCACAACCAATTTTCTTCTTCCTGTCCAATAAAGAAAGCTCCTTCTGAAGTCTCTAAGAGAGTGTACAAGTTTCCAGATGTCCTCGATCTAGTTGCTATCAACTTTCCACAGTTTGCTTTTATGACTTCACAACCCTGCTTCTTAAAAATCACTTCATGACCTCTATCACAAATCTGACTTACGCTCAACAAGTTATGCTTCAGACCAACCATAAACAAGACTTCTTTTGACTTGATTTTTCCATCACTAATCTTCACTTAACCTTTGCCAACTATCTTAGCTCCATCATTATTTCCAAATTTTACTGAACCACCTTCATATTGCTGTAACTTCTCAAATTTCTTTTTGTCACCTGTCATATGACTTGGAGCATCCACTATCAATTATCCATGGTGCAGTTTTATTCTATGCTTTAAATGTTGTTTGTACGATCAAGGATTCATTTTCTTCCTTAGATCGATCTTTTTCTTTCCACTCTGGTTTGATTACAGTTTTGGGCTCTTGTTTTGACTTTTCTTTTTCAGTAGCTTGTGCATGTTTTTCGAGAAATTTTCTATTTTGTCTCATTCCATTTGGTTGAAATTTTCTTCCCAAATTGATTTGATGCAAATGTACTTCGATAATTTCTTGCAATGTGCCCAAACTTATGACGAGTTATAAAATTCTACTCGCATAATCCATCAAAGGTAAAAAACACTTCTACTGGTAAAATTCCTTGGTCCTATGTTATACTTGCAATCTGAAATCTTATGTCCATAACCATTGCATTTAAAATAGTAACCAGAAAAGAGATGATTGAACCTGGGTGATGGTCTTTTCCATGTTGTCGTAGGAGTCATAAATCTTCTTCTTCTTTTATGTGTGACATTGGTGAATCCATCATTATCAATTCTCCTTTTGTGCCTTGTATTATTGCTTTCTTTTGCATGAGTCAATTTTTATTGATCAACCTATTTCTTATCTTCATTCTTTGATCCATTTGATGATTCTCCTTCGATAAATCCCAAACCAAATTTCATGCCTATAGTCCTTTGGATATTTATGATCTTATCCAGCTTCATAGAACTTTCTTCACATTTGTGATGACAACTAATTTTACGATTCATCTCTTCTATCTGCATTCTTAAACCAACAGTCTCTTCTTCTAGTTTGCAGCAATAATCTATTTTCATGGTTATTTGTACTTCGATATCTTTAGATATTTTCTTGTATTCTTCTATCTATGCTTTCAAACTGGTTATGATTTCATTTGCATCCTCAAGCTTTCTTGAAATTTTCTTATTCTTTTTTCTTTCTATCTTCAATACATCCAGAGCTGCAATTAGTTCCTCTCCCAAATTTACTTTTGCATCAATTTCTTCTTCACACATCCATTCTTTTTTTTTTTTTTTCTTCTTTGAGTGCCATGAAAAGAGCTTCACCTATTTTCTTTTTTAGAATCCTCACCTTTCTTAACACATTCTTGGAGATGAAACTTTTCTTCTTGAAATTGCCTTTTCTAAAATTTGTTTTTTTCTTCCAGCCTTCTTTCTTGGTGCGATCCTTCATCACTTTTGTTCTTATCATTAAGTGGACAATTAGCTGCAAAATGTCCAACGCTCCATAATTGAAAATTTTAAGTGATAACTTTCTGTAGATTAAAAATACCATGCCAAACAAAAGATAAAACCACAATAATGGAATACAGAATAGTTGCACAAAACAAACGATTTATATTAATCGATGGAGTTTAAAAACTCCTTTTTGAATACAACTGGGCCTGTAACCCTTTATTTGTGATACACAGTTACAAATTATGCTAGGGTTCTCCGAAACCCTAGCTGACACGAATGGTGGTGCTTCCGAAGAACGTATCTTCAATCCCAACAGAGTGAGTGGGCTTTGTCGTATCCCTTGCTTGGACCACTCCAGCTTAATCAGCTGCCATCAATAAACTGGATCTGTCATCAAAAACCTGCACACATTAACACTATCAAGGAGTTAGAAATTAATGAGAGGGCTCCATTGCGTGAGCCCTCAGAAACAATCTAAAACCTTATAAAAATGGAATGTAGGAAATCAATAACAGATTAATACATAAAATATGGCTACTTGCTTTAAACTAATTTATACTTGTTCTCTGTTAACGCAGCTAGACCAGGCGACACCTGGAAGTAATGTTGTTGTCATAATAGGCTGCGAAAGGCGCCCTGGTGCACTCATCGAACGCCCGTGTGCTTCCGGATCTGGATTACAGACGTCGGTCTGAATCTGTGGCAAAAGGTAAACGCCTGTGGGCACTTGTTAAACGCCTGTGGCACTTGGTAAACACCTGTGGGCACTTGGTGAAGGGGTAAACGCCCGTGGGAACTTGCGATAGGAATGGGAGATTCTATAGAGTGCTGCAGAAGGAATGGCGGCAAAAGCGGCGACAGAAACGGTGATAGATGCGGTGAAAAGGGTAGCAGAAGAAAGGAGATAGCCGTAGAAGAATTAGAATCAGAGATAGAAGTAGCAAAAGACAGAGGGTTTGAGCCATCAAAGTGACTCAATTTATAATCCACCCTTAGGGCACACTTTAGGGTTTTAACGACACTTTGAACGTGTGGCTAAGATTAAAGTGGATCTAAGGGTAGAGAATAAATCTAGGTTGTGAAATGGATTAAGATGGATGGACGGATGAGATTAAATCACTTAAACTATTATTTAAATATATATATTAAAATATTAAAATATTAAAATATATATATATAAATATTAATTTAAATAAATTTGGGGATGAAAAATGGCGGGAAAGGTGAAATTGGGCCAAATAATGGCGAGAAGGTGGATGACCGACACATGGCTGATAGGAAGGTATAGATGACTTGCAAGTGGCTGGATTTTGGTGTCTACAAATGCCCCTTTTTGAGTTGCTTTGTGTGAAGACACAATGCAGCACAAAAACTTAGGACACCTGAAAAGCTGGATCAGACGCAACTCTCTCTCAAGACTAAAGCACAACTTTGAAGACCAAAGAATAAAAGAATTTTTAAAATTTATCAGCTTACCCCCTCAATTGGCGAGCGAGAATGGTTCTCACAAGACAATTGGAAGAAATTCGAAAGAAAATGAACCGTTTTTGCCCCAACGGTGAAAAAGGGGTTGGTGTATGAACCATCTATTTATGTCCCAACAGAAAAGGGTTTGGTGTACAAACCAGAAAAGAATATGATTGAAGACGATATGAGTGATGTGAAAGATGAACCGTTTTCTGCCCCAACGGTTATAAAGATATTTTTGCCAAATTATAAATTCCATGATCATGTAAGATGAATTCCACTATAGGGAAGTTAGAAATTGATAACGGATGCCCCAACTCCTGTGGGTGAATCCATATTGTTGATGAAATTGCCTTGTTGGTGCCATTGATATGCAGAGATGCAATATGAAAGAGTCCAGAACTTCAGAGATGCTCCTAGTGACTGTATGGATAATTCCTCGGGTCGAAACCAATCAACCTAGGTAGCCTTAATCTCTAGCAAGACTCAAAATAATGATGATATTGAATATTTGTCCACGTTTAAGGCCCCATGAACTAGGCCATCAATGACAACTGTTGAGCAAATTGATCTTGGTATGAGGTCACTTGAAAAGTAGGATACCAAAAATTGATTTCCAATTTTCAAACGGTGAAATAATTGATGATGATAAATGGTAAGTGTCCTTATGGTGGTTTAATCCTCTTACCGAATTGCATGGATGCAAATCGCTGCAATCGCCAAGGTGATAGAATATACCACTAGATACGAGGTTTACTTTAATTTAATTTGGAAAAAATATGCATGATGAAAGAAGAATGAATGAAATTAACGATAGATCAGAAGAATTGATGAATGTGGTTAATTTTGTGAAGGTTTTGAACATTTTTAACCCAATTTGTGAATCAATGATGAATGATGCGCTTTTTGAGAAAAATGACAAAATTTGTTTCCAAAACTATTGTAACCTTCACAAAATGTTTTATTATGATAAGAAGAATGGATGGATGCAATTTGATGAAATTTGGAGGAGGTAAGCTTCAATTTTGTAAGTTTTGTTCTTTTATTCCATACTGACATCAAACTCCGGTATGCATTTGGAGGTGGCAGAAACGCTAGTCGGTGTTTGAATGCATCATGAAACGCCCCACTGTGTCTGAATGCACCATGAAATGCCCCACTGCATTTCAGGGCGCCAAAACCAGCTATTTAAACAGTTTCAGCGAGAATTTCGCTCATTTGTGCATTTAAGCTTGAGAGAAGTGCGTCTGAGGGAGTGAAATGAAGTGAAGTGAAGTGAAAGGTTGTGTAGGAGAGTGAAGCACGCGGGAGCTATGGCGGAGATGGGAGCGGATGCGCCAGTGCAGTCAGCTGAGGTATTTGTTTATTTAAGCAAGTGCTTTTATTTGTTTTTTTTTTTTTTTTTTTTGTTGTTTTTTTTTTTGAAACAAACTTGTAACCAATTTTTGTTTTATTGTTTTGCATCTTAGGGTGTTAGAGGCACGACACCAATTCTCCCCTATAATTCCAGGGATGAGGAGGTCATTATCCCAGGAATACTGGGATACATTGGAAGCAGTGGGGCTAGCGAAGGCAGCTCGGTTGGAGGTAGTTTGGGCAGATGAGGGGTACCTCTCGGCTTTGGCCGAGAGGTGGGATCCAGATCGGGGGACGTTCCAGCTCCCGACTGGAGAGATGACGGTGACGCTTGAGGATGTATACCGCATCCTCAAGGTTCCCGTGGAGGGGTCATGGGTGGAGGTTGGACGAAATAGGGCCACGAAGATGGCCAAGTTGTTTGGGGATGACTGGAGGGAGATCCGGATGGAGAGCGGGGGGATTCCTTACTTGGCCATGTATACGGCCAAGGAGTTGGTAGCGGTGGAGGCTTTGATGATGTTCGTATTGGCCAACATTGTGGCCCCGAACAGCACCGGTGCAGGTTTCCATGGAACCTGATGGGTGTAGTGAGCGAGATGCTCACTAATAGGGTAGTGTATGCCTGGGCACCCGTTTTATTGGTGCAGGTGTACCGAGAGTTGTATGAGGTTCGAAGGCGGGGCCGGAAGGGCCTAGGCTGTAGTTTGGTTCTCCAGTGTTGGGGCTGGGAGCACTTCAAAGTGGCTCGATCGGATGGGTTGCCATGTGCTTACTGGGACATGAGCTAGGCTTATGGTAGGATATGGCTAGTGGCGGAGGAGAGACAGTCGAGCCGCCCCGTGAGATCGGGGCAATGGTATAGGAGTTAATGGGCAGACTTGATAGATTCCCAAGTCATCTGGAGGCCCTGGTGGGAGGCGAGGTGGATCGGTGATGGAGAGCATCTGAGGCGGGTGCGACAGGCTAGATGGGTAGTGGGTCGGGGCCACAGCGAGGCGGAGTACATATAGATGTCTTGAGTGCTCCACTAGGTCGAATTGAGACAGGATGTCCCCGATGAGCCAATGCACTATCGGAGGCACAGATCAGAGGGGGATTTGTCATGTGCCGAGCCTTGGAGAGAGGTGACAGAGGACGATGAGGACATGGAGATCCCTGACGTGGATGACGTCGGGGTAACAACTGAGTATGCATCATGGATGGCCACAGAGCCGAGGTGGGAGCCACCATTAGTGGCTGTTGGAGCTGGAGAGGACAAGGGAATCGTAGAGGTTCCCAAGCGCAGGGAGGGTCCCCGCCTTCGAGCTGATAGTCGAAGGCAAAAGGGGAAGATGGTGCGGTAGGCACCGGGGAGCGGAGATGACGAGGAGGGTGATGGCGAGGGCCTAGGAGATGCCACTGAAGAGACTAGAGAGGTACCCCCTAGCGGGCACAAGGATGATCTAGCACAGCTGCAGCAGTAGATAGCAGAGTGTGATGCTATGCTAGCGGTTCGGGATGAGAGGATAGCTCAGCTGGAGCAACAAGTTGCAGAGCGGGATGCCCTGATAGCTGTTCAGGAGGGGAGGTTGGCCTAGATGCAGGCGGACTTGGATGGAGCGACTAGGGTGCCCCGGGATGACAGGGTGACGAGACTCCAGGTAGAGCTAGCGGAGCAAGAGCGACGACACGGGATAGACATATCTAGACTTAGGTCTAGGACTCGTTACATTGAGGCTCTGGAGGACACATTGTTTAGGCATCACATTGTGTTGCCTGATCCTCCATCCTCTTCTGTCTCTAGGCATAGTGATTCTAGGCACACCACTAGGTTTAGGGCTCCTACTAGGTCACAGGGGTCATCTTTTGATGGTTATCTTAGTGCTTAGATGCACTCTTTATGAGCCTTGGTGCTCTATTGTATTTTGTAGCCTTTTGGCATTCACTGTACATTTTGATCTTTATACATATATATACATGGCTTTTATTTTTAGTGTTTTACTTTCTTTTGTATGAATGCCTATGTTTTTGTGATGCATGTTTTTATATGTTTTAATGCATATGTGATGGAATGGAATGCAAAGTTATAGATGATTAATGCGAGAAGACTAAGTAAATGAAATATGCACTAAGAAGCACTCATACTTTTAGATAGTTAGATTTAGTCAACTGTTATCATAATTGTTTAATCAGGCGCACCGAACTTGGTGGCTTGTGAATGGATGATGTATGGAATGACATGAATATGGAAGAATATATGGAGGAATACTATTTTACAAAGACTCAAACATGCTAGTGGTATCAAACAAACTTACTAATACTGCCTAATTCAACTAGGACCAAATGTGTGTGCATGTGAGTTCATTAACCAAATCAGAAGCATGGTAGTGACTCTAGGCAATCAAAAACCTGTGTGTGTGCAAGTGTGTTCATTAACCTCATCTTGCACAAATTAGGTAACCCTGTTATGGAGAAGACCCCAAAGCTAGTTTGTCCGTATGAGCATTCAGATATCTCTCTTTGAGGAGATACATGTCGCCACGCAATGAGTATACTCCACTGCCAATCAAGCGTCTATAGCCCCGGTGAAGGTTAACTCCATAGTCTATGTTTTTTTTTACCTTTGTAAGCCTTGGGGATGACTACCTATCCGTCTAACTGGACAAGTAGTACGATCCTTACAACTTATTTGGTATCAGTGGTGTGTGAAAAAAATGTTCATTTCCTTAGAGCTTTGGGGAATCGGATTCTCAACCGAAGTATGATGAGAATTTTACCCTATCCTTACTACTCTGTTTATATTTATATTTTGTTATTTGCTTGTGATAGTGGTAAGAACCACTATTTTATGGACTATGTTTGCATGATAGGACATACGAGGATTACCCTGTTCACTTCGAGGCACAACCCAAGGATGGCGTTATCTCTCTTTGACACAAGATGTTTTTAAGATGTGAAAATGTGATAGGTTCAAGACCACTTTTGAAATCATTTCCCAATACTCAAGATTTTATTTAGTGTAATTTGTGATATGGCCCTAGAGAACTTTAACATGCATTTCGAAGTTTGCTTAAAACACTAGAAATGGCTGAGTGACTGAAAACATTTTGGCAATGTAAATATGTGCAAACGGAAAATGGGTGTACGAATGACAATTCGGTTTGATGGATTTTATGAAGGTGCCCCTGATTAAGGCAACATGACTTTTGCTTGACCAAATTTTATATCCAAAAGATAGAATGGTCTCTAACATGATATGCAACTATGGCTGAAAATGAAATGTTATGGTTTTCAATGAGATGTATGCACATGAAATGCAATGTTTTTGAATGAGATGTATGCAACTAACAATGACATGCAAATTATTTTTATTTTATTTGTTTTTTTTTTTTTTACAAGCCATGTATATATGTACATATAAAATTCAAACTATGCGTAAAATGTTCTCAAGTGTATAACATTAAGTGGTTCGGGTTCTTCCTCTCCCTCTAAACTGGCAAGTCTATAAGTTCCATTACCCACTCTTTCAGTGACCATATATGGACCTAACCAATTAGCCGCGAATTTATCTCAAAGATGCGGCAATGCATTGGTGTTTTGTTGATTTTCTTTAAGGACAAGATCCCCTACTTGAAATTCTCTTAGATGAACTTTGGCATTGTAAGCACGTTTCAATCGGTCTTGATAAACTTGCAAATGCTCTAAAGCATTGATTCATTTTTCATCTATGAGTGTGAGTTGATCAAGACGTGCTTGTCTAGCAGTATCATCATCGATAAATTCCTGCAAAGAAATTTGCAAGGAAGGGATCTCGAGCTCAAGAGGCATGATTGCTTCGACTCCATAGACCAAAGAAAATGGCGTTTCCCATGCTTGTTCTATAAGCCCATAATGCCAAGGGGATTTGTGTATGCCAATCTTTATGATTTTCTTTAACAAGTTTCTTAAGAATAGCAATTATGGTCTTATTTGAAGCTTCAACTTGTCCATTGGCTTGTGGGTAGTAAGGAGTTGAGAAACTATGTTGGATATTATACTTTTCGCAAAGAGCTCGAACATCCTTATTCTTAAAAGACTTGTCGTTATCAGAAATTATTTTAGAGGGAATACCAAAACGACAAATGATATGGTGAAGTATAAACTCCACAATTCTAGGACCTGTCGTACTGGTTAGAGGGATAGCTTCAACCCACTTTGTGAAGTATTCGGTGGTTGTAATGATGAAATTATGCTGTCCTGAAGAGGCGGTGAAATCTTGCCAATTAAATCGAGACCCCATTGTGAGAAGGTCCAAAGGCTTTGGATGGTCTGTAAAGCTTGTGATGGTATATGGATTAAATTAGCGTGTTCTTGACACTTTTTACATTGTTTAACATATTTGCAACAATCTTGTTCCATAGTGGGCCAATAATACCCCATACGTAAAATACGCTTCGCAATGGCCATTCCACTAAAATGACCACCACAAGTACCATCATGGGCTTCAGCAATAGCTCTATGTGTTTCACCTGCTTCTAGACAGTGGAGGAGTACTCCATCATATCCACGTTTATACAACACATCCCCCAAAATAACAAAATGAGCTGCCTTTTGCTTAAAATAGAGACGGGTGGTTCGAGAAAAATCAGGTGGAAGTGTTCCAAACTTGAGGAAGGCTACTATCTCACTAGACCAAGGCTTATATGGATCCGAATGGATAAAGCAAACATCTTTTTCATCCTTAGACTCAACACGGACAATTGCAGACTTAGAAATTGTGGAAATGATTAGGGGCTGTACCTCTCCAAGGGAGTCCTTTGGAATCAATGATCCAATAGAGGCCATGGCATCCGCAAATCTATTAGTCGAACGAGGCAAACTAGTGATCTCATACCAATCAAACTTAGAGAGCAACTTCATTGCTACATCATGATAAAGCTTAATGGTAGGTTCTTTGGCTTGGTATTCTCCTGTAATTTGTTTAACCACGAGTTGAGAATCCCCAAATATCCGAATACGCTTAATGCTCATAGCTATGGCTGATTGAAGTCCTAAAATTAAGGCTTCATACTCTGCTGTATTATTGGTGCATTGGAAGTCTAGTTTGAATGATAAAGGGATGGGAATCCCTTGAGGTGTATGAAATACAACTCCAGCACCCTGACCTTTCGCGCACTTAGAGCCATCAAAGAATAGCGTGATGTCAACATCTTCCTCCGGAATGATGTCCTCTTCTTGTTTAGTGATAGCAAATACCGAATCATCTGGGAGCTCAATAATCAAAGGATGATCACTAGGTAATGGAGCTTTCGCAAGTTGATCGGCTATAACTTGACCTTTAACAAATTTTTGGCTAATGAATTCAAGATCGAATTCGGTAAGCAACATTATCCATTTAGCGGTACGAGTGTTATTATAAGTGCGAGACATCATATAACGCAAAGGGTTTTCTCTAGCTATGACATATGTTGTATGGCTAAGCATATAATGACGAAGTTTCTTAGTGGCAAAAACCACTGCTAAACACAACTTTTCCACATAAGCATATCGGGTTTCATAGCTTACCAATGTTCGACTAATATAATAGATAGCTTGCTCACGATTTTGTTCATTCTTTTGTGCAAGCATTGTCCCTAAGGCAAAGTCCGTTGCTGAGATATAAAGGTTGAAAGGGACCCCTGGACGAGGCGGAGCTAAGACTGGCGGAGATGCTAAGTACTTCTTGATGTCATCAAAGGCTTTCTGACATTCATCTGTCCATGAAAATTGTACCCCATTTTGTAGTAGGTGGCAAAATGGCCTACATTTATCAGAAAGTTGTGCAATAAAGCGACGGATTGAATTAATCTTTCCTTGTAAACTACGCAACTCCTTCAAATTAGTTGGGGGACACATTTCCATAATGGCTTTGACCTTGTTTGGGTCCACCTCAATACCTCGTTTAGAGATAATAAAACCTAGGAGTTTGCCTGAGGTAACACCAAAGACACATTTCTTAGGGTTTAACCTTACTTTATGCTCTAGAAGCCTATCAAAAAAAAATTCCAATACATCAAAATGCTCTTGTCGAGTTTTAGATTTTGCCAATAAATCATCCACATAATCTTCGATAATCTTATGCATATAATCGTGGAAAATATAAGTCATGGCTCGTTGATAGGTTGCACCTGCGTTCTTAAGGCCAAAGGGCATCACCCTGTAACAAAAAGTTCCCCAAGGTGTGGTAAATGCTGTTTTGTGTTGATCTTCAGGGTTTATTTGAATCTGGTTGTATCCTAAAAATCCATCCATGAACGAAAGCATTTCATGACCAGCACAGGTGTCGACAAGAGTATCAATGTTTGGAAGAGGAAAGTCATCCTTAGGACACGCTTTATTTAGATCTCGAAAATTGGTGCAAACACGTATCCCCCCGTTAGGCTTACGAACGGGTACCATGTTAGAAAGCCACTCAGGATAATCAATCGGGATGACAAATTTTACATCCAGAAGTTTCGAATCTCCGATTTAACTAGGAGGGCCACGGTAGGATGCATTTTCCTAAGTTTTTGTTTGACAGGTTTAGCATCTTTTTGTAAGGTGAGGTTATGGACAACCAAATTAGGGTCTAGGCCTGGCATGTCTTTGTAAGACCATGCAAATATCTCCTTCTTCCACTTGAGTAGAGCAATCATTTTCTCTTGTTCCTTTGATGATAGACTTTTAGCCAGTTTCACAATTTGGGTGCCATCTTGGTCTGTACTAAGGTCTACATCGATAGTTTCTTCAATAGACATGTGGGAACCTTCCTCAAGCTGATGGGGAGTAGGGATCGGATTTATGTCATCTAAAATGTCATCAAGCTCTTGTGCCTTGCTCTCGTTTATGTCTTCCTGGAAGACTTTTGGCTTAGAAGATGAAGGTGAATGTGGAGGTGAAGGAGGAATGTAGTTGGCGGAAGCCCTTAACAATTCCTCGGAAAGGATGAACTCTGAAATAGATGGAGGGGATGAAATCCGATCCATGTCAATCAGGCTTGGATTGATCGGGATTGGCTTATCCGGATCATATGGATTATGGAGCGAGGTGAATAAGTCTTCAAAATTCATTATCGACTTATGGAAGAAAGGATGGGCGGAATGGAAAGGAAAAACCGGTGAAGACCTCGAAAGACCTGAAGTGCAAAACAACATAGTTTTTCAGTTTTTTTTTTTTTTTTTTTTTTATTTTGAGTTTTTTTTTTTTTTTTTGTAGTGGTGAAAACCACTATTACACACATACATAATGCAATAAAGAAATATATTTTTTTTTTTTGGAATTTTCTGATTTTTTTTTTTTTTTTGGTAGTGGTGAAAACCACTATTTTAGTATATACATATAATACAGGTTTGGATTATGGCTTATGGATGTGGCGGGGGTGGTGGTTCACCTCGTTCTTGTGGAAGAAACAAGCGAAAGATGGCTTCTTGGAGAGGGAACAATTGGAGATAAAACTCGTCTTGTTCAATGAGGGTAACAATTGGCATTGACTCTTCTTCAGATTCATCACCATTTGACATGACGTCAAATTCTTCATAGGCTTCATCTTCGGATTCATCGGGGTGGAGGATTTCTTCTTCTGAATTAATATTAATGCTTTGAAAAGCTCATTCAAAAGAAGAAAGGGATGGAAGTGGTTGGTAGCCCAGACCAAAATGCTCAGTGGGTCTCTGATATGGCATATCGATGCGTTCAGTTACCCCTTGCTCGTATCGACCTAGGCCAAATTGCTGCAAATTATGTCTGTGGAAATAGCGAGATGGAAACCCTCCATCCTTTCGATATTGGCAGGGATTGGATGCTTGGGTTCTGGTATGGTTGTAGGACTAGAAGATGACTCTATTCCCCCATATACAAAATTAATGGAATTTGGCATAGAACCCATGTTATAAACCGATCCAATGGATAAATGTTGGTCATGTGGACGACCAAAATCTTTAACTATTTGCACATTGAACGGTGTGATGTGGACATCTTGAATGGCATACTCACCAATACCGCATCGATGAGATGGACCTTGACTTGGGAGGGAGATGGTCTAGATTATGGAATAGAAGAATGTGGGATAGAAGAATTGGAAGGATTTGGTTGGGTTGATGCTTCACTAACTTGTGAAACATCACTGTTGATGGTTGGGAAGATGGAGGAATAATAGGTGATGTTGAAGAAGGTGTAGAAGAAGGGGGTAATGACGTGGAAAGAGATGATTGGTCATGGCCACTTGTGCATGTGGTCACTGATGAAGAAGAAGGAAGATTAGTTGATGAAGAAAGTGGTGAATGAGATGGAATAGGGGAAGAGGAAAATGGTTGCGATATGATGGGTGGCTCCTCAGGAATGGGAGCTTTAGAAGAAGATGGTATATAAGAAATAGATGGGGTCAAGAAAATATGAGTGGATGGCAACACAATATCATAAGGATTTGAGACATAGTTGCAATGTTTGAAGGGTTCCATGTCAGCAGGTACACAATGAACCTGTCCCTCATATACATACTTCAGACATTGATGCAGTATAGAAGGGACACATCTCATCTCCCTAAGCCAAGGCCATCCAAGCAATACATTGTATGCCATGGTCCCTTCCAAGATGTGAAACAAGGTATGCAAAGTTTGGGCCCCTACCTCAATGGGCAAGATAATCGTGCCAATCGTGGAAGATAAAGCATCATTGAATGCTTTAAGGGTAAAATTCGACTTTGTGATAAGGTATGGCAACAGCCTTAGATGACTCAATGCCGATGTTGTAATGATATTGATTGAGGAACCGGTGTCAATTAAAACTCTCTTGAATGGCTTGTTATCGATCTTGGCCATGATATGCAGTGGAGGATCTATACTATCTGTTGACATAGGTTTGATTTAAAAATCATAGAAAGTGATGGAGGGCTCCATGCATGTTTGAATACTCCCCACAAAGTTGTTGAAGGCATTAGTATCTTGAGTTTGAAGCTCGATTGATTTTAAGATTTCCATTAATGCCTCTCTATGCGGGGGATATTGTTGAATGAGGTCATAGATCGATAACTTGGCAGAAGCCATTTTTAAACTGGTAGTTAACCGGCTACTCAATGACATGATGGGTCGTTGGCATTGAGTAGAATGATTTAGCGGTTGTTGAGAAGTACTAGCACGTCGTTGGGTCACTGTTACCTGAGGTGGACTGGGGGTTTGTACAGGTGGTTGTGGTTCAGCCTGATTTGGTTGGTTCGCCCTTTGACCCCTGGTTACTACGTTAATAATACCCAAAAAACCTTGGTATTGTTGTACATGGTTGACTTGATTAGGAGGAGTTACCTGAGTTACTCCCCCTAAAGTTGTTGGAGCTTCCTCCCGATGTGGAAGGGGTGTTTGAAATATACCAAGATTTTGATTTTGTTGGGCTAAGGGGCTATCCAATTTAATGGCTCCAATCTCAATAAGATCTTGGATCACATGTTTGAAAGCTGTACAATTATTGATATCGTGCCCATTTTGCCTATGATAAGGACAAAATAAGTACTCCTTGTAATATTTCCCCCTTCTAGATGGGTCTAAAGGTTTAAACTCAGGTAACGTTAATTGATTTGTGCTATATAACTTGTTGAATATGACCGCATATGGTTCATCTAAAGGTGTGAATTGTCGCTTGGGACGATTGTTTTGCCAAGGTCGAGTTTCCATGGTTGGCCCAGTATTGGGAGCTGGTTGAGCTGGTTGAGGAGGGGCAGGTACCGCATGATAAGTGATTAGTTGCGGTTGACTTTGCATTACTTGTTGTTGTTGAGCCATTACGGGCTGACTCGCCACCACTTGATTAACTTGGTTAACATTTGAGGTTGTACTAGCCTGTGCTTGTTTGTTTTGGCCATAATTATTATTTTGTTGTTGGCCCTTTTGTTGCCATTCTTTTCTATGGGGTTTTAAAACACCCTCTTGGACTTTAATGTCTTCTATGATACTTGCTTGGGCCAAAGCCTCTTCAAAAGTCCTGTATTGTTGTAATTGGAGTAACCAAGAGATAGGTTTTAGACAACTCTGGGTAAACATTTTTGTTAACTCCTCCATTGGTAGGGAGAATGGCAGTTTATTAATGATAGCCCTCCAATGGTTTCCAAAGTCATAAACAGTCTCATCGTCATGTTGCTTGAGCTTGTATAAGTCAGCTAATGATACTCTCTTTTGTACATTTAAGGAGAATCATTCTAAAAATAGATTAATCAATTGCTCGTAAGCATAAATGCTATGGTGAGCTAAATGATTATACCACTGTACAGCATCTCCTCCTAATGTCTGAGGAAAAGTTCTGAGCATAAGAGCATCATTATTTTGGATTCTAAAGCAAGCATGCATGAATGAGCTCACATGTTCATGAGGATCCTCAGTTCCTCAAAATTTGTCAAACTTCGGTAATGTGAAATCAATCGGATATGGTGGTGAAGGTACCGAAGGATGAATTGGTTGATTGATCAATGACCTTAGCGTAGGTTTCTGACTAAATGAGCCAGGAGCGTTAAGCATAAGGTTGTCAATCTGTTGTTGCATAGCATGGAGTTGAGAATCTTCATGAAAATTCTGACTCGTTTGATGATTATGATGACGTAATGGAAGAGTGGAAAATTGATGAGATGGGATGAAATTTCTTGGATTAGGCGGTGTAGAATGGACATGTTTTTGGTATGGATGATACCGGAAAGAAGGTGATTGGGGTAGATGATGAACTAGACTGGGTTGGGAGAAAGGTGTGGTAGGAATGGACACCACCGAAGATTGGGGTACCCAGGTGGGGCCTGAGCTAATAAAAGCTGGCTGGGTAGAAATTGGTTGGGGTGTAGGTTTTACTACGACAGGTGGTTGAGCATTTTGTTGTTGTTGTTGCAAAATCAATTTGTCGAGATACTTCTTAACCTTATTAATCTCTAACCCAAGGGAGGTGGGATGATTGGATGAAGGTGGAGGGCAGGCTGCCATGGTAGTCACGGAGACCGCATAGCGAGGGGCAATGAAGTTGGGAGGCGGTGACATGGTAGTCCACGGGACGCACAGGGGAGCAATGAAGGTGGCTGAAGTAGGCGATACTGGGAAGGAACGATGAGTCGTGTCCCAGGTAGGGTGAAACCATAAATGGTTTGGGAAGAAGAGGGTTGAAATTGGTTATGGTTGGAGGAGTTTCCACCAACTTCATAAAGAGAATTGGTGTACACCGGGTACATGGGGGAGAAGGTGGTCGGGAAGACACTACATTTGTCTCCAAAGGAGAACAATTGAGCATCCGGGAAGATGTTGGAGATGAAGCCGGCTGAACAGATACCACATTAGCCTCAAAAAAAGGGTTAGTGTAGACCTGAGTGAAACCAGCGGGTATGGTTGATGCAATATCCTGCTAAAAAACAAAATCTTGCATAGGGGAATCTTGGATTGGCTCAAGGACATAACCAGTGCCATCTCTTAAGTGAGTTTGCACTTGGGCCATATCAATGTGGGTAATATGACAGGAATTATCTTCCTCCATGGGCATGGCCATGTGATAGACGGTAGAAGGACGTGAAAGACCCGCGAGCGAACCTCCGCTTGAAATTCACTAGGATAAGTGGCTATGTTGGTGGTGGGGATGTTTTGTGAATTACCCATTTGATTATTTAGATTTAACATTTTAGATTGATTCCTTGTTAAAACCATGAAGCAATAAATCTAAACAAATTCAAAAAAAAAAAGAATGCAAAACTAGAATGATAAATTTACACTACAAAAATTATCAGAAAACAGTCACAACCTAGGTTTCAACCAATGTGTCTTACCTGCGGTTAATTAATTATTTTTTGATCTTAATCTGTAGTAAATTTTAAATGTCCGGTTTATGAGTTTTGCATGTGATCTAATCTTGAATTATTCACAAAAAAAAGGTAAAAACTATGGCTAGGAAAGGACAACGAGATTCTTACTCGGTGATGAAATCCAAGCAAGTTTGCTCGGGGGTGACCTATGGTGTCTAAGGCAAAAGTTTAATGGATGGAGATGAATTCCACCGTCACTAAACTTCAAGCAATACCTGGTGATGAAATCCAGATATCAACTGTTTTAAATGCAATATGAAAATGCAATGAATTTTTTTTTTTTTAAATGTTTTAGTTATCTAATGTGTACATACAAGGCTATAAATCAAAATTTCTAATGATCTAAGCAAGAGGCTACTGAAAACATGTCATTTCCTCTGAAGAAGTGAAGTACACCGTTTAAAACTCCCTGCCTACCAATGATATCAGATATCAAAGGAGCAACCGGAAGGTTCGTCCACTTCTCTGCCTGGAATCACCCAATGGCAGGAGTACTATTGACATCCAATAAATAGTCCTACTTAGATAATTAAAACAAATAATTCATAGCTATTCTAATATGCAGCTAGGTATGCAAAAAAAAAAAAAAAATTAAATGCAAGCAACAATCAATAATGCAATGCAAAGAAAAATGTAATTAAAAATAACTGTTCTTTTCCAGATTACTTAGTTTTTGTTCATTTTAAAGTAATGATCTGAAAAAGAAACAAAATATGGCGAAAAAACCAAAAACGTAAAAAGTACAGACACTTACTTGGAAGCCTACGCTTTTTTGTAAAACCGACTTCAAACGCCCACGGGAGTTCGCACGAGCTGAAACGCACCTCTGCGTTTCGTATTGGACTTCCAGACGCCCCTCTGCGTCTGCTGCGTTTTCTGCAAGCTCAGAAACCCTAGTTCATTGGAACAACAAATTTCGTGATTTCTGGAACCTGCAAAATGAAATAGAAAACAAGAACAGATTAGTAAAGCAAGTATTTAAAAATATGAAACCCTAGGTGGTCCCACCGTGATCGCCATTTGTAGATTAAAAATACACGCCAAACAAAAATAAAATCACAATGACAGAGTACATAATAGTTGCACAAAAACAAATGAGATGGAGTTTAAAAACTCCTTTTTGAATACAACTGGGCCTGTAACCCTTTATTTGTGATACACAGTTACAAATTATGCTAGGGTTCTCCGAAACCCTAGCTGGCACGAATGGTGGCGCTTCCAAAGAACGTATCTTCAATCCCAACAGAGTGAGTGGGATTTGTCGTATCCCTTTCTTGGACCACTCCAGCTTAATCAGCTGCCATCAATAAACTGGATCTGTCATCAAAAACCTGCACACATTAACACTATCAAGGAGTTAGAAATTAATGAGAGGGCTCACTTGCGTGAGCCCTCGTAAACAATCTAAAAACTTATAAAAATGGAATGCAGGAAATCAATAACAGATTAATACATAAAATACGGCTACTTGCTTTAAACTAATTTATACCTATTCTCTGTTAACGCAGCTAGACCAGGCGACACCTGGAAGTAATGTTGTTGTCAGAATAGGCTGCGGAAGGCGCCCTGGTGCACTCGCCGAACGCCCGCGTGCTTTTGGATCTGGATTACAGACGTCGGTCTGAGTCTGTGGCTGAAGGTAAACGCCCGTGGGCACTTGTTAAATGCCCGTGGGCACTTGGTAAACGCCCGTGGGCACTTGGTGAAGGGGTAAACGCCCGTGGGCACTTGTGATAGGAATGGGAGATTCTACAGAGTGCTGCAGAAGGAATGGCGGTAAAAGCGATGACGGAAACGGTGATAGATGCGGCGAAAAGGGTAGCAGAAGAAAGGAGATAGCCGTAGAAGAATTAGAATCAGAGATAGAAGTAGCAAAAGACATAGGGTTTGAGCCATCAAAGTGACTCAATTTATAATCCACCCTTAGGGTACACTTTAGGGTTTTAACGACACTTTGAACGTGTGGCTAAGATTAAAGTGGATCTAAGGGTAGAGAATAAATTTAGGTTGTGAAATGGATTAAGAGGGATGGATGGATGAGATTAAATCACTTAAAATATTATTTAAATATATATATTAAAATATTAAAATATATATATATATATATATATATATATATTAATTTAAATAAATTTGGGGATGAAAAATGGCGGGAAAGGTGAAATTGGGCAAAAAAATGGTGGGAAAGTGGATGACCGACACGTGGCTGACAGGAAGGTATAGATGACTTGCAAGTGGCTGGATTTTGGTGTCTACACAACTTTCCTCTGTATTTTCCTTTTCCCCTTTTTAGTTTTCGAACAAAATTTGCTTCCATTTCATCTGATGTCTCTTCTTCCTTGGATTCTTGTTTTGCTTTCATATTTTTATGGGCTTTAAAAGTAGCTTCTCTGTCTGTGGGTTTAGATTTTCCTATTCTCATCTCATATGCAGTCAAATAACCATGCATCTCATCCATACTAAAAAAATTTAGATCTTTAGCTTCTTCTATAGCTGAAACTTTAGAATCAAATATTTGAGGAAGAGATCTTAATACCTTTTTCACGATGATAGAATCTTTGATTTCCTCATCGAGTCCTCTAATCGCATTAATGACTTCATTAACTCTCAGCATATATGCCTCTATGTTCTCATTGTCATTCATCTTTAATACTTCAAACTGAGCTCGATGTGTTTGTAACTTGGCCTCCTTGATCTTAGCGTCTCCTTCATGAATGCTCCTTAGTTTGTTCCATATTTCTTTTTCCATTTTACAACTCATAATTTTTACCAATTCACGGTCCACTAATCCGCACATGATAGCATTCTTTGCTTTTGAGTTATTCTCAAATAGTTTCTTATCGACAGCATCGGTTGGAGAAGTGGTGGGTATTGTGTATCCACTATCTATTGAATCCCAAATGTCGTATCCCAAAGCACAAATATATGTCTGCATCTTGAGTCTCCAAAATGCGTAATTAGTTTCATCAAAAAATGGTGCTTTGTTTGATGAGAAGCCTTCACCACCTACCATTGTGTCACTTCCAAGATCACCCTAGCCGATTAAGCTTGTTCAAGAACCTCGCTCTGATACCAATTGTTAGTCTCACAATGACACTGAGAGGGGGGGTGAATCAGTGTAGCTCTTTAAAACTTAAATCTTCAACTCTTAAAGCCAAAACAATGAAAACTTAAAACCAAATAAAGCAATTATAACAAGAGAGCATCACACAACAAAAGATATATCGAGGTTCACCGATTTGGCTACTCCTCAAAAATTACTGTTTGGACTACCATCCAAATCCAGCCTTTGCAAAGCACAACTTTACAATCAATTTACCAGCACCCACTAGAAGGAGCACCAACCCCTAATTTATATGCACCAACAGAAAGGAGCACCAACCCTAATTTATCTACACCAACAAAAAGGAGCACCAACCCCTGATTTACCAACACCAACTAGAAGGAGCACCAACCCCTGATGTCAAGCACCAACTTGGACTTCAATTTTGAAACTATAAGATTGACATAAAAATGCCTTCACTTTTACAAGACCCTGACTGGTCTATTGCTTATCCAACATCGCACACAATTCACAAAACACACACCCTTCTCACTCGCCTCTCGCTCTACTCTTGCTCTCTTCACAAGATAGAATCCACACTAAAATTCTCCAAGAAGCACTCTTTTTATAACAATCCTTTCTCTTTGTAACTCCAGTTGCAACTCCTTTCATATTCTCATGCACCACTTGTCAATTGTAACTACTTCTTTATGTAACTCCTTTTGTTTATTTTGAGAAGGCATTTCGTCAAACACATCACATGCAAATAAATGACACCATATTCTCCTACCATGATTGTTCATTTTCTCGATCATGACTGTTCATTTTCTCCTTCGATGATTGTTCATTTTCTCCTTCATGACTGTTTGTTTTCTCCTTGCATGACTGTTCATTTTCTCTTTGCATGTCTATTCGTTTTCTCTTTGCATGACTGTTTGTTTTCTCCTTGAGGACTGTTCATTTTCTCTTTGCATGTCTATTCATTTTCTCTTTGCATGAATGTGTTTTGGTTTCCAAAAAAACTTTTCGTTTCTATTTTTAGGCCTTTCTTGAGTCGCGAAAATGCGACATGTCGCGATATCACGACACTTTTGTTTCTCTGCCTGCCTGCCCTTTTTTAGTCACGAAAATGCGACATGTCATGATATCGTGACACTTTTATTTCTCTACCTGCCTACCCTTTTTGTGTCATGAAAATGCGACATGTCGTGATATCGCGACACTTTTTCTTTCTCTATCTGCCTACCCTTTTTGAGTCATGAAAATACGACATAACGCGATATCATGACACTTTTTCTTTCTCTGCCTGCTTGCCCTTTTTTGAGTCATGAAAATGCGACATGTCGCGATATCGCAACACTTTTTCTTTATTCTGCCTGCATGCCCTTTTTTGAGTCATGAAAATACGACATGTCACGATATCGTGACACTTTTTCCTTCTCTGCCTGCCTGCCCTTTTTGAGTCACGAAAATGCGACATGTCACGATATTGTGACACTTTTTCCTTCTTGCTCTTTCTCCTTGCTTTGGCCCATGAAAATACAACATGTCATGATATCGCGACACTTTTTCTCCTTGCTCTTTCTCTTTTCTTTGGCCCATGAAAATACAACATGTCGCGATATCGCGACACTTTTTCTCCTTGCTCTTTCTCTTTGCTTTGGCCCGCGAAAATACATGTCATGATATCGTGACACTTTTTCTCCTTGCTCTTTCTCTTTGCTTTGGCCCGCAAAAATACAACATGTCGCGATATCCCGACACTTTTTCTCCTTGCTCTTTCTCTTTTCTTTGGTCTCGTGAAAATACATGTCGCGATATCGTGACACTTTTTCTTCTTTGTGTTGTTTTGATTTTTCTTTGATCTTTAGCATATGGGCCACTTCGGTCTTCACCCAAACATCAAAAACATCCTCATAAGCTTTTAACATCATTGTACATACTCTGAATAACCTCTGAACTCATGTCCACTACATCAACCGATCTATTTGACTATGTTGACAATAATGACAATATTGTCGCTACACCTTGCTCAACAGAGTTTGGTTTAGATCTAACAAGATGGGGTCTCCCCCACATCTATTCTGGATTCCACCTGTAAGGTTTCAGATGTGTTATAGGGGCACAGTCGGTGGCCATTGATTGTTAACATGATGTTGCTACCATCAATTGTTCTAACGTGCACTACCCCATTCTTGATGAGCTCTACCACCTCATACAGTCCCATCTATATTTGCATTAATTTACCTTTTCTTTCCTGTAATCAAGAATCATACAACAACACCCATTCTCCTTCTTGGAACTGCTTCAGTTTAATGTGGTGATCATGCCACTGCTTTCTTTGCTTTTGTATGATTTATGTTCTCTGCAAAGCGTTCATTCAGATTTAGTCCAGCTGATCTAGCTGTCGAATCCTTTCTTTTTGAGTTTCATCCAAGGTCAATTTCAGCCATACACAATGTCTTGATTTCAAATTCAATGGGCATCATCGCACTCTTCCCATAGACCAGTTGGAAGGGTGTGAATCCTGTGGTGGATTTCCACGTGGTATTATACACCCAGACTGCCTTCAATAACCATGTAGCCCAATATTTTTTGTGTTTCTGGATGTTCTCTATTTCTCTGTTCATCACTTCCACTTGCCCATTTGCCTATGGATGGTAGGGTGTAGTTTTATTGTGTCAAACTTTGTATTGCTCCATCAGCTCCTTGATCAACTTGGAGGTAAATTGAGGCCCTTGGTCTGTTGTTATCTCTCTAGGGACCCCAAATCATGTAAAAATATGGGCAAATAAGAAATCGATGACTGTTCTTTCTTTTGAATCTCTCAACACTTGAACTTCAACCCATTTGGTGATGTAATTTGTACAGACCAAAATAAACTTCCTCCTTATTAAAGGTGGATTAATTGGTCCCATGAAGTCCATGCCGCACTTATCGAAGGGTTCCAGGTGTACCTGAGGCTGGAGGGGCATTTCATCTCGATGGGTTGGTCTACCCATTCTTTGGAATTCATCGCACTTACTGGCATATGCAACCACATCCTTGAACAGAGTGGGCCAAAATTACCCAGCTTATAGGATTTTTTAGGCAGTTTGTTTCCCTGCAAAGTGTCCTCTGCATGGTTCATCATGACACGCTTTGAGTACTTCTGAGAACTCCTGTTCTGCTATGCATCTCCTTATAATTTGGTCACGTACTATTTTTAATAGGATGCCATCAATCTATAGGAACAATGCACTTTCTCTATGACCGCCTGCTTTTCTTAGAAAGAGAGAGCAGGTGAGGTTCTTCCAGTGGCCAATTAATTGTCTATATCTGCATACCACGAGATTTGCTCACTAATGGTGAACAAATGTTCATCCAAAAATTGTTCTTCTACTGTTGTATGGTCTATCGGTATCAATTTGGATAGAAACTCTACTACGACATTGTCTTTACCTGGTTTTTCAACTATTGTGATGTCAAATTCTTGTAGTAACAAGATCCACCTGATAATTCTTTCACCAATGACCGGCTTGCTCATCAAGTACCTAATGTATGTGTGGTACGTGTGGACAAATACCTTATACCTAATGATATAATGGCAGAATTTTTTTATGGCATGCACAACTGCAAGGAACTCCTTCTTCGTCACCGTGTAGTTGAGCTCGGCTCCTGCCAAGTTTTTGCTGACATTGTAGATGGCATAAAATTCTTTGCCATCCTTCTGTCCAAGGACTACTCCAATCATATTGTTGGATGCATCACAGTATATATGGAATGGTATGGCCCAATTTGGTCCTCTTAAAATTGGTGCGGATATCAGTTTCTCTTTAAGCAACTAAAACGCTTCTTCATAGTCTTTCATCCAATTGAACTCCACATCTTTAGATAATAGAGTGTGCAGTGGTTTTGCAATTTTGTTGAATTTGATGATAAATCATTGGTATTACTTGGCTGATCCAAGAAAACTCCTCACCTCTCTCTATGTTCTGAGGCTGGGTAGGTCTTTGATGACCTTAATTTTTCTTTTATCAACCTTTATTCCTTTTGCGGAGAGGTGGTGTCCTAGTACGATGCCTTCTTGCATCATCATAAAGCATTTCTCATTGCTCAGGGATAAATTATTTTCCTTGCTTCTTTCGAGCACTCTTTCCAAGTTCGTCATTGCTTCATCAAAGGTTTCTCCATATACGGTGAAGTCATCCATGTATACTTTGACCGCATCTCCCATCATGTCTGAAAATATGCTAAGCACCGCCATTTGAAAGGTGGCAGGTGTATTGCATAATTCGAAAGGTAATACTGATAGGAAAACGTTCCCCATGGGCAGGTGAACATTGTCTTATCCTGATCCTCTTCTCCTATCTAGATCTGGTTGTATCCATTGAATCCATCCAAGGAGAAATACTTCCTCCCAAAGATTGTATCCAAGACTTGATCAATGAACAGGAGCGGGAAGTGGTCCTTCTTGGTCACTTTGTTTAACGCTTTGTAGTCCACACAGATTCACCACTTCCTATTATTTTTAGGGACTTGTTGAGAAGCAACACACCCCCACTGAAAAATGAATTTCCATCCTTTGAAAACTTTGAGCTTTCATTTTGTAGTAAGGACCCTCTTGATATTTTTCAGGTTTTAATTCCAAATTTTCTTGCCTCCTTTTTCAAGTTGTGCTTTTATTTTGCATCTGGCTTTGATTTATTCCAGAGTTCATTTTTCACATGTTAAGATCATTGCTGATTAAAGGAAATCTTTCACCGGTATGAAAAAATGCAGATTCCAGATAGATAAATTCATTGAAAATCAAAACTTTCCATTTTTGGCAAAGTCGCAAAATCGTGACACTTCCATTTTTGGAGATGTCGCGAAATCGTGACAAGTTTCAAAAAATCCGCCAAGTTAGAAAAACATAGTGAAATCGCGACAGGTTTCAGAAATGTTGTGAAATTGCTACAGTTTTGGAGAGAGAAAGCCAGAGTGTATGGAATGTCGCGAAATCATGACATGTCGCGAAATCGCGGCTGCAGGAGGCAAAAGGAAGAAAGGGGAAAACATGTCGTGAAATCATGACATGTCGCATTTTCATGGCTGTAAGAGAGAAAAATGACTAAGGCACAGAAAGGGAGCGATTTCGCGGCATGTCACGAAATCGCGACGTTTTGGAAAGAAAAGAGCTAAGTCCTGGAAACGTCGCAAAATCGTGATAGGAAGGAGCAAAAAGGAGTAAGTCGCAAACAGGTAGCAATTTCGTGACACATCGCAAAATCACAACATCGTGAAATCACGACATTGCGAAATCGTGAAATCGCGACATTGCGACATCGTGAAATCGCGTACGGACTGTCGCGATTTTGTGACATGTCGCGAAATCACGATGGGTCCAGGGCAAAGAGGAAACTAAGTGAAGGCAAAGTTCAAAAAGGTCTAAGGCATAAAATTGTCACGAAATAGTGACGTCACGATTTTGCGACGTCACGAAATAGCGACGCAGATCACAGAAGGGGCCCGAGATCGAAAGGTGTCATGAAATCGCGACGTCGCAAAATCATGACACAATTGAGTAAAAGGGCCAAGGTAGGCTGAGCGTCGTGAAATCATGACATGCCGAAAGGGGAACCAAAGTGCAAAAGAACCAAACGCAAAGGTCGCAACACCAAAAGCAGAGGGGAGCAAAAGAAATGACTAAGGCATGAAAGGTGCAAAGTCGGAGAAGTGTCACGAAATCGTGACACATGAAGAAATAAGCTGCCAAGTGTTGGGGTGTCGTCGCGATTTCGCAACATGTCACGAATTCGCGACATGTCGCATTTTTGTGGCGAAGGAAAGAAAGGAGGTAGTTGCCGAAAAGAGGGCACGATTTCATGACATGTCGCGTTTTCGCGGCTCATGAGCAGAAAGGTGCATGAAGTGCAGGAAAGGTCGCGATTTCGCGACATGTCGCATTTTCGCGACTTAGACAGAAAAATAGCACATAATGAAAAGACAGCTAAAATGGACACGTGTCATGATTTTGCGACACGTTTCAAGACACTGCAAGCCACGTATCAGATAAATAAGGCCGACATGCAAGAAAACATTAGGGTTTTAATCTAATTTAATAATTAAGGTTTTGATTTAATATTTTTAAAATACTAATCCATCTTTTGTTCTTTCATGCAGGAAGCCATCTGGCACTTACATGATAACGGAGAAATGGCCATAAAGACAAAGTTAAGTGCAAATTAATCAAAGACGACCATATTGAAAGGAAAGATGCCGAAAATTGCTGCTTCATCCAAATTTTACAGATCTGGCCACAAAGAGACTTTGCGATGACTAAGCAGCTGCCCATTTAATGGAGTATGTCGGGAATTGGTCGAAAAGTGAAAATATCTATACTCAGTTATCGATATTTGCCGA
This sequence comes from Wollemia nobilis, assembly GCA_028583015.1. NCBI lineage: Eukaryota > Viridiplantae > Streptophyta > Pinopsida > Araucariales > Araucariaceae > Wollemia > Wollemia nobilis. Next base: position 1,707,856 of record JAQPPZ010003103.1, read on the forward strand.
TGAATGCATTTAATGATAATTTATGGCAGAATTGATGGCTTACAGACATTTTCAACTCAGGGATGGCTCTACGGAGATGAAATGTCAGGAAAGTGGTGACTCATCCAAATTTTCGAGGGAATTAATGAGGGCATTTACTCACAGTTGTGGGTGAATGCAAGTGGCATTTGAATTCTGTTTTCTCCATTTATGGCAAGTGACTGCATTGAGTTGTAGAGTGGTTAAGTTTTATCAAGACTTTGTTTTAAATGGCTTTATATTGTAAAACCCGGGTCCTAGGGTTTAAGATGATAAGATTTACGATTGGAGAAGAAGATATTTCTAAAAATATCAGGGTCTATCCTGAGTCTATAAATACTTCTTCTCAATGTAATCGCAGGAGGCGAAAACTTAGAAATAAAAGGCTATTGAAGCAATTTCTTGCAAATTTTGTTAAATACTTTATTTCTAGACTTGGAGTTGATGTGCTTTTGTTTTTTGTGATAGCATGGCCAGGAGCCTAATCTTTTGCAGATTGTGATAAGTTCATCTTCTTTTGTTATTCGTTTCTTTAAATTTTATTAAATATATGTTGTGAATCTGTGTTATCAAGATTAAATATGTTGTTGGGCTTCATTTTTTCCATTGTATGCTAGGGAAAATTACGGATTTAAGGTTCAGGCCTGTTCTAATTGCTTTTTCCTCACTGTGCGAGCTAGGCTGTCGATGAAAGATATCAATTTTAACCGAATTCCCTTCGATTTATAATTTTCTGTTAGATCTTTTCCATCTCTGCCTTATGCTCTTAGTAGAAAGTGATCTTAGAAAGCTGGACACTTTCTTCTTTGATTTGTTCCGTTGTGAAGCTGATAGTATAAATAAAATTAGTAGTTTTATTTTATAGCTAGGTTTGATAAACTTCTCTTTCTGCCTTACCCTACTCTCTTTGTTTTACCGTGAAATGATCCATTTTTATTTTCTTGTAAATTTGTCTTTTATTTAAATCTGCTGACCCATAAGAGCTAGATCAAAGAATTAATTTTAAATCTGATTGTCAACAAGTGACAACTACTGAACAAGTTTAGTGAGCCCATTGTAAGGTAACAGACAATCCATATTGAAAACTATTCCAGAAGCAAAAAAGAGTGAATTGACATTCGACCCAACTCTGTAACTCGCACCTTGGATAACTAGCTAGATCCTAAAGTGAGTGGGATTTATCCCGTATAAGTGTTATCAAAGTTTTGTGCTCATTCTTCATAGGGTGTGTATAAAAGTCGGACCAACAGGACTACCACTAACGGTGATACCCACTCACTATCAAAAATTAGATAGATGAATCTGGCAGTCAAGATTTTTTGTAGTTATTCCTTGATAATGTCTTTCATTGCTGGATTCATTCTTCTCTATGGTTGCCTGCTTGGAGTTGCTTGATAATCGAGGTATATATGATGGGTACAGATCTCTGGGATGATACCCTTCATATCTAAGTAATCCCATGCAAATTCTTGTTGGTGTATAACCAGGAGCTCTTCTACTTTCATCAATTATGCGGGAGTCAACCCACTGCTGACATTCAATGTTCTTCCTAGCCAAACATGTATTTGTTGAACATGGTGATCTTGGGCACCAACCAATGGTGATCCAAGTGCAGATATGGAGGACTCCCCATGGAGGAACTCCACAATAGCACCATCTTTGTCTTCTTCTACCAACTCATCCAATGTCATCACCGACTGGATCATGGATAGCTCAAGATTTTCATGCTCGAACAAAATGGGTTCTCCTAATGAGTCAACGAACTACGTTGGGGATGAAATAGTCAACCTTTTAATGTTTTTTCCATTGAATATGGTCATCAGCCCATCCCGATAGCTGATGTAAGCATCAGCTATTGCCAACCATGGCCTTCCCAAGATGAGCAGGTAACCACCCAGCCTAGTTTTAGATTGTAAGACTAAAAATTTAGCTAGGTATTCCCATGCATTGAATATCACTATTACATCTTCCAACATTCCTTCTAGTGCCATGGTTGATTGATCGGCCAACTGCAACACTATCATAGTGGGTTTTAGGTTTGTGAGCTATAGCCTCTGCATGGTCTCCTGAGGCATTACATTGATGGCTACTCTAAGATCGACCAACGTATTGGATAGGGAATGTCCCTCAATTTTTATAGTTAGCACCGAGCTGCCCGGGTCTGCATACTTAGGATGGCACGTTTTACCCATCATCAAATCTACTAGTTTACCCATGACATTGATAGTCTGGGTTGCTCTTCATCTTGGCTTCCTTAGACGCATTTCCCTTATCACCTTGGTATATATCAGAACATCTCGGATGGCTTGAAATAATGGAATTATCACGATGAGGTTCTTCAAGCTAGACAAGATATCAAACTCCGGTTGTGTTACTTTCCTCTGTTTGTGTAGCCAGTTTGGAAATGGAGCCTTTGCTCTCTCAGGTGTTTCTTCTATCACCTCTTCTACAAGAGGTGTTTCTCCTACCTCTTCCTCCTCTTCTACCAGTGGAGGCGTTACTACTCCTAGTTGTCTACCAGACCTAAGCTAAATATGGTACATCGGATACATCTCACCCTCCATGTTGTATGCTAGCTGGTTCACCCTGTTATTAGGATTTGTCATCGATTGTGCGGGTAGATACGTAGGTCTCACTACTAGAAATGCTGGTAAATTCTATTGGGGGTGAGCTAGTCCTACATTATATGGAGCCTGATTCCATGCAGTGTGGCCTCTCCACTACTGCCTAGGATATGGATATGGCATCCATGGCTGCTGGTTCAGGAATGCTGCTGCGGGTGCGTTGGACCAGGGTGATGGCCCCCACCACCCCATGTTAGGTGGTTGAGGCAGGCCTTGGGACATGTATGGTCCTCCCCCATATGATGACATTCCTATTGGCATATTCCCCACAAGAGGTTGTGGCCAATCTTCTGATTGCCTATGAAATAGGCATCCGTGCTTTCAACATCCTCTTGATTACTGGGCAGTTGCAGGCACAATCAAGTTTTATGGTTTAACCTACAAACTGTGCATACTCTAACTTTGTTCTCTGGGTATGCATTCTTTGCATGCTTCCCTCTACATTTTGGATAGAAATAAGCCAATGTTGCTTTGTTTTCTTGCTTCTTTTTCTCTAACAGTAGCGTATCCATCTACAATGCTAGAGATGAGAGCATTTCGCTCTTTAAATCTTCTAGAATGTTACCTATTTTTGTCTTCATGACTGAAGCAGTCGCTTTCATGGTTCTAGAAGTGGTCTTGCCTCTCCTTCTTGAGTAGTTTTGGTATAGTTGTCGGATGTCTTCCATAGCATGCTGGTAGACATCACCTCTAGAAATCATGTTAAGAGCCTCCAGTGATTCATTGGTAAGTCCTCTCAAAAAGATGCTTTTGAGGGACTTATCAGATAGTTTCGTGTGAGGAGATCATTGAATATTGAAGTTGAATCTCTCCCAGTATTCCTTGAGAGACTCATCTTCTTTCTTTGTCATGCTTAGGACATCTTCTCTAGAGTCTCTTGCTCTCCCAAAATCTTGGTATTGCTCTAAAAATAGCTTCTTCATTTGATCCCAAGTGGCAATGTGTTTGTCTCCCATAACAATGAACCACCGTAGAGTTGCATTGTCCAATGTGGAAGGAAAGAGTTTCACCTTTTACGTATCAGATTTGTAGTCCACAGACCTGCATAAGACATCAAACTTAAATAAAAATAGGTTAGGGTCCTTAGTTGGGTATCCTCTGAAGGTCGAAAGGTGAGCAGGGGATATGTTTTTCATTTTGGTATCTCCTACTCCTTCATCAATTAGGAAACTAAATCCAGATGAGACTTCTTTGTTGTCAACCATTTTTTCAAGAAATGCGGTCTCTAATGCAGTATTTATGGCCTTACGATAGTTTAATACTTTCTTAGTCAAGGTTCTAAGGTTGTCTGGTGTTATCGTCTGATATTCTATAGCTTTCCACAATAGGGCTTCCTCTAAGGGTGTCCTATTAAACAGGGGATTTATGATGATTCGTTCTTCCCCAAGTTGATGGGATGAGGAGGCACTTTGCATAAAGTGTAGATCCTCACTCCAATGGATTGTTGGTGGTGGGTTGGGCGAGTCTAATTCAAATTCAAAATGTTCGGCTAACTCAGGTTCTGGTGGATTGGTTTTTATAAACCGATCGTCAAGTCCTCTTCTTCTCAAAGAACTCATACAAGGTCAGATGGAAGGTTTCCAGGTATTGTAAATAATCTAGTTGAGATGCTTCCCCGACAATGGTGCCAAAATGTTGTGGGCCAAACAAGGTTAACTTATTTCCTACTTTTGTCACATGCCTATGCATTTAATTTATCAACCCAGGGAGCTTCATAATCTTGCGAAGGGTCTTGAAAAATATTGCTTACAATACAATTTGAGATGAGTCTGCTAGTTCTACTATTGGGGGGTGTTTCAACGGTCATCAATCATTCATACACTCCTCAATAATTTATGTAAAAACAATTAAATCTACATAAAGGAAATATTCATGCATTCCTAGAAATAAACCTATTGTAATACTAGAAATAACAATGCAATAAACAATCTTATAAAAGCGGTAAACTAATATAGAAAACACAAGAAAAATAGGGGAAGAAATACTAGCTTTGGAGTGGGCCCAGGCTCCAGAAACTTCCTCCCAGGTGAACACGCACTTAGAAACTCTTAGAACTGTATTATAATTATCAAAGTATTACAATGCTTCTTCTGTATATCTCTCTACATTTACTATCAAAATATTATATATATCCTCAGAGAGGTCTGCGTGTGTTTATATAGCACACCCGCAGATCTTCTGTTACAAAGAAGTTATAACAGTCAATTCATTCCAGACTAAACTAAGACAGTTTGGTAAATATGATCGACGTCTGCTAAAATTAGCATTTGTTTCTAAAGGTGGCATGCTCACTAATTGGTTTCTGCTTTTCCTGGTATTGGTAGGATGTTCTCATACATCAGTGCGATCCCTAATTTAAATCTACATGACGTAGAGTTGGAACTGCACCAGTCTCTGTTGTCCATGTCGTGCTTGTCTGGTCAACGGGCAAAGAACAGGGGTGCCTTCCCTATGAGGAAGGTGCCTAAGTATGTCGGGCACCTTCTCTATGCGAAAGGTGCCTTACTACCGTTGGTTTTTTCCTGGAAGATGAAGGTGCTTATCTTCTATTGGTGCCTTCCTGTGAGAGGAAGGCACTTACCTTCTAGTGGCACCTTCTTGTCGATGCCTTTCTTATGAGAGGAAGGCGCTTATTTTCCTTTAGTGCCTTCTTGGAAGAGGAAGGCACTGGCCTTCTATTGGCGCCTTCCTGGGAGAGGAAGGTGCTTGTCTTTCCTTGGTGCCTTCCTAGAAGAGGAAGGCACCTACTTACGCTTGGTGCCTTCTTGGAAGAGGAAGGTGCCTACCTTCTCTGCGTTGATTCCAAAAGAAACAAAGTGCTAGGTCCATGAAAAGACCTCGACTGATCCAAATCTGACTAAATCAACTACAATTCCACAAAAACACACTAAAAACACATGAATTAGATAACATGCATAATTTCATCAAATAATTATATAATCATTCATAAATATATGCAATCCTTATTATACAACCGCATAATAATCAAGAAAATGTATACAAAATATGAGCATTTCGGATGCTCATCAGTGGCCACAACTATATCCACCTTCATTCGCAATCCACCCTCCCACCACTTTTGGTATTATTTCTTCTTCTATTCTTGTTTCTTTTTCTTCTCCCATCCATTATTTTGTTGTACTTCTCTCACCACCCACCAATACATCCCATGGTTCCCCTAGATGTATTCTGCCTCCATACATATCAATCACACCTAGTACCAAACCCCATATCTTTGTTTCCATTGTCATCCTTTTATATAACCACCTCACAACCACTAGTACCATTTTCTCTATCACCTTCACCATCATCCACCTCATTGCCAATGATATTCCTTCCAAGAAAAAATACTTGTATAGTAGGTCTTAGTACCAATGTCTTCTATATATTCTACGTTCACCACCATATCCATGCAATTCACTCCACCAACCATCTTGAGACACCCACATTGTCCACCTTACTAGGCAAGGTGACTCCTATAGGTGATGATGCCACCCACCCTAACTATACAAACTAAGTTTGTAGAGGTATCTCTTTAATTTAGTACAACCACAAGGCCAAGCTAAGAATCATCTATTAGAGATAAGCACTAAAAATAAATTTAATGTCCTTGCCACAAAAGAGAAAATTTCAAGGAAAGAATACTATAGGATGAGGTAAAACACCAATAAGGCTTTGATGCAAAGGAATAAGATCTATATAACAAAGTCAAAAGAGAGTAATGTTTCCAAAGTTGCAACTTCCCCTATTGACTTTACTACAAGAGTTTCCAAGTTGGATCATAGTTAAATAGATCCATATTATATGATCAAAGTCATAAATGAATTTGAGGTTAGTAAAACCATAAAATTTTACCAACTAGCAATAGAGGATGAAGAATTTGCAAAGAAGAATCAAGAGCTTCAAACAAAAGTGTCATAGCTCAAGGAAAAAATGGAGAAATTCCAACAAGAGAATGAGACACCCAATAAGGATGCCTCAAAAATACATCAACCAAGGAAATAGGTTGAAAATCTAAAATCCCAAGTTATTAAGGCTAAAAAGAGAACATGGTAGCAAGATCTGTAATAGCAACATGTACAAGTGTAAGATAAAATTCAACAACTCCAAGAAGACCTAAAAGAGAGAGGTCAAAGAACCAAATAGCGCCAAGGATAACTAACGACTTTAAAGCAAATAGATATAGTTTTAGATACTAGTAAGGATTTTGATATCCAACAAGTTAAGTCCCATTACGATAAAATTAGGACAGAAGTAACTAACAATTAGAGATAGTTCTATGTTACAGCATATGCAAAGCACAATCTAATTCAAGTGACAGAGACCATCAAGCAAGTTGAAGAACAATTTTCTACAAAATAAATATTCCAATAAGTATTAAAGTTTTTATCCACCATGTATGTAGCACAAATGTAGCAACTAGCTATTAACAAGAAGGATTTAGTCAAGAATCTTAAGAAAATCCTATATGCATAGAGATCTACAAACCTACAAGAATATCTTAACCTCTCTAAAATCTCTAGTGTAGGAAATGATCAAGGAGATTTAGGGTTTATTTGTTGTCAAACTACTATATGTATTTGACACACAAATAAAGATCCTTGATGATGACATTGTTGATATTATTTTCGAAGAGAAGGATCAAGCCAACAAAGGGGATACAATTGAAACTAATAAAAAGCTAGATTCCATTTATCGGAGCTCAAGGGGAAGCAATATGGGTTTTATAAAATCCATATGAAAATATTTTGAGAGAATTTGAGGACCTTACATTTGTTCAGTTTTTGGGTGATGAAGAGTGGCAAAAATTATCGGTATTGTTACCATAGAAGATAGAGTAGGACAACCACAATTTTAAAGTTGGGATCCCATTTTTGTATACTTTATACCTAAGTATAAAGGTAGGATCCAATATTTTTTGTCAATCAAGCTTGACATCCCATGAAGTTGCTAAAAATATAATGCATTGTCACTATCTTAGAATTTCTAATTTTGGAAGAGTACAAAATAGTAATATTAAACAACCAATATCTTATAAAATCCCTCAAATTTTTACTAAGTATAACTTAGGTTTCCATTTGCTCACAAAGGATCAATTGGTTTAGGAGCAATCCACTTGCACAATTGCCCAATTGACTCATGGGAGTGAAGTCCTTAAGGTTAGCTAGTGATTTGCTTGCTTCCTAGAGAGAGTTGCTTCCTAGATAAAATCATTCCCTAGCCTATGGAGGGATAAAAATAAAGGTACAAATCTTGATAAAATATTTTTGAGAACAATATTTTAGCATGTAGTGGAGCACTAACATATTTTGAAATCCTTCTAAGCCTATTTAGAGGCATGTAATATTTGGAGTGCATTATTTTGTTAGAGATGCCCCTAAATATTTACATGTATTAGGAATAATAGTTTTCCACCCCAAGTAACTCAAGGATAAACTCTTACTATAAATAGAAGCCATGGGCTCCATTGTAAACATATTTTGACCATTAGAATTTATAGCTACACTTTAAGAAACCCACATTGTGCTTTGTGTATCATGAAGTTGGTGATATATTGGCAAGTTTTTTACATTCCATTAGTGGCACTACCCTCTTGGATTATATAATAAGTGATTATTGAGGCATAGTCAATTTTTCCATCTTGTCATTCACTCAACAATTTCATATTTTTTGGATGGGGATATTTTTGTTATTTGGATTCTTATGTTTTGATTGATCGCACACTTCCTTGCTATGGTTACATTCATTTTTTATTTCAATTCATCCCACACTTAAATATCAAAATTTACATTTCATTCATTTAATTTTGCACTTTAATTTCATGTAATTAGATTATTTTAGATTATATATTAGTAAGTATAGTGGGGAGTTGGCCTAAATCCTAAGGTTTGAAGGATCCAGAATTCCTTCCTTCTAATAACTTCTTGAAAGGCTGAAATTGGGGTGCAATATTGCTCAATTTAGAAGCTAGAACTATTCCCTAATTTAACAAGACCTAAATTCAAAACTTGTCAAGATATATATGCATAATTTCCAAGTTGTTTAAATAACACTATATGATGATGATGTAATATGGGCGGGGTCATCTCAATCTCATATAACAAATATAAATGAACAATAATATTTTATATATTTTTTTGTTATTATTGTTTGATTCCAATTATAAATATTATTTATTAACATTAAATTTGATGAGCTATATCTTTTTCTTGATATTTGCAATATAAAGAATAAAATATTTAATTATATTTTATAAGAAAAGAACTTTGTGTAAACTTTGATTTAAAAAATAATCAAAGTAGTAATAAATCTGAAATATTTACTAATGGAATTTGGGTAATCAATGAGGAGTGAGGAGCTTCACATTGTAGACCAATGTTCCAATCCTCTAGGTGGACCTAAACATTTAGCACATTGGGTTTTGGGTGAGTGGATGAAATTGAAGAGTTTTAGATTATAAAGAAATGTTCCAGACCCATGGATTATCCTTAAAATTTTAGCCAAAAAAAATTGGGGCAATCAATAGGAAATGAGGTTTTTTATATGGTAGATCCAAGTTCCAGTTATAGACATGGAAAATTGACCCATTAAGATGAGTCATTTTTCTTAGATCCTTAGTTTTCCTCTCAAAAAATAAGGTCATATTTGAACCAACTTTTTCCTAATAAAATTTTATCCATTCCTTCCAAAACCTCTACCATTGGATTGATATCGAAAAGAGCTTTCCAATGGTATAATTTGTGTCTCGTTTTAACATTGTTTGGTCTCCCAAAATACCAAAAACCTACACATGGGTCCAGCTATATTGATTCCATGGTCGCCATTTATGGGGCATGTATTTGGCTTGTCAAATCCATTTCTACTATTTACAAGGTGTGGATTTGGCTCTTTAGGGATTTTTCTCTCAAAATCCCCTCCCCTCGCCGACCCTTGCCCTCAGTGAAATTTTGTTCATTTGCTCGTTTGCCCTCTAAACCTATTATAAATAAGGGTTTGTAATCCCTCTTTACATATTGCCCCATCTAGAAATCCTTGATTCTAAATTGTTGACTCACTCATTTGCTCATGCTAACAAGTGTCCTTTTGTTGCAAGTTGATATTTTACTCTTTTGTGTTCTAGTGTTCGCTACCTTTGGGGATCAAGTGGAGGATTCTTGATGATTGGAGAGACCCACAATATTGGAGTGGTTCTTCCACCTCTTCATTGCTCCTTTCTTTCTCCATCATATCATTAGGATCTATGTTTACATTATTTACTTTGCAAGTCTATTTTGCATTATTTTGCACTCTATTTTTCATTGTTTTAGGGCCTAAAAAGGGCATCTAAACCAAATTTGTGCCTCACCCATACAGGGCATAAATTTGGTAAGTCAAATTCATTATACCTATTTACAAGGTATGAATTTGGTAAATTATGGCTTGGGAGTAAACTTTTGCACCCCAAAACCTTGATTTACACTTTGCATCTTAGCATTTTGTCATGTTTATCTTGTCTACATTTAATTTCATTGTTATATATTTTTTTACTCTGTGTGCATGTTCCAAATGTCAAATATCATATTTATTTTGAATAATTAGCTAAAATTACCAAGGGGTATTGACTACTGCACCTCCAATCTTAGTCAAAGAGTGACCTAAGTAGACCCCCAAATGCTGATCAAATTTTCTAGTATTTATGAAGCCATTTTGTAGGTTTGAAGTTGTTTAGATATTCTAGATGCAAGTTAAATCTAGGATCAAACACTAGATCAAATAAGTGCCCTAAGTAAATATTCTAGGTTATTTTTTATTTGCTTTCTATTCAATTTTATTCAAAACCTAGATCATAAGTAAAAGGAAAATATTCGGTTGAATTTCTAGGTATTTGAAATAATAAAAGCATATAGTGTGCATCTAGGGTTTTAATCTTGTTTGTGAATTTCCTTAAACCCTTTTGTGTGTGTCTTATTGTTTTTAGATCTCCTTTTCTTCCTTTTCCTTTCTCTTAATCCTATGTCTCCAAACCTTAGGAGTAAGGGAAAGCTTTCAAAATCTGAAGAGAATCCTCAAAATTATAATCAAATTGACAGGGAGAATCCTAATCTAGAGATAAAATAGGACTTGGAGAATAATTATGGTACTTATCCTATTGAAGGACCTCATTGTCAGGTCACCTTCAAATCACATAATCAATTCATGAATTTTATTATAAAATACAAGGAAATCCTAATTGAAGCCTTAGATAGAGACACCCCCTTTTATGGAGCTGGAGCGTCTCATCATCAAACCATTTATCCTCAAAATATTCATATTAATCCTTTATTTGATATTCTCAAAATATTAATATATTTCATAAACTACATATGTTACTACTGTAACCACCAATGTTGGAATAATTCCACAAGTTCCTCCAACTAGTAGTGCATCTCAAGAATATGCTCAATTTCCTCCTCGTTCTGCTAATCTCAACATTCATGCTTCTGTTCCACCAAATGTTGGTTATCCTCCACAGTAAGATACCATATATCATAAGTGTTAATACCTCAAATATTAGCCAAGTTCCCTTTCAACAACCTATCTATACCCCTCCCTTATGGAATCTAGGGGTATTGCACAACAACAATCCCAATATGCAAATCTTGACAAATATGGTGAAACAATTAGTTTCAAGAGTGAATATAATTCTCCTAATTTTACCTACAACTATAAGGAAATGTGCAATCATTCCTTAGACCCTATCATCATCTTTAGGCCCTACCCTAAGCATTTTTCAATTCCATTTTTACCTAATTATAAAATAATAGAGGATCCAATTGAGCATTTAAGGATGTTTAGAACAACATGTCATGATATAATATATGATGACATGTTGTTACTAAATCTCTTCCCTAAGAGCCTTCATGGTATGGCATTGAAATGGTATTATCAACTACCTAATCATTCTTTGGGGTAATTTGAGGAGATAACAAAGTTGTTTTTTCAACAATTCAGAGCTTATGTGAAGAAAAATATGACTATAAAAGATTTATGCCTTTTGAATCAAGGTAAGGATGAAATTTTTTTGGACTTCTTGTCTTGTTGGAGAAGTCTAGTTGGACAATTAAGATACACCTTGCCTCCTTGAGATATGTTAGAGATATTTATTGGAAATTTACAAGAGCAAATATCTTATGAATTGGATACAACAACCATTAACACTTTTGATCAAGCAATAGATCTAGCAAGAAGGATAGAGCAAGCTCTTATTCAAAGAGGTCAATTTAAGCCAAGTAAATAATATAGGACCATGAAATCTTAGTATAAGAACAAGCATGTAGTTTGTTATGGGGTAACGAATAGCAGGTGTAGACACCAAAATCTAGCCACTTATCATCCATCCATGCTTCCCAATCTCCACCGTCCATTATATATATATATATATATATATATGTGTGTGTGTGTGTGTGTGTGTGTGTGTGTATGTATGTATTTTTTAATATATATTTAAATAATAATATTTATATATATAATAAATATATATGTATTTATATGAATTAATACTAGCCCTCCACCACATTTTAATCTTAGTCATTCATCCATATCAATCCATGCCACTTACCCAGATTTAATATCCACCCTTCCTTATGTTTTAATCTTGGCCACTCAAATTGTGTCATCAAAACCCTAACATGTTCAAGGGTAAATTATAAAAAGTGATTCATTTTTATGAATCAAGGTCCTAAAATCTTAAGCATTCTAGGGATATTTCTGAAGCCTAATTTGAATTCGGTTGATGTTCATTCACAAAGAATTATTAGAAGGTAAAATCCTAGCCCCATCATTTTCATACTCATCCTCCATCATCACCCTCATATTGTTTGCATCCACTACCGCATAACCCATGCAGAACTAGATCTAGTTTGAAAAAACCTTCCTAAGCATCCTCATGATCCTCATAAACAAAAATAAAAGTAGAATATTCCAGTGTTAAAGTAAGAAAGTTATCTATATTTATCTTCATATACCTACACATTATTTTTAGTTTTAGATTGCAGCATTTAGGGTTTAGTGATTATTTTATCTTTCTGAGGGCCTCACAATGTGGAGCCGTCACAAGTATTACTAATATCTTTTATTTTTTCTGATTTCAAGTATAAAAATCATACATTTTCTAGTTGCTGAAGCTAGGGTGGCCCATTCAGGATACATAAGCCCATCTGCAACCTTGTTGGGATTGAATACAAGCGTGAAGACACCAACCATTATTTTCAACTAGGGTTTTGAAAAACTCTAGAATTTGTAACTTTGTATCAAAATAAGCATTTTAAAACCCCATATTTAGGGCATATTGGTTGTAAAATTTGAGATCCACCCGTGATAATAAATATTTTATCTATTTTGTGCAATTTTTGTGTATTATTGTGCATATTGTCATTTTATACTTTATATTGGTGTTGATTGATTTTGTGTTCACAAATGGGGATTACAGTGGGACCCACAAAGGGTTATCTATGCTAATTTACTTTGTCATTAGCTTCTATTTTTTTTTTGTTCTGCAGGTTTTCAAAAATTTGATTGCACGATTTTTGCAAAGCTAGGGTTTCTAGAAAGTTGCATAAGTCGATCAAAAGTTGCGTAGATGCCTTGCAGTGCTTGAGGGGTGCCCTAAAACATTCAAGGAATGCCTTGTTATATTCTAGTGGCTCTGTGGTGCATTTCACAAAGTGGGGTGTTGGACATTTTGAGTCCCTAAGCTAAAATGTTGTCATTGATGTCAAAAGTTTATTTGATGTCAAAAGGATCTATGATGGCATGCACTATGTTTTGTGAAAGTGCAAGGAAGGGTTTTTGTGAAAACCAAGGTAGGAAAAATAAAAGATTTTATTTATAACCATTTATGATATATTTTAAATGGATTTTTCTTAAAACCCAAGTTGGCTTTTCGTTTCATTGAAAAAGGAGTCCCCATGAAAAAGTTATTCAACTTTGAAGTTTAAGTTTTAAATTTTAATATTTTAAAATTTAAATTTAAATTTCCAAAGTGGAAATTCTCACCGACATCATCAAATTAGATTAAGGTCCAACGTATAAAAATTCAAGGCAATATGTATAAATACCATTGTCAAAAATTCATTTGGCAATAATTCAAAGGTGTGTGAGTTTCATTTGAACAAAGAGAAAAGATATTATAGTGCAATTGAAACCTATGAAGAAAGGGACAAATAGAAGGAAGGGAGGACGCTTCCCATACACCGTAGGTACTTGTGACCTAGTGGTAAGAAGGATGCAGTCAAGTTGTTTAGTTCCAGGAGATCCAAAGTTTGAATCCCATTGGCACTGGTTTTTATGAAGTGGAAAGGAAGTACACCTTTTGGCGCACGTTTCTTTTGAGGCATGTTTGGAGGAAGGAAAGCATAGAGGCTGCATTCACCATTTCATGTGAGAAGTTGGCTCACGTGGTTATTGGAACCATAGTTAGAGTGGTTCTTGGATAGCGACAGGGGAACGAATCCTACTGAGAAGAAAAAGGTAAGTTAAATTTTTATTTTAATATTTGTAAGAAAAGCTTTGAGAAGAAATAAGGCTTATGGGTTGTTTTAGAAAATTCTGAAATTACTATTCCTTTTAATTTTGGAAGGGTAGCATATTATATATCGTTGGAAAGCATTTTTCAAGAGTTATTTAATTAAATTGCTTAGAAGGAGAAATAAGATTTGTGTAAGAAGATATTTCAGGTTTTGTCAAGGAGTTTCCAAAAGTAAGTTTGATTCATTCTATTGAGGGTTTATTTCTTGCATAAAAGAAATTTGGTGGATGTTAAAATAAATTAGGAGTAATAAGGTGTTACTTGGATATTTTTGTTGTGTTATTACTCTAACCCTTATTGAGAATTGAAAAAGAAAGTGTGTTGAGTGAGACATATTTTGTGGACAACAAATAAGGCATCAAAAAGGTATGAGCAATATTCTGCATTGATTTTATTTGGGTGGTTGATTTATGAAATATCATTGGAGTGAAAAGTATTGATTGTGGTTTCCTTTTTGAAGGTGGTTGAGTTAATGCTTCAAGGATTTCTAGCTTGAGTGTTGTGATTAAACCTTTTTTTATAAGCATTTTTGTTGAAGCCATTGGTTGTGCAAAGAACTTGAACTTGAGTTAGAAAAGAACATGAATATCATTGTTATGTGAGATTTGTTGTTGAGCATTGTTGGGAACATTTTGAGATGATTGATATATTTTTGGACTAGGGTTTGTGAGAAAGAGTTGTTCCTTTTGGTGAATGGTTGATTTCAGTTGATTGAGCCTAGTCAAGTGGATGCAAGTGGTTTTTCAAGTTCCAAGAAACAAACTATTCTTTATTATGATTTGAGTTGAGATTGAGATTTCAGAATAGAAGATATTGAGTCTCTAACAATTCTCTTTATGCTTCTATGAGATCGATTTGAGTTGAGTTTGGGATTTGAGTATAGAACATATTGAGTCTCTAAAAATTCCCTTTATGCTTCTATCAGATTAAGTTGAGATATTGATTGAGCATTTGAGTATAGAACATATTGAGTCTCTAAAAATTCTCTTTATGATTCTGTAAGATTGGACAAGTTCTATATGGACTTGTTAAGCTGATTTGAGGTAAGTCTTTGAGAAGGCTTGTGGACTGATTTTGTGTAAGCTTTTGTGAAATCTTGCTATGAAAATTTGAGCAAGTCCTAGAGAGGACTTATTGAGCAGATTTGAGCAAGTCCTAGAGAGGACTTATTGAGTAGATTTGAGCAAGTCCTAGAGAGGACTTATTGAGCAAATTTGAGCAAGTCCTAGAGAGGACTTATTTAGCAAATTTGAACAGGTTCTATGTGGACCTGATAAGAAAATTTGGACAAGTTCTGAGTGAGCTTGTTGAGCATATTTGGATAGGTTCTGTATGGACCTATTGAGAAGATTTGAACTAGTTCTGAGTGAGCTTGTTGAGCATATTTGGACAAGTTCTGAGTGAGCTTATTGAGTATATTTGGATAGGTTCTATGTGGACCTGTTGAGCAGATTTGGACAAGTTCTGAGTGAGCTTGTTGAGTAGATTTGAGCAATTTCTGAGTGAATCTATTGAGCAGATTTGAGCAGGTTCTGAGTGAATCTATTTAGTAGATTTGAGAAGGTTCTGATTTAGCTTATTGACAGATCTTTGTAGGTGAAAGAGTATAGAGTACAAAGTCTCAGTGGATAGAGATCCAACAACCAAGACAATTAAAGATATATCTAAGTGAGGAGTCTTCAAGTGGAGAGATATCCACCAGACAATGCAGCATAGAGATAGAGTGTTCTAGAAGATCACTAGCTAGAGCAAAAAGGGGAAAGAGTTCTCCTATGGAAGAAATACATGAAATTGAAATTAGGGGATCAGCATCTCCTTTGGATAGAGGTCCATAAACATTGTAATTGGGAAGGATTCCCAAAGAAATTATTTGATGAATATTTAGAAGAAATATTTTTCTCTGGAGGTAGCCCACATTGGGTGAACCACATAAATTGTGGTGTCTCTATTATGTATGGTGTTTTGTGCATTGATTTGATTACTATTATTGATATTGCTATATATACACTGCATAATATTGAATTGAAAATAAATGTAAAAAGTGGTCTTATACTGTTCACCCCCCCTCTCAGTATAATCTTGTGTTCTTCAACTTGTATTAGAGTGGGATCCTTTAGAAGAGTTTGACAGCTTGAAGGAAAAGCGGTCTAAGGACATAATGGATCAAAAGTATCAAAGATACAGACCCTTCAATAATGTAGTACCAGTATTTGATGGAAGTGACTTCTTATATTGGTGTATGCTGATGAGATTTTACCTTATGGTACTTGGAAATGAAGTTTGGGATGCAGTGGAACTTGGATATGATTCAACATTCAATTCTCCTACAAATAAAGAATATAAGCTTCTAATACATGCAAATTCAAGAGCTATGAATGCAATTACAAAAGGTTTATGTAGAGCAAAATCTATGAAGGTTATGGAATGTAAAATAGCAAAATAAATGTGGGAACTTCTGCATGAAATATATGAAGGAGATAAAGGAGTCATAATGGCTAAGACCATAAATATCAAAGGAGAATTTGAGAACCTAAGAATGAGGGATGATGAAAATATTCATGACTATATCAACAAAGTTGATGAAATTTTACATGAGATGAAAGGTCTTGGAATGAAGTTTGATGAATCTGATGCTTGTGACAAGATCTTGAGGACTCTTCCAAAAAGGTATAGTAAAAATGTTTTTGCTATAGAAACATCAATTGATAGTGATTCTTTGAAAAGGAATTTTTTGCTTGGCATGCTTACTACTTTTGAGATAAGAACAAAAGATCTTATTCCTCCAAAATAAGTTGCTTTCATAGTAGACAAAATGAAAAAGAGAAATAAGATAGAATCAAGCAGTGATTCATCCAGTGATGAAGAAGCAAATTATGGCAGAAGATATAGAGGTTCCAGGATACCCATAGATCTAAGATATATCAAATGTTTCAATTGTGGATAGTATGGACATTATGCAACAGAATGCAAAGAGCCAAAAGGCAAAAATTATGAAGAAAAATAGGAATACAAGGAATCTAAAAAAGACACAGGTACCAGAAGAGAAGCAAGGATGGACAAAGTAGACAAGGAAAGAAGTTCTTCCAGAGACAAAAGAGAAGCTACTATGCAGAAAATGCAAGTACTCAATTGATAGTGATGCTAGTTTTTCATAAAATGATAGATATGAAGTCTTATTTATGGTTAAAGATAAAGATCCAGTTAAGAAAAGGATTCCAGTTATTCTCAAGTGTTTTATATGTGGTAATGTGGTAAATTTGGACATATTGAAGATGATTGCACTAGGGATGGTTATAGTTTTAGTGATGATGATTTTGAAGATGCACTTGAAAGACCATATGAGAATCTTCTAATGGATTTCAAAGATAAAGAAGATGATCCTATAGAAGAAAAGCCAAAAGAAAGAAATAATATGGATAAAGGTAAAAAATTAGAGGATTATTTAATAGAGAATGGCTATGATCTCAAGGGAGAACTTATCTATGCCCTTGACACAGTAAACAAGGTTAGAAAGCAACACTCCAAGCTTGAAAGTCAATTTCAAGAATGTGATGAAGAAAGGTTATTGCTCATAGAGGATTTAGAGAAGTCAAAGGCTAAGGCAAGCAAGTTCAAGGATAAGTTAGAAGCAAATATTTTATAATGTGAGAAGTTAGCACAAGAAGTGGCTACTCTAAAAGAATATTTAAAGGACTCCAAGATCAATATGAAGAGTTTCACAAATAGCTTTAAGAACTTGGATAAGTTCATCTATGGACAACAACGAACATCATGTTCAATAGGTCTTGGCTTTGGAAAGGATCAAAATAAACAGGAAAACAATCTACTTCAAGTCTTGATGAAGAGTAAACTTTAGAAGAATATACATCATAAGAAGACAATTTAAGTGAAAATGGGACATCAGAGGATGAGTTGGACAACAAAGAGGTCAAAAATAGGGACAATGCACAAAGAAGATACATATGGAACAACAATCATAACAGGATATCAATGCGGTCTAGGCAAGGAAGCTTCAATAGGAGATGCTTCTCATGTCATAGGTTTGGGGACATGGCTTCACAGTGTAGGTCATATGAAAGACAGGAATATGGAAAAGGACAACTTTTCCATGGGTATTGCTACTCATGCAAAGGGTTTGGTCACAAGGAAATGAATTGCATGATTAATGATAGAAGAGGATATGGCTTCACTAGGAGAAGTCCTAAGATAGTTGCACCTCCAAGGAATAATAACATTAAGTGTTATAAGTGAAATAATGATGGTCACATAGCAAGATGGCATAGAGAAAATATTACAGAAGCAGGCATGAACAGGAATAGAAATATGAAAAGGAACAGGAACTTGGATGAGAACAAGAAGAGGAACAGGAACAAGAATAGGAACATGGATGAGAATAGGAACAGGAACAGGAACATAAATAGAAATGATAACAAAAATAGGGATGATGGCTTGGAAAGAAATAGTGAGAGGATTCAGAAAACTCATAAAGGAAGAGAGAAAGATAAAGGTAAATAGTAGTGCTTTTGGGGAATAGAAATACTCCCACCCCAGAATTAACCACCTCCAAAAGAAGTTGCTATAAAAAACCTCATTTCCTATCGATTGCCCCAAAATTTGTTTGGCTAAAATGTTAAGGATAATCCATGGGTCTGGAATATTTATTTATAATCTAAAACTCTTCAATTTCATCCACTCACCCAAAACCCAATGTGCTAAATGTTTAGGTCCACCTAGAGGATTGGAACATTGGTCTACAATGTGAATCTCCTCACTCCTCATTGATTACCCAAATCCCATTAGTAAATATTTCAGATTTATTACTATTTTGATTATTTTTTAAATCAAAGTTTACACAAAGTTCTTTTATTATAAAATATAATTAAATATTTGATTCTTTATATTGCAAATATCAAGAAAAATATGTAGCTCATCAAATTTAATGTTTATAAATAATATTTATAATTGGAATCAAACAATAATATTTATATATATATAATAAATATATATGTATTTATATGAATTAATCCTAGCCCTCCACCACATTTTAATCTCAGCCATTCATCCATATCAATCCATGCCACTTACCTAGATTTAATCTCCACCCTTCCTTATGTTTTAATCTCGGCCACTCAAATTGTGTCATCAAAACCCTAACATGTTCAAGGGTAAATTATAAAAAGTGATTCATTTTGATGAATCAAGGTCCTAAAATCTTAAGCATTCTAGGGAGATTTTTGAAGCCTAATTTGAATTCTATTGATGTTCATTCACAAAGAATTATTAGAAGGTCAAATCCTAGCCCCATCATTTTCATCCTCATCCTCCATCATCACCCTCATATTGTTCACATCCACTACCGCATAACCCATGCAGAACTAGATCTGGTTCTAAAACACCTTCCTCAACATCCTCATGATCCTCATATACAAAAATAAAAGTAGAATATTCCAATGCTAAAGTAAGAAAGTTATCTATATTTATCTTCATATACCTGCACTTTATTTTTAGTTTTAGATTACAGCATTTAGGGTTTAGTGATTATTTTATCTTTCTGAGGGCCTCACAATGTGGATCCCTCACAAGTATTACTAATCTCTTTTATTTTTTCTGATTGCAGGTACAAAAATCATATATTTGGTAGTTGTTGAAGCTATGGTGGCCCATTCAGGATACACAAGCCCATTTGCAATCTCGTTGGGATTAAAGACAAGCATGAAGACACCAACCATTATTTTCAACTAGGGTTTTGAAGAACCCTAGTATCTGTAACTTTGTATCAAAATAAGCATTTTAAAACCCCAAATTTAGGGTATATTGGTTGTAACATTTGAGATCCACCTGTAATAATAAATATTTTATCTATTTTGTGCAATTTTTGTGTATTATTGTGCTTATTGTCATTTTATACTTTATATTGGTGTTGATTGATTTTTGGTTCACAAATGATGATCACAATGGGACCCACAAAGGGTTCTCTATGCTAATTTACTTTGTCGTTAGCTTCTATTTTTGTTTTTGTTTTGCAGGTTTTCAAAAATTTGATTGCACGAGTTTTGCAAAGCTAGGATTTCTAGAAAGTTGCATAAGTCGATCAGAAGTTGCGTAGATGCCTTGCAGTGCTTGAGGGGTGCCCCAAAACATTCAAGGAATACCCTACTATGTTCTAGTGGCTCTGATGTGCATTTCACAAAGTGGGGTGTTGGAAATTTTGATTCCCTAAGCTAAAATGTTGTCATTGATGTCAAAAGGTTATTTGATGTCAAAAGTATCTATGATGGCATGCACTATGTTTTGTGAAAGTGCAAGGAAGGGTTTTTGTGAAAACCAAGGTAGGAAAAATAAAAGGTTTTATTTAAAACCATCGATGGCATATTTGAAATGGATTTTTCTTAAAACCCAATTTGGCTTTTTGTTTCAATGGAAATGGAGTCCCGGTGACAAAGTTATTCAACTTTGAAGTTTAATTTTTAAATTTTAATATTTTAAAAGTTAAATTTAAATTTCCAAAGTGGAAATTCTCATCGACGTCATCAAATTTTATTAAGGGCCTACGTATGAAAATTCAAGGCAATATGTATAAATACCATTGTCAAAAATTCATTTGGTAATAATTCGAAGGTGTGTGAGTTTTGTTCGAACAAAGAGAAAAGATATTATAGTGCAATTGAAACCTGTGAAGAAAGGGAGAAATATAAGGAATGGAGGACCCTTCCCATACACCGTAGGCACTTGCGGCCTAGAAAAAATAAGGAGGTATTCAAGTTGTTGAGTTCTAGGAGATCCGAATTTTGAATCCCAACGACACTGGTTTTTACGAAGTGGAAAGGAAGTACACCTTTTGGCACACGTGTCTTTTTGAGGCATGTTTGGAGGAAGGAAAGAATAGAGGCTGCACTCACCATTTCATGTGAGAGGTTGGCTCATATGGTTAATGGAACCATAGTTAGAGTGGTGATTGGATAGCGACAGGGGATCGAATCCCACTGAGAAGAAAAAGGCAAGTTAAATTTTTATTTTTTAATATTTGTAAGAAAAGCTTTGAGGAGAAATAAGGCTTATGGGTTGTTTTAGAAAATTCTGAAATTACTATTCCTTTTAATTTTGGAAGGGTAGCATATTATATATTGTTGGAAATCATTTTTCAAGAGCTATTTAATTAAATTGCTTACAAGGATAAATAATGGTTGTGTAAGAAGATATTTTAGGTTTTGTCAAGGAGTTTCCAAAAGTAAGTTTGATTCATTCTATTGAGGGTTTATTTCTTACATAAAAGAACTTTGGTGGATGTTAAAATAAAGTAGGAGTAATACGGTGTTACTTGGATTTTTTTGTTGTGTTATTACTTTAACCCTTGTTGAGAGTTGAAAAAGAAAGTGTGTTGAGTGAGACATATTTTATGGACAACTAAGGCATCAAAAATGTATGATCAATATTCTCCATTGATTTTATTTGGGTGGTTGATTTCTGAAATATCATTGGAATGAAAAGTATTGATTGTGGTTTTGTTTTTGAAAGTGGTTGAGTTAATGCTTCAAGGTTTTATGGCTTGAGTGTTGTGATTAAACGTTTTTTTATAAGCATTGTTGTTGAAGCCATTGGTTGTGCAAAGAACTTGAACTTGAGTTAGAAAAGAACATGAATATCATTGTTATGTGAGATTTGTTGTTGAGCATTGTTGGGAATATTTTGAGATGAGTGATACATGCTTGGACTAGGGTTTGTGAGAAAGAGTTGTTCCTTGTGGTGAATGGTTGATTTCAGTTGATTGAGCCTAGTCAAGTGGATGCAAGTGGTTGTTCAAGTTCCAAGAAATAAACTATTCTTTATTTTGATTTGAGTTGATATTGAGATTTGAGAATAGAACATATTGAGTCTCTAACAATTCTCTTTATGCTTCTATGATATTGATTTGAGTTGAGATTAGGATTTGAGTATAGAACATATTGAGTCTCTAACAATTCTCTTTATGCTTCTATGATATTGAGTTGAGATATTGATTGAGCATTTGAGTATAGAACATATTGAGTCTCTAACAATTCTCTTTATGATTCTATGAGATTGGACAAGTTTTGTATGGACTTGTTAATATGACTTGAGGGAAGTCTTTGAGAAGGCTTGTGGACTGATTATTGTGTAATATTTTGTGAAAGTCTGCTATGTAGATTTGAGCAAGTCCTAGAGAGGACTTATTGACCAGATTTGAGCAAATCCTAGAGATGACTTATTGAGCAGATTTCAGCAAGTCCTAGAGAGGACTTATTGAGCAGATTTTAGCAAGTCCTAAAGAGGACTTATTGAGCATATTTGGCCAGGTTCTGTGTGGACCTTCTGAGCAAATTTGGACAAGTTCTGAGTGATCTTGTTGAGCCAATTTGGACAAGTTCTAAGGGAGCTTTTTGAGCATATTTGTATAGGTTCTGTATGGACCTGTTGAGTAGATTTGGAAAAGTTCTGAGTGAGCTTGTTGAGCATATTTTGACAGGTTCTATGTGGACCTGTTGAGCAGATTTGGACAAGTTTTGAGTGAGCTTGTTGAGCATATTTGAGCAGGTTTTGAGTGAACCTATTGAGCATATTTGAGCAGGTTTTGAGTGGACCTATTGAGAAAATTTGAGAAGGTTTTGAGTGAGCCTATTGATAGAGCTTTGGAGGTGACATAGTATAGAGGACAAAGTCTTAGTGGATAGAGATCCAACAGCTAGGACAATTGAAGATATATCTGAGTGAGGAGTCTTCAAGTGGAGAGAGATCCACTAGTCAGTGCAACATAGAGACAGAGTCTTCTAGAAGATCACTAGCCAGAGCATAAAGGGGAAAGAGTTCTCCTGTGGAAGAGATCCATGAACTTGATATTAGGGGATCAACATCTCCTTTGGATAGAGGTCCATAAATATTGTAATTGGGAAGGATTCCCAAAGAGATTATTTGAGAAATATTTAGAAGAAATATTTTCTCTATGGAGGTAGCCCACATTGGGTGAACCACATTAAAATTGGTGTCTCTATTGTGTATGGTGATTTGTGCATTGCTTTGATTATTGCTATTGATATTGCTATTTATTATATTGAATAATACTATTTGGGAAAGAAAATTAAAAAGTGGTCTTATACTGTTCACCCCCCTCTCAGTATAAGCTTGTGTTCTTCAATTGGTATCAGAGCGGGTTCCTTCGGAAGAGTTTGATAGTTTGAAGGAAAAGTGGTCTAAGAACACAATGGATCAAAAGGATCAAAGAGACAGACCCTTCAATAATGAAGTATCATTCTTTGATGGAAGTGACTTCTTGTATTGGTGTATGTTGATGAGATTTTACCTTATGGCACTTGGAAATGAAGTTTGGGATGCAGTGGAACTTGGATATTATTCTACAGTCAATCCTCCTATATATAAGGAAGGTAAGCTTCTAATGCATACAAATTCAAGAGCTATAAATGCAATTATAAAAGGATTGGGTAGATCAAAATCTATGAATGTTATGGATTATAAAATAACAAAATATATATGGGATCTACTGCATGACATATATGAGGGTGATAAAGGTGTCTGGAAATCTAAGGTCAAAAATCTCAAAGGAGAATTTGAGAACTTAAGAATGAGGAGATGATGAAAATATTTGTGATTATCTCAACAAAGTTGATGAGCTTGTACATGAGATGAGAGGTCTTGGAATGAAGGTTGATGAATCTGATGCTTGTGATAAGATCTTGAGAAATCTTCCAAAAAGGTATAGTGAAAAGGTTTCTACTATAGAAACATCAATTGATAGTGATTCTTTGACAAGGAATTATTTGCTTGGCATGCTTACTACTTTTGAGATAAGAACAAAAGATCCTATTCCTCCAAAAGAAGTTGCATTCAAAGTGGATAAAAATAAAAAGGGTAAAAATATAGAATCAAGCAGTGAGTCATCTAGTGATGAAGAAGATAACTATGGTAGAAGAGATAAAGGTTCAAAAATATCCATAGATATAAGATCTATTAAGTGCTTCAATTGTGGAAAGTATGGACATTATGCAACAAAGTGCAAAGAGCCAAAGTACAACAATGATGAAGAAAAATGGGACAGGGGGGTCGGAAAGAAGAAGAGCGGAGGAAAGAGGGAAGGAGGACAAAAGAGAAAGAAAGAAGGTATTCATTTGCAAAGGAAAAAGAAAAGCTAGTGAGATAATGCAAGTACTCAATTGATAGTGATGCTAGTTTTTCTGACAATGATGGAGACGAAGATTTATGGTTAGAGAAAAGGGCCCAACTATCTCAAATGTTTTAAATGGGGGAGAATAGGGAGGAGAGAGATAGGAGGAGGCGTTAGTGATGATGGTTTTGAAGATGCACTTGAAAGACCAGATGAGAATCTTCTAATGGCTTTAGAAGATGAAGTAAGTGATCATATAGAAGACAAGCCAAAAGGAAGTAATGATAAGGACAAAGGCAAAAAAATAAAGGATTACTCAATAGAGAATGGTTATGATATCAAGGGAGAACTTATCTATGCCCTTGACATAGTAAAGAAGGTAAGAAAGCAACACTCTAAGCTTGAAATTCAATTTCAAGAATGTGATGAAGAAATATTATTGCTCATAGAGGACTTAGAGAAGTTAAAGGCTAAGGCAATTAAGTTCAAGGATAAGTTAGAAGCAAATATTTTGGAGTGTGAAAATTTAACACAAGAAGTGGTACTACTAAAGGAATATTTAGAGGATTCCAAGAAAAATTTGTACAAATATGTGAAAAGTGCAAAGAGTGTAGATAAAATAATCAAGATAAAAATAGGAACAACAAATAAGACTGATATTGGTTCCAAATTGGCTCAAAACAAATGGGAAGAAAAGTCTACTTCTAGTCTTGAAAAAGAAAGAAATTCAGAAGAAGATACTTCAGAAGATGACAGTGTAAATGAGACATCATAGGATGAATTGGACAACAAAGAGGTCAAAAATAGGAACAATGCACAAAGAAGATACAGATGGAACATCAATCAGAATAGGAGACCAATGAGGTCTAGGCAAGGAAGCTTCAATGGGAGATGCTTCTCATGTCATATGTTTGGGCACATGGCTTCACAGTGCACGTCATATGAAAGACAAGAATATTGGAAAGGATAAATTTTCCATGGGTATTGCTACTCATACAATGAGTATGGTCACAAAGCAATAAATTGCAGGGTTCATGGCAGAAGAGGATATGGTTTCACTAGGAGGTATCCTAAGATATTTGTACCTCCAAGGAATAATAACATTCAGTGTTATAAGTGCAATAATATGGACACACAAAAAGATGGTGTAGAGAAAATATTCCAGAAGCAGGTATGAATAGGAACAGGAACATGGATAAGAACAAAAATATGACCAAGAATAGGAACATGGATGAGAACAGGAATAGGAACATAAACTATAATAGAAATAGGGATGATGGCTTGGAAAGAAACATTGTGAGGATTCAGAAAACTCAAAAAGGAAGAGAGAAAGATAAAGGTAAAGAGTAGTGCTTTCGGGGAGTAGAAATACTCCCACCCTAGAATTAACCACCTCATGAGGAGGTGGTGGAGGGGCTAAGCTAAGAGGCATTCTTAGCCCCGAGCCCCAAAGGTGACCCTTTGCCATTGATGAAAAAGGGGGAGATTTTTTAATATGGGGAGAGATTTGATATTTGAGAGAGCATTGAGCCAGGGGAAGCAAAGTCCTAGGGGGAGCAGAAAAGAAGGTCAAATTTTAGTAAAAGGATATTGATTTCCATAAATGACAAAGGGGGAGATTGTTGGATAATTTTGAGTCCCTTAGCAAAAAGTTGTCATTGATGTCAAAAGGATTTATGTAAGTAAGCACTATGTTTGTATTCCAAAAGGAGCTTCCATGGTAGGAAAAATAAAAGGTTTTTATTTAAAACCATGGATGGCATATTTGAAATGGGTTTTTCTTAAAACCCAGGTTGGCTTTTCGTTTCATTGAAAAAGGAGTCCTGGTGACAAAGTTATTCAACTTTGAAGTTTAAGTTTTAAATTTTAATATTTTAAAATTTAAATTTAAATTTCCAAAGTGGAAATTCCCACCAATGTCATCAAATTCGATTAAGGGCCGACGTATGAAAATTCAAGGCAATATGTATAAATACCATTGCCAAAAATTCATTTGGCAATAATTCGAATGTGTGTGAGTTTCGTTTGAACAAAGAGAAAAGATATTTTAGTGCAATCGAAACCTGTGAAGAAAGGGAGAAATAGAAGGAAGGGAGGACCCTTCCCATACACCGTAGGTGCTTGTGGCCTAGTGGCAAGAAGGAGGTAGTCAAGTTGTTGAGCGCCAGGAGATCCGAATTTTGAATCCCATCGGTGCTAGTTTTTGTGAAGTGGAAAGGAAGTACACCTTTTGGTGCACGTGTCTTCTGGGGCACGTTTGGAGGAAGGAAAGCATAGTGGTTGCGCTCACCATTTCATGTGAGTGGTTGGCTCACGTGGTTAGTGGCACCATGGTTAGAGTGGTGCTTGGACAATGACAGGGGATCGAATCCCACTGAGAAGAAAAAGGCAAGTTAAATTTTTATTTTTTAATATTTGTAAGAAAAGCTTTGAGGAGAAATAAGGCTTATGAGTTGTTTTAGAAAATTTTGAAATTACTATTCCTTTTAATTTTGGAATGGTAGCATATTATATATCATTGGAAAGCATTTTTCAAGAGCTATTTAATTAACTTGCTTAGAAGGAGAAATAAGGGTTGTGTAAGAAGATATTTCAGGTTTTAACAAGGAGTTTCCAAAAGTAATTTTGATCCATTCTATTGAGGGTTTATTTCTTGCATAAAATAACTTTGGTGGATGTTAAAATAAAGTAGGAGTAATAAGGTGTTACTTGGATATTTTTTTTGTGTTATTACTCTAACCCTTGTTGAGAGTTGAAAAAGAAAGTGTGTTGAGTGAGAGATTTTGTGGACAACAAATAAGGCATCAAAAAGGTATGAGCAATATTCTCCATTGATTTTATTTGGGTGGTTGATTTCTGAAATATCATTGGAGTGAAAAGGATTGATTGTGGTTTCCTTTTTGAAAGTGGTTGAGTTAATGCTTCAAGGTTTTCTGGCTTGAGTGTTGTGATTAAACCTTGTTTTATAAGCATTGTTGTTGAAGCCATTGGTTGTGCAAATAACTTGAACTTGAGTTAGAAAAGAACATGAGTATCATTGTTATGTGAGATTTGTTGTTGAGCATTGTTGGGAATATTTTGAGTTGATTGATACATGCTTGGACTAGGGTTTGTGAGAAAGAGTTGTTCCTTGTGGTGAATGGTTGAGTTGAGTTGATTGAGCCTAGTCAAGTGATTGTGTGAAGTGGTTGTTCAAGTTCCATGAAACAAACTATTCTATATTCTGATTTGAGTTGAGATTGAGATTTGAGAATAGAACATATTGAGTCTCTAACAATTCTCTTTATGCTTCTATGAGATTTATTTGAGTTGAGATTGGGATTTGAGTATAGAACATATTGAGTCTCTAACAATTCTCTTTATGCTTCTATGAGATTGGGAGTTGTGGACTTGTTGAGCAATTGAGGACTTTGAGTATGTAGAACTATATTGAGTCTCTAAACTTTCTGTAAATCCTTCTATGATATTAGCAATTGAGAGGAATTATTGAGATTTGACGCTAAAGAGGACTATTGAGTTTAGAGTCACTTATTGAGCAGATTTGAGCAAGTCCTAGATAGAACTTATTAAGCATATTTGGACGATTCTATGTGACTCTAGATTGGACAAGTTCTGTGTGAGCTTGTTGAGCCGATTTGAGACAAGTCTTTGAGATGAGCTTGTGGAGTAGATTTGGAGTAGCCTCTGTGTGGAAGCTGCTATTGAGCATATTTGAGCAAGTCCGAGAGAGGACTTATTGAGCATATTTGAGCAAGTCCTAAGAGAGCTTATTGAGAATATTTGTACGAGGTTAGTGTGGACCTATTGAGCAGATTTGAGCAAGTTCTGAGTGAGCCTATTGAGCATATTTGAGTAGGTTTTGAGTGAGCCTATTGAGCAGATTTGAGCAGGTTTTGAGTGGACCTATAGAGAAAATTTGAGAAGGTTTTGAGTGAGCCTATTGACAGAGCTTTGGAGGTGACAGAGTATAGAGGAAAGAGTCCTAGTGGATAGAGATCCAATAGCCAGGACAATTGAAGATAGATCTAAGTGAGGAGTCTTCAAGTGGAGAGAGATCCACCAGTCAGTGCAGCAAAGAGACAAAGTCTTCTAGAAGATCACTAGCCAGAGCAGAAAGGGGAAAGAGTTCTCCTGTGGAAGAGATCCATGAACTTGAGATTAGGGGATCAACATCTCCTTTGGATAGAGGTCCATAAATATTGTAATTGGGAAGGATTCCCATGAGATTATTTGAGAAATATTTAGAAGAAATATTTTCTCTATGGAGGTAGCCCACATTGGGTGAACCACGTTAAAATTGGTGTCTCTATTGTGTGATGATTTGTGCATTGCTTTGGTTATTTCTATTGATATTTCCATTTATTATATTGATTAATACTATTTGGGAAAGAAAAGTAAAAAGTGGTCTTATACTGTTCACCCCCCTCTCAGTATAATCTTGTGTTCTTCAATTGGTATCAGAGGGGGTTCCTTCAAAAAATGTTTGACAGCTTGAAGGAAAAGTGGTCTAAGAACACAATGGATCAAAAGGATCAAAGAGATGGATCATTCAATAATGCAGTACCAGTCTTTGATGGAAGTGACTTCTTGTATTGGTGTATGTTGATGAGATTTCACCTGATGGCACTTGGAAATGAAGTTTGGGATGCAATGGAACTTGGATATTATTCTACATTCAATCCTCCTATATATAAGTAAGGTAAGCTTCTAATGCATGCAAATTCAAGAGCTATAAATGCAATTATAAAAGGATTAAGTAGATCATAATATATGAATGTTATGGATTATAAAACAACAAAATATATATGGGATCTACTGCATGACATATATGATGGTGATAAAGGTGTATGTATAGCTAAGATCAAAAATATCAAAGGAGAATTTAAGAACTTAAGAATAAGAGATGATGAAAATATTCGTGATTATCTCAACAAGGTTGATGAGCTTGTACATGAGATGAAAGGTCTTGGAATGAAGGTTGATGAATCTGATGCTTGTGATAAGATCTTGAGGACTCTTCCAAAAAGGTATAGTGAAAATGTTTCTACTATAGAAACATCAATTGATAGTGATTCTTTGACAAGGAATTCTTTACTTGGCATGCTTACTACTTTTGAGATAAGAACAAAAGATCCTATTCCTCCAAAAGAAGTTGCATTCAAAGTGGACAAAAATAAAAAGGGAAAGAAGATAGAATCAAGCAGTGAGTCATCTAGTGATGAAGAAGCTAACTATGGTAGAAGAGATAAAGGTTCCAGAATACCCATAGATCTAAGATCTATCAAGTGCTTCAATTGTGGATAGTATGGACATTATGCAACAAAATCTTCTAATGGATTTCAAATATAAAGAAGATCCTATAGAATACATGCCAAAAGAAAGAAATAATATGGACAAAGACAAAGAAATAGAGGATTATCAAGTAGAGAATGGTTATGATCTCAAGGGAGAACTTATCTATGCCCTTGACATAGTAAAGAAGGTTAGAAAGCAACACTCCAAGCTTGAAAGTCAATTTCAAGAATGTGATGAAGAAAGGTTATTGCTCATAGAGGATTTAGAGAAGTCAAAGGCTAAGGCAAGCAAGTTCAAGGATAAGTTAGAAGCAAAGATTTTGGAATGTGATAAGTTAGCACAAGAAGTGGCTACTCTAAAAGAAGATTTAAAGGACTCAAATATCAAGATGAATAATTTCATAAATAGCTCAAAGAATTGGAAAAGGTCATCTAGGGACAAAGAGGAACATCATATTCGATAGGTCTTGGTTCCAAAAGGCTCAAAAGAAATGGGAAGAAAAGAATCTACTTCAAGTCTTGAAGAAGAAAGAAATTTAGAAGAAGATACATCAGAAGAAGACAGTTTAAGTGAAAGTGGGACATCAGAGGATGAGTTGGACAACAAAGAGGTCAAAAATAGGAACAATGCACAAAGAAGATACATATGGAACATCAATCAGAACAGGAGACCAATGAGGTCTAGGCAAGGAAGCTTCAATGGGAGATGCTTCTCATGTCACAGGTTTGGGCACATGGCTTCACAGTGCAGGTCATATGAAAGATAGGAATATTGGAGAGGATAAATTTTCCATGGGTATTGCTACTCATGCAATGAGTATGGTCACAAAGCAATAAATTGTAGGGTTCATGGTAGAAGAGGATATGGTTTCACTAGGAGGTATCCTAAGACATTTGCACCTCCAAGGAATAATAACATTAAGTGTTATAAGTGCAATAATGATGGACACACAACAAGATGGTGTAGAGAAAATATTCCAGAAGCATGTATGAATAGGAACAGGAACATGGATAAGAACATAAATATGAACAAGAATAGGAACATGGATGAGAATAGGAACATGAACATAAATTATAACAGAAATAGGGATGATGGCTTGGAAAGAAACAGTGAGAGGATTCAGAAAACTCAGAAAGGAAGAGAGAAATATAAAGGTAAAGAGTAGTGCTTTTGGGGAGTAGAAATACTCCCACCCTAGAATTAACCACCTCATGAGGAGGTGGGGGAGGGGCTAAGCTAAGAGGCATTCTTAGCCCCGAGCCCCAAAGGTGACCCTTTGCCATTGATGACAAAGGGGGAGATATTTGTGTATATTAAGGTAAATTTTTGATATGGGGAGAGATTTGATATTTGAGAGAGCATTGAGCCAGGGGGAGAAAAGTCCCAGGGGGAGCAAAAAAGAAGGTCAGATTTCAATAAAAGGATATGGGTTGCCATCAATGACAAAGGGGGAGATTGTTGGACATTTTGAGTCCCTTAGCAAAAAGTTGTCATTGATGTCAAAATGATCGATGTCAAAAGGATCTATGCAAGTAAGCACTATGTTTGTATTCCAAAAGGGTTTTCGGGGGGAAGCTTAGAAAAAGGTTTTTATTTAAAACCATGGATGAAATATTTGAAATGGGTTTTTCTTAAAACCCTAGGTTGGCTTTTTGTTTCATCGAAAAAGGAGTCCCGGTGACAAAGTTATTAAACTTTGAAGTTTAAGTTTTAAATTTTAATATTTTAAAATTTAAATTTAAATTTCCAAAGTGGAAATTCCCATCGATGTCATCAAATTCGATTAAGGGCCGACATATGAAAATTCAAGGCAATATGTATAAATACCATTGCCAAAAATTCATTTGGCAATAATTTGAATGTGTGTGAGTTTCGTTAGAACAAAGAGAAAAGATATTTTAGCGCAATCGAAACCTGTGAAGAAAGGGAGAAATAGAAGGAAGGGAGGACCCTTCCCATACACCGTAGGTGCTTGTGGCCTAGTGGCAAGAAGGAGGCAGTCAAGTTTTTGAGCACCAGGAGATCCAAATTTTGAATCCCATCGATGCTAGTTTTTGTGAAGTGGAAAGGAAGTACACCTTTTGGCGCACGTGTCTTCTGGGGCACGTTTGGAGGAAGGAAAGCATAGTGGTTGCGCTCACCATTTCATGTGAGTGGTTGGCTCACATGGTTAGTGGCACCATGGTTAGAGTGGTGCTTGGACAATGACAGGGGATCGAATCCCGTTGAGAAGAAAAAGGCAAGTTAAATTTTTAATTTTTAATATTTGTAAGAAAATCTTTGAGGAGAAATAAGGCTTATGAGTTATTTTAGAAAATTCTGAAATTACTATTCCTTTTAATTTTGGAAGGGTAGCATATTATATATCATTGGAAAGAATTTTTCAAGAGCTATTTAATTAACTTGCTTAGAAGGAGAAATAAGGGTTGTGTAAGAAGATATTTTAGGTTTTGTCAAGGAGTTTCCAAAAGTAAGTTTGATCCATTCTATTGAGGGTTTATTTCTTGCATAAAATAACTTTGGTGGATGTTAAAATAAAGTAGGAGTAATAAGGTGTTACTTGGATATTTTTGTTGTGTTATTACTCTAACCCTTGTTGAGAGTTGAAAAAGAAAGTGTGTTGAGTGAGACAGATTTTGTGGACAACAAATAAGGCATCAAAAAGGTATGAGCAATATTCTCCATTGATTTTATTTGGGTGGTTGATTTCTGAAATATCATTGGAGTGAAAAGGATTGATTGTGGTTTCCTTTTTAAAAGTGGTTGAGTTAATGCTTCAAGGTTTTTTGGCTTGAGTGTTGTGATTAAACCTTGTTTTATAAGCATTGTTGTTGAAGCCATTGGTTGTGCAAAGAACTTGAACTTGAGTTAGAAAAGAACATGAGTATCATTGTTATGTGAGATTTGTTGTTGAGCATTGTTGGGAACATTTTGAGTTGATTGATACATGCTTGGACTAGGGTTTGTGAGAAATAGTTGTTCCTTGTGGTGAATGGTTGAGTTGAGTTGATTGAGCCTAGTCAAGTGATTATGTGAAGTGGTTGTTCAAGTTCCATGAAACAAACTATTCTATATTCTGATTTGAGTTGAGATTGAGATTTGAGAATAGAACATATTGAGTCTCTAACAATTCTCTTTATGCTTCTATGACATTGATTTGAGTTGAGATTGGGATTTGAGTATAGAACATATTGAGTCTCTAACAATTCTCTTTATGCTTCTATGAGATTGAGATTGAGTTGAGATTGGGATTTGAGTATAGAACATATTTTTAAGGTATCTAATATAATTTCAATAAGAAGTATTCTTATACTAGAGGGAATATTGAATTGATTATATTGATTGAGCATTGAGTATAGAACATATTGAGTCTCTAACAATTCTCTTTATGATTCTATAATATTGGACAAGTTCTGTGTGAGCTTGTTAAGCAGATTTGAGACAAGTCTTTGAGAGGGCTTGTGGAGTAGATTTGGAGTAAGGTTTTGTGGAATCTTGCATGCAGATTTGCAGCAAGTTCGAGTGAGCTTGTTGAGTAGATTTGGAGAAGTCCTAGAGAGGACTTATTAAATATATTTGAGCAAGTCCTATAGAGGACTTATTGAGTGGATTTGAGCAGGTTTTGAGTGAGCCTATTGAGCATATTTGAGAAGGTTATGAGTGAGTCTATTGAGCAGATTTGAGCAGGTTTTGAGTGGACCTATTGAGCAGATTTGAGAAGGTCCTAAGTGAACCTATTGATAGAGATTTGGAGGTGACAGAGTATAGAGGAAAAAGTCTCAGTGGATAGAGATCCAGTATCCAGGACAATTGAAGATAGATCTGAGTGAGGAGTCTTCAAGTGGAGAGATATCCACTAGTCAATGCAACAGAGAGACAGAGTCTTCTAGAAGATCACTAGCTAGAGCAAAAGGGGAAAGAGTTCTCCTATGGAAGAGATCCATGAACTTGAGATTAGGGGATCAACATCTCCTTTGGATAGAGGTCTATAAATATTGTAATTGGGAAGGATTCCCATGAGATTATTTGAGAAATATTTAGAAGAAATATTTTCTCTATGGAGGTAGCCCACATTGGGTGAACCACATTAAAATTGGTGTCTCTATTGTGTGTGATGATTTGTGCATTGCTTTGGTTATTGCTATTGATATTGCCATTGATTATATTGATTAATACTATTTGGGAAAGAAAAGTAAAAAGTGGTCTTATATTGTTCACCCCCTCTCAGTATAAGCTTGTGTTCTTCAATTGGTATCAGAGCGGGTTCCTTCAAAAAAGTTTGACATCTTGAAGGAAAAGTGGTCTAAGAACACAATGGATCAAAAGGATCAAAGAGATGGATCATTCAATAATGCAGTACCAGTATTTGATGGAAGTGACTTCTTATATTGGTGTATGTTGATGAGATTTCACCTGATGGCACTTGGAAATGAAGTTTGGGATGCAGTGGAACTTGGATATGATTCTACAATCAATCCTCCTATAGATAAGGAAGGTAATCTTCTAATGCATACAAATTCAAGAGCTATAAATGCAATTATAAAAGGATTGGGTAGATCAAAATCTATGAAGGTTATGGATTGTAAAATAGTAAAATATATGTGGGATCTACTGCATGACATATATGAGGATGATAAAGGTGTCAGAAAAGCTAAGATAAAAAATATCAAAGGAGAATTTGAGAACTTAAGAATGAGAGATGATGAAAATATTCATGATTATCTCAACAAGGTTGATGAGCTTGTACATGAGATGAGAGGTCTTGGAATGAAGGTTGATGAATCTGATGCTTGTGATAAGATCTTGAGAACTCTTCCAAAAAGGTATAGTGAAAAGGTTTCTGCTATAGAAACATCAATTGATAGTGATTCTTTGACAAGGAATTCTTTGCTTGGCATGCTTACTACTTTTGAGATAAGAACAAAAGATCCTATTCCTACAAAAGAAGTTGCATTCAAAGTGGATAAAAATAAAAAGGGTAAGAAGATAGAATCAAGTAGTGAGTCATCTAGTGATGAAGAAGCTAACTATGGTAGAAGAGATAAAGGTTCCAAAATATCCATAGATATAAGATCTATTAAGTGCTTCAATTATGGAAAGTATGGACATTATGCAATAGAGTGCAAAGAGCCAAAGTACAACAATGATGAAGAAAAATAGGATCACAGGTATAGGGAATCAGAAAGACACAAGTACCAGAAGAAAAGCAAGGATGGACAAAACAGACAAGGAAAGAAGTTCTTCCAAAGGCAAAAGAAAAGCTACTATGCAGATAATGCAAGTAAGTACTCAATTGATAGTGATGCTAGTTTTTCAAACAATGATAGAGATGAAGTCCTATTTATGGTTAGAGAGAAAACCAGTTAAGAAAAGGACTCCAGTTATTCTCAAATGTTTTAGATGTGGTAAATTTGGACATCTTGAAGATGATTGCACTAGGGATGGCTATAGTTTCAGTGATGATGGTTTTGAAGATGCACTTGAAAGACCAGATGAGAATCTTCTAATGGCTTTAGAATATGAAGTAAGTGATCCTATAGAAGACAAGCCAAAAGGAAGTAATGATAAGGACAAAGGCAAAAAAATAGAGGATTACTCAATAGAGAATGGCTATGATCTCAAGGGAGAACTTATCTATGCCCTTGACACAGTAAAGAAGGTAAGAAAGCAACACTCTAAGCTTGAAATTCAGTTTCAAGAATGTGATGAAGAAATATTATTGCTCATAGAGGACTTAGAGAAGTCAAAGGCTAAGGCAAGTAAGTTCAAGGATAAGTTAGAAGCAAATATTTTGGAGTGTGAAAAGTTAACACAAGAAGTGGTACTATTAAAGGAATATTTAGAGGATTCCAAGATCAAGATGAAGAGTTTCACAAATAGCTGTAGAGAAATTGGATCAAGATACAAGTGTGGACAAAAACAACAAATAAAGATGTACAACAGATCTTGGTTCGAAACAGGATCAAAAGAAATGGGAAGAAAAGAATCTACTTCTAGTCTTGAAGAAGAAAGAAATTTAGAAGAAGATAGATGACAATGAAAGTGAGACATCAGAGGATGAGTTGGACAACAAAGAGGTCAAAAATAGGAACAATGCACAAAGAAGATATAGATGGAACATCAATCAGAATAGGAGACCAATGAGGTCTAGGCAAGGAAGCTTCAATGGGAGATGCTTCTCATATCACAGGTTTGGGCACATGGCTTCACAGTGCAGGTCATATGAAAGACAAGAATATTGGAAAGGATAACTTTTCCATGGGTATTGCTACTCATGCAATGAGTATGGTCACAAAGCAATAAATTGCAGGGTTCATGGCAGAAGAGGATATGGTTTCACTAGGAGGTATCCTAAGACATTTGCACCTCCAAGGAATAATAACATTAAGTGTTATAAGTGCAATAATTATGGACACACAACAAGATGGTGTAGAGAAAATATTCCAGAAGTAGGTATGAATAGGAATAGGAACATGGATAAGAACATAAATATGAACAGGAATAGGAACATGGATGAGAACAGGAACAGGAACATAAATTATAACAGAAATAGGGATGATGGCTTGGAAAGAAACAGTGAGAGGATTCAGAAAACCCAGAAAGGAAGAGAGAAAGATAAAGGTAAAGAGTAGTGCTTTTGGGGAGTAGAAATACTCCCACCCTAGAATTAACCACCTCATGAGGAGATGGGGGAGGGGCTAAGCTAAGAGGCTCATTCTTAGCCTCGAGCCCCAAAGGTGACCCTTTGCCATTGATGACAAAGGGGGAGATATTTGTGTATATTAGGGAGAGTTTTTGATATGGGGAGAGATTTGATATTTGAGAGAGCATTGAGCCAGGGGAAAAAAGAAAAGGAGTAGCAAAAAAGAAGGTCAGATTTCAGTAAAAGGATATGGGTTGCCATCAATGACAAAGGGGGAGATTGTTGGACATTTTGAGTCCCTTAGCAAAAAGTTGTCATTGATGTCAAAAGGATCTATGTAAGTAAGCACTATGTTTGTATTCCAAAAGGAGCTTCAAGGAATCTTAGAAAAATGTTTTTATTTAAAACCATGGATGACATATTTGAAATGGGTTTTTCTTAAAACCCAGGTTGGCTTTTCGTTTCATCAAAAAAGGAGTCCCGGTGACAAAGTTATTCAACTTTGAAGTTTAAGTTTTAAATTTTAATATTTTAAAATTTAAATTTAAATTTCCAAAGTGGAAATTCCCGTCGATGTCATCAAATTCGATTAAGGGCCGACGTATGAAAATTCAAGGCAATATGTATAAATACCATTGCCAAAAATTCATTTGGCAATAATTTGAATGTGTGTGAGTTTCGTTCGAACAAAGAGAAAATATATTTTAGTGCAATCAAAACCTACGAAGAAAGGGAGAAATAGAAGGAAGGGAGGACCCTTCCCATACACCGTAGGTTCTTGTGGCCTAGTGGCAAGAAGGAGGCAGTCAAGTTGTTGAGCACCAGGAGATCCAAAGTTTGAATCCCGCTAACGCTGGTTTTTGTGAAGTGGAAAGGAAGTACACCTTTTGGCGCACGTGTCTTTTGGGGCACGTTTGGAGGAAGGAAAGCATAGTGGTTGCGCTAACCATTTCATGTGAGCGGTTGGATCACATGGTTAGTGGCACCACGGTTAGAGTGGTTCTTGGAAATCGACAGGGGATCGAATCCTGTTGAGAAGAAAAAGGCAAGTTAAATTTTTATTTTTTAATATTTGTAAGAAAAGCTTTGAGGAGAAATAAGGCTTATGAGTTGTTTTAGAAAATTCTGAAATTACTATTCCTTTTAATTTTGTAAGGGTAGCATATTATATATCCTTGGAAAGCATTTTTCAAGAGATATTTAATTAACTTGCTTAGAAGGAGAAATAAGGGTTGTGTAAGAAGATATTTCAGGTTTTGTCAAGGAGTTTCCAAAAGTAAGTTTGATCCATTCTATTGAGGGTTTATTTCTTGCATAAAAGAACTTTGGTGGATGTTAAAATAAAGTAGGAGTAATAAGGTGTTACTTGGATATTTTTGTTGTGTTATTACTCTAACCCTTGTTGAGAGTTGAAAAAGAAAGTATGTTGAGTGAGACAGATTTTGTGGACAACAAATAAGGCATCAAAAAGGTATGAGCAATATTCTCCATTGATTTTATTTGGGTGGTTGATTTCTGAAATATCATTGGAGTGAAAAGGATTGATTGTGGTTTCCTTTTCGAAAGTGGTTGAGTTAATGCTTCAAGGTTTTCCGACTTGAGTGTTGTGATTAAACCTTGTTTTATAAGCATTGTTGTTGAAGCCATTGGTTGTGCAAAGAACTTGAACTTGAGTTAGAAAAGAACATGAGTATCATTGTTATGTGAGATTTGTTGTTGAGCATTGTTGGGAACATTTTGAGTTGATTGATACATGCTTGGACTAGGGTTTGTAAGAAAGAGTTTTTCCTTGTAGTGAATGGTTGAGTTGAGTTGATTGAGCCTAGTCAAGTGATTGTGTGAAGTGGTTGTTCAAGTTCCATGAAACAAACTATTCTATATTCTTATTTGAGTTGAGATTGAGATTTGAGAATAGAACATATTGAGTCTCTAACAATTCTCTTTATGCTTCTATGAGATTGATTTGAGTTGAGATTGGGATTTGAGTATAGAACATATTGAGTCTCTAACAATTCTCTTTATGCTTCTATGAGATTGAGTTGAGATATTGATTGAGCATTGAGTATAGAACATATTGAGTCTCTAACAATTCTCTTTATGATTCTATAAGATTGGACAAGTTTTGTGTGAGCTTGTTAAGCAGATTTGAGGCAAGTCTTTGAGAAGGCTTGTGGACTGATTTTGAGTAAGCTTTTGTGGAAGCTTGCTATGCAGATTTGAGCAAGTCCTAGAGAGGACTTATTAAGTAGATTTGAGAAAGTCCTAGAGAGGACTTATTGAGAAAAAGAAGATGAGCAAGTCCTAGAGAGGACTTATTGAGTAGATTTGAGCAGGTTTTGAGTGAGCCTATTGAGCAACGGACGAGGAGACAAAAATTTGCAGTTCTGAGTGAGCCTATTGAGCATATTTGAGTAGGTTTTGAGTGAGCCTATTGAGCAGATTTGAGCAGGTTTTGAGTGGACCTATTGAGAAAATTTGAGAAGGTTCTAAGTGAACCTATTGATAGAGCTTTGGAGGTGATAGAGTATAGAGTACAAAGTCTCAGTGGATAGAGATCCAGCAACCAAGATAATTGAAGACAAATCTGAGTGAGGAGTCTTCAAGTGGAGAGAGATCCACCAGTCAATGCAGCAGAGAGACAGAGTCTTCTAGAATATCACTAGCCAAAGCAGAAGGGGAAAGAGTTCTCCTATGGAAGAGATCCATGAACTTGAGATTAGGGGATCAACATATCCTTTGGACAGAGGTCCATAAACATTGTAATTGGGAAGGATTCCCATGAGATTATTTGAGAAATATTTAGAAGAAATATTTTTTTTGTGGAGGTAGCCCACATTGGGTGAACCACATTAAAATTGGTGTCTCTATTGTGTGTGATGATTTGTGCATTGCTTTGGTTATTGCTATTGATATTGCCATTGATTATATTGATAATACTATTTGGAAAAGAAAAGTAAAAAGTGGTCTTATACTTTTCACCCCCCCTCTCAGTATAAGCTTGTGTTCTTCATGGGGGAGAGATATGTAGGCTTCCTTGTAAGTCTGTGTCAAACCCTAACCCATTTTTGTTGTTGTTTTCCTACTTTTTATAGTAACATTGATAAGAAGAAAATCATTAATTTTTATTAAAAGTAGTCATATTTCATTTGCATTTTAGGCATTTAGAGTAGGCTTGCACCACATTCACCATAGTTCACATTTTAGATTTAAAATTTTATTATTTTATCATGTTTTTTATTCAATATTTTGCATACTTTTTTCATGTAAAATGACAATTGCATAAAATGGTTGTATAATAGGGTTAAAATTTCCCATTTTTACTTGTCTAAATAGGAACAAGATCAGAATACATAAGTATACTCCCGCATTTGGTGATTCAAGGTGGAATATTAGGTGAAACCTCCACTATTTAGAGTGGGTCTTAAGTGGTGTACCCTACAATATTTTGAGGAACTTATTATTTATGTTTTTGGCTTCTGATTTAGACCTGTAAAATAGGTTGTTTTTGACATTATATGTACACATTATAAAATATGAAACTTTAAAACAAATCATACAATGCATGTTTAACAATAAATAGTAATGAGTTGGATTTCATAACCAACCATTGCTTGAGACTTGGTAATTATGGGCTTCATTTCTATCCATCAAACTCTGCCCTTAGCCATCATAGATACCCATGAGAAAACTTTCTGGATTTCATCAATAGGAATAATCTCATTTTCTAGCCAACCATATATTTCACCCTGCATAATTCAGATTAGAACATCCAAAACACACAAAAATCACAAAAAACAAAAAAAAATAAAAGTGAGATAAAAAAGGAGGTAAGACAAATCTTTTGCAAAAACACAGGATTGAGTTGTTTACTTGATTTTGTGAAGTTTTCATTTACATTACATTTTTGCATATTTCACACCTTGGATTCATTAGCTTATGGTATTAACTAGAAATAAAAAAAAAAGTCTTGAATCAAATTTCCATCAACCAAGTCACTTCATCCATGGAGTTTTCAACATCCTTCCCTACCACTTATGTGGTTAACCCCACTAGTATGATATAGAGAAGTTGTTCATGTTTGTTTGTGGATCCCTCACACACTATGTAGACTTCAAATGCTGATGTTTTGCACAAAGCCATCCACACATCCATTCCAAAAATAGAACCATCATCACCCATTGACTATAACATAACCTATATATACATGGCTAAAGTGGAGGCTTTTCAAAGATCCACTAACTATGTTCTATAACAATTCCATAGTCCACCTAGAAATTATCCTTCTTTTCAGTAGGAACTTACCTCTTCATAGTCTTCTAGCCTTACCTAAGTGTATAACAACCCTCTTTTTGAGGTTTCAACTGCACCTTCCCAACATTGGTCCATTCCTTAGCAATCAAGTTCTCCAGGCACCTCTATCCCATCTTCATACACAACCACCTATGGCAATCCATTGTATGAAGTACATGTCAATGATGCTTCACAAATGCCAACCCCCACCTCCTCAAATTTCTCACATCCGGTTTTAATTCCCATTGCAACTTATCCTCCACCTACCTCATCCATTCCCTCCACATCCACACCATCTACCTCAGAAGTGGCCATACAAAAATCATGGCAACATCTCAATCAATTTCTTATGGCTCAAGAAGGTACTCAACCTTATTCCCAATAGCAAGTATAGGTGACATATTTTAAGTCATAGCCTTTTTCCACCCAACCAAATTTTTCACTCCAAATCCATCATGGGTACCATAATATTTTGTGGTTTCCATCCCCACACCACCATTAACTCACACCCATGTAATTCCCATAAATCATCAAAATCATAGTCCTCACACATCATCTTCTTTTCAAAAT
The DNA here is from genome assembly GCA_028583015.1 of Wollemia nobilis. Lineage (NCBI taxonomy): Eukaryota > Viridiplantae > Streptophyta > Pinopsida > Araucariales > Araucariaceae > Wollemia > Wollemia nobilis. Next base: position 1,748,973 of record JAQPPZ010003103.1, read on the forward strand.
TCATAATCATTTCTTCATCAACCTCCACATCATCAAATTCAATTCACTCCACCAAATCATCATCATCTCATCACACCCTAGCATCTCACCACTCCACCTTCATAAAATCATCAAGTAATTCAAGGCTTCTACATACCTGAGGAAGATCCTAGAATCTAAGCTATGTAACAACATATTGATAGCCTGATGCAACATACTCTTGGTATGATGAATTGGAAGGCAACCCTAAGATAGCTGATAAATCAACCAATTCATTTTTGGTACCATCATCATCATATCCAATAAATTTTATGATGACAAAATTTGATAAATTCAAAGGGATTGAGGATCCTAGAGAACATGTGAGCACATTTATCCATTCATGTTTCAGTATCGAAAGTAATGATGCTCTAATGCTTTAAATGTTTCCTCAAACATTGGGGGGAGATGTCGTAGAGTGGTACAACCATTTACCTCATCATAGTATCTACACTTTTTAACAGTTGGTTGATCATTTTCTTGAAAGGTTTTCTCTCAATGTTAGAAAGCAAGTCTCATTATTTGATTTATATGGCCTAAAACAATATGATGATGAGTCTATATATGATTTTAGCAACCATTGGAGGGTTGTTATCACAAAAATACCATTCATCCTACCAATGGAATAACTAACCTGATTGTTTACCAATATTTGCCTAAAACCCATCTCTTGGTTATTATAATTACAATAGTACAAATCATTTTAGGAAGCTCTTGCCCAAGCTAGCACAATTGAGGAGATCAAAAAATAAGAGGGTGTGCTTAAGCCCAAAAATAAATAATGGCAAAATAAGAGCCAATACAAAGGTAATTATTTTTGCTAATCCAAACCAAACTAGACCAATTAGGCTAATCAAGCCAATCAAGTTAATCAAGTGGTTATGAGCCAGCTGGTAATGGCTCAACAACAAACTTTGTAATAATAACCATAATAAATTGCATATCATGTGGTTACCTAACCATCACAATCAATCCAAAACACAATACCAACTATGGAAAACTACCCATGTTGAAAATTTGTTTGATAAAACTGCTAGTACACCCCCTTAGCCGAATCATATACCTCCATATTTCACAGGTTGTATAACACCAACCAACTTGTCTTTCCTAAGGTTAAACCAGATGATCCTACCAAGCATAGTAAACACTATAGGGAACATTTGTTTTAACCTTATCATAGGTATAATGGGTATGATATAAATAGTTGTTATAACTTCAAAGACATAGTGCAAGATCTCATTGACTTAGGGGCCATCAAGCTTGATAGTCCCTTAGCTCAACAGAACCAAAACCTTGGAATTTATCAAACACCACTTCCTCATCATGAGGAGGTGCAACCAACAACAAGAGGATCTAACACCAAGACCCCTCCTAATCAAGTTAATCATGTTCAATAATACCAAGGTTTTTTGGGTGCTATCCATGTAGTTACCCAGGGTCAAAAATGCACTAACAATCAACAAAATGTACAACAAAAACATGTTCAATCTCCCATAGCACTATATGCAAGTGTGTCTCCTCAACCTACCACTTCATCATCTTCCATTCAAATTTCCACTAGTCCTTCCCAACCTATTCATATTCGAATTCATCCATCTCCATCCATTCATCCTATCAATTGTCCATCAAGGCCAATCATATCTTTGAGTAGTCAGCTGACCACTAGCCCTAAAATAACTTTAGCCAAATTGTCTATCTATGAGCTTATACAACAATATTCCCCACATCATGAGGCATTAATGAATATTTTAAAATCCATTGAATTGTAATCTCAATATGCTAATACCTTTAGCATTTTTTTAGGGAGCATTCGAACATGCATGGAGCCTTCCATCACATTCTTTATTTTGAAATTAACCCAATATCATCATAATTGGTGGATCCTCCATTGCACATCATGGCTCAAATTAATAAGAAGCCATTTAAATGAGTATTAATTGATATCGGCTCCTCTATCAACATCATCAGCACATCATCTCTCCAATATCTTAAGATTTTGCCATCCCACATCACCAAATCCATTTTCACATTGAAAGCATTTAATGATGCTCTCTGCTCCACAGTTGGAACTATTATTTAACCCATCGAAGTGGGGGTAAAAATATTGCACAACATGTTTCACATCTTGGAAGGTTCCATGGTGTACAATGTACTCCTTGGATATCCTTGGATGAGGGAAATAAGATGTGTCCCTTCTATACTTCATCGATTATTGAAATATATGCATGAGGGAAAAGTTCATTGTATAATGGTGGATGTTGAACCATTTAAGTATTGCAATTTTATTTCAAATCCTAATGAATCCATGCTTCCTTTCACTCATATGTTCTTGACACCATCAACTACAACATCCACTACACAATCCACATCTTCATCAAAATGTCCCATTCCTTAGGAGCTCCCCATCATAACTTCACATCAAGCTTCCACTTCCATACCTCCATCTTCATCACCTTTGACTAAATACACATGTGATAAAACTCAATCAACATTGGCAACATCATTAGAATCAATATCATCCACCATCAGTCCTTCTACATTATTGCCCATTCAACAACCACCTTATAAAAATCCACCTCCATCCACATCAGTCAATGTTTCACAAGTCATCTTAATGGATTGTGAGATACCATCCCAATCTATACCTCTCCCATTATCAAATACCCAAGCCAATATCGAGTTATCCATATCCACTTCCACATTTGCATCCACATCATCCCAAGTTGTAGTCCACCACACTAATCCTGGTATTGGTGAATATGTGTCCAAGATAGCATAGTCACACCGCTTAGCATCCAAATAGCTAAGTATTATGGTCACCCACGTGACCTACCCTTATCTATAGGAGAAATGTACAACATGGTTTCAATTCCCAATAGCATTAATTTTGTGTATGGGGGGATTGATTCATCATCCAATCTATCTTTCCAAGATGAACCCAAGTAACCAACTCCTACCAATATATAGTACATGTCGGGTTTTCCATCCCGATATTTTCATATAGTTAATTGGCAAGGACATGGCCTAGGATGACATGAACATGGAATGCATGAAATCATCTATGTTTCATATCGAGAAGTGCATGACCATTTAGGTTTAGGCTATCATCCACTTTCTTCCACTTCTTCTATTGAACAAGCTTTTCAACGCTTACATTTGAATTGAGGAGAAGATATCCATCACACCAATGCATCTGAAGATGAAATCTATGAAGAATTCAAATTTATGTAGATAGCTTCTAATGAATCTGATGAGGAATCAACACCTATTATTCCACACACTAAACAGGATGAGTTATATTCCCATCCATCAACCCATCCCTCACTTACTCCTTCCACAAGAGTGAGCCAAAAAAATCGATGAACCACGTCCTCCACTTCATTTATCCACCTCACCGATCAATTTTGTAATATATGTACATAGCATAAATTCAAAAATTTAAAATTCAAAAAAAATTGCATTGTATGTACATGGATTTGTGCATATTGCATTCATTTGTGTTGCTTGTTATTGTTTAAGTTTCCAAAGTTCTAGCATCAATTCTAGCAGATAGGATCCATCCATCCACATGGCCAACCACCATTTTCCCCTTAAGTGAACATGAATCTTGTTGAATTATTCACCTCACTCCGTAATCCATACAATTTGGCAAAGACAATTCCAATTGACATGAGCCATATTGATATGGACCAGATTTCTTAACCACCATACTTTTTTGAATTTGTCCTTTTCAAGGAATTGTTAAGAACTTCAGCCAGCTACATTCCTTCGTCACCTCCACCTTTGCCTTCACCTTCACCTTTAGATCCTAAGTTTTTCCAGGTAGACATAGACAAGGTTGAGTTAGAATATTTTGATAATTTCATAGATGATATTCATTTGATACCAATACCCCATCATCTTGAGGAAGGTTCTCACATGTCCATAGAAGATGCCATTGATGTGAACCTTAGTTCAGATGTAGACAACCCCCAAATTGTCAAACTTGGTAAAATTTTATCCATAGATGAACAAGAGCAATTAATTGCTCTCCTCAAGAATAAAAAGGGTATTTTTTCATGGTCATACAAAGACATGCTTGGTCTTGACCCTAATTTGGTTGTCCACAATCTCACCTTGCATTCTGATTCTAAGTCGATCAAACAAAAACTTAGAAGTATGCATCCTACCATTGCCCTCTTGGTTAAAGAAGAGCTTCAAAAGTTATTAGATGTGGGTTTCATTGTACCCATTGACTATCCCGAGTGGCTCTCAAACATGGTACCCATTCGTAAGCCTAACGGGATGATACGCATTTGCACTAACTTTCAAGATCTTAACAAAGTGTATCCTAAGGATGATCTTCCTCTACCAAACATTGATACTCTTGTCGAAACTTATGCTGGCCATGAAATGCTTTCTCTCATGGATGGTTTTTTAGGATACAACCAAATTCGAATTAATCCTAATGACCAACACAAAACGACATTCACATATTGGGAGACTTTTTGTTATAAGGTGATGCCCTTTGGCCTCAAAAATGTAGGTGTCACTTATCAACATGCTATGACATATATTTTCCATGATTACATGCATAATATCATCGAATATTATGTGGATAATCTCTTGGTAAAATCTAAAACTCAACAAAATCACATTGGTGTTTTAAAAAAAGTCTTTGATCGACTTCTAGAGCATAATGTGAGGTTAAAAACCAAAAAGTATGTCTTTGGTGTTACCTTTGGCAAACTACTAGGGTTCATTATCTCCAAAAGAGGCATTGAAGTGGACCCAAACAAAGTCAAGGCCATCATGGAGATGCCTTCCCCAACAAACTTAAAGGAATTGTGTAGTTTACAAGGAAAGATCCAATCGATCTGTCATTTCATTGTGCAACTTTCTAACAAATGTAGGCCATTCAATCACCTGTTACAAAAGGGGGTAACATTTTCATGGATAGATGAATATCAAAAAGCTTTTGATGATATCAAGCAATACTTAGCTTCTCCATCAGTCTTAACTCCTCATCGCCCGGAGGTCCCCTTCCATATGTATGTTTTATCAACAGAATTTGCATTAGGGACAATGTTTGCACAAAAGAATGAGAACAATCAAGAGCAAGTTGTCTATTATGTTAGTTGAACATTGGTAATCTATGAAACAAAATATGCTTATGTCAAAAAATTATGCTTAGCAATGGTTTTTTCTACTAAGAAACTCTGACATTACATGCTTAGTCACACCACATATGTCATAACTCGTGAAAATCCTTTACGTTATATCATGTCTCACACTTACAATAACACCCACACTACAAATGGATAATGCTTCTCACTGAATTTGATCTTGAGTTTATTAGCCAAAAATCCATTAAAGGTCAGGTCATAACCGATCATCTTGCAAAAGCTCCACTTCATGGTGATCAACCCTTTATTATTGAGCTCCCATATGATTTGGTAGTCACTATCACTGAACAAGAAGAATATGTCATTCCAGAGGAAGACGTCGATAGCACATTATTCTTTGATGGTTCTAAGCGCAAAAAATGTCAAAGTGTTGGAGTCGTGTTTCATACACCCTAGGGGGTGTCTATCCCCTTATCATTCAAACTTGACTTCCAATGTATAAACAACAATACAGAGTATGAAGCCTTAATTTTAGGTCTTCAAGAAACCATAACTATGGACATAAAGAGTATCAAGATATTTGGTGATTCTCAAATTGTTATATAAATCAACAGAGAATACCAATGCAAGGAACCTATATTAAAGCTTTACCATGAAGTAGCAATGAATTTGCTTGCCATATTTGATTGGTATGAAATTTATAGTTTGCCACGTTCGACTAATAGATTTGCAGATGTGATGGCCTCTCTTGGATCATTGATTCCAAAATACTCCTTAGGATAGGTATAGCCACTCATTATCACAATGATCTCTAAATCTATAATTTTTCGTGTTGAATCTAAGGATGAAAAGAATGTTTGCTTTATCCATTCAAAGCCATATGAGCCTTGGTCAAACAAATTAGTAGCCTTTCTCAAGTTTGGAATGCTCCCATCAGACATTTCACAGACTGCTAAATGCACTTCCAAGCAAAAGGTAACTCATTTTACTCTCTTGGGGGACGTGTTGTATAGATGTGGTTATGATGGAATTTTTCTTTGTTGTCTTTAGAACCATAGTTCAAGCTCATGATGGTACTTTTGGTGGTCATTCTAGTGGAATGGCCATTGCAAAGTGTATTCTATGCATGGGTTACTATTGGCCCACCATGGAACGCGATTGTTGCACTTATGTCAAGCATTGTTAGCAATTTCAACATCATGCTAATTTAACTCATGTACCATAACAAGCATTACATTCCATTCAAATCCTTTGGACCTTTTCACAATGGGGTCTTGATTTGATTAGAAAAATCTCACCTCCTTCCTCGAGACAACATACATTCATCATCACAGTAAATAAATACTTCACAAAGTGGGTTGAGGTAATTCCTCTAACCAATATGATAGGACCTCGAATTGTGGATTTTATACTTCATCATATCATCTATCATTTGGTATTCCCTCAAAAATTATCTCTGCCAGTGGTATGTCTTTCAAGAACAAGAATGTTCGAGCACTTTGTGAGAAATATAATATCCAACATAGTTTCTCAACTCCTAACTATCCACAAGTAAATGGATAGGTTGATGCTACCAACAAGACCTTAATTGCTATTCTCAAGAAACTAGTCAAATAAAATCATAGATATTGGCATACTCAAATCCCCTTGGCATTATGGGCTTATCGAACAAGCATCTGCACGCCTATTGGGGAAATGCCATTTTCATTGGTCTATGGAGTCAAAGCAATCATGCCTCTTGAGCTTGAGATCCCCTCATTGCAAATTTCACTACATGAATTCATAGATGATGATACTGCTAGACAAGCACATTTTGACCAACTCACACTTCTTGATGAAAGGTGGGTCAATGCTTTAGAGCATTTACGAGTTTATCAAGACCGCATAAAACGTGCTTACAATGACAAAGTTCATCTACATGAATTCCAAGTAGGAGATCTTGTTCTCAAAGAGAATCAACAAAACATATTGGCATACTCAAATCCCCTTGGCATTATGGGCTTATCGAACAAGCATCTCGCACGCTTCTGGGAAATGCCATTTTCATTGGTCTATGGAGTCAAAGCAATCATGCCTCTTGAGCTAGAGATCCCCTCATTGCGAATTTCACTACATGAATTCATAGATGATGATACTGCTAGACAAGCACATTTTGACCAACTCACACTTCTTGATGAAAGGTGGGTCAATGCTTTAGAGCATTTACGAGTTTATCAAGACCGCATAAAACGTGCTTACAATGACAAAGTTCATCTACATGAATTCCAAGTAGGAGATCTTGTTCTCAAAGAGAATCAACAAAACATATTGGCATACTCAAATCCCCTTGGCATTATGGGCTTATCGAACAAGCATCTGCATGCCTACTGGGGAAATGCCATTTTCATTGGTCTATGGAGTCGAAGCAATCATGCCTCTTGAGCTTGATATCCCCTCATTGCAAATTTCACTACATGAATTCATAGATGATGATACTACTAGACAAGCACATTTTGACCAACTCACACTTCTTGATGAAAGGTGGGTCAATGCTTTAGAGAATTTACAAGTTTATCAAGACCACATAAAACATGCTTACAATGACAAAGTTCATCTACATAAATTCCAAGTAGGAGATCTTGTTCTCAAATAGAATCAACAAAACACCAATGCATTATCACATCTTCATGATAAGTTCATGGCTAATTGGTGTGGTCCATACATTTTTATCCAAAAAGTGGGTAAAGGAACTTATAGGCTTGCCAGTCTAGAGGGAGTTGAAGAGCCCAAACCACTTAATGTTATCCACTTGAGAGCATTCTATGCTTAATATAATTTATATATATGTATATATACAAGGCTAATACACAAAAACAACATTGCATTTTCACACATTGCATTGCACATATTTCATTTCACGCATTTGCATTACACACATTCCATTTCACAAACTACATTTCATACATTGTATTCATAAATATATTTCATATTTCATATTAAGGATTATTTATTCAAGTTCAAATATTAATTGATCTAGTATAGTCATGTTGCCTTAATCAAGGGTACCTTCAAAACATCATCCATTTCATTGCACCATTCCATAAAGTCAAATTTTCATTTGCAAACCACATGTCCATAATCCCTAAGTGTTTTCAATCACTTAGCCACTCCTAGTGTTTCTAGAAACCTCCAATATATGTCAAGTTTTCTTTAGGACCAAGACATATTTTCACTAAGAAAATCTTGAGTTCTAGGAATTGACTCTAACACTCTTGAACCAAACACAATCACACATCTTAAAAACATCTTGTGTCAAAGAGAAATAACACCATACTTGGGTTGTACCTCGAAGTGAATAGGGTATTCCTTGCTTGCCCTATCATGCACATAGTCTACAAAAATAGTGGTTTTCACCACTATCACAAATTCAAAATAAAAGGAGTAGGAAAAAATCCCCAAAACTCTAAATATTTTACACATCACACACCACAGATCCTCAAGTTGTAAGGATAGAACTACATTTCTAGTTAGACGGTTAGGTAGTATGAATCCCTAAAGCTTAGAGATCAAATTCTTGAACTATGGACCTAATCTCCACCGAGGCTATAGATGCTTGACTAGCAGTGGAGTACGCTCATGCATGGCAACACATCTCTTTTAAAGAGACCTCTGGTCGCACATAAGGATAAGCTAACTTCTTGGTCTTATCCATAAAAAGTTTTATCTCAATTTACTCAAGATGGGTTAATGAACTCACTTGCACACACATTGGTTCTTGATTACCTCGAGTCATTACCATACTCATGATTCGGTAAATGAATTCATTGCACACACATTTGGTCTTAGAGAAAATTAGGTAGTATTTAGTGAGTTTGTTTAATACCACTAGTATGTTTGAGTCTCTGCAAAACAATCAGTTTTTCATATCAACATCCATATATTCTTCCATATCAACATCTATATCTTCTTTTATATCAACATCCATATCTTCCATATCAATATCCATATCATTACATGAGTCTTCCATTTCACATGCCACCAGTTTGGTGCCCCTGATTAAACAACAATGCTAAACATGGTCAAGAAAAATCTAAACTACGAATGATCATTAGAGCATAAATTCATTTTTTATCATTTACATTATCATACATCACATATATACACATTAATCCACACAAAAGCATTCACACAAAAGCATTTACACAAAATCATTCACACAAAAGCATTTACACAAAAGCATTCACATAAAAGCATAACACAAAAGTAAAAGCTATGTATATATATATATATATATATATATATATATATATATATATATATATATATATATATATATATATATATATATATATATATATATATATATATATCGCATGTACAATGAATACCCAAAAGGCTACATACAATGGAGAACCAAGGCTTATATACAAAAAGAGCATCTAAGCACTAGCTAACGCCTATAAGAGGACCCTTGTGATCTTGAAGGAACCCTAGACCTAGAGGTATGCCTAGAATCGCTATGCCTAACATACCCAAATATAGATGAGGAGGGTAGATCTGGAAGCCCGATATGGTGCTCCATTAATTGATCCTCCAACAATTTGATATATCCATCCCGAGCCCAAAGGTGTAGTACATCATATCTTTGATGATGATTCCTCTCAAGTGCCTCTACTTGAAGCCTCATGATCATATCCTTGACTCCACCTGAAGTCAGTCGTGCCACTAGCTTCACTTGTAATCAAGCTATCTCTACATCCTGAGTTGCTATATTTGCATCATGAGCTACTATCTCAGTAACTTGATTTGCTATCATTGCATCCCACTCTACCGCCATCTTCTCAAGTCTCACCCAATCCTCCTCACTCTGGCTTGGAGGTCTCTCCAAAACCTCTTCCATATCATCATCCATGCCATCTCCATAACCTCCAAGCCCTGGATCCTGATCTGATGTGTCCCTTGCCTATCTCCCTCAACCGCTAGATCAAATACATCTACAATATCTAGGAGCCTCACATATCTCCTCCATATTAGCCTCTACCTCCCCCTCATCCCCATTCTCCTCATCCATTTTTAGACTCGTCATCCATGGTGGTTGTGTAGTGATCGATATATCATACTTTGTAGTAGTCCCTACATCATCCATATCAGGGAGGTCCATATCCTCGTCATCCTCATAAGTCACCCTCCATACCTAATAACAAGGTAGACCCATCTCATCTTGATGATGCCTGTAGAGCACTGGTACCTCAGGAATCCCCTACCTCAAACCAAAATATCATAACACTCGTGAGAATTGGATGTGCTTCACCTCACTCCTATAATTCCCAACCACCCACCTAGCCTGTCGAACCCTCCGTAGTTGCTCCCCATCACTATTCCAAGTGGCACCTCATCATGATCTCCAAAGTACTTGATTCGATGTCAGTCCAACCCATAGATTCATGTACCACTAGCTAGTCTGAATACGATGACTTGTCTGCACCTCCTCCATCATAGGCCATCTCATAGCATAGGGTTTCTCCCTATTCCATACCTTAGTAGGCAAGCCTACAGGTTGAGACACAATAAAGTGCTCCTAACCCCTTCCACCCCCACCTCTTCACCTCATACATCTCTTAGTATAACTGCACCAACAAAGCAGGTGTCCATGCATACACTCGAGGTGTATCGATCATGTCATACACCATCCCAATCAGGTTCCATGTGAACCAACAACCAGTGTTGTTCGGGGCCACTATGTTGGCCAACATGAAAATGACCAAAGTGGGAAGTGAATCCAACTTCTTATCCACATGCATAGCCAAGTATCTTATCCCTTTGATGAGGATTGATGTTTGATCTTTCATATGACCCCTCTAGTAGTTCCTAGCTAGGTTTGCATAGTTTATTTCTTGTAAATTAATAATTGTAAGTGAGTCTCCTTCTCACATGCACTTGTGGGCACTAGTTATCTTCTAGTTGTCATTTAGAGTGTTAGTTAGTAAGTGTGAACTCAAAGTAGGAAGTGTGTACTTCAAGATAGCTAAAATGGATCTTCTAGTTAGCAATATTCCTTTCTCTTAACTTAGAAGTTTACGTGCATTCTCCCTTGCACTTTTGTAGCTTATGGTTAAGCATATTGGATCAAATCCATGATTTTATGGGTTTGGTTATGTATTTTGGGCCATTAGTGCCTATAAATTGAATTGTAAATAATAGAACATAGTTGGATTTTCAATCCTTTTCATTGGTATCAGAGCCTAGTTCATGTTTGCACTAGGGCTTGTGAGGTGAGAGGTTAGGAGATAATTTTGTTATGAGAAATTCTTTCTCATTGAGGACTCGGTTTAAGCTCAAGGGGAGCTTGAAAACCATTCGGAGAAGGAAGTTCCTTCGACGACAAACTCCTCGTTCCAACTTTTTTCTTATGCTCAAGAGGTATAGGAAAAGTTTACCTCAGAGTTCTTATTGTGATCCTTGGAAGGGATTGGATCGTAGCTATGGTCCAATTAGGATTAGGGAGCCATTTAACCCTACTGCCCCCCCCATTTTTGAGTACTAAAGAGCTCTAGGAGGTCATCAAAACTAGGTCGTGTGTCGACTTAGGTTTGGTTGCCTTTCAAATGCTGGTCGTGTGTCGACTGGATCTTGAAAGGAGAGCTACTAAAGGGATCTGGTTGCTCTTATTTTTGCAATTTAAGTTTTTCAAGCTTTGGAATTAACCCTCCTGGTTAATTTTTAAAATTTTCTAGTTTGTATTAGAAAAGCTTCAATTTTTATTAATATATTATATTTTTAATATATTAATTTAAGCTGGCCAATGGAGGAAAGTTATCGCGATTTCATGACGTGTTGCTCTATCGAGGCCAAGGTTGGATTATTGTCGCGATATCGCGACATGTTGCTCTGTCACGGCTAAGGAAGGATAGTTGTCGCGATATCATGACTTGTCGCCTCGTCGCGACCAAGGTTGGATAGTTGTCACGAAATCATGACATGTCACGATTTTGTGACATGTCGCTCTGTCACGGTCAAGGTTGGTTAGTTGCCGCGATATCGCGACTTGTCGCGATTTTGCGACTTGTTGACTTTTTGCGGTCAATGGTGGTTTGTGTCACGTTTTTGCGCCTTGTAATCTTGTGTTTTCTTTGTTCTTGGTGGGAAGGGTCTTCTCCCTTATGTAACTAATCTTTGTTTTAATACAAGTTTTTTCAATTTTTTCAAAAAAATATATATTAATTTAAGCTATTGTAAAAAATATATATATATTGAAAAAAAAAAATTTTTTTTTTTAGCAGCCTAAGGCTTCTGCCTTTTCGACTTCCGCACCAACACCGAGGGTGCTTGGTCGAAAGTCGTGGGCTGGTCGAGTGCGTCAGATAGGCCTAATGCACTCGGCTCGCTGCCCGCGATCTGACAGCCTGATATTCTTGTCAGGCGTTAGTCCTGCGGCAAACACTGTCAGTCGACAGCACCTACAACGCAGGTCGTGGCAGCACCGCCCGATGTCGAGCCGATGGTAGACTGCACTGCTCATGGGCTTGACAATTTGTTAGGCTTCGGCACCGGTACGATAGATCAACCGCCATAGCGCCTGACAATATTGTCAGGCGGCTACAAGCTTTGTCGTCGCGACGCAAGGCGTCGACAAGATCGTCGGACGTCTGCGAGGCTTGTTGCTCGCAAAGTCTCCACAAGCAGACTCGACAATGTTATCGGGCATCCGTCGGGCCTACGGCCGACGATGCTGGGGCCTCTGATAGTCTGGACAGGGGTGGCTGCGACTGTCCAACTGCGGGCTTGGAGCCATTGAGTTTGTGCACAAAAATTTGTGCCACTGTACTTCTTCTGCACTGTAACTATAATTGGTTGTTGGTTCACATTGCTTCGGGAACTGTTCTTTGTTTTTTGAACATTGCCTCGAGAACTGTGGCAGGCATTAGCCGTGCAACTGAAGACTGCAAAATTTCATGCTGGGTAAGTGAAGTTCAGTTTCAGTTAAGGCAGCCACATCAAGGGTAATTTATTGCAAATTTTTTAATTTTTACTATTTAAGGTTGCATGTTAAATTTTGTTTTTATTAATTTAATTTTTAATAACTTGATTAAATTCATTAATCTTTGATTAATTGAAATTTAATTTTTAATTAAGTTATTTTTAAATTAATAAATTCTAAATTGCACCTTAGATTAGTTTAAAATTTCAAAATTTTGAGCCTTAGGAGTAAATTTTCAAATTCAGAAGCACTCCATTGTAACAAGGAAAATTTTCATTTGATTTAGTGTTTTCTCATTTTTGCTCCTGGCTTATACCCGGGTTCACATGGCTTCTGACTTGGCTGCCCAAGTGGCAGAACTTGCCCATGTTGTAAATGCTTTAGAAGATAAAGCTAATGACACTACCATGGCAAAAGTCCTTGGCAATCTTGCCATGAAGGTAAATGAAATTTCTGTGCATAATGCTTCAACTTCTGCTCATGATTCTCGTCTGAGAGTTCGTTGTGAAGTTCCATTTTATGATGGATCCAGGAACCCTGATGTCTTGAATAGTTGGATTCTTGACATGAGTTCTTGGTTTTCTTACTCTCAACTTTCAGATGACGATGTGGTTCCTTATGCTAAGCTAAAACTTTCTGGTTTAGCCAAAGTACTTGTTGAACGAAAAAGAGGTCAGGATGCACTCACTTCATGGGATGAGCTTATACATTGTCTTAAGACCAATTTTTATCCTTCAAATTATTCTAAGGAATTGGTCATTAAATGGTTTCATTTTTTACAAGGTACTAATATGTCTGTACAGGAGTATATTTTTCAGTTCAACAGGTTCAGGATACTTGTGAATGTGGAGGATGATGTTCCAGCTTTGATTCTCAAATTTCAAAGTGGCTTGTTAGAGCATTTGTACAAGGAACTAATGTTTGTTTCTATGGAAACATTGGATTCAGTTTTCAACCAAGCACAACTTGTGGAGGACAAGTTTAAGGCGCATTCATAGGCATTCTGTGCACCTGTTACTCAAGTGGTTGCAAACTCATCAAAGGGAATAATTCTTTCTCACAAAAGAAGAATTTTGCTCAAAAGAAGAATGTTTCTTCTCCATCTCCTTCTTCTCCTTCCCCTTCTGCTTCTACTCCTTCTTCTTCTTCTTCTAAACCTTCTTCTTCTTTTTCTTCTTCTAAAAAGTTTTGCAATTATTGTAAGAAGAAAGGTCATGAAAAAGCTGATTGCTTTAAGCTTAAAAAGAAGATTTTAGTAATTACTACTCAAGAGGAGGATGCTCCCAAAGGTCCCCTTGAGTCTATAGAGAGAGTAGAGTATACACGGAATTATGAGGTAAGCTTAATGAAGTTACCTTGGTAAATGTAAGTTCATCAGAAGGAGCTCGTGATGCTTTGTTCATCACTCGAGCCCATTTGCTTCATAATTTTGCAACAGACTGTATAGTGGATAATGGCTCGCAGAAAAATCTAATTGCGAGGTCCATTGTCGAGCGTTTGAAGTTACCTATGGAGACTCATCCTCAACCTTATTCTTTGGGTTGGAAGGATAGTGGAAGAGGCTCAGAAATCACTCACACTTGCACATTAAAATTTGCACTTGGCCCACATTTCATAGATCAAGTCACTTGTGATGTGACTCCTATGGATTGTTGTGGGATTTTGCTTGGACAACCTTTTCAGTATGATAGGAGAGTTGTTTATGATGCTTTCAAAATAACCTACACACTTCAAAAATATGGTAAGGTCTTTCTCATTAAAAGCACCAACACTCCTAACATCATTCTAAGTTCAAAACAAACAAAAAGAGTAATTTAAAAAGGTGGTGATGTTGCTCTAATTTTCATTCGCTCTCAAAACACTTCTACATCCACATCCATTACAAAGCAACACTCTTCAATGGATAAAATATTGCAAAGTTATTCACACATATTTCAGGAGCCAAAGTCTCTTCCTCCAATTCGCACAATTAATCATAGCATTGAAATCATTCCCGGTTCTTCACTACCTAATGCACCCATGTATAGACAATCTATTTTGCAAAATGAAGAAATAAAAAGGCAAATAGAAGATTTGTTGTCTAAGGGTTTCATTAAGGAAATTACTTCTGCTTGTGCCTCACCTATTTTGTTGGTTCTTAAAAAATATGGCACTTGGAGATTGTGCATTGATTTTCGTGCTTTGAACAGAATTTTTGTAAAGAATAGATATCCATTACCATGCATTGATGATTTATTAGATCAGCTTCAAGGAGCTAAGTTCTTTTCAAAAATAGATCTCAAAAGTGGATATCATCAAGTGCGTATCCAAGTTGAGGATACATGGAAGACAGATTTTAAGACGAAGATGGGCCTCTTTGAATGGTTGGTCATGCCCTTCGGTCTTACTAATGCTCCTGCAACCTTCATGAGGTTGATGAATGATGTATTTCGTGATGTACTTGACAAATTTGTAATAATATATCTTGATGATATATTGATTTTCTCAAAAACTTGGGAGGAACACCTTAGGCATATCCAGCAAACCCTTGATCTTCTTGCGAATAATCAATTATATACAAATTCTTCCAAGTGTTCTTTTGGCAATACTTCAGTTTCTTACCTTGGCTATGTGATTAGTGAAAGTGGAATTCAGGTAGATCCCATAAAAGTTGATGTTTTACTTAAGTGGTCCCCTCCTACAACTCTCACTGAGATAAGGAGTTTTCTAGGACTTGCAAATTTTTATCGCAAGTTCATTCCTCAATATTCCACCCTTGCAGCTCCATTGCATTATCTCACTAAGTCCAAAATTCCATTTCATTGGGAGAAAAGCCAAGAAGTTGCCTTTGAGAAACTCAAAAAGAAACTTTGTACAGAACCTGTGTCAACTTTACCCGACCTCTCTCAACATTTTGATATTGAAACGGATGCCTCTAAAGTTGCCTTAGGAGCTGTGCTCAAACATAATGGTCATCCAGTTGCTTATCATTCAGAAACTTTCTATCGCTGCTAAGTTGAACTATTCTACATATGACAAAGAGTTGTATGCATTAGTTCAAGGTATTAAGTATTGGAGACATTATCTTTTGGGAAAATATACAGTAGTACACACTGATCATATGCCTCTCAAGTTTTTACAATCTCAAAGTAAAATTGAAGAATCAAGACATATGAAGTGGGCCTCTTACCTCCAACAATTTCACTTGGTGATCAAGTACAAAAAGGGGAAGAGTAATAATGTTGTTGATTGTTTGAGTAGGCCTCCATCCGCTCTTGCCTTAACAGTTATGTCCACTTCACACTTGGGATTTTAGACTTGGCCTAATCAGTATTCACAGGATCCTAATTTTGGAAAAATATTTGAGCAAGTGAGTAAGCCTTCTTCTTCCAATTTGTGTCCTTTCCAAGATTTCTACATCAAAGAAGGACTTCTTACAAATTGGACAAGGTTTGTGTTCCTTGTGAGCCTAGAGTATCACTTCTTAAGGAAACTCATTCTACACTTTATGGTGGTCACTTTGGGAAACATAAAACACTTCATCATTTGCAAATATTTTTCTATTGGCCTAAAATGCAGAGGTATGTGTTGAGATTTCTCAAACAGTGTGCAGTTTGTTGTCGCTCAAAACTAGCTAATAGGAAGTTTGGCTTAGGAATGCCTTTGCCCATTCCTTCCTATCCTTGGGAAAGTATTTCCATGGATTTGGTTAGTGGTTTTCCTATTACAGTGCGCCAACATGATTGTGTGTTCGTGGTGGTTGACAGATTCAGTAAAATGGCTAATTTTATTCCATGCCGCAAGCCAAGTTTTGCATCAGACTTAGCCCAATTTTTCTTTGACAGCATTTGGCGTTCCTTTGGTCTACCTACAAGCATTATCTCGGATCGTGATTCACGCTTTGTGGGTCATTTTTGGCATTCTTTGTGGAAAATTTTAGGAGTTTCCCTTAAATTTTCCACCGCCTATCATCCGCATTCCGATGGGCAGACTGAAGTGGTAAACCGTACACTTGTGCAAATTTTATGAATCTATCATCATGCTTCACCAGCAAAGTGGGACTTGAGTCTCACTCATATTGAACATGCCTATAATAGGGCCCTACATTATTCTACAGGTCATTCACCCTTTGAGGTTTGTATGGGATTTCAGCCCTTGGCACCTTATGAGTTACCTTTGTCTTTGCCTTCTCCTGTCACTTCACATCTTTAGAAGGAGCAAGACAAGGCACACTCATTTATTCATAATTTGCATAATCTGCAATCAAAGGTGGTTGAGATTTTGCAAAAGACACAGCAGCAGCAAAAAAAGGCCATGGATCAACATCGAATTCCTCATCCATTTCAGGTTTGTGACAAAGTTTGGTTGCATCTTAACAAGTGGCGTTTTACTGATAAGACTCATAGCAAAATCAAACCAATTTGCTATGGGCCTTATACTATTCTTCATCAGGTGTCTGAGAATGCTTTTCGCCTTGATCTTCTTGCACACTTGGGAATTCATGACGTCATCAATGTAGATCTTTTGAAGTTGTACTTTGACTCTACATTGGAGACTACACCAGCTATCAGTCATCCTGTGGATGTGGTTCCTGATGCTCAGTTACCATTGGATGTAGATCAGATCTATGACACGAAGACTCGACAGACTCGCCAGGGGTCTACCACCTCTTATCTTATGGCTCGGCCAGGACAGCTATCGCATCAGGCTCGTTGGATTTCTTTTCATCAGATGTCCCATGACTTTCCTATTCTTCTGAAAGCATTGGAGTCCAATGCTTCTATTGTGGGGAGGCATGATGAGGATTGATGTTTTCTTTCATATGACCCCTCTAGTAGTTCCTAGCTAGGTTTGCATAGTTTATTTCTTGCAAATTAATAATTGTAAGTGAGTCTCCTTCTCACATGCACTTGTGGGCACTAGTTATCTTCTAGTTGTCATTTAGAGTGTTAGTTAGTAAGTGTGAACTCAAAGTAGGAAGTGTGTACTTCAAGATAGCTAAAATGGATCTTCTAGTTAGCAATATTCCTTTCTCTTAACTTAGAAGTTTACATACATTCTCCCTTACACTTTTGTAGCTTATGGTTAAGCATATTGGATCAAATCCATGATTTGATGGGTTTGGTTATGTATTTTGGGCCATTAGTGCCTATAAATTGAATTGTAAATAATAGAACACTTAGTTGGATTTTCAATCCTTTTCACCCTCAACCCTTCACATTATTAGTCTACCATCGATATCCAAATATTCGGTCCATCTCATATTCCTTATCGTGTTCAACCTCAACACGTAACCCCTCCACTGGCAATTTTAGGATGTGATATACATCCTTAAGTGTAACTGTCATCTCTCTAGTAGGGAGCTGAAAATTCCCCCTATCTAGATCCCATCTCTCTACCAAGGCAAATAGATACCCCTCATCCTCCCTCACCACATCAATTTGTGCTGCCCCAGCTAGCCCCACATATTCCAACCAATTCCAATCCTCCTTTCACAGTGCCTTTCTCACCCTTGGGATGAGAGGTGATAACCTATGCTTAGCATCCAAAATCCTCAACTATAGCACAAACACTTTTAAAAATAAATTACATTAAATTCACATCCATTTGCAAAAAAAAAATAAAACAAAATAAAAAATGCACAAGTCCAAACAAAGAGTTCCAAGGATACTTACCTTAGCCACATGCACCTCTACTCTTGTTTCCACATCCACACCCTCCATCATCATAGCTTCTACACAACCACACTCCTTCACTCCACTTCACTTCACTCACTCCCTTAAACGTAGCTTTTGTAATTCATGAATGCAAGAATGAATTTGATTTCACCTTTGTAGGCCATTTATAGCTATTTTGGGTGCACTAGAATGCCCATGGGCATTCACAACCACATTGAGACACAACCCTACGTTTACAGAAAAACAAACTTTGATCGGTGTATATGCATGCAGTGGATTCCCATCAGCATTTAGCATCAAAATTTAAAAAAAAGACAAAAATGATGCAAAAATATAGCTTACATCCACAAAATCACTCCAAATTATGTCCATACATTCATTTCATCATTATATAATGTTTTGTGAAAACCAAAATTGATTTGGAATTATAATTTTTGTTTGTGATCAAAAGGCGCAAAATCATCTTTCAACTTTCAAAACGCATCAAAACGGTTCAAATTTTCACAAAACGACCATAATCATCATTCTCATCATCAAATATTAATCTCAAGATAATATTAATTCATCAAACATTGCATTTGCATATTTTTTCAAGTTTATATACAATTTCAAGTGAACCTCGTATCTAGTGGTCTATTTTATCTCCTTGGTGATTACAGTGATTGGTTATCCATGCAATTTGGTAAGATGGTTAAATCACCATAAGGACACTTGGTCATATTCATCATCCAATATCTCCTTGTTCAAAAACAAAATTATTTTTAGTGCTTTACCTTTAGAGTGATACTATGCCAGATTAATTTGCTCAACAGCTTTCATTGATGCCCTTTTCCATGGGGTTCCCAACATGGATAACTTTCATAATTTCATTTGTAATTACACCAGTCTCTGAGGATACAAGCCAGATAAAGTAATTGAGCAAAAATTTAGGAATTTCATGTGGGAATTAGCTACAATCATGAGTGGTTTCGAGGATAGACTATTTTTTTTTTTTGCATTTGCATTTTGCATTTTAATGACGTCAAAAGGCACTTTCTTCAATAGCATGGAATCACCCCAAACTTAGGGTAACCACATTTGATTTTGATTTCCTACAATGGGATACATCTTACATGATCATGGCATTTACACTTGGCAAAAATCCTTTCTCTATTGGGGCAAAAATAGAATCAATCACTTGCATTTCACAACAACCCCTGTCTTTGTTAGGGAAAAAATGGTATCAATTTACATCATTTATATCATCAGCATTTACATCATAAATTTACACTTACACCATTCAATTACATTTTCACTGCATAAATCTATCAATTGGCTTGTGAGATTTATTCTTCACTCACTCACCAATTGAGGGGGTAAGCTACACATTCAAATTCTTTTGTCTTCAAGATCATCTTCGCATTCCAAGGAAAGAAAGTTGCTTCCACATAAGGCCAAATCTGGTGTCTCTTATTTTGCACCGCATTGTGTTTCACGCAATGTGATACAAAAAGGGACATCTGTAGACACCAAAATCTAACCACTTATCATCCATCCATGCTTCCCAATATCCACCGTCCATTTATATATATATATATATATATATATATATATATATATATATATATATATATATATATATATATTTAAATATTAATATTTTATATATTATATTTATATATATTTAATAAATATATATGTATTTATATGAATTAATCCTAGCCCTCTGCCATGTTTTAATCTCATCCATTCATCCATATCAATCCATGCCACTTACCCAGATTTAATCTCCACCCTTCCTTATGTTTTAATCTCAACCACTCAAATTGTGTCATCAAAACCCTAACATGTTCAAGGGTAAATTATAAAAAGTGATTCATTTTGATGAATCAAGGTCCTGAAACCTTAAGCATTCTGGGGAGATTTTTGAAGCCTACTTTGAATTTTTTCGACGTTCATTCGCAAAGAATTCTTAGAAGGTCAAACCCTAGCCCCATAATTTTTATCCTCATGCTCCATTGTCACCCTCGCATTATTCGCATCTACTACTACATAACCTGCGCAAAACCAAATCTAGTTTTTTGACACCTTTCTCAACCTTGAAAGCCCTCAAAATCTGTTTGAACACCCTCTAAATCTAGCCAAGTGCTTTCCTAAGCCAGCTGAGCGCCCCTCGGAGCCAGCTAAGCGCCTTTGGGAATTTCTAGTCATCCCTGAGTGCTTGCGGGTGTTTCCCACACCAGATCTACAGTTCCATAGCCCTCAAGCACCATTTGGTAATCCTCGCAACCCTCATCTATAGAAACATAAGCAAAAGATTACAATGACAAAGTAAGAAAGTTATTTGTATTCATTTTCATATTCTTGCACTTTATTTTTAGTTTTATATTGTAGCATTTAGGGTTTAGTGATTATTTTATCTTTATGAGGGCCTCACACTGTGGATCCCTCACAGGTATTACTAATATCTTTTATTGTTTTTTTTATTGCAGGTATAGGAATCATACATTTGGCAGTTGTTGAAGCTAGGGTGGCCCATTCAGGATACACAAGCCCACCCACAACCTCGTTGGGATCGAAGACAAGCGTGAAGACACCAATCATTATTTTCAACTAGGGTTTCGAAGAACCCTAGTATCTATAACTTTGTATCAATAAAGCATTATAAAACCCTACATTTGGGGCATATTTATTATAGCAGTTGAGATCCACCCGCAGTAATAAAGTTTTTATCTATTTTGTGCAATCTTTGTGTATTACTGTGCTTATTGTCATTTTATACTTTATATTGATGTTGCTTGATTTCTGATTAACAATGTTGTTAACACCTTACAAAATATGGTGCTTAGACAACCTAAAAAAAGTCCACCAGGGAATTTTACAAGACTCAACCAATCTCTTTCATCGGTTCTAAAGCAACTTTTGGAAGCTCACATGATTGAGTTACCTCCCATAAGGTAACCTGATACCATAGCTAATTGGTACAAGCCTAGTCAAAATTATGAGTATAATAGAGTGGAGGGGCACATGACAAACTCATGTAAGAGGTTGGAACATGTGGTTCAGGACCTAATTGATGAAGGATACCTTGTTATAGAAGGTTCTTAACCCAATCCTCCAACAAAAAATCAACCTCCTACAAAACAAGCACTCATAACTAATCAAGACATGGGAATCTTACAAGATCCCCTACCTAATCATGGGCAAGAGGTAGCTAATCAAGTGGTATATTGTAATGTGCCACCTCCCTACAATAGTATGGTTGGTATGATAGCAACAACCACAAGGTAACAAGCACAAGCTCAATAGACTCAACAATATCAATAGGAGACGAGTTCTACATCCAATCAACCTTCCAAACCATCCTTATTTTTGAAGAGTATCCAAAAAAGGAGCACGAGATTATAAAAACCATATTTAGTGATGAAGCCATAACCCAACGTCTCCTTCAATATTCAGCAACAGTTAGCTAGTACCCCAACTAAGATCTCCCTCTTAGATATTTTGCAAACTTCTATTCATAGGGAAGCCTTTTTGAAGCTTCTAAGACAACAATTTGTTCCTCAAAAAATTCCCGTAGTGCTATAGTTGATATCTTAGGTTCTCTTGGGATACATCATATCACACTTTCAGATAACAATGTACCTTCCTTGAACTTGCAAGAGGATTCTTCCCTCTACATCACTGCATATATTGGGGAAACTTTTATCAAGCGAATCTTGATTGATAATGGTTCCTCCCTCAATCTATGCACTTATCAATTTTTCCAAATTTTTAGATTAAAATATGAAGACTTATCTAAATTTGATATTATCATTAAATATTTCAATGAGTCCCAAGAGCCCTGTGGCATTGTGTCTCCCCCCCTCAAGGTTGTACCTAAGATCTTAGATACATTATTCTATGTGGTACCTTTCCCTGCATATTTTAATATTCTTCTTGGATGTTCTTGGATTCATGCGATGAGGTTTTTCCTTTCTACTCTTTACCAATTTTTGAATTTCAAATTTAAAGATCAACTTGTCACCATTTTGGGTGACCCTCATCCATTCAAATATTGTTCAATGGTTGAGCAAGCTCAATTTGATCTTAATCTATGTACATCAGTCTCTTCATCTCACATCACCAAACAAATTAAAAATCTAAAGTTGAGTGAGGAACCGCTAATCAATGTTTCATCACAAGATCAAGTCAATCTATTTCTCCAAGAGCCTCTTCTAGATTTAGCCAAGCTACCACCTTCACCTCAAACTATGGGTTTGCCTCATAAGAAGGGTGAAGTAGTGCACATTAGTATGTGTACCTTTATCTATATGGGTATGTCCCTTGAAGAAAATATTTATGGTAGAAACCCATTTCCTTTAGAGCATTTTTTTGCCTATTTTTATCTATCCAATGATTACCCAATTCCTAAGTAGATCTTGTCTAGTATGGGATATATAAGTAAAGGTTTGGGGCCACAAAAAAAAGGTATTCATGAGCCTTTGGATGTTGAGCTTTACCTGGGAGACGTGGCATAGGCTACATACCCAATAAAAACCAACCTTTGTCATTTGATGATGATGATCACCTTATTACTTATGTTGAATATTTGGATCATCAAGGCTTGGAGTGGAGTGATGAGGATGAGGGACCACCTTATCCCACTAACATTCTATTTTGCAATGTGGTAACTTTGGCACACCCTAGGTTGGTTCCCCTTGGATGGTAAAGAACTTAAAGATCCCATGAACATAATGCATCTAAAAAGATACTATGTATAACTCTGTATTTCTATATTACATATAGCTTAGTCTCATATTGCATTTGGTCTGCTTGTTCATACTACATGCTTTCCTATAATACTTTGCATGTTTTTCTTGAAATTTTGTTCCACTTGCATTTCGCTTGTCATAATTACATTGTTGCTTGATCATACTTGCATGACTGCTTGATCATATAAAATTTGGGGACTTCGTAACAATGGCAAGTGATGAAACGTAGTTAGATCATAGATCACATGCATTGTACTCTCACTAGGGCTCTCATGCCTAGTGAATCCCTAACCTAGGGTCCATCTCTATGCATTCTTCATATTTGCATTCATTTGTCTATTCTTCTTCTCCTCCTCTTCTTCTCCTCTTCTTCTCTTCTTCTTCTCTTCTTTTTTCTCTTCTATCTCGACCTTGTAAGATTAAACTGATCATCAATTCCTCCAAGTCAAGGGATATAGTTCTTCCTTTTTGTATATCCTTATCCTTTGCATGTTTTCTTTCTTCTTTATGTCAAGACAAGGATGTACATTCCTTCTATCTGTTCATTTTTGTTTTTTCTCACACTTTTTTCCTTCTTGATATTTTGATTGTCAAGCGGTCCTCGTGGGATAGGGTAGATACCGCATGAGTATCATTTATGGTACTTGTACGACCACTAATTACCATACACACATCTCTTAGCTATTGAAATTTAACTAAGGATACACACTCACTATTATCTACTCTTAGCTCATCTCTTTCTTCTATCTTCTAACATGCGCACATACTCACATTATTTTGTCATGCTTCACTTTGCTTATACATCTTTTGCACACACCACATCCCTATCAGGTAGTGTTTACTTTGGCATATAACTCACACAACACCCTATATAGGATCAGCTTCATGACCACATGCGATGGGCATCCTCCATATTGGCTATTTACAACAATACATCCTAGCAGGTATCTCTTTCTCTCTAGCCATATTTAAGAGCACTACACCCATAGTGAGTATCACTCCACACTTGACCATATTTTGTGAGCATAACACCCCTACCAGATAGCTTCATGGCCATAAGCAAGGGGCAGCCTCCATTCGGTCATGTTGAGTGGTGTTTTAACCCGATTGTGAAAACACACTCTCCTGTAGGATCCGAGTCCTAAATCCTCTGCTTGCAAAGAAAAACGATTTCTCCAAGGTTCTTATTATGCTAATTATTGATTATCAAGGATGCTTTTTAAAATGAAATGCTAAGAACACCTTAGGGTTTGCAAGTGGATGTTAACAAGGGGCACTGTGGTTTATTAATTTTGAACTTTCAATGGACTCTAAATGAATAAAATCTATTTAAACCTTAAATTTTGATGGATTTTCAGTGATTTATTCAAACACAGTAATTAAACTGCTGAAAATAAAATATGGGTTTGAAAAGCAAAGACCAAAAGTAAACAAAAGTAACAATAAAAATAGATTACAGTCAGAAAGCTGTCATTAATCTGATGAAACCGAAGATACTGAGGCTTTCTACATGCAACCTAACCTAATGAACCTGCACATCCACACAATCCAAATAGGCCAAAGTGAGTCTCGAGGGTTTCTGTGGTAATTCCAGAAAACAGGCATTCGCATGAAGCAACCAAGAGATCTTGCATTAACTTCACCTAAAAACCTAAGAAATCTGGAAGGGAAATATAAACATTAAATCATGCATGCAAAAGTTACTCCTTCTTTCTCATCCAATAAGATGCCAACTCTCTGGATTTGTATTTAAATGATATCTCGATTACATTCAAAAATGTTCCAGTGTAAAAGAAAATCCCAGAACAAAAAGAAGGAAATTGCCCAAGTACGGGCCCATAATAGCACAAAGCCTTCGTCTCTGCAACTCCGTATTCGGCAATTTCCAACCCATCTTCAATTTGCAATTCTGGCTTTATAGCATTGTTATGGCTCTTCGATTTCCTCCGTCGCTTCATTTCCTCTTCCTGTGGGCGACCCTTCAAATTCCTGCTTTTTCCCGCTTTGATTCACGCTCAAATTTGGAAACGCTCCGAAATTCATCTCTGCATGTAACGCCCCTACAAGTTTGACACCTGCACGCCACGTGTCACGCACTTTCTGCGCCTGCTGTAACGCTTTTCTGCGAAAGAACCCGACAAAACTGCAAGTCCGCCTGTTCACCTTCCCGGCCGCGAAATCGCGACATGTCGCGATATCGCGACATGTCGCGATATCGCGACATGCTTCCTTTATTAGCGATATCGCTACCATTTTGGCCTCAAGCTTCCTTTTCATGAAATGGTAGCGATATCGCTACCACTTTGGACTTTGAGCAGCATCCTTCTGAAATTGGTAGCGATATCGCTACCCTTTCTTAACTCCTCTTTTAGGTAGCGAAATCGCTACCATTTTCTTTTAGACCTCTTTGGCAACTTTACGTCGCGACATCGCGACCATTATCATCCTCTTGCCCTCTTTCGACAAACCGTCGCGATATCGCTACATCTTCCATGCACCGTACAACTTTGCCAAAATGCGTCGCGAAATCGTGACACCTTTCATCATCCGTACGTCTTGGCAAAACCGTCGCGATATCGCGACGTTTTTTCCCCCTCGGACCTTCATGCAGCTTTCTATCGCGATATCGCTACCGCATTTTCTTTTCGTACACTTCCCCGAAACACGTCGTGAAATCGTGACCATTTTTCTGTTCCGTACGCTTCGGCAAAACACGTCGCGAAATCGTGACCATTTTTCTGTTCCGTACAGTTTGTCAAAACACGTCGCGAAATCGTGACCATTTTTCCGTCCGTACACCTTTGCTGCAATCGGTCGCGAAATCGCGACGTCTTTCCTCATCGAGTCCTTTAGCTGTTTCCTGTCGCGATATCGCGACGTTTTTCCGCTTCCGTACACCTTTCCAAAACACGTCGCGAAATCGTGACACTTTTCATCACCCGTACGCTTCGCAAAACACGTCGCGATTTCGCGACATCATTTATTTTCTTCCCAACAGCATGTCGCGATTTCGCGACACCTTTTCTTTTCTCCTCAGCGACATGTCGCGATTTCGCGACATCCTTTTCATCATCCTAGTCACGACACGTCGCGATTTCGCGACACCTTTTTCCTCCTGGTCACCGACACGTCGCGATTTCGCGACAGTTTTTCTGTTTCGTTGCCGTTGACCGCGCTGACCGCGATTTTCCGACATGTCGCGATTTCGCGACAATTTTCCGGTTTCGATCGCGATTTCGCTACCTGTCGCGATTTCGCGACCCCTTTCTACACTTGTGCATTTTCTCTTTTTTTTCAATTCTGGCATCTGGGTCACTGAGATCCTTCCCTGTGAGCCTGCAAAAAGGTGGGTCCCCAATTTTGGGGTGTGTTGTGGATCAACCACAACAAATGGCGACTTTGCTGTCAAATGCTCTTGAGCATTTTAGTAAGAACCCAACCTGAAACATATCACAAACTCGTAAATACATGTTAGCACATAAGCAAAATAACAAATGCCCAAAGATCAGAAGTACATGAATCATCAGAATCATCAAGTATTAGCTCAGTGTGTGCAATGTGTTTTCATTCCCTATCGTTTGAAATTGATCAACATTCCATTATCAGCTTTGCATGAATGCATATATGGGATGGTGAATGATTTGTGACCCTAAATGAATGAGCTAGGAGATTTTGCTTTTCCTAATAAGCATGATCATTCTTCTACTATTATGTACAAGCATTCAAGATTGCCAAACCCTCTTAGGACCCACAAGTTCATTTCCTTATTGTATCCCAAAGTTGGTTATGAGTCCCTACTATTTAGAACCCATGTGCAAGTGAATGTGAAATCAGAACTTTGGGGAATCAGACTCCCACCCAACCGAGATGAGAGTTTAACCTTATCCTTACTATTCTGATTTAGAGTTCATTACCTCACTTTAAGCAAAATAATTAAACCAGCTATGGAAGAAATGGTCATGCTAGTCTAACCCTCTAGACAATCGGTGGTCTTGCTTTTTTAGGCAAGACATGATGCCATGCATGGGCATATCTAACCCCACAATCCAAAACTTATCTCCATTTCTTTGGACCTTGGGGATGACTACCCATCCCTTGCAGAGGACAAGTAGTACGATCCTTACAATCCAAAATAAAGATGAGATGGGAAAAATTTATTTATTTTTTATTTCTTGGACCTTGGGGATGACTACCCATCCTGGTTAGGGACAAGTAGTACGATCCTTACAATCCAAACCTTAGATATAAATCATTAATTCTGTTGCTTAAACCTTGGGGATGACTACCCATCCTTTGCAGAGGACAAATAGTACGATCCTTACAATCCAAGACTGATGAGAATGGAAAATATTAATTTTATTACTTAGACCTTGGGGATGACTACCCATCCTTTGCAGAGGACAAATAGTACGATCCTTACAATCCAAGACTAATTATGAAATGAAAACATAGGAGCTTTGGGGAATCAGATTCTCAACCAACCGAGATGAGAATTTACACCCTATCCTTACTACTCCATGTGGGCTTTAAGTTCTATGGAAGTGGTCAAAACCACTGTTTTAGGATCATGTTGCATAATAGGATAGACATGAAAACCACTTTCGCTCAACCTTTTCCTCCAAGCTAGGTTTTGATCATTTTGCTCAAGATCCTTTTTAATTTATGAGACGTGCTTGGTTCTAGATATCTCAAGACTCAGTTTCCAACCTTAGGAGCTACTTACATATATGTTATAACACAACCCTAAGAGGATTTGACATACTTTCATGGCTCGTACATAAGATGCATATGCAACTAAAATGAAATGTATGTGAGGTGAGATGGAATATGAATGCATTACTTCTTGAATTGTGAATGAAATGATTTGTCATGCAAAACTGATTCTTTCATATATCACAAAGTCAAACAATATAACTTAAAAAAGTTTTATGCTATTTGTGGAGCTTTTACAAGACAATTCCAATATTTCATATTCTCCTAATCCTTAAGCATAAGTTGACATCTCAATTTTCTATTTTTTTTTTTTTTTAAATTAACACACATGTCAATTGAAATCAAATCCATAATCAAAATCCTAACTAAACTAACAATCCTAAACAATAAAAACAAAATCTGAAAATCCTTCACCAACACCAAAAGAATAATATCAAAGTCTCACAACCTAAGGGCTAAAATAATGCTTTAGAATCTGCCCATTAACCGGCAGCATGAAATCTTTCCCTTCTAAGGTTTTTAGCCTGAAGGTGTTCTTCCCAAGTATTTCTGAAATCTGATATGGGCCTAACCGGAGACAATCAAACTTTTGATGGTTTCCTTTTTCCTCATGTCTTTTGTCCCATAGTAACACCAAATCTGAAATTCTGAATGATTTAACTTTGGCCCTTCTATCAAACCATCTCTTGATGACTTCCTGGTGTTTGTTCATGTGATTCATGGCTTCTTCTCTCTTTTCATCCAGGTGCAATAACCGGCTCAATCTAGCTTCAACTTGATCATCTCGTCCCCATGTACTCTTGTATGAAATGTAAGGTCTACAGCCTCCAAATTTGCTGGAAATATCGGGTCTTGCCCATAGACCAAATGATAGGGAGTATTCCCTATGGCTTCTTTCACTCTGGTCCTATCTGCCCAAAGGGCAAACTTTAATTGACTATGCCAGTCCCGAGGATTCTTTTCCAAAGAACTTCTTAATAGTATTCAACAAATTCTTATTTGAAGATTCGGCCAACCCATTTCCTTGAGGATAGTAATTGGATGCAAACTTTAAGCTCACTTTATTATCATATGCCCACTCGCAAATTGTGTGGAAATGAAAGCTTTACCATTGTCACCGACAATAGAATCGGGCATTCCATATCTTGTGATAATTTGATCCTCAAGGAATTTAATCACAACGTCTCGTGGTGGCATGTTTAGTGGGAATCGCTTCGTCCACCTTGTACAAGTAGTCCGTAGTCGTCAAAATAAATTTGTGAGAGTCGAAGAATTTGGGTTAATAACCCCGATAAAATCCAGTCCCCACCGTGCAAACGGTCTCATTTCGACTACAGGTCGCAACGGCATGGCTGCATTTCTTTCTCTATTTGCAGCCACTTGACAGATGTGACAAGATCGCACATGAGCATGTGCATCTTTGAATATATGAGGCCAGTAATATCCTGCTCGCAGGATTTGGTGTGCTGTAGCATTGGCTGCACCATGACCAGTTCCATGCTTGCCATGAAATTCTTGCAACACCCTGGCAGCTTCGTCTTTGCTCAAGCATCTCGGGTAGATACCTTCATGATTTTTCCTGTAAAGCACACCAGACTTTATCAGATAGTTAATAGATTTAAGCCTTAAAGCTCTCCTTTGTGTTGAATTCAAATTAGAAGGGCACTTACCAGTTAATAAAAATTGCACAATATCAACATACCAATCCTCCTTAGCCATGTATTCTGTATTTGAGCATTGACCTGTTATTTGCGGATCATTTTCTCGCGATCGCCTTTGCCAGTCCTTGTCCTCGAACTAGTTTCATTGGTTGGATTTCGAGATCAAATTCTTGGATGGTTGCAATCCACTTTCCTCTCTTTTCACCTAGTTCATTTTGTAAAAACATGGTCTTGACAGCAGAATCGGGCACAATGGCAATAATTCTGTTGTGTACGATGTAATGCCTAAATTTTTTCACAGTTTTAAAAAGTGCATACATTTGCTTATCAAGGATTGAATACCTTAATTGGGCATCTTTTAGGGGGGCACTTAAAAACGCAATGGGTTTTTCGGCATTATCTTCGCCTTTTTGGGTTAATACACTCGCCAAGGAATGCTCCGATGCAAAAGCATAAATGTAAAAAGGCTTGGAATAGTCTGGGCTTATCAAGACCGGGGCTTTGGAAATGGCGTCTTTGATATTCTGGAAAGCCACTTTACTTTCCTCGTTCCACCTTACGTCCACATCTTTCTTGAGCATTTGGTTTAGAGGTTTAGCTATCTCAGCAAAGCTAGAAATGAACTTCCTCACAAAATTGACTTGCCCAAAGAAAGACCTCAATTCTTTTTTACTGCTCGGGAGAGGTAGGTCTTGGATAGCTTGTATCCTTTCTGGGGTCGATGGATATTCCCTCCTTTGAAATAATGTGACCTAGCAGCTTCCCTTCCGTCACTCCAAAAATGCATTTCTTGGGATTTAATGAAATTCCATGTTCCCCGCATCTTTGAAGCACCTTCTTTAAGTCTTTAACATGATCCTCTCTCTTCTTCGAGAAAATTGGGATATCATCCACATACACGATGATGCATTTGCCTATTAGTCCTTTGAATGCGTAATCCATGGCGCGTTGAAAAGTTGCACCAGCATTTAATAGTCCGAATGGCATTCTCTTATATGCAAATGTCCCCCACTTGGTAGTGAAGGCTGTTTTCATCCTGTCATCCAGATGTATAAGAACTTGGTTGTACCCGTAATATCCATCGAGAAAGGACATCATTTCTGATCCATTTACCATTTGCAAGATTTCATCGATTGATGGCAATGGATAATTATCTTTCTCGGGAGGCTTTATTAAGATTTCGAAAATCTATGCACAAACCCTAATCTCTCCACTCTTTTTTCTCATCGGAATGAGGTTAGCCACCCAGGTTGAGTGCCTAACGAGAAAAATGATTTTTGCCTCCAACAATATTTTAACCTCCTTTTCGATCAAAGGCTCCAATAGCGGGTTAACAACTCGCTGTCTTTGCCTAAAAGGCTTGGAGTCTGGCTTCAAAGGTATGGTATGCGTGATAATGTTCTGGTTGTAAGTCTTCAACTCATTGTAGTTCCAAGCAATACAATCTATGTAATGCTTCAAAGCCTGTATTATATTGCTCCTTTCTTCCTCTGTACATGCCTTTGCTATGTACACCTCCTTTGGATTGTCCGCACTCCCGCATTAATTGAATCGCATGCATCTTTGGGGAGCGGGACTCTTTTTCTTTTCTTGTTCTTGCATTCCATGTCGAACATTTTTTCTAATGAAACCACGTCTTTAGGAATTTTGTTGGATTGATACGCAGCTTCACTTTCTTCTCGTTTCATCCTCGCCACCTTTGTTCCTCATCGATCACTTGATTTTCAAAAATACCCGAGTTTGTGACAAACTTGAAGATGTGCCTGTCACACTCAAAAACCTCGGAAATTCTTCACATTATCGGGTATTGATGGACAAGGAACCAGCTCAATGGAAAACTTTTTACATCTTTTTATATCCACCGGGTTTAACATGCCCGCGACGACCGCAAGAGAGTCTCGCTATTCGATTCCCTCTCCTAGAAATAAGGGCTATGTTGAATGCATCAAACTCCTCCATGAGGTCCATAACCCTAGTCCTATAAAGGCTCAATCTTTTGTCGCGGCATGTATACTGTCCTTTGATTTGCTTGACAACCAACTCAGAATCACCCAAAACCTTCAAGCATTTAACATGTTTGCTCAATGCTAGACGTAAACCGTAGATCAATGCTTCGTATTCTGCCACATTGTTTGTGCAAGGGAATTGCGATCGTAGGCAGCCAATAATGGTTTACCTCCTGGACCAGTGAGCTCGACTCCACCTCCTGCTCCTCGTCTAGATTTTGATCCATCAAACTTGAGCAACCACGTGTGATCCTTTTCCTCAGAAGAACCACCATGACACACTTCTTCTTTAAGTTCATCAGCAGCTTTCTCAACATCAAGAGCATAGACCCCTAGGTCTGGCTCAGAAAACTGAACCTCATTCGGCTTGTTAAAATCCGTTATAATCTCCTTAAGCCTCGGTTCGTTTTCCACTCGATTTGGTTAGCAATGCCCTTCCATGGCAGCCACATATGCGAGTAGACTATTGCAAAATATCCATTCAGCGTTTTCATCCAATCTCTCGCAAGTAACATTCCATACCTACTTGGGATGTTAACCACCAAAATTTCTACAACCTGCTGGACCCTGGGTTCAGAATTTAATTGAATCTTGACATCATATAAGGTCCCTACTACATTTACCTCGAACGGTCCAATTGCAAGACCGTGCATTTGGATGAAACCGGTTGTAGACCCAACGATTTGACATATCTCCGTAGGCATGAGGTTGCTCGTGGCTCCTGTGTCTACCAAACAGCTATGCAAGTTCTTACCCGCAATTCTCGTAGTTAATAAGAATGGCGGGACATCCCTTCTCTCCTTTCGCAAAATCAGATGGGATTCAGCTCTTTTTTCCTTCCACATCGGATCAGGTGAGTTCAAAGCTCTTATCAATGCCTCCTTTTGACCAGGCAATTTAGTTGCGTCCAGGAATGAAAGGCTAGATTTGGACTTCTTCATATCCTCCACTACGTCATAATTTGGTTTTTCGAATTTGACTGTCTTCTGGACGTCATTAGACATTTCTCTTCCGAGTGGAGGGGGAGGGTTGTTACTTGCCTTTGTATCTCGGAGGAAGAATAGAACTGTTTGGAGGTGTTGATGAGGTTTTAGGGGCTTTAGACTTACTCCTCAAATGGTACCCATGAGTCCCCTTTCTAAAATCTCGAAAAGCTTGCACCTCCTGTTCCAAAACTTCGTCTTCTTCCTCCTCGCTCTCACCCTCTTGGTGATATACTGTTTCCATCACCATAATATTTTCATCTTGCCGATACGATGGATCCTCATTTGATACCGAGCTCCAAATCATCAACTTGTGCCTCAAGACAATGAGTGTATCTAGCAATCTCAGGACAATTCCTTTCATTGTGTTCTTTTGTGTTATGTAACCCGCACCCTCTTTCCCATGCCAAATCCGAAAGATTCAAAAGAGAATTGGATTGGCTAGGGCCTGCAGAAGCATCTAATTGATTAGCAATGGGAGCAGGAACTCCCCCATTGTTTGGCTTAGTGTTCCAATGCCTCCCTCTATTGTTAAAATTCCGACTTGGGTGAGGGGCACGGGACTCATGCTTCTGCTGTTGAACCCTGTCATTACTTAGTTTATGTACTAGTTTCTTGAGCTCTTCGACTTCCGAAAGGACATCCTTCGGTGGAACCACATTGTTGTTAACCCCCATTGGATTTGCATAATTGATGGGGTCTTGATTCCACATTTGGGTGGGGTTTTGAGGAATTGGATTCCCATATGGATTGATACCTTGAATTGGGATTGGATTCGGAACAGGAACTATGGCTTGAGGATTGACTTGACTAGTTTCCTGCGTAGTTGATTGACCGTTCTGCAAAAATGCGAGAACAGGTGGAATGGCTGTGATTGGTTGGATTGGAATGGGTGCATATGCGGGTGCTGGTGGATACGACTGCTGATATGGGAAGGCGTTCATACTTGGCATTTGTGGTGCCATGAGCTGATTTGCTTGGGGAACTTGACCATATGGAGCACCCTGTCCCAACATAGGCATCTGGGTAAACCCGTAGCCTTGCGGTGTCAACTGCTGCTCAATAGTCATGGCTTCATTATAGGCCAAAGCCAGCATGGTGACCTGAGGATTACGCCTTGCAAACATGGCTGTCATGGGGTCCAATGCCCCAAAATATATCTCGCAAAGCTACCGCAGGATCGATGGCAAAATGTCTAATTGCTCTGTTATAGTTCTTTTGGAATCTCTGATTAAACATTCGGATTGGTTCCCCTTGGCCCCGTTTGCATGTAATAAACTGATTGTAAATAGTTGCGGGATCTAAGGGCGACCTAAATTGATTGACAAATGCATTTTCCATTTGTGTCCAAGAGGTGATTGAACCAGTTGGCAAGCATATATACCATTCATATGCTATTGGATCCAAGCTCATGGGGAAAAGTCTGCAGGCTACATCTTCATGCTGAACTTGCAGCCTAATTAAAACATCTCTATAGGCTTGGATATGTTCTTCTGTTGTTCTTAGGCCATCTGGCTTGTATTTAGGCAGAAATATTTCAATGTTCTTGGGGATTTCATGGATATCCCCAACAATATTCAAAGGAGTATTGTTAGCTCCATACCAAGGAGTTGCTGGAGCTTGAGCCATTTGACTCGGAATTGATGTAGACAGACCTACAATAGCGGAAGAAATATTACAAACTATAGGCACACTAGGGGCAACGGATACTACCGGCGTAGGTCCACTCGACGTTCCCGGAGAAAATAGGCCTTTTGCTACTCGGAGTGCTTACGACTTGCTTGACTTTACCCTTGGGAGTACCAATAAGGTCGTGAAAAATGGTTTCTCCGGTTGTTTGAGACCCGGTCGCAATACGGCGTGGTGGGTCCAAACTTCGCTCGAGGAAACCCTCGGCTAGTTCGAAGAAAACCCGCAACAAACACCAAAAAAAAGTGTTGCAGTTTAGCCGTAAATAATTTCAGAATTAAATCAAAAACAAAATATTCAGATATAAAAATTGAAATAGATAAACCGATTCGGCCCTCCTTCTAGCGCCAATCTGTTGAGTGGTGTTTTAACCCGATTGTGAAAACACACTCTCCCGTAGGATCCGAGTCCTAAATCCTCTCGCTTGCAAAGAAAAACGATTTCTCCAAGGTTCTTATTATGCTAATTATTGATTATCAAGGATGCTGTTTAAAATGAAATGCTAAGAACACCTTAGGGTTTGCAAGTGGATGTTAACAAGGGGCACTGTGGTTTATTAATTTTGAACTTTCAATGGACTCTAAATGAATAAAATCTGTTTAAACCTTAAATTCTGATGGATTTTCAGTGATTTATTCAAACACAAGAATTAAACCGCTGAAAATAAAATATGGGTTTGAAAAGCAAAGACCAAAAGTAAACAAAAGTAACAATAAAAATAGATTACAATGTAAAGTTGTCATTAATCCGATGAAACCGAAGATACTGAGGCTTTCTACATGCAACCTAACCTAATGAACCCGCACATCCACACAATCCAAATAGGCCAAAGTGAGTCTCGAGGGTTTCGTGGTAATTCCTAGAAAATAGGCATTCGCATGAAGCAACCAAGAGATCTTGCATTAACTTCACCTAAAAACCTAAGAAATCTGGAAGGGAAATATAAACATTAAATCATGCATGCAAAAGTTACTCCTTCTTTCTCATCCAATAAGATGCCAACTCTCTGTATTTGTATTTAAATGATATCTCGATTACATTCAAAAATGTTCCAGGTGTAAAAGAAAATCCCAGAACAAAAAGAAGGAAATTGCCCAAGTACGGGCCCATAATAGCACAAAGCCTTTGTCTCTGCAACTCCGTATTCGACAATTTCCAACCCATCTTCAATTTGCAATTCTGGCTTTATAGCATTGTTATGGCTCTTCGATTTCCTCCGTCGCTTCATTTCCTCTTCCCGTGGGCGACCCTTCAAATTCTTGCTTTTTCCCGCTTTGATTCACGCTCAAATTTGGAAACGCTCCGAAATTCATCTCTCGCATGTAACGCCTCTGCAAGTTTGACACCTGCACGCCACGTGTCATGCACTTTTTGCACCTGCTGTAACGCTTTTCTGCGAAAGAACCCGACAAAACTGCAAGTCCGCCTGTTCACCTTCCCGACCGCGAAATCGCGACATGTCGCGATATCGCACTCCGTAGCGATGTCGCGACCGTTTCTCATCCGTCCGCCTCACAACGGCTTTTCGGTAGCGATATCGCTACCATTTTGGCCTCGAGCTTTGAGCCCTTTTCATGAAATGGTAGCGATATCGCTACCACTTTGACTTTGAGCATCCCTTTGAAATGTGGTAGCGATATCGCTACCACTTTTGACCTTAAGTCTTTTTTCGAAGGGTGTTGTCCGTAATGTAGCGAAATCGCTACCGTTTCTCTATCGGGCCTCCTTGGCAACTTTACGTCGCGACATCGTGACCATTATCATCCTCTTGCCCTCTTTCGACAAACCGTCACGATATCGCTACCGCTTCTCTGCTTCGAGCCTGATTTTCATTTCCGTCACGATTTCGCGACATCTTCCATGCACCGTACAACTTTGCCAAAATGCGTCGCGAAATCGCGACACCTTTCATCATCCGTACGTCTTGGCAAAACCTGTCGCGATATCGCGACGTTTTTCCCCCTCGGACCTTCATGCAGCTTTCTGTCGTGATATCGCTACCGCCTTTTCTTTCCGTACACTTCCCCGAAACACGTCACGAAATCGCGACCATTTTTCTGTTCCGTACGCTTCGGCAAAACACGTCGCGAAATCGCGACCATTTTTCTGTTCCGTACAGTTTGTCAAAACACGTCGCAAAATCGTGACCATTTTTCCGTCCGTACACCTTTGCTGCAATCGGTCACGAAATCGTGACGTCTTTCCTCATCGAGTCCTTTAGCTGTTTCCTGTCGCGATATCGCGACGTTTTTCCGCTTCCGTACACCTTTCCAAAACACGTCGCGAAATCGTGACACTTTTCATCACCCGTACGCTTCGGCAAAACACGTCGCGATTTCGCGACATCATTTATTTTCTTCCCAACAACATGTCGCGATTTCGCGACACCTTTTCTTTTCTCCTCAGCGACATGTCGCGATTTCGCGACATCCTTTTCATCCGGGTCACCGACACGTCGCGATTTCGTGACACCTTTTTCCTCCTGGTCATCGACACGTCGCGATTTCGACTTTTTCCTCGTCACCATCGCGATTTCGCGACACTTTTTCCTCCCGGTCACCGACCGTCGCGATTTCACTTTTTTCGACATGTCGCGATTTCGTGACTTTTCTGTTTCGTGTTGACGCGATTTTCCGACATGTCGCGATTTCGCGACCCCTTTCCGGTTTCGATCGCGATTTCGCGACCCCTTTCTACACTTGTGCATTTTCTCTTTTTTTTCAATTCTGGCATCTGGGTCACTGAGATCCTTCCCTGTGAGCCTGCAAAAAGGTGGGTCCCCAATTTTGGGGTGTGTTGTGGATCAACCACAACAGGTCATTTGTGAGCATACATCCTTACAGGGTTCCAATTCATTTACTTTCTTTTCCTTTCCCTTTTTGATCTTTTGTAGTTTTGTTTTTCTTCTTCTTCCATATTTCTCTCTCTTATCATTATTTGTTTCCTTCTTCTCTTCTATTTTCCTTTCTTTCTTTTTTCTATCCACTCTTTGATTCATATCGTTCACATTCATTTTAGTTAGTTTGCATTGCATTTAGTTAAGCTCATTTTCCCGCTCGTTTGCCCTCCAAACCTCTTATAAATAAGTGTTTGGACTCCCTCTTTCCATATCGCCCCATCTAGAAATCCTTGATTCTAAATCATTGACTCGCTCATTTTCTCATGCTAACAAGTGCCCTTCTACTTTAAGTTGTTTTGTTATTTTATGTTCTAGTGTTGGCTGCCCTTGGGGACCAAGTGGAGTATTGAAAATTGGAGAGATCCACCATCTTGGAGTGCTTCTTCCACCTCTTCATTGCTCCTTGCTTTCTCCATTAGCTCATCAAGTTCTGTGTTTACATTATTTGCTTTACAAGTCTATTTTTCATTGTTTTGCACTATGTTTTTCATTGTTTTGGGGCTCAAAAAGGGTATCTAAACCAAATTCATGCCTCGCTCGTACAAGGCACGAATTTGGTAAACCAAATTTGCGCTCCCTATTTACATGGCATGAATTTATTAAATTAGGGCTTGGGGTAAGCTTTTGCACTCCAAAATCCTAATTTGCACTTTGCATCTTAGCATTCTATCGTGTTTATCTTATCTGTATTTAATTTCATTGATATACATTTGTTTTACTCTTTTTGTTCATGTTTCAAAGGTCAAATATTATCTTGCTTTCAAATGATCAGCTAAAAGGACCAAGGGGGCTTGACTGTTGTACCTCCAAGCTCAGTCAAATAGTGGTCTAAGTAGGCCCCCAAATGTTGATCAAATTTTCTAGTGTTTTTAAAGTTATTTTGCAGGTTTGAAGTTGTTTGGATATTCTAGATGCAAGTTAAAGCTAGGATCAAACATCGGATCAAATAAGTGCCCTAAGTAAAGCTTCTAGGTTGTTTGTTGTTTGCTTTCTATTCAATTTTGTTCAAAACCTAGATCATAAGTAAAAGGAAAATATTCAGTTGAATTTCTAGGTATTTGAAAGAATAAAAGCATATAGTGTGCATCTAGGGTTTTAATATTGTTTGTGCATTCCCTTGAACCCTTTCTCAAAGGAAAATATCTCATTATTTTACAAAACCTAGGGATAGATATCATCAAATCAAAGAATCATACTAGGGTTAGTTCTTGTCTTCTTGCATCTTGTGTGTCTTGCATTATTCTTTCATTCTCATAGCTTAGTTTAGAAAGGTCAAACAATAGGTGTTTGCTTAATCAACACATCAAACATTTCCACCCTAGACTTGGAGCGAGTCCTAAAACCATTCCTGGTGAACCCCTTTTCCTACATCAAGTGTAGAGATTATAACAACCACCACAGTCACCTCGACTCCCAACGAATCTAGCTGAGAATTGTACACGATGCATAGTTTTTCCCCTCTACACCAGTCTCATGGGTAAGCACCTTGTAGAGCCATGAGGAAAAGTAGAGGTAAAGGTCAAACTTGTGGTTATGCATAGATCCAAGTTGAGTGACCATAGAACTTGGATCAAATGTACACATATTACAAATTCAAACCTATCCTCACTTTCTTTATGAGTTTTTCCCAATGTTAAACTCAATGGGATTGACATAAAGGGTAACGAGCAAGATGTTTCACATTATAAAACCATGTTATAACTAATTAAATTTGATCAAAATGTCATAAATTTAAAGGGCTAAAACATAGATTTTCAAGACAATAATCTAAATTTAAATCTTATCATATTTTATATATATAGATATGAATAAAATTATCAAATACTATTATAAAATTTGTAAAAAAATTAGATTAACATGATTATAATCTAATATATTATTAAACTAATTTTTTTTTAAAGCGAAAAACCCCTTGCGGAGCCATCTTGGTCTGAGAGACCACGACCAAGGATTCTATACCGTCAAAGTCACCTGGGAGTCACGCCCAACCCTGTCCGCACCAACATTATCAATTGGATTTTGGGTACCCAATTCAACTTTTTGGTAGGGTGGAGATTCGAACCTAGAACCTCCCTTGGAGGATTACCCTCTCCTCTCCAACTCACCTACAACACTCGGGTTTAATATTAAACTAATTGAATTTTAATTTTATATAATCGTTTTTTTTTCAAATAATCTTTAAATGTGACTAAAAATTTTTGGTAGCTACTGAGTGCTTGTCGTGTCCTGTCCTAGTTCCATTTCTTGGATAGTTGGGGTTAAGTTGATTTCATCTTTACCAATTAACTAAGAATTATAAATATTTTCCTCCGTCCAAAATAAATAAATAAATAATTTTTTTTAATATTAAACAGGCACATGAGACTATGAAGCAACATATGAAAAAAAAAAATATATATATATATATATAGTAATACTTCTTATACACATCTACCATAAAGATTGAACCCTAGTCACATGTGAAAGCGTATTCTTGTAGTACAGAGGACGAGCAGACTACGAGCAGACTGTACAACTCCACGTTGCCATGTGATCCCCAAGAACATCTTTGTCCTTAAGAGTGAGTGGACCCCATATACCTGACCTTTTTCTCACGTGACTTGCTACCTCTTATAATTTAAGAAAGCGGACCGATTCACGTTTGTCTCACACCACAATCTTTTTAGATTTATATGTAAGAGGATGGCCACGTGGAATTGATTTCGTTGCAGGTTTTGCCATCCAGGCGTGGTGCATTAAATTTTTTCTAACTTTAGTCGTCGTCAAGGAATGATCTCGATGTGGAGCAACTCAACTTTATAACGACGTCACGAAAGTTGCCATAGACTGAGCGTTGTCTGCCACGTTTTTATTTAATAAATTTATTGATATATCCGCTACCGATATTTATGGGCGAATTTGACGGTCTCGTCATTTTGACGGCCAACAAAAAGCGCTAGAATCCTTTCTGGATTTCGGAATACCTCCAGACAAATAGAGTGGTAAAACGGACTTTAAGCAGTATACACTAACTCAACGCTAGTTATAATTTTTTAAATGGTTTTGAATTCTTATTGTTGGAGAGGTAGTTGTAACCTCCATTCAAACAGACCAATAATAGTAGTTGACAACTGGTTTTGACGTTTTCTGTGTGGTAGGAGGGATTTTGATATTTGGAGGGCTTTACCTTTTTTAAAGAGGGATTCTGATATTTGCAGGGCTTTACCCGTTTTTATTTTTTATTTTTTAAAGGAGGGATTTTGATAGCAGGGTTTTACCCCACACTGTGTACTTAGGGCAAAGTAAAGGTTGAAAATAAATTGAAAGATTTGAGAAATAATATGATTGAGTCACGTGAAAAGTATGTTTTATTATTTGTTAGTTACTAAAATAGTGTGGTTATGATCAAAACTTTCTTATGTAAGGCGAAAAATATATATATGTTTCATCCAAAGTTAAAATAGATTCTTTATGGAACATCATAAATTTTTTATATTAAAATGGTTTTTATGTCAAAAATTCTCAATTGAGGACTCTCATCTAAGAATATCAATGTATAAGTTTTCTAAAACCCTATTCCCACTTAGTCCTTGTCTATCAGAAATGCCTTTTGAGAAGCAAAATGTTAACATCAAAGGGGTCCAGAAGGTAAGCAAAGATATCTTAATGCCCATAGTTGAGTAGTGATCAACAACTGTGCTACCTATGGGAAGAGGTAAACCACTCACATTCTCTCTTCCTATTAATTTTATTAAAGTTTCTAAGGATCTCACTAGGAAAATTGTCCTTTCTTTTTCTAGAAGTATTCCTATTGAATGTGACCTATTTAGGTGAATTAAGGGTGTATGGGAAGAGGGAAGAGGTTGGGAAAGTATTCTTATTGAATGTGACCTATTTAGGTGGATTAAGGGTGTATGGGAAGAGGGAAGAGGTTGGGATGTCAAAGTCGTCTAGGGATTAGGAAGAAGAGGTGTATTCATAACATTCTTTAACCTTATAAATGTTCAATTCATGCTTCATCATGGTACTTGGTTCATTTTTGGGGAATTGACCTATTTGCAGAGTAGGAATATTGACCAGTCCCATGCTTAGTACCTTGTTTGTATTGAGCTTCTATTCTTAAAACTATTCTTAAGACCCTTTTTACCCTTAATCATTGTCAAGTTTGGCAAGGTGATTCAGTGTCATAGAGATAGAAACAAAATTAGTTTAAAGTCACCTATACACTATGTGTGGAGATGGCATATCTAAACCCCTTCTCCTATCCATAGAATTTTTAGTCCTATGTTCTAGATTTTGTAACTTACTGAATTATCATAACTTGCCCAATCCATATTTTTACTATTGTGAGGTCAACCATTTTATCCATTGTTATCTAGAAAAATTAGAGAAAAAAAAGTAAATAGAGGCTATGATTGCTAAAATTATTACATTGTCTAAGGCTAAAATGAAATCTTTTGCCCCACAAATAGAATTAAACCCTCGCACTAAATAACCCAAGCCATCTCATGAAAATAATAAATATAATATTTAGTCAGATTGTTTTGACAAAAATTATCCCTTAGATAATAAGAGGGTTGATGCTTGTTGTCTAGCTAAAAAATGAGGGTGCTCCTCTCTTATATATCAAACTAAGCATCCGTATATGCAAGGTAAAAGATCTAGGAAAGAATTGACCAGATAAAATTCTTTATTCCTTGGATGTTCATCTCTCTCTTTATCCCACCCCATCAAAATATTCTACACTCATTTAGAATGTTGGTCATCTTTGCCACCTTGTGGCTCTAGTATGACCCTTTCAGAACATTCTAATATGATCAATAAATCCCATGTGTTATCTAATGGGGTTGAGCAACCTCTTCCTATAGATTATTAATGAGTTAAATGGTTTGACATGGAATATTAGGGTTAACCTCTTGGTGCATATGTTTCATGCCTTAAGGCTTCTTCAACAAAACAAATTCTCTATATTTTTCTATAGGAAGTTAAAGTTACTAGAGTATTACTTGAACACTATCTCTTCCATCTTCAAATCTAAGCAAGAGTTTTCTTTACTAAACATGAGATTGAAAAAAATGGTGTTGTATTGGCTTTATCTCTTTCCTTACCTCTTATGTGGTGGACTTTGGACATGACCCTTGTAACAAAAGTGTTTGGATAACTGTTATGATTGATAATGCACTGACTTACTTTTGTTCAATATATATCCTTAATAATTAGGTAAGTCATGTAGCCATTTGGGAATGTTTCACCATATCTCTCCTCTTTTCAAAATGGATCTTAGTGGGTAATTTCAATATGGTAGAAAACTTTAATGATTGAAATTGGTAAAGTTATGAGCCCTTAAGCACTAAGGAATTCTCAAGTTAATTGTACTATAGGAATTTCATAGGTATTTATGATACCTTTTTAAACTAGACCTTGTCTAACCCCTCTATATAGTTTACTATGTGTAATGGGCACTTAGGTCTTGACAAAAAAACATTTATATTTAAGATATTGTATTTAGTAAAACTCTTATTTTAAAAGTTCCTTTATATAGGTCCATCTCTGTTATTCTATGCATAACACTCTTTTATCACTTACCCCTTTCTTTCTACTATTTAATTTATCATTTCTCAATAGCAACAGTGAGATCCCATTTAAATAGAATGTTATTTTTAATCAAATCGTAAGATTATGTCCATTTAATACATCAAGTTTGGAAATCTAGCTCTCATCCATCTAATTCAAAAGGTGGGTTTGAATGGTGGGAGGTTGTCACTAAAAGAGATATGTTTACTTTGTGTTTGTGGAAGACTAAAAGCAAGATAATGCAAATCTTAGGGGGAAAACTTAAAAAGAATAATACAAATCTTAGACAAAAATTTGTTGATTCTCCAATTACATAGACTCATCATGAACTTGTTAATTCTAAAAATTAGTTGAGAAAACTAGAATTTTATAAAGTCAATGGAGCACAAATTAGAGTATAACTTAACTGGATAGAACATGGGGACAAGGCCTCCAAGTATTTTTTCAATTTCTTGAAATAAAAAGTTATCTTTGATTGAGTTTATATGCTTATATTGATTGATGGTTTCATTCTCAGTAATTTGAATTAGATTGTTGAAGTTTGCTCTCTTCACATTTTGCTAGTTTGTTCTTTGAAGAGAGCATGGGTGAATTATATCTTATTCATGCTAGCTATGTTAAAGATTGCATCCCCATCCTCCTTCAACCTTACTTCTTCGTGTTCTTAGAAAAATATCTTTCTATGTAAGATATAAAAGAAGCCATGTGAGAAATGAAGAGGGACAAATCACTTGGTCTTGATGGCTTATCTATGGAGTTCTATCAAAAAATTTGGTCAAAAAATCGATAATGATCTTCATATGATATACAAAGAAGATTTTATGAGAGGACCTTTGGGATCATTCATCAACCAAGGTTTAATAAAATTGATCCCACAAATTATAATAAAGAAAATATTATTGGTTAATAACCTATAAGTATTATAAATATCTTATAGAATTATTGCCAAAGCAGTTGTAATTCAACTCCGACCCAAGAACTTGGCAAAGATGTTGTACTAGTGAAAATAGACTTTGACAAAGCTTACAATAGGATACACTAGGAGTTTATTCTTAGGATGTCTAAATGGTTGGGTTTTGGTACAAAATTTTGTCACATATCTCTTCTTTTCAAATATGCATAAGCTCAAATGCAAGTCAATGGTGTTTTATCCCCAAAATTTTAGTTGCAAAAATCCATTAGGTAAGGATACCCCATTGCTTCCCTACTATATATGATCATTGTTGATGCTTTAGGATATTTATTAAAAAATACACAATCTAAAAATTTGTTAGAGGGAATTAGACTACTCAATGTTTCTTGTACACTCAAGTCTCACTCTACAAATTATTCTTTATTTTTTTTCATAGTTACAAAGAAGAATAAAATCAGTTTGAGAAAGTATGTAGTTGTACTATGATGTTTTAGGTTCAAGAATGAATGACTTTAAAACTAAAACATTGTATGGTTCCTCCGATCTTATGATGAGTAATATTCTCCTTTATTATAAAGTGGTTTAACATGGAAAATAATAAGGCATCTTCACATTCCTTTTAGAATCAATATTTCTCTCGAGGTCATCTAATCCACAGGGCTTACTAAACTAAGATGAAAA
Organism: Wollemia nobilis; assembly: GCA_028583015.1. Lineage (NCBI taxonomy): Eukaryota > Viridiplantae > Streptophyta > Pinopsida > Araucariales > Araucariaceae > Wollemia > Wollemia nobilis. The sequence continues at coordinate 1,793,541 of JAQPPZ010003103.1, forward strand.
CCCTTGGACCTTCATCCAATGCCTTGGAAAAGGGGTATTTCAAGTTGTCTCCCCACTAACCTATGGGAATCTCACTATTCTAACGTATATAATAAAAATATAACAATTTAAGAGTTCTAGAGATTAAAATAAATACAAAAAATATTCATCATATATCTTCTTTTAAAATATGCATAACCTTTGCGGCCAAGGGAGGAAAGGTGTCGCGATATCGCGACATGTTGCATGGTCACGGCCAAAGGAGAAAAAGTGTCGCGATATCGCGACATGTTGCATGGTCGCGGCCAAAGGAGAAAAAGTGTCGTGATATCATGACATGTTGCATGGTCGCAGCCAAAGGAGAAAAAGTGTCACGATATCGCGACATGTTGCATGGTCGTGGCCAAAGGAGAAAAAGTGTCGCGATATCGCGACATGTTGCATGGTCGCGGTCGAAGGAGAAAAAGTGTCATGATATCGTGACATGTTGCATGGTCGCGGCCGAAGGAGAAAAAGTGTCGCGATATCGCGACATGTTGCATGGTCGCGGTCGAAGGAGAAAAAGTGTCATGATATCGTGACATGTTGCATGGTCGCGGCCGAAGGAGAAAAAGTGTCGCGATATCGCGACATGTTGCATGGTCGCGGCCGAAAGAGAAAAAGTGTCGCGATATCGTGACATGTTGCTTCGTCGTGGCCAAAGGAGGAAAAGGTGTCGCGATATTGCGACATGTTCCAACATCACGGCCAAAAGAGAAAAAGTGTCGCGATATCGCGACATGTTGCTTCGTCTCGACCAAAGGAGGAAAAGGTGTCGCGATATCGCGACATGTTGCAACGCCGCAGCCCAAGGAGAAAAAGTGTCGCGATATTGCGACATGTTGCATTGCCGCGACCAATGGAGGAAAGAGTGTCGCGATATCGCGAAATGTTGCATAGTCGTGGCCAAAGAGAAAAAGTTTCGCGATATCGCGACATGTTGCATCATCGCAGTCAAAAGAAAAAAGTGTCACGATATCGCGACATGTTGCTTCGTCAGGGCAAAGGAGGAAAAAGTGTCGCGATATCGCGACATGTTGCAACGTTGCAGCCAGAAGAGGAAAAAGTGTCGCGATATCGTGACATGTTGCATTTTCGCGGCCAAAGGAGAAAAGTGTTGTTATATCGCGACATGTTACATTTTCGCGGCCAAAGGAGAAGAAGGAAAAAGTGTCGCAAGGAAGGAGTCTCTCCACTCTTGAATGTCAGATTCACCATCTTCCCTGTTAGCTAGTTAATGGTTTAAGAGATTTGGCTCCATTGCAAATCTTCTTTTACTGTTGTAAGCATGTGTTCTCTCTGACTATGGCTAGGAAAATTCTCTTCCCAACTTGTAAATGATCTTTGTTTTAATACAAGTTTTTTCAAATTTTTTCAAAAAAAAATATGCATAAGCTCAAATGCAAGTCAATGGTGTATTATCCCCTAAATTTTAGTTGCAAAAATCCATTAGGTAAGGATTCCCCATTGCTACCCTACTATATATGATAATTGTTGATGCTTTAGGATATTTATTGAAAATACACAATCTAAAAAGTAGTTAGAGGGAATTAGACTACTCAATGGTTCTTATACACTCAACTCTCACTCTACAAATGATTCTTTATTTTTTTCATAGTTACAAAGAAGAATAAAATCAGTCTGAGAAAGTATGTAGTTGTACTATGATGTTTTAGGTTCTATAATGGATGACTTTAAAACTAAAGCATTGTATGGTTCCTCCAATCTTATGATGAGTAATATTCTCCTTTATTATAAAGTGGTTAAACATGGAAAATAATAAGGCATCTTCGCATTCCTTTTAGTATCAATATTTCTCTCAAGGCCTTTTGATCCATAGGGCTTACTAATATGAGATCACACCCTTGGACCTTCATCCAATGCCTTGGGAAATGGGCATTTCAATCCCCTTAACCTTGATATTCAAGTTGTCTCCCCCATAACCTATGGTAATGTCACTATTCTAATGTATATAATAAAAATATAACAATGTAAGAGTGCTTGAGATTAAAATAAATACAAAAAAATAAAAATATGACTACAAACCATAGTGAGTCTAGTGTGTGGTCAATTGTGCCATTCAAAGAAGACCAAATAATAGCAATTCATGTTCATCTCATGCATACATTCAATAGAAAAGAGGACTAACTAATCAGCGTAAGGGGGTCACCACATGCTTATACAAAATGATTTTTGACCAATGGGAACCAAGTTTTATAAGGTGATCAAGCATAGTCTTCCATGAAGATTACAATCGGAGAGCAACATAGTTATAGTATTTCTTAAAATGATCAAAAGATGCTTACAATGATCCTAAATATCCCTTTATAACAAGGGATTTACCTCTTCCACTATGAGTAACAATTTTTTACAATAATGTTTTACAACAAATTGACAAAGATATTGCTTTTAGCTCATTAATTCTTCCTATTGATTACGATGTTAATAATTTGTAGATTCCTACAAACTATCAATTCAATGGATTGTTGGTTATTCGACCTAAAGCTCCTATTATACAATTTTTTGGATGTTACAAAAGTAATAGTGATCCCTAAAATTTGTGACTCCTACTTGCTCTACTCAAGGCTTCTCATTGCTCATGCTTAGCTTCTTTTATCAAGTGATTTGATATTGGTCCAAGGTAGTACCTTGTACTACATTTCTAAGGACTTATCTAAGCCCAGTTGGAAAAAAAAAACATATTAACTTATCCATAGATTATAGAGTCAAAAAATTCAAAATTTTACTTAGTCATTCACTTTGCAGGCAGATTTTGTAGGACAATACATTTTGCATATGAAGGGATCTTGATGCTTTCAAGTTATGTCGTTGTTATCATAAGATCATCAAACTCTTCTTGAGGTAGCCCCTTGTTATACTTAGGGATAGACTTCACCGCATCCAATAAATCCTCGTGGATAAATGATTGTAGTGATTGTTGATGCTACTGTTGATAGGGTTTTTGGTTTAGATTTTCAAGGCTTCCATAATGGTAGAAGCAAGATATTGGTTAGGGTTATCCCCTCTTAATTTAGGGCTTCGTTGAATTTCAATGAAGCATGGGTCTCCTATGCAAATAATAGGTACAAGAGAGTCTATAGCTAGTTTTTTATGAAATTTCCTTTACACATAGAAGGGTTGGAAGGTTGTCGGTGCATTAGATGTAGGTTGCAGGCCATGCTCAAGTTATTTGTTCATGAAAATAAAGCAAAATGGATACCCCTATTATCTATTTACAACCCTCTTGACAAACCATCTTACACATGCAAAATAAATTCGCCTATCATGAATTAAATTACATTAGCATGTGAATTCTTAATAGATCGATGGAATTTTGGATGACATTATCATGAATTCTGAAGTTGATGGATCAATGCTTACTTATGTTGACATCATAAGATACCTTCAATATCCACTGTGTTGATAAATCATGCTTTTAATTGGGTGATATCACTTGTTTTATTCTCTTCACTATCCTAGGCATCGAGAATTTTAGGCCTACATCAATGTGATGTTATATTGTATGATGAATCGTATCATTTATCTGATATATTAATGTGAGGTACCTAGGTAGTAGGGATATGGAATATAATATTACATTGTGTATGGGTCTTATGGATAGTTGGCATGGGCCACCCATAACCCAAGGTTGGATATATTTTAATATATTAGTGAGTGGGACAAGGGTTAGAAAGAGGGGTATATAAAGAATAGAGATTGTCATTGTAAAAGAGAAGTGATATCAATATTTCTTTGTATCAGTCTTAGCTCATGGAGTGCCCTACCTCAAGGGTATTTGAATATCTAAATCTAATTTTGTGAATTGTTTTGTGCACAATTTATCTTAGATGAATGTTTATATTATTTTTACATAAAAAGTGAATTATTTTTGTTAGTAAGAAGTGAGGTTCATAACAATTAATTCCTTAGAAGGAATCGAGGCTTATGCTTTATCACGTCAACTTAACTTCAATGAATCTTCAAAATTCAACAAATCATTGAGTTGATTATGATTTTTTTAACATAATTCTTGTTGACATGGGGATAATGTCATCTCAAAACCTAAGAAATTGTTAGACATATAAGGAAAATTTTACCTTAGAAAAATTTCTCAACTTTCTTGACCATTTTTTTATGTTTGTTGACTTTTTAGATGGATACCTATTGGAAAACAAATCAAGAAGATGGGAACTAAGTGTTTGTTTCAAAAAAATTACTTATTTTTAAAGCCAAGAGGGAAAAAAAGAGGAAAAAGGGACAAACAAAAAGGAAAATGATATTTATATATTTACAAATGGTTCCTTATCATTTATTTTTAAATAGGTCTTAAGTGTCTACTAAGGAATTAAATAATATTAATTCATTAAAATTTATGTTTAATTAATCAAACAAATTAATTAGGATTTTTAATTAAAAGTTGTCAGATAGGCCTGCGAGCCTTATCTTCTGATTTTTCAAGTCTTGAAAAGTTGCTTGTCAGTTTTTTATGTCCTATAAAGTTTGTCTCTTTGCTTCTAGTTTTGGGCCTCTGGTTTTATCCATCAGCGGTTTTGTAATATCTATAAATACGTTTTATGCTAATAAAATTATCAGGTAAGCTTTCTAGTTAGTTTTTAAAGTTTGATCCTCATCAATAGGTATCAGAGTAGTTTTTTCTTGCTCTTGTTTTAGGCACCATGTTGGCTACTAAATATTCTTTGAAGAATCTTTATCTACAATAATCAACACAACAAGCTAAGGAGCTCTATGCTCAAATGATAGTTTTTTTTCAAGGTATCATGCTACCTAATCAATATTTTCTAAATAATTTTAAAAAATTAACACAAATAGCTAAGGAGATCTATGCTAAGATAATGGAAATCTATGGCCCTGATTGGAATATAATTCACACCATTCAAAAATAAATTCTCACTCTTGAAGTACAAATACTAACTGCTGAAGTTGAAGCTTTTGAAGAAGAAAATTTACCTGAAATGGAAAAATATGATGAAGAAGCAACACTTAGATTTGAACCAAGATTTATGGGCGAGAAACCCAGTGTCTTTCTATTATATGATGTTGTTGTTGTTGATGAAAATAGTGTTACTCTTGATGATGAAAAATCTCCTATTAAAATTGAAGGTTTGTCTGATGGCATGTCTTATGAAAATCTAGGAGAAGAAGTTCCTATCCTTTTTCTTTCTAAATTTGAAGAAGCTATTAGATGGACGATGCTTGAGAAGTTGCCTACTTACAATAGGCTAAGGACTAACATTTTCTAGATTATCGTGAAGTCAAATAAGGATATGGTTCATAAGGAGGTGGACATTTGAATGTTAGGATTGTTGGGATTCATATAAAAGCAAATGTTCATCAAATACCTCTTCAAAGTGGTAGAAGAAGGCAATGAAAATTTTCTTAAAAATTATATTGATAAGATTAACACCCTATATTTTTTCCATGCTTCGACCACTCTCAATCCTATTATAGAGTGCTCAATATGCCTCATTGACATGTCTCATACCTATGGCCCCACTTGCACTGAACTACCACCATAGCCACCAACCTCTTGGATTCTCAGATCCAACCCTCCTTTTCCATGCTATGTGATTACCTAATTGCATTGACACCCTAGTCCTCTTAGCCAAAACTACCTACTTATTGATCCCATTTCACACGTGGGAATCCATTATTGAGTCAAGAACTACTCCTTAACCTTTGACGTAAAATACCCATGCTAAATTTAAAAAAATAAAAGCATTATAGATGCTCCAGTTCTAGAATTTTTTTTTTCTATGGCATCATCACCATCAAATGTTCTTTTTGCCACCTCTAGTGTAGCCTCAAATATGTAGATAGTTGTGCAAGAGGCCTCTATATTCCCTATTCCATCCTTTTCTATGGCCTAATAAAACCTAAGTGCCTAAGCACTCCGCCCTGGTTATGTTCTCTAATTTCTTCTTGATGCTCAATAGGCCACTCCCATGGTCTCCTACATTCCTTGGCTTGCTCATTTGTGATAGTTGCTCGAGTATCCTATTATGGCCTTCCTTATCCACATTACCACACGTGCATTGTTGTCATCCTAGTTTTGTGTATAACAAATAACATCACACACATTTTATTTTCTGTTGACCTTGTGTGATGCTCCTAAGCACTACTATTTCTCTTAATGTGTGGCCTCGACTAAATAGTGTGTCTCTTTTACCTTTTTGGTACCCTCAACTTGCATACCCCATACGTACACCTTATTTCTCTACCTACAAAAAATATGAGACCTAGTAGCTCGAAATGTTGACATGATCTATGTCACCTTTGGGAGAAATTTTGTTCACTGCTAATGTTTGTTCAAAAAAAATTGGTGTTGTCATACAAGCTAAGTACACATCAGCTTGTATATCATTGTGTCTCTCCCACTTCTTTCTCCTCTTTGCGACGATGACATTTCACTCCTTTAACACTCCACCAATCACAAACCAGTCTGTCGACCATTATTTCTAGGATATTTTTTGATAAAATATCCTTCTACCATGATTATGCATGTACGAGAATGCATGGGTGTTTTGTTATATTTTAAGGTACTTTGGATTCCATGTGCCCTCCTTGAAATATTCTTACACATCATTTTTCCTGCTTATAGTTTTGTTAATGATGCATACTACCTCAAGTTCCACTGAAGATTTAGAGCTACAACCTATCATCATACTTCATTGCCATGTAGTGCCTCGCATATTTTGCACCATCTCATGGCACCATTATTTTCTCTAGCAATCCCTCCACTTGGATTGCTCACAACCACCAACATATGGCCACTTTTCCTCTTCAACAAGAGCATTAGAAATATGTTTTTGTTTTCCATATCCCACATGGAGAGGGAAGGCTTCATAAAGCCTTTTTAATTTGCTTTCTGACTATAATGTACATGCAACTTCAAAGGTAGCACACCTATATTATTTTAAAATAAGAATATGCTAAAGAATATTCTCCAAGAATATTCATGTTATTCAAAGTATAAAGGGCTTTCATCCCTCTTATCCTTTCGTTGTCGATGATTACTCCATTTTTCATGCAATTCAAGGTACCATCCAATCGCAATTATAGGTGTATTTATAGTCATTGGAAAGTTCTTTCCAAGCCCGATATAATGGAATCAATATTTTTGAGATTTGTGAAAAAATGATCTAATTTCTAAAGTGATAAAGTGTAGGTCACCTAACTTCTATTTTTGGTTCTCTTCAAGGTTTTTCTCCTCCATGTTTGTACACATTGGAGTCCAATGATTTTGTGGTTGGGAGGAGTGTTAAGGAATTAAATAATATTATTTAATTAAATATTATGTTTAATTAATTAATCAAGTTAATTATAAATTTTAATTAAAAGTTGTCAGATAGGTCTATGAGCCTTATCTTCATTATTTGCCAGGTCCTAACAAGTTGCTTGTGAGTTTTGTCGGTCATTCTATCAAGTTTATCTCTTCACTCCTGGTTTTGGACCTCTAGTTTTTCTCATTAGCATTTATGTAATATCTATAAATATGTTTTATGTTAATAAAACTATCAAACAAGCTTTCTAGTTAGTTTTCTAAAGTTTGATCTTCATCAGTGGCACCCATTAACTAAGATATAGACAAATCCTTCCCTCTATTGTAATTAGCCTATACGCATTAGGGGCTTACACCTTGCTAACTTAGTATGATACACTCTAAAAGGAATTGAGATTACCACATTATCTTGATTTAGTCCTATCTTCATCCCACTTAATTACAAAAACTTCATCTTTGAACTAAATGTTGGTGGTTCGCTTATCAAACCATTTCTTGATGATCTATTGATGATGCATGAATTGCTAGATGGCTTTCTCCTTATCTTATTTCAATTATAATAATTTATTAAGACATGCCTGTATGGGTGAGATATAAGTATCCTCTAGTTCTAATTGTTGGTTCATTTGGAGTCAAGGGAGTTTTATATTGATGGGTAATACCAGTTCTTTTTTAACATCAATTTATAATGGAAAGTTCTAATTGATGATTTCAGGGTACCCTTATCATCCCATTTTTCCTTCTTTAGTTTGGTGTGCCAATATTTTTTGACTCGATGATCAATCTCTTCAAAATATTAATCATATTCTAATTTGTGGATTTGGCCAGGCCCTTACAATGTAGGTAATAATTTGAGGAGGTCTCGAGGAGGAATCCATATTCTAGTGCAAACTGAAGCAACCTTGCCAATGTGAACAAAGTGGTATTATTAGTGATTATTACTAAGGGTGCTCTAGATCTAGTTATTATGTATTGCAATAGTTGGATGACTAACTCTTGATTTGCTACTTTTATTGGGATATATTTTACCATTCTAGTAAAATAATTGGTAGTTATCCTACATTAGACAATGGATTTAACTTACTAATAAAGTCTAGCCCCTACTATTGAAAATATTTGGTCATTAAAGTTAACTTCAATGGCATAGGGGCTCTCCTCATTTGTTCCATATAGAGATAACATGCTTTACAATTTTCACCCATTAATAGCAGTCTATGAATATAGTTGTCCAATAATACCCTTATCTTAAAATATTATCAGTTATCATCTATGCTAAATAATGGTCATATTCATGATGGTATAAATTATAAGGTCCTTGACCCTCTCTTCCTTGACACACCTTAATAATACCCGATTGTAAATTTTTCTAAATAAAGTGTTATCAAGCCAAGTGTTATAAAAAAAATTAAGGAAAAATACAAGTTATTGAGAAACAAGACCTACAAGGCTACACTTTTAATATAGTCACACATAGTAAAGGAATAATATCAATATAATAAAGGGAAGAGAGAGTAACTCGTCTAAATTTCCAAATTTTCCTACTGCCTTTACTGCTAGAGTTTCCAAGTAGGATTTGAGTCAAATAAATCCATATCAGATGATACCACTCATGAATAAACTCTCAACTAGTGTGGCCATAAAATTTAGCTGGTTGGCCATAGAGTATGAAGAACTTGTAAATAAGAATCAAGAGCTTAAAACAGAAGTGGCATAGCTCAAGACCCATAAGGAGCAACTCCAACAAGAGAATGAGGCACTAAAGAAGGATGTCTCAGAAAGAGTCTGACTAAAGAAGTAGGTTAAGGACCTAAATTTCCAACTTACTAATTCTAAAAAGAGCACTAATTGTTGGAATGTCTCTCATAGCAACTTGTGTGAGGGTGAGATCAGATTGAACAACTCCAATAAGACCTATAAAAATACTAGAGAATCAAATAGCTCCAAGGATAATTAACAACTTTATAGCAAATAGAGATAGTTGTAGACCCTAAGAAGGCTTTTTATATCTAATGGTTCAAGTCCCTTTGGAAAAAATAGCATAGAAGTAACAAACACTAGGAGATGCTTCCACTTTATAGCATATACGGAGCACAACTTGAGTCGAGTAATAGAGACCACCAAGTAGGTTGAAGAATAATTGTCTACAAAATAAAGATACCAAGAAGTATTAAAGCTTTTATCCACCATTTTCATAACACAAATGCAATAACTAGGGATTTATAAGAAGGATTTATTAAAGAATATTAAAACAATCCTAGATGCACAAAGAGACCTATAAGCCTACAAGAATATCTTGGCCTCTCTAAAAGCCCTAGTGTAGGAAATGATCAAGGAGATTTAGGGGTTAGTTGTTGGCTTGATCCTTCTTGTGAGCTCAAGAGGAAGCAACATGGGTTATCTAAAATCCATATGAAAATATTGTGGGAGAAGTTGAGGACCTCACATCCATTCTACTACCAGGTGATGAGGAGTGGAAAAAAAATGTTGGTATTGTTGCCATAGAAGACAGAGTAGGAGGATCACAAATTTGTAGTAGGGGCCTCATTTTTGTATACTTTGTGCCTAAGCATAAATTTAGGATATAGGATCTCTTGCCAATAAAGCTTGGCACCCCATGAAATTGTAAAAAATAATAGTTTCTTCTCACCACATTAGAATTTCTCATTTTGGAAGAGTGTACAAAATAAAAAGATTAAACAATCAATTTCTTCCAAAACCCCTCAAATTTTGACTAAGTACAACTCAAGTATTGATTTTCTCAATAATTTTTAATTGGTTCAGGAGCAATCCATTTACAAATGGCCTGATTGGCCCATGGGAGTAAAGTGCTTAAGGTCAACTAGCAATACACTCTCTTCCTAGAGCTAATCCCTCATCGACTTATAGAAGGATAAAAATAAAGGCACAAATTCTAAGGAGAATATTTTGAGAGAAATATTTTGGCATGTAGTGGTGAACTAACTCATTTTGAAATCATTCTAAGCCTACTCAGAGGCATGTAGCATTTGGAGGTGCATCATGTTGTTAGATATGCCCCTAAATATTTACCTTTTCTAGGAGTATTAGTTTCTCACCCCAAGTAACTTACGGGTAACTCTTGCTACAAATAGGAGGCATGGGCTCCATTGTAAACATCTTTTGACCATGATAATTTAGAGCTACACTCTCAGAAACCCACATTGTGCTTTGTGTCTCTTAAAGTTGGTGAAAAATTGGCAAGTTTGTTGCATTCCATTAGTGGCACTACCCTCCTAGATTATAGAATGCATAGTGATTGAGGCATAGTCCTTTTTCCTATCTTGTCATTTGCTTAAAAATTTCATATTTGTTGAATGGGAACATTGTTGTTATTTGGATTCTCATGTGTTGATTGATCACACACTTCCTTGCTATAGTTATAGTCATATTTTTATTTTAATCCCTCGCATCCTTAAACTTCAAATTTTACTTTTCATGCATTTAATTTTACACTTTAATTTCATGTAATTAGATTATTTTAGATTATAAATTAGCAATTATAGTGGGGAACCAACCTACATTCAGAGGTTGGAAGGATCCACAAACCCTTCCTTCTAGTAACTTGTTTAAAGGTTGGAATTAGAGCATATTATTGCTCAAATTAGAAGTCAAGACTATTCCCCAATTTAACAAGACTCATGCCCAAATATTGTCAAGATATATACTCATAATTTCCAAGTTGTTGTAATACCACTATCTGGTCATGATGTGATATGGGTGGGGCTATCTCAATTTCATATAACCAGTTTAAATGATAAACAATATTTTTTGTATTTTTTATTATTATCTGTTTGCTTGCAATTATAAATATTATTTGTTAACATTATGTTAATGAGCTATATATTTTTATGACACTTGTAATGTAAAAATTATTATATTTACTTATAAGAAAATAACAATCTATAAAATTTGAATTAAAAAATAATAAAAGTAGTTATAAGTTTAAAATATTTACTAATGGGATTTCGGTAATCAATGAGGAGTAAGGAGATTCATATTGTAGACCAATATTCCAATCCCACGAGTGGATATAAACATATAATCTAATAATTTTTGGATCAGTGGTTGAGAGTGAAGAGTTCCACACTGTAGAGCAATGTTCCAATACCATGGGTGAACCTTAATATTTTATCCCAACAGGTTTAGGACAAGTGATAGGAAGTGAAGATTTTTACACTATAAATCCAAGTTCTAGTCTTATGGGTAAGCACCTTGTAGATCCATGAGGGTAAGTAGATGTAAAGTTCAAACTCATGGTTATGCATGGACCCAAGTTGAGTGGCCATAGACCTTCGGTAAATTGTATGTTTATTACAAATTCAAACCTACTCTCACGTTATTTATGAGTTTTACCCAATGTTAAACTCAACAGGATTGACATAAATGGTGAGGAGCAAGAAGTTTCACATTTTAAAATGATGCTCTAATCTAGCATATAGACCTTTATAGAGCCAAGAGGACACTTGGAGGTTGGGATCAAACTTATGGCTATGTATGGATATAGTTTGAGTGGCCACAAAAATTGGATCGAATGTACTCATTTTATGAATCCAAGCTCACCCTCATATTCTCTATAAGATTTTTTAATATAAACCTTAACATTTTGTTTATGAGGTTCTAGGAAATTGGTTGGGAGTTAAGAATGTCATACAATAAACTAAGATTCAAATCTCATGTGTGAGTCTTAATATTTTAGTCCATGGGGTTTTAGGTAAGAAATTGGGAGTAGGGAGTTCCATTCCATTTTTAAAAAAGTTTCAATCTCATGTTTGAACCTTAACATTAAGTTTCAATCTCATGTGTGAATCTTAACATTTAAAGTACAACTTAGGTGGTCCTAATAGTGAAGACTTGGGTACTCCAAAGAGGAGATTCAAGATTCAAGTATGAAAATATGTAGATTTGTACCTTGATTTAAAAAATATATAATACCAGTATACCTCATGTAATCTCAACCCTATATAACTAACCAATTTTTGTACAACTTGAGAGGGTCTTAAAATTAAGACTTAGATACTCTAAATAAAAGAGTTAAGGTTTGAATATGAAATGAATTAGAGTTGTACACCATTTAAATAGGCATAATATGGATGGGTCCTATGTAATTTCAATTCCATATAACTAATTAAATTTGATCAAAAGAAGTTAGATGACTAAAAATATAGACTTTCAAGACAATAATCTAGATTTAAATCTTATCACATGGTATATATAAATAAAATTATCAAAGACTATTATAAAATTAGTTAAAACATTAGAGTAACATGGCTATAATCTAATATATTGCTAGACTAATTCAGTTTTAATTTTATATAATCATTTTAAAAAAAATAACCTTTAAATGTGCCTAAAAATCAAATGGCATGAGCTTGAATAGTTAAAATATTAACTTTACAAAAATAATAATAACTTGTTAAAATATATATACATAAATGTCAACTTGTCATTATATTAATATCTTTATGTGGTTCATTCATCTTGAGAATGAGAATTGAAAATTAGAAAAATGTTTAAACAAGACCAATAGACAAGTTGACTCAAGCATGAACAAATGAATTATAAAACAATGTATAACTTTATGTGCTTTTTAAAAATCATTTAACTTCATGACTTGGGCATAAAATTGGAAAACTTCAATCATATAGTTTATTAGTCCTTAGTAGGACTATAGAAATCAATCCATTGGATCAGTGATAGGCGACATTCAACTTTATCTAATATGCTTTAAGAATTTAAAAAATACACATATATCAAAGTTATTTTTACAAGGCTCAAAAGTTACTTATTTTAGATTTCTTAAAATTAAATGTAAGATAAGAGAAAAATTGACCTTGTCTTATGTTTGTTGAACATGTATCAATTGATATCAAAGAAACCTTGGTTCAATTGTTGGGCCTATGGATGATGTAGCCCACACCAAGGTTCAAATATCGACAATAACAAATAGGCTAAATAGCTTGATGTGACTAAGTTAATGTAAAAGGGAGTGACAACCCTTTCAAAACCCTACTTTAGAAAAATAAAAATAAAAATATGTATCAATTGACAACCACTAGAACTTACACCAATTCAAAAAAATGGCCATCTAGTTTGGTTTCCACTGCAATTGTTAAAAGTTGCATTCATCAAGTGATCTAGAAGAACTGCTTTTGTTTAAAAATTTGCTACATTCACATTCCATTTCAAATGATCAATAATATTCGTAGATGTTGATGCACAATGGAATGCATAAGTCTTCTAAAATTATCTATGTGTGTTGTTGGTGCCCTTAAATTATTTTGTGCATTTTAACCAAACAACCCATCCAAGTTACCTTTATCCGTGTTTTCATTTACATTTTTGACTTTATCACACTAAAGCATTTGAAAAAACCAACCATTGCATTCAGCCCTCCCAAATGCTTTACCTACTCACATTTCCCCACCCCAATCTAACATAATTTTATATCCAATGACATCTTCATCATCACCTTTGTTATTATTTATCTTTGTTTCTATCATTTTTTTGTTATCCTTGCCCACTCATTTGCTTTTATTGTGGTTTTATATATTGTATGATGTTATTTTGACCTACCCTTCAATCACCTCTTTATCTCCCATAACTTATTTACCTTTTGTTGAAGTTTTTCCTATCACCATAAATCTTTGACGAAATTACTAGTTAGGGTTTACAACCTCAAATCTTTTTGGAATTGGCCTTGCTAAATTTAGTTCTAGTGCATTTACAAATGCAAATTATGTCTAAAAATTAGATGATGGAGGGGCCACTAGTTCTCCATGATATGGGTATGATTAGCTTCATCTTCAACAAGTAAGCTCTTCAAAACATCATAACTCAACTTTTTCATTTTTTGACATTGTTTTAAGTTTTTTATTTGATTCTAGGGGTTCTTTTCTTCTCAGTATGATTTTTATAACATAACAAGAATTTGTTAAGTTAAAGTATTGGTTGGAGGTAGCCAAGACAAGAAAGGTGACTATTTTAGCATAAAATAAAGCCAGGAAAAAATAATTTTTTTTATTATTTATTTATTAAGGTTTGTTCATCTATAAAATTTTGCAAAACCCTACTATACATGCCATAGACCTTAGATCCACTACAAGTGCATTACATGTTTGAAATATACAAATCTACAGTTCTTATTTGATTCTCCCTACTATCATGTTGGCACATATACTTGAGATAAAGGCTAAATAAGCTAAAGAAAATTTCTTCACATCTCAAAAGATACCAAATAACTTCTACATTTACTATGAGTCTTTAGTAGTCCAAACCAAAAATGCTACTACCTTATGGTTTATGTCAGAATTGTCTTGTATATCTTAAAAAATGTAAGAAAATTTTCCATTTTAAATTATGTATATTTGGTTTGAATATATTTCGTGGATAGCAGGTGGATTGCATGTTTGAAATGGACAAAGCTACAATTCTTATTTGATTCTCCCTACCACAATGTTGGTACATATTCTTGAGAAAAATGTTAAAGAAGCTGAAGGCAACTCCTTCACATCTCAAAGAATACCAAATTGATTCTGAGTCTACACTATTTGAGTCCTTAGTGGCTAGAGCAAAAATGCTATTGTCTTATGGTTTATGCCATAACCATCTTCTTTATCTCAAAATATAGGGAACTTTTCTATTTCAAATCATGTATGTTTGGTTTGAATATACTTCATGGATGGTGAATTTCAATAAAAATTATTTATAATTCTTATGTGTAGAATTTGTTGAGTCCAACAAAAAATCTTGCATTCTTAAAGCGCTTCAAGGACAATGGTACAAATAAATCTAGAAAACCAAAGATAGTAAATAGCAACATGAAATTGGTAAATGACAATGTTGGATTGATTAGTGCTCTAGAGATGTTTACTTTCATAAATAGGCCAACTATGTTAGTGATAAAAATGGCAAGAATGACAAAAAATTAATAGTAATATCAAATTTCTTTGGAGTGTAGTTGAGTTGGGTTATTGAATTTTTAGGCATTTTTTTTTCAACTCTAAAATTGTAGGGCAAAATTCTATGTTTTTCTTCTATTATAAGTTTTCCAAATTGTAAAATTTCCACTAAATACAAATATATGTAGCAAAGGCAATTCTCATACATTTGTTGAATGAGTAAGAATAGATAGCCATGGTCATTTAGATCTAACTTAATTGTAGAGCTATATTTTGTAATAATTTGATTGATGAAAAATAGTTTTGAATTAAATATAAACCAATGTTAAAAACTATAGTTTTGTTTCTACAAGTTCATGACTTTTCTATCTTGAGAAAGTTTATTATCAATTTTTTAAATATTAATCAAGTAATAGGAGTGGTGCCCAAGAATTTTCTTTCCTTGGAACATCCTTATAAAGAATTTAGATAATAGACATATTGTCACTTCAATGCTAGGAATTTTATGGTTTTTATTTATGATTTATTTTGTATTCATACATGTCCAAAACTCTAGTAAAACCAAGGCTAGGCCCTTTAAAAAGGGATTGTCAAAAGGAAATGAACAATACTTTAATTAATTAAGCATTAGAAAATTAATAGAAGGATTTTAAAAGTTTTGTCTATTCACAACCATAATAGATATCAAAGCTATTTTTATATTAAAACGTTTTAGCAACATAGGTTGGTGGTGTTTGTTTCATTTTCATGTTGTGCATAATTTACATGTTCATTGAAGTTGCATTAGTCCTTTACATGAAGCTCATACTTTATCAAAAATTTATAACTCTTTTATTTTTTTCAACCTACATTAGTATGTGGTAGTAACCCAATTTGAATTTATAAATTCAATTATTAATTAGCTCAAAATTTAAATGATGAATAATATTGTGCTTTGATCAACTCAAGTTATAAAACTCAATTGTGTATCTATTCAATGTTTCTAAAATGTTATATCTTTGTGTGTGTAAAATTACCTTGTAGTGATGATAACTAGATACGAGGATGTTTGATGTTACACCTCTTAGCAATTACATTACGAATAGGTCATAGCTCGTTCTAAGTTCTATATTTCTATATGATGCACTCTTTACTAGAATTTAGTAATCACATTTTTTATAGATACTTTCCTAATCCTTACTTTGTCATTGTGTCATGTAGATGACACCTTTTTTATTTATTATGGTTTGAATATGTGTTTTGGTACTTATATTAATTTTTAATGCTTTGTTATTGAACCTTTATAGTTTTCGTTACAACGTGAATGTTTACTATCAATATTTTATAATTTTTGTATCAAATCCATGAACTACCAATATTTTATTATTTTTGTATCAAATCCATGAACTCTTAGAGCCAGATGTGTTTCTAGCTACAACAAAGTCCCATGTGTTTAATTTCTTGGGGATCCATGATGCACTGACTTTATCTCAAGCTCATATCAACCTCATTTTGGCACTTTGTATTTTTACTTTTGTTATTGGTTTTATTGCAATTCTCTTAGATTGTCAAAATCACATATTACAATGGGACTTTTACTTGTTTGTTATATTTAATTCGAACAATAGCAAAGGCTAAGTTAAATCTATTTTTATTTGATGTGTCATGGATTGAATTCTTAATCTTTGATATTTATTGAACTTTATACAATTTGACACATTATTTACACTAAAATCGTTATGTAATTGTTAATCGTTACGTAATTGTTATAGTTTCCACTAAAATGAGCCACTAGTTGTATTTAACATGGATGAAAACAAAGATGAGAAAACCTTTATTTTTTCGATGTCCCTAGTTACTGAACTTGAGATCTGTGATAACTAAGGATATAACTCACATTAGGAATTTTAGCTATTATGATAAATGTTAAGCAATCATAATGTGTTTACTTTAGCTATTATTTTGAATTTGATAGGAAATATTATTGGGTTTATATTATTTTTAGAGTTATTGTGACTTTCTATTATCCTCATTTAAGATAAGATTTTAAACTTATTTCAAGCCCATTTAAGAATATTTTTGTATTCATGTTTTTGGTGGCAACATCAGGCTCATGAAAATTTTAAATAAGAAAATGATGGAATTTTTTTTTAGAGTTCTACCTATAACATCCTTTTGAATTGCTTTATTTCTATGGTGCATGGCCTTTCTTTCATATCACCTTACAATCTCCTTGAAAAATAATAAATAAATCAAGATCCATCATCAAAACTTAATATATTATTATTTTTCTATTCTATTTTAAGATTTAAAAAATACAAGGTAACATCTTAATATTTTATACCATCTTCTTTTCAAATTTTAAGAATTGAGTGAATAAATTTTCAATATAATTTATTTGAATAGATGGAAAGGCACAAATATTTTGCTTTTCATAACAATTTTCATGCTTGAATAAAATATCATTCCTAACAAAAGCAAAAATACATGCTTGTATTATCATCTTTAGTTCTTGCAATAAGAAAAATACATACATATGTTTGTCATTTTTACATATTTATTTTTATATATTTTCATTAGTAACATCTTACTGTAAATATTTTATGAGTATTTAAAATACCGTTGTTCTTAATAAATTGTGAAATTTATTAAAGTTGTTTTATTTTTAAACAATTGTGATGCATGGAATGAACAATTCCCATTACATGGTGTCAACCTTCTTATCACCCACAAGAGAACCACATTGAATATGGATTGTCTAAGGTGTCATTATCTAGTTGTCATTGTTTTGGGAGCTTATTATCTATTAAAAATATGTTTTTGTTAGACTATGTAAGTTAGTATATTTTTAGGTTTTTATGAAGAGATTCAAATTCAAACTATATATATATATATATATATATATATATATATATATATATATATATATATATATATATATATAGTGCTAACATTGTCCACCAATAAAAAAACAAAATGAGGTGGATAAGGAGTAAAGCATCCATAACTGAATATACATAAGAATAGAAGCTAATAGCAACAAAAATACTATAGTTATATCCCTGTTGCAATACACCAAGTATCATTACTGATCTATGGAAGAGCTTGTCATATGGTGAAGTTTTGGGTATGTCTTTTGTTATATCTTTTGAAGTCTCTAAGGAAGAAATAAAAGTAAACAAATCCTGAACTTGCTCATCACTGTTAACTATCTTCTTTTTAGTTACCTACTAGACCTTTTGAATATCTTGTACCATGTTAGAAAGTTGATGAAGTATGTTGGTAACATCTCCTAATGTGTTGGAAGCTCCATAGACATGGGAATGAATGTGTCTCACATGTAACAAAATATCAAAGGTCAAGTTTGCTAAAACTATATCCCATGGAAGAGAAAAATTCGTAAAGACCTTTTAGCATCTGAACTTCCAAATATGCTTGAGAAGGATAAATATACAAACATCCTAGAGTTTGGGGCAATGATCTAGCTGGGAAAAACCAAGTAGAGAAAGCTTCCAAGATCTAGTGAAAGAGGGGAATAAAAAAGTGTAGAAGACATCCCAAAACTGTTTAGCCATGTCACAAAACCAAAACAAGTGAATAAGAGTTTCTAAAGTATTACAAAATTTGCATTGAGAGGAAATATGTAAAATTGGAGCTAGACTTTCAAAAGTTGGAAAATTTTGATGCAAAATCCACCATTCAAGAAGCTGAGTTTTGGATTCAATAGGAACTTTCCAAATTTGAGTAGCAAGAGACTACCATTGGGCATTGGTAAAATTGACTTGCCACTTGACATTGAGCTTAGAGTCTAATGATAAAGGACATAAAATTTTTTTGTATATCCAACTAGAATTAATGGAAGATATTTTATGGTCATTAAGACATCTCCAGTTAATCCATATATTATGGGAAGTTGTTCCCAAATTTATAAGGACCTCAGAAGGGATGGAAGACACAACTAAGCCATAAGACTCTTTGAACCAAGAGGGAAATGAACAATAATTATGGATTTGATTCCAGGTAAGAATTGAGCAACTATCCAAATCCCAAATATCTCTTATTCTATTTATACCTTTGAAATGCTAGTCCTTGAATAGAACTGCACAAAGCTAAAGTTTTATCATTATGGAGGATAAGTTTATTCCATCAAAGACTATTTAGACCGATGCTTAGACCATGTCTTAAGGAGTCAAACTTCCAAGCCAATAAATGAGAAACTGATTGTCAAGCTTTCTAATTATGGGTAAGAGGAATAGATCCTTTAACCATAAAGTATGGTGCATTAAGGACCTTATCCTCCCATGGGGTTTCTTTCCATTTACCTTTGTGAGTAGTTTGAGAGATTCTATAACGAAACATGTGTTTCCAATTTTCATCTCCAGTGATGGCTCTAGCAACCCATTTTGTAACCAAACTTTTGCTCTGGGTAAGAGGATCAATAATACCTAAACCTCCTAAAGCCTTTGGTTGAGTGCAAATTTTCCATGAGATGGTTGTCATTCCCACCTCCCCATCCCATTTGGTCCATAAAAATTTATGAATGGCCTGAGTTAATTTGTTATAGGCTTCCTTGGAGGCCATCTAGCAAGAGGAGTAATAAACATGAGAGGTTGTCATAACTTTATTCACAACTTGAATTCTTCCTACTAAGGAAAGAAACCGAGTTGGCCAAGCATTAAATTTCTTTTGAAGTCTTTCCATAACCCAGTTCCACATATATTTAGGAGAAATATTAATCCCAAAGGGGATTCCCAAGTATCAAATAATCATTCCATGAGGGATGATCTTCCACTCAGTCAAGGAGTTGCATCCACTAGGTGAGGAAGAAGTATAGAAGAATTTTGTTTTAGAGTGGTTGATATGAGAGTCGGAGACATCACAAAACAATTGTACAATATCTTTAACCATTTCCACCTCTTGTTGGGTATTTTGAAGAAAAAAAAGGGAATCATTAGAAAAATGTGAGTTAAGAGCACGTTTATCCCAACAAGCTTAATACCCTGAATGAGGCCATCAAATTGAGCCTTATGAAGAAGATAACCAAGAGCATTGGCAACCAAAACATACAAAAATGGAGCAAGAGGGCAACCCTATATGATAGACCATTGCAAAGGGAAGGAGGGGGATAGAGCTCCATTAACCTGAACACAAGTTGAAGCATCACCAAAGAGCATACCAATTTGATTACAAAATTTTGGACCAAAACCAAGCCAAGAAAGCATACGAAGAATAAAATCCCATATGATTCTATCATATGCTTTATCAATATCTAACTTAACCAAGAGAGCATATTGATTGGAGTCGATAGCCCATTGCGTTGTTTCCTAGGCCATCATAATATTATCTAATATATAATGGCCTTTAAGAAAATCATATTGTTCTAGGTGAACAATAGCTTGAGCAACAATTTTGATTTTTAAAGCTATAGCTTTAGCTATGATCTTGTACAAAACATTGAGGAGGGTAATAGATCTTCAATTGAAGATTTGGTTACGAGCCATACCTTTAGAAATCAATTTGATTAACCATGCATTGATATAAGCTCTAAGGGAACTATTATGGAGAGCTTCTAGGTATACATGATGAAGATCAGAGGAAAGGATATGCCAATTTTTTTATAAAACTCCACTGGAAGACCGTCCAAACCAGGAGCTTTGTCATTCTTCATAAAAAAAGAGCATTTTTCAAATCATTCACAAAAAGAAGATATTCAAGTTGATCCCAAATAATGAGGTCTACTAGGGAGGGAATATGTTCATGCACATATTTCATTAAGATAAGTTGGATGTCATCCCTTGGCTCCACTATAAAAAGTTGAGAGAAATGGGTTACAAAAAGATTCATGATCTCATTAGAGTTAGAAAGAGAATAACCTGAAGGGTCCTCCAACTTAGTAATCCTTCTCCAAATATTCTTATGCCTGAGGTAGTTAAAAAAATGTAATTTCCTTGTCTCCTTGTGAGATCAATTTGAGGCAAGATCTAACATGCGCCCCTCTAGTAGGATAAGACTTATAAACTCTTGCTTGATTTTCAATATTAGCTAGAGCAGTAGTGTCAATGGGGTCTTTCATAAACATGGAACGAAGATGATATATCTCTTTATGAAGGCGACTCTTGAATCTTCTTCCTCCTATAAACAGAGCACCCATACCATCTAAGGGAAAAAATTGTATTAGAAATAGTAGTTTCATACCATTTGATCCAACTGGTATTATCAATTGGTCTAGAAAATCTATTCCAGACATGCTCTACGAGGTGGTAGCAGGCAAGACTGTCAAGATGTGACACATTTAATTTGAAAGGAAGTGACATGGAATTAAAGGAGATGGAGGAATTTTGGATAGAAGATAAGACAGGAAGGTGATCAAACAGAGTTGTGTGAGAAAGGACATGAACTTGCTTGTGGATGGATAATTTATCCAAAAAATAATTCCTGAAATAAAATATGTCCAAACGAAAAAGCTTCCTAGGAGAACCTTAATGATAGATGGACCACTTAAATTATCTTTGTGAGAGGAGGCTTTACCAAAGAGATGGTCATGCACACCTAAAGGATTGTGACAAAACACCCAACTACCAAATTCAATAATAAAAAGGGGTTTGCTCCTAGCCCAAATATTATCATTAAGATTTACAATCATATTAAAGTCACCTCCAAGGATCCATTATTTACGACTAGGAGGGTCATTGAGAGAGAACAAAATCGAAGAACCTAAGAGTTGAGAGTCAATCTAACTCACACAACGATGAGTAGGATATTCACCATGGTATAGAATAACATAACAAAGATACTTGGATATAGAGAGGGCATCACCTCCTTTATCATTAGTATGAGATGTAGTAAAGTTGGATGCATATCCCCGACTTATAACTTCCATACAATGGATGAGAGTTTAACCAGTGACTTTCAATTATTGAAGAAAAAAATAGAAATATGATTTTCTACTACAACTTTTCAAAATTGAAACTTACAGTAAGGGAGGGAGAACCCCCTAACATTTCATGATTGAAGACTTAATTCATGAGAGGTGATTTTCCCCTAACATTCCATGATAGAAGACTTAAATTCATGAGGGGTGATTTTGAGGCTACTTGACCTCAAGAATTAGAGATTAAAATTTATTTTCAGGATTTGCAAAGGAGACAACTATGTACCCCTTTTTAGCCCTCAAATAGCCTCCACTATCCATCCTCTAGTAACTTCCCAAACCCCGCTAACCCATTTGAGACGTACAAACTCAAACGATATCCCTTGTAAAAAATAAAATGACAGTGCGTTCAGACAAGTCATTAGCTACTTCAATAAACAAATCAAGAAGAACACCTAAACGGGGCTTACCTTTCTTTGTATATTATTGAGGTTTTGTTGGATCAGGGTTTGACAGGTCATTTGGTAAGCTCCTCTCGCTCTCTAGATTTGCATACTTCTCCATGGAACTGTTTGCAAGGTTTTCAAGAAGAGTCAAGGGAACCTAAGATTCAAGAACATTGAAAGATGAAATTTTGTCCACCATAGAAACCTCACATCCCGTGCAGATTATTTTTTGATACTTAAATACTTCTCCACCACATAGTTGAGCTTCTCGTCGAATGGTGACGATTGTCCCAAATCTTCACTCTAAACTATTATGATATGCAACAATGAAATTATTTTTTCAAACCCTCAAATAAAGACAATTGTCTCAAATCTTCACACTAAAATATTATAATATGCAACAATAAAATTAATTTTTCAATTCCACGAATCCAAAACCATAAAATTAGCACAACTTTAAACAAAGCTCTAGAGATAACAAAAACCCTAAAATTAACACAACTTCCGTTTATAGTTGAATGGTTCTTTGCCTATCCCACAAATTAAATTCAATTGCCTTGAGATGCCTTCTAATCTCCTAACGTCGAAACGGCTTCTAATCTACTATGAATAATCCCCCATTAAATTGTTCGAAAGCCGTCAACATTTTTTCACATGGTACCGTTTTTTTTTTCTACTTCAAATCTCCGAATCGTCATGGTAATCTTCAACAGAGACTCAACAAAACGTGCCTCGACACGCGCCCTAACCATGATATTAATATCATGGCGCGCATCGACTGTAATAGACATGGACAATATAATTAAAATAATAAATCCATATCCTTAAACAATTTTTTTACCTTAAACAACATTTTTGAAATGACATATAATTAAAAAATATAAGAGATCCGTTAACTTCGAACCATAAATTCCACGATGTACTTTAGATTGATAAACAAATTTTTGACTTCATTGAACCATAACCGATGGGAATTTAATCTAAAGTTACGTAAGCCTTTCCACATTAAATGATAGAATGTTTTTACTATTACCATATCCTTGTTGAATAGACAAAGCCTAATATCCTTGTTTTGTTGAACAGACAAAGTCCTCATCCAGGTCATAGGAGTACAGATAGGTGTTTCAAGTTTAGTTTTCAAGGGTTAGTGGATTGGTAAAAGTTTGATTGATTAAGTATTTGTCAAGAAGAGATCTAGATTCAAACCTTAGGGGTATGCTGGCAGCTTTAGTAAAGCCAGTAGTTCGTGCTGGATCTTTTGAGTACGTTAGATAGACGACAACAATATAAATCTGAGCAACTAGTGGTCTTCATCTCAAACCAGATCAACAACAACTAGACGAATTAGCTCTTTCAAACAATCGTTGTGGTTTGAACCCCACATTTGCCAATTACTAAAATAATGACCGTAACTAACTTCCATGTATAACCAAAAAAAAAACATATACTCATGTGAATATTTTACTTAGGTGGATCAAGTATGTCTTAACATATGTTACAAAAATATAGCATACAATACATAGAAATTAATAAGAAATATCAATAATAACATCTATTACATCAAAACTATTACCATGCAATTTCAATAAATAGGTTGTTGGAAGCGGTCCTTG